>LR738716.1:146183725-146513110 GCA_902687465.1 Secale cereale
TTGCTCTCAAGAGCTCGTTTTGTCAACTCATGGGATTGTGAGGTTGACAAATGTTCATGGGTACCTACACAAAATAAAGACAAAGGAAAAATTGTATGTGCGTGGTATATGTACACATCATCCATCATGATGCGCACGTGCAAGTGTTGGTTAGCACATAATATCCAATGTTCAAATAAATGAGATGCGTGGTATAGAAACATGTCATCCATCATGAGAGGTTTGTTGTTATGTATGGCATAATGGAGACTCAAGTTGTGTGATGCATCATGACAAGTAGGTAGAGCATTGTTATTCATGGAATGCATATGGTGCACACAATCATGGTAATCATGCAAGGTATGGAATGCATCAAGATCTCCTAGGATGTATGAGGAAACTATGGGGGTCTCCTCATGAGCATTATTGGAAAGTTCACATGGAGAATATTGACAACATCCAAAGCAAAGCATATTTGGAACATTGTGTTCATGGCATGGCATAGTAGATGAATTGCGCAAGTCATGTAAAGGAAGCATGGCAATATCATCGCAAGAGAAACACAAGCCAATGACCATCATCTTGTCATCTATGCCACAAGTGCAAATAGGATTTACTTTAATGGGACATGCATAGCTACTATGTTGAGATTGCAATGATACAACATGGGAGATCTCACTCATAGCATATGACAAGTTCAAAGGATTATCAAACATGATGTGACCAAAAGAATTTTCACATGATATCCTATGGAGCATAGCATCACAACTAGGCAACTCAACATGCTCATCATCATATTCATCATAAATAGGTAAGTCAAGACATGAGGAAGTTGTACTAGCATGAAGCATGGTCATAGGTGAATCAACATCATGCAAGCAATCATTGGTGATATAGTCCACAAGTGGGACGAAAGAAGCACCATCACCTTTGTTACCTTTGGAGCATCGCTCATGCATTGTAGGTGAGGTTGCAACTTGATGGTACCATGTGGGGGGTACATCTTCTTCCACCATGGCCATCGGTTTGTCCATTGGAGGGACGGACTCATCGAGGGTAGGCATGTCCTCTTGTAGGAGACCTAGCACCAAAGAAAACACACTCGGAGTAGAGGTTAAGTCGTTAGAAATCATAGTTGCCTCACGTGCCCTATCAACTACCTCACTCACTAAGTGGTGTGGCTCACTCACTCACTCATGGATGCTCTCACTCGTATGGTTGGTGGAGTCACTCAAATGGCTCTCAACCTCACATATGATGTGTGGCATGCTCTCATGTGTGGGGATAGTGGTGATCACTCTCGTCCTCTTAAGAGAAATGCTCTCAATCTCACATATGGTGGAGTCACTCATGTCACTCATATGGTGGTGTCTCTCCTCACATGGAAATTGGGGCATCTCATGATATATGGGTGTCGGAGAGATGTAGGTGCAAACGTCTCCAAACTCAACTCCTTTCGCCGCCTCATCCATAACGCCTCCAAAGGTGAATGCCGTAGTCGAAGGGGATGGCCCTTGATCGACCGTCTTGTCGCCGTCTTGATGTGGGGAGCTTCCGAAGATGGAAGTGTCACCCTCGCTCGTAGGTGCTCGCCTTGTAGTTGGAGATGTCAATGTAGGCGAACTCATGGGAAGTAGGCGAAGATGCCGTACGTCCGAAGGCGAAGATGCCTTGATAGCACTTGGCGAAGATGCCGAAGTGGTGGTTGTAGCCGTAGCTCCATCTTGGGTGTGCTTGTCTCGCGGTCTTCTCTTTTGCTCTTGAAGCTTGGCCTTGGCGTGATGTAGAGCTTCTTCGGACTTGTAGGTATGCGCTTGTCGAGCATCTTCATGATGATGATGTCGTTGTCGTGCTTGAGCTCTTGGTAGATGTCGTCCGTCGTCGTCGTGCACATGATGCTTGGAGGTGATGATACAGGGTGGAACCCTAATCAGCGGATCTTTCACGTTTGGAGGTTGGCACACGATGAACACGGGGAATCACAAGGGAGAGATGGGGGAAACACAAGAGGAAAACACTCAATCAACACGGAAGCAATCACACAAGTGCTAGATTCGCGATACAAGGTCGAGGTACATGATCCAAAGTCAACAACGGTGATACAGATAGTCTTCTCCCGGAGGAGGTCTTGATATCCCTGGGGATCTTCTCCGTTGAAGGAGGTCCTGAATCCGTAGTGGATCTTCTCCGTAGAGGCGCACCGTCTCGTGGGAGAAATCCACACAAGTATCAAATGAGCTAAACCACAGCTAAGTCTAAAGGAGGGAGGTCCACAGTATTTATATTACACACGCGGTCGCCGTCGTAGCGGACGTCCGGGAGTTACCGGACGTCCGGTGGTTCCGGAGGGACCGGACGTCCGGTAATCCTCGGATTTCCGCTATTTAGCTTCTGTTGCCGAAGTCACGGACGTCCGGTGGCTTCCGGTCGTCCGGTCGTCTGGGAGGGGCCGGACGTCCGGTGTTTTCCGGTCGTCCGGTGCCTGGGAGTCGCCGGTCGTCCGGTGCAGGCCGGACGTCCGGTGCCTGTAGCATCTTCAGCATTCCTTCTTCTTGTCTCGAACACTTGTCGGTCCTGTCCTCTTGAGCATCATGTAGAGCTGTCCCGCGGCCTTCGTCCAAGTACCTGAGTATGCATAGAGTCTCTGATGAAGGTAGAGGCCGTACCCCAAGTGAATCCGAAAGATGTAAAGAGAGGAGCGAGGTCACCTCGGTCTCAAAAGCTCTTGCACGTGCTCTAGTCATGGGTCCTTTGGGCACTTGGTGAGGCGATGAAGGGTCCATGGTGATGGCCCTAGGATACACCGTATCAACAAACATCCAAATGCACATGATCAGGTTAATGTTTCTATACCACCGTTTAATGGCCGTTTTAGACCTGCTTTATATATTGAATGGGAGTTTGACATAAATAATCTATTTGCTTCCCATAGTTTTGATGAACGTAAAAAAGTTAAGGTTGCGGTTGGTTCTTTCACTGGTTATGCTTTAGTTTGGTGGAGTGAATATTGTCGGTTACACCCTAATTATATACCTACTACTTGGATTGATTTGAAAGTTGCCATGCGACATACATTCGTCCCTGCTTATTATACTCGTGACATGCTTACAAAGTTGCAACATTTAAAACAAGGTAGTGACACCGTAACGAAATATTATGATGATTTACAAACTACCTTGTTGCATTCCTCTTTACAAGAAAGTGAAGACGATTTTATGGATAGATTTTGGGCAGGATTAAATCGTGATATTCAGGAGTTACTAATTCATGAAGAGTGTTATCCTATGGACCATTTGTTTCGTCTTGCTTGTAGTGCTGAACAGGAAATAAAACAACGTATTGTCCGTAAGGAGAATAAGCGCCAGGTGCACATTCCAAGAAATGATATGGTTGTTCCTTCGACTACTAGGCGTACTATGACAGACACATCCGTTGTGGTGAGGACTACATCACCTCCACCATGTGACACATCACCTCCGACAGTGCCTACATCATCTGAGTTGATCATAAGAGGTAATGAAAAATGTACCGATTTTCCACCTCCACATGAGTATGGTGAATGCCTTGTCAATTTAAATGAACCATGCGATGAGCTATCCACTACTTTGATCACACCAACTATTTTAGAGGAATATGTTCGTGATTTGACTTTGCCATGTGATCAAACAATTGTGAGTGAACCAATTGAATTAACTATTGATGCGAAAGAACCATTTGAATCAGGGAATAAATCAGATTTGGATCAAATACGTGTGAAAATAGTTGTGCCAATGTTTAACCATTTTGATATGACCTCTAATCTTGGTGATGGTTCATCAAGGTTGGGATGGTTTAATGATGAGCGTTGCCAATCTTTTGTAACGATTAAGAGCTTCACTTATATGTGCAAATTGAGTTGCAATATTTTCATGCCTTCTACTTCTTGTGATAATATTTTGGCTTTATATTTTATGAACTACAAAAGTTACTCATCTATACATGTGTCATATGTGCGAAAATTAAAGGAAGTAAAAATGGATGACATATACATATACAACATGTACACCTTGTCTTTTTTCTTACCCACATTTCAGATTAAGCAGCGCCGAGGACGGCTTTATTTTCAAAAAAGGGAGGATGATGAGGACATGACTACCTTGGATACGACCAAAAATATTGCATACATGTATATTTGTGAGGTGATTTCTAATGCAAACTATGCAACAATTTATTTATGTTATCCAGAACAAAAATACTTCACAGACTTTTGTGCCATGTCTAATTCCAGGTGCATGGGACATTTGTATAATTCACATATGAAGATAAGGGAAAAAGAGAAGTTTAGGGGCTGTTCAAAAAGTTCTCTCACGTCACTTTTGGGCCAAGAGAAGATAGAGTCCAAGTCTCTCACGTTCTGCATCCAGATTCGGACTGCACAGACATACCTGACTCAAAACGGCAAGAACTCCTTCATACGGACTCCGAATTGGGTGATTCTTTTTTTGTTGGAAACTAGATTTCATACACTTTCCAACCCAATTGGAATCACCTTCAAAATCGTCCGGAGCATTGAGATCTCGACGAAACAATCTGACGCTGCAGCAGAATCCGAGTCAAACTACAAGTCCAAAGGTGTTACGTCACCTCCACTTGGGCCCATGAGCCTTGTACGACCTAGGGTTAGTTTTAGGCTGCCTTGGGACGTCCTTCCACCTCCTTGGCCGCCACCCCTTGCTCCTATATAAGTAGATCCATCTAGTAGCTTTTTCTTTGGGATTTGTTTAGTCAAAAGTTAGCCATTGCAACTTCGTGTACTTCGTTTGTGTCCAACGACCAGACCAAGACCGCTTACGGATCCCCACCTTTAACAATACATCATTTATATTTGCAATATTCAGATTGCTTTATCATATTCTTGCTTGTTCTTCGATTGCATGCAGGAATAGACCTTCGTGGTCAGGCTGATCGTGCTTCTGGCATTGTCAGTAACCGCTGAAGATTGGTTTAGCGATTGCTAAGGCGCAACGTCGTGCACGTTTGTAGTCGGATCGTCAAAGTCGACTTCCTCCAAAACGATAACCACCATCTCATCGAAAGACGGGACACCCTCGCCTCTATCAAGTGGTATCAGTTTTCAGGTTGCTCGGTGAGAATTTCCAGTTATTCCTAGATTAGATTTATTTTCTTACCTATTGTCCAAGGAAAAGCCACAAAAAAAAAGTTAGATCTATTCATCCTTTGTCCAAGCCAGTCTGAGCCTTTGCAATTTTCTTTTCATTGTTTGCATTATTGAATTATCGGTTGCATCGGCGTGTCGAGTTGCTGGTCTTAGTGTCTAGTTCGTTAGAGTTTCGAGTTCTGTTCACATTAGTCACGTCACCGCTCCATCGTTATCCCTTCCGCTGTCCACCACCTCATCCATCAATTTCCACCTCGTGCAACCCATCGTTCATTGTCAGAATCATAGTTGAAGTCGTTTGCATCTTTGCTTGATCCAATCTGCATCTTATCTAGTTTGTCTTGGAAAGAGGGAGAAAGAAAAAAAAGACAGAGAAAAAAAAGTAAAAAAAAAGAGAGGAGAGAAAGAAAAAGAAAAAAGAGTGTGAGAAAAAAAAGGAAAAAGAAAAAGAAGGAAAAGAAAGTTGGAGAGAGTGTTGTTGTATATTCTGCTTGGCAGTTGTTTTCATCATTATCTTTACTGCCTTCTACTTCTTGTGATAATATTTTGGCGTTATATTTTATGAACTACGAAAGTTACTCATCTATACGTGTGTCATATGTGCGAAAATTAAGGGAAGTAAAAATGGATGACATATACATATACAACATGTACACCTTGTCTATTTTCTTACCCACATTTCAGATTAAGCAACGCCGAGGACGGCTTTATTTTCAAAAAAGGGAGGATGATGAGGACATGACTACCTTGGATACGACCAAAAATATTGCATACATGTATATTTGTGAGGTGATTTCTAATGCAAACTATGCAACAATTTATTTATGTTATCCAGAACAAAAATACTTCACAGACTTTTGTGCCATGTCTAATTCCAGGTGCATGGGACATTTGTACAATTCACATATGAAGATAAGGGAAAAAGAGAAGTTTAGGGGCTGTTCAAAAAGTTCTCTCACGTCACTTTTGGGCCAAGAGAAGATAGAGTCCAAGTCTCTCACGTTCTGCATTCAGATTCGGACTGCACAGACATACCTGACTCAAAACGGCAAGAACTCCTTCATACGGACTCCGAATTGGGTGATTCTTTTTTTGTTGGAAACTAGATTTCATACACTTTCCAACCCAATTGGAATCACCTTCAAATTCGTCCGGAGCATTGAGATCTCGACGAAACAATCTGACACTGCAGCAGAATCCGAGTCAAACTACAAGTCCAAAGGTGTTACATCACCTCCACTTGGGCCCATGAGCCTTGTACGACCTAGGGTTAGTTTTAGGCTGCCTTGGGACGTCCTTCCACCTCCTTGGCCGCCACCCCTTGCTCCTATATAAGTAGATCCATCTAGTAGCTTTTTCTGAGGGATTTGTTTAGTCAAAAGTTAGCCATTGCAACTTCGTGTACTTCGTTTGTGTCCAACGACCAAACCAAGACCGCTTTTGGATCCCCACATTTATGAATACTTCATCTATATTTGCAATATTCAGATTGCTTTATCATATTCTTGCTTGTTCTTCGATTGCACGCAGGAATAGACCTTCGTGGTCAGGCTGATCGTGCTTCTGGCATCGTCAGTAACCCCTGGAGATTGGTTTAGCGATTGCTAAGGCGCAACGTCGTGCACGTTTGTAGTCGGATCGTCAAAGTCGTCTCCACCAAATCGATATTTATCTTCTCATCGAAAGATCGGGCCCCTCGCATCTATCAGCCTTTGCGTTGATTACCGACCATTGAACAAGAAGACAATAAAGAACAAGTATCCGCTCCCCAACATCAATGAATTGTTCGAGCAGCTCAAAGGAGCTAAAGTGTTCTCAAAGCTCGATCTCTGAATGGGTTATCACCAAATTCGCATTCGTGAAGAAGATATCCACAAGACTGCCTTCAGAACGAGCTACGGTTCCTATGAATATACAGTCATGTCTTTTGGCCTCGCTAATGCTCCACCTACCTTCTCGAGAATGATGCACTACATATTCAACCCCTACACCAACGAATTTGTGCTTGTGTATCTGGATGACATCTTGGTATTCTCCAAGAATGAAGAAGATCACGAAAAGCATCTCCGTCTGGTTCTCGACAGACTCCGTGAACATAAGTTCTATGCTAAGTTCTCCAAGTGTGAATTCTGGCTCGATAAGGTCTTGTATCTGGGCCATATCATCTCCGCTGATGGTATTGCGGTCAACCCCGCGAATTTGAAGCGATTGTCAACTCGGAACCCCCTCAGAACGTCAAGCAACTCCGAAGCTTCCTTGGTCTTGCTAGCTATTGCAGAAGGTTCATTGAGAACTTCTCCAAGATTGCCAAGCCTCTCTCCAACTTGCTGCAGAAGAATGTCAAGTACAACTGGTCTCCGGATTGTGATGTGGCATTCAAAACACTCAAAGAAAAGCTCATCTCTGCTCCGATTCTTACTCCTCCAGATGAGTCCAAGCCCTACGAAGTATTCTGTGATGCTTCTCTTCAAGGACTTGGTGGTGTGCTAATGCAGGACAAGGAGATTGTGGCATACACCTCTCGTCAATTGAAGCCAAGTGAGAAGAACTACCCCACACATGATCTCGAGCTAGCAGCTGTGGTACACGCTTTGATCACGTGGAGACACCTTCCGTTGGGCAGAAAAGTCGACATCTTCACCGATCACAAGAGCTTGAAGTACATCTTCACACAGTCGAACCTAAACCTTCGCCAGACTCGTTGGGTTGAAGTGATCCAAGAGTATAATCCAAGCATCGAATACACACCTGGCAAGGCAAATGCCATTGCAGATGCCTTGAGCAGAAAGGCATATTGCAACAGTCTCCTTATCAAGCCGTTTCAGCCTGAGCTTTGTGAAGCATTCAGGAAGCTCAACCTTCAAGTTGTTCCGCAAGGCTTTCTTGCAAATCTTCAAGTTGCTCCTACCTTGGAAGATCAGATCCGTGAGGCCCAACTCAGTGATGCTATGGTGCACAAAGTGAAACATGGTATTGCAAAGGGTACTCCCAAATACAAGTGCTATCGCATTGATGAGAAAGACACCTTGTTCTTTGAGGACAGACTTGTGGTTCCCAAGGGTGATATCAGGAAGCTCATAATGAACGAGGCACATGACTCCCTCCTTTCGATTCATCCTGGAAGTTCTAAGATGTACCAAGACCTTAAGCAATCTTACTGGTGGACTCGCATGAAAAGGGAGATTGCCCAATTCGTGAATGAATGTGATGTCTGCAGAAGAGTGAAGGCAGAGCATCAACGTCCAGCCGGTCTCCTCCAACCTCTTCCTATCCCCGAGTGGAAATTCGACCACATTGAAATGGATTTCTTCACTGGGTTTCCTAAGTCCAAGAAAGGGAATGATTCTATCTTTGTGGTGATTGACAAGCTAACCAAAGTAGATCACTTCCTTCCAGTCAAAGAATCCATCAATGCAGCTCAACTGGCAGAGTTGTACACTTCCAGAATTGTGTCCCTACATGGCATTCCTCAAGTTATCTCCTTAGACCGTGGAAGTTTGTTCACATCCAAGTTCTGGGACTCCTTTGATACAGGGTGGAACCCTAATCAGCGGATCTTTCACGTTTGGAGGTTGGCACACGATGAACACGGGGAATCACAAGGGAGAGATGGGGGAAACACAAGAGGAAAACACTCAATCAACACGGAAGCAATCACACAAGTGCTAGATTCGCGATACAAGGTCGAGGTACATGATCCAAAGTCAACAACGGTGATACAGATAGTCTTCTCCCGGAGGAGGTCTTGATATCCCTGGGGATCTTCTCCGTTGAAGGAGGTCCTGAATCCGTAGTGGATCTTCTCCGTAGAGGCGCACCGTCTCGTGGGAGAAATCCACACAAGTATCAAATGAGCTAAACCACAGCTAAGTCTAAAGGGAGGAGGTCAACAGTATTTATATTACACACGCGGTCGCCGTCGTAGCGGACGTCCGGGGGTTACCGGACGTCCGGTGGTTCCGGAGGGACCGGACGTCCGGTAATCCTCGGATTTCCGCTATTTAGCTTCTGTTGCCGAAGTCACGGACGTCCGGTGGCTTCCGGTCGTCCGGTCGTCTGGGAAGGGCCGGACGTCCGGTGTTTTCCGGTCGTCCGGTGCCTGGGAGTCGCCGGTCGTCCGGTGCAGGCCGGACGTCCGGTGCCTGTAGCATCTTCAGCATTCCTTCTTCTTGTCTCGAACACTTGTCGGTCCTGTCCTCTTGAGCATCATGTAGAGCTGTCCCGCGGCCTTCGTCCAAGTACCTGAGTATGCATAGAGTCTCTGATGAAGGTAGAGGCCGTACCCCAAGTGAATCCGAAAGATGTAAAGAGAGGAGCGAGGTCACCTCGGTCTCAAAAGCTCTTGCACGTGCTCTAGTCATGGGTCCTTTGGGCACTTGGTGAGGCGATGAAGGGTCCATGGTGATGGCCCTAGGATACACCGTATCAATGAATTCATGAGGTCGAAGATAGTGTTCCCAAACACGTAAGACTCTCACCAAGGCATAAAGCTCTTTGTCATAGATAGGGTAGTTAAGTTGCGCTCCCGATAGCTTTTCGCTAAAGTACGCAATTGGGCGCTTTTCTTGCATGAGCACGCCACCTATACCCGTACCACTCGCATCACAATGAATCTCAAACGGTTTGTCAAAGTTTGGTAGGGCTAGAAGTGGTGCGTGCGTGAGCAAGCTCTTAAGCTCATTGAACGCGGTGTCTTGCGAAGGACCCCAAATGAAGGGTGCGTTCTTCTTGCTCAAAGCGTGTAAAGGCATAGCAATGGTGCTAAAGTCCTTCACAAAACGTCTATAGAAACCGGCTAGACCAAGGAAACTACGCACTTGCATGAGATTCGTTGGTTGAGGCCAAGTTTTAATTGCTTCAATTTTAGTTTCATCAACGTTAACACCTTGAGAAGACACGACAAATCCTAGAAAGACAACCTTGTCAACGCCAAAAGTGCATTTTTCCATATTAGCATACAATTGTTGTTTGCGAAGTGCTTGCAAAACTAGTTGGACATGGTCAACATGTTCTTCAAGCGACTTGCTAAACACAAGAATGTCATCAAAGTAAACCACGACAAAAACACCTATGTAGGGTCGAAGAACAAAGTGCATAAGACGCACAAAAGTGCCGGGTGCTTCCGATAAACCCATTGGCATGACAAGCCACTCATATAACCCAAACTTGGTTTTGAAAGCAGTTTTCCACTCATCACCCTCTTGAATGCGAATTTGGTAGTAACCACTTTTAAGATCAATTTTTGAAAAGATGGTGGCACCACAAAGTTCATCAAGCATGTCATCTAAGCGAGGAATAGGGTGACGATATCTAACGGTGATAGCATTTATCGGGCGGCAATCGGAACACATGCGAAAAGTTCCGTCTTTCTTAGGCACGAGAATAACGGGAACGGCACAAGGGCTTAGACTTTCACGTACATGACCCTTGTCGATGAGGTTTTGCACTTGCCGTTGTATCTCCTTCGTTTCCTCAGGGTTGACGCGGTAAGGAGCTTTGTTTGGAAGGGGAGCACCGGGTACGAGGTCGATGCGGTGTTCTATCCCTCGAAGTGGAGGTAGACCCGGTGGTAGCTCATCCGGAAAGACGTCCGAGAATTCCTGCAACAATTGAGACAACACAAGAGGTGGAGGTGGTGAAGTGTTAGTAGGCTTGGCTTCCCCTTTGCATAGAAGCACAAGGTGGAAGACGCTCGATGGGTTCTCACACACTTCTCTCATCTCACGTTTAGTAGCAAATAACACTAGTTGCTTCTTGTCGCTCATCGTGGAGTCGCTCATATTTGGCTTGTGGCTCTCACTCTCTTTTTGGTGGCTCGCTCTCTCACCATTCTCTCCACGATGGGTGGTAGGTAAAAGTTTGTCGGCGGCAACTTGACTTGGGGACATTGGCCGAAGCACGAATTCCTTGCCCTTCATCTTGAAATGATAGTGATTTGTCCGTCCATTGTGTGTGACTCCACGATCATATTGCCATGGGCGTCCAAGAATAAGGTGGCACACGGACATGGGTATCACATCACACTCAAGGGTGTCCTCGTAGGCGCCAATCTTGAAAGAGACTTGCACGGTGTGCTCGACTCGAAGAATTCCGGCGTCGTTGAGCCATTGGACCTTGTAGGGGTGCGGATGCTTCGTCTTGACCAAATGAAGCTTGTCGCATAGCTCTTCACTTGCCAAGTTGTGGCAACTTCCGCCATCGATGATAACCTTGACGGAGCGTCCATTGATGCCGGCCTTCGTATGAAAAATATGACATCGTTGGTCGTCATCTTGTTGATGTTGGAGTGTCAATACTTTGGAGACAACAAGTGATACGGTGTATCCTAGGGCCATCCCCATGGACCCTCCTTCACCCCCTCAAGTGCCTCAAGGACCGATGACACGTGCCCGTACTAGAGCTTTCGAGACCGAGGTGACGTCACTCCTAGCCCTACTTCCTTATGAATCTTGCGAGACATGGTTGCTACCTCAAGCGAGTGTGCTTTGTGTGCTCAGGTGTGAAGGAGACCACTTCGGAGAAGAGCTTGAAGATGGACAAGTCCCCAAGGTCATGGACGAGCTGATGCAACAAGAAGACCAGAAAGCAGCTCCAGGACCCGGACATCCGGCCCCCTGGCCCGGACATCCGGCCCCTGGGCATCTCTCTACAGAAGGCCAGCCACAGGGCCCGGACATCCGGCCAGGGCCCGGACATCCGGCCAAGCACGGCCCGGACATCCGGCCTCGGGCCCGGAAATCCGGCGCTCCTGTCCAGAGAGCACCCGAGGCTCAGCTCTTCCCGCCCGGACATCCGGGCCCCCGCCCCGGACATCCGGCGCCCCGTGAAGTCCCGGACATCCGGGCCGCCGCCCGGACATCCGGCCCCTGATCTGCCTGCGTGCAGCCCCCTGGGCCGAGGCCCATGTATCCATTCGCCCCGTAGACTATATATACTCCCCTCGTCATTCCGTTTAGGGTCAGCTGTGGTTTAGCTCATTTGACACTTGTGTGGATTTCTCCCACGAGACCGGTGCGCCTCTACGGAGAAGATCCACCTCTGGATTCAAGACCCCTAACGGGAAGATCCCACGGGATTCCAAGACCTCCTCCGGGAGAAGACTATCTGTATCACCGTTGTTGACTTTGGATCATGGATCTCAACCTTGTATCGCGAATCTAGCATTTGTGTGATTGCTTTCGTGTTGATTGAGTGTTTTCCTCTTGTGTTTCCCCCATCTTTCCCTTGTGATTCCCCGTGTTCATCGTGTGCCAACCTCCAAACGTGAAAGATCCGCTGATTAGGGTTCCACCCTGTATCACTCAAGCCCCAACCTTGTTGTCTCCAAAGTCTTGACACTCCAACATCAACAAGATGAAGACCAACGTTGTCACATTTTCCATACGAAGGCCGGCATCAATGGACGCGCCGTCAAGGTTATCATCGATGGCGGAAGTTGCCACAACTTGGCAAGCGAAGAGCTATGCGACAAGCTTCATTTGGTCAAGACGAAGCATCCTAACCCCTACAAGGTCCAATGGCTCAACGACGCCGGAATTCTTCGAGTCGAGCACACCGTGCAAGTCTCTTTCAAGATTGGCGCTTACGAGGACACTCTTGAGTGTGATGTGATACCCATGTCCGTGTGCCACCTTATTCTTGGACGACCATGGCAATATGATCGTGGAGTCACACACAATGGACGGACGAATCACTATCACTTCAAGATGAAGGGCAAGGAATTCGTGCTACGTCCAATGACTCCAAGTCAAGTAGCCGCCGACAAGATTTTACCACCCACCCATCGTGGAGAGAATGGTGAGAGAGCGAGCCACCAAAAAGAGAGCGAGAGCCACAAGCCAAATATGAGCGACTCCACGATGAGCGACAAGAAGCAACTAGTGCTATTTGCTACCAAACGTGAGATGAGAGAAGTGTGTGAGAACCCATCGAGCGTATTCCACCTTGTGCTTCTATGCAAAGGGGAAGCCAAACCTACTAACACTTCACCACCTCCACCTTTGGTGTTGTCTAAATTGTTGCAGGAATTCTCGGACGTCTTTCCGGATGAGCTACCACCGGGTCTACCTCCACTTCGAGGAATAGAACACCGCATCGACCTCGTACCCGGTGCTCCTCTTCCAAACAAAGCTCCGTACCGCGTCAACCCCGAGGAAACGAAGGAGATACAACGGCAAGTACAAAATCTCATCGACAAGGGTCATGTACGTGAAAGTCTAAGCCCTTGTGCCGTTCCCGTTATTCTCGTGCCTAAGAAAGACGGAACTTTTCGCATGTGTTCCGATTGCCGCCCGATAAATGCTATAACCGTTAGATATCGTCACCCTATTCCTCGCTTAGACGACATGCTTGATGAACTTTGTGGTGCCACCATCTTTTCAAAAATTGATCTTAAAAGTGGTTACTACCAAATTCGAATTCAAGAGGGTGATGAGTGGAAAACTGATTTCAAAACCAAGTTTGGGTTATATGAGTGGCTTGTCATGCCAATGGGCTTATCGGAAGCACCCGGCACTTTTGTGCGTCTTATGCACTTTGTTCTTAGACCCTACATAGGTGTCTTTGTTGTGGTTTACTTTGATGACATTCTTGTGTTTAGCAAGTCGCTTGAAGAACATGTTGACCATGTTCAACTAGTTTTGCAAGCACTTCGCAAACAACAATTGTATGCTAATATGGAAAAATGCACTTTTGGCGTTGACAAGGTTGTCTTTCTAGGATTTGTCGTGTCTTCTCAAGGTGTTCACGTTGATGAAACTAAAATTGAAGCAATTAAAACTTGGCCTCAACCAAAGAATCTTATGCAAGTACGTAGTTTCCTTGGTCTAGCCGGTTTCTATCGACGTTTTGTGAAGGACTTTAGCACCATTGCTATGCCTCTACACGCTTTGAGCAAGAAGAACGCACCCTTCATTTGGGGTCCTTCGCAAGACACCGCGTTCAATGAGCTTAAGAGCTTGCTCACGCACGCACCACTTCTAGCCCTACCAAACTTTGACAAACCTTTTGAGATTCATTGTGATGCTAGTGGTACCGGCATAGGTGGCGTGCTAATGCAAGAAAAGCGCCCAATTGCGTACTTTAGCGAGAAGCTATCGGGAGCGCAACTTAACTATCCTATCTATGATAAAGAGCTTTATGCCTTGGTGAGAGTTCTACGTGTTTGGGAACACTATCTTAGACCTCATGAATTCATTCTTCATACGGACCATGAGACACTCAAGTATCTCAAAGGTCAGACTAAGTTGAACAAGCGTCATGCTAAATGGAGTGAGTTCATTGAGTCTTTTCCCTATGTCATCAAATACATCAAAGGCAAAGAAAATGTTGTGGCGGACGCGCTTTCCCGCAAATGCATGCTTGTAACACAACTTGAGTTGAATGTGATTGGCTTTGAGCATATTAAAGATTTATATGAGCATGATCCTTTCTTTGCAAATGCTTATGGTAAATGCTTGACTCACACTTCTTGGGAACATTACTACATCAAGGATGGATATTGATACAGGGTGGAACCCTAATCAGCGGATCTTTCACGTTTGGAGGTTGGCACACGATGAACACGGGGAAAACACAAGGGGAAGACGGGGAAAACACAAGAGAGAACACTCAAATCAACACGGAAGCAATCACACAAGTGCTAGATTCGCGATACAAGGTCGAGGTACATGATCCAAAGTCAACAACGGTGATACAGATAGTCTTCTCCCGGAGGAGGTCTTGGAATCCCGTGGGATCTTCCCGTTAGGGGTCTTGAATCCAGAGGTGGATCTTCTCCGTAGAGGCGCACCGGTCTCGTGGGAGAAATCCACACAAGTGTCAAATGAGCTAAACCACAGCTGCGTCTAAAGGGAGGAGGTCAACAGTATTTATATTACACACGCGGTCGCCGTCGTAGCGGACGTCCGGGGGTTACCGGACGGCCGGTGGTTCCGGAGGGACCGGACGTCCGGTAATCCTCGGATTTCCGCTATTTAGCTTCTGTTGCCGAAGTCACGGACGTCCGGTGGCTTCCGGTCGTCCGGTCGTCTGGGAGGGGCCGGACGTCCGGTGTTTTCCGGTCGTCCGGTGCCTGGGAGTCGCCGGTCGTCCGGTGCAGGCCGGACGTCCGGTGCCTGTAGCATCTTCAGCATTCCTTCTTCTTGTCTCGAGCACTTGTCGGTCCTGTCCTCTTGAGCATCATGTAGAGCTGTCCCGCGGCCTTCGTCCAAGTACCTGAGTATGCATAGAGTCTCTGATGAAGGTAGAGGCCGTACCTCAAGTGAATCCGAAAGATGTAAAGAGAGGAGCGAGGTCACCTCGGTCTCAAAAGCTCTTGCACGTGCTCTAGTCATGGGTCCTTTGGGCACTTGGTGAGGCGATGAAGGGTCCATGGTGATGGCCCTAGGATACACCGTATCAGAACTCTTGTCATGTAGAGGTTGCCGATGTTCATGTCGAGCTTGACGTGCGGCTTGACGAAGAGTGTTTGATGTAGGTGTACTAGAGTCTTGCGTTGAGTCGGTATGTCGACTTGAGCGGCTTCGTCGATGAGATGATGTTGAGGAAGAACGTCGGTTGATGATCAATGTCCGTAGCTCATTGTATTGAGTAGACATGTTGGTGTTGATGAGGTCGATTTGCTCCTTGGTGCTTTGTTGGAATTGTCGCGCGTCCTCGGCAACTTGACCAATGTACTCTCGCATAGCTTCACTCTCTTGATGTAGAGCTCGTTGGACACCGAATAGATGTAGTTTGGTGACGTAGTTGTTCGCTTCTTGAGGATCGTCGAAGATCGGGTTGGTAGATGAACTTGGCCTATCCATCATCACAAGCAAGTAAGTGAGTGGAGAAAGGAGAAGACAATATCAATGTACCTTAACCGAGGTTGAAAATGGATCAATGATCACTCAACAATGTAACCCGGAAATAGCACTATTGGTATCACTTCGTGTCGATTCTCACACCTACACGAGTAAAGCTTTGAGAGGAGCTCGGTTAGGATGTGGCACAAATTCAATGCAATTGTCAAAATGACTCAAAGATGTTGAAAATGGTTCACAATTTGCTCATGCAACAAGTAGATCACTAGCAAAGAGTAGCACACGGAACACACGCACGGATAGATAAATGTGGTTGTGCAACCAAGGATGAGCGAAAAATGTGGTAAACCACGGAAAATGCTCGTGTTGCACAACGCTAGAGAGACGCTAACCGATTGCTTAATAGGCGGATACGCACTTGTGCACGACCTATATGGGCAAAACGTAACGACTATCTATCACAAGTATGCTATGAGTGTATGATGTGCCGATGCTTGAGCACAAGATGATGTTGCTATGTATGATCTCTTTGGATGCAAGGCGTATGATGCTATTGTTTCTTTGCTTGGATTGGCTCTTTTGCTTAGAAGCTTTTGAGCTCTTTCTTTGGGCACATATGCATTCTTCTCGAATCGAGGTAGCTATTGTGTATGCGGAGCACTCTTGTGGCACAAGGAGATATGCAATATACCAAGATGATGTGGTATGCAATATATATGAGTATCACTAATGTGCACAAGTGTCGTGGCCCGGCAATACTCAAATGGCTAGTCTCAATGGGAAAGCTACGCAAAGATGGTTCATAGGGTGACAATGCAATTGCGAGGTAGAAGTGTCGTCGATGTTACCGTCCTTGCCGAAGTTGAGCGGTGGTGTTGCCGAAGTCTTGCCGTCCCAAGGTAGCCTAAACATCCAAGGAAACGGTGAAACCACAACTCAAGTATCCAAGGCAAAGGGAGACACACTTTTCAAACTCAGAGCGGGAAAACGATGGTGGTTGCGGAAGGTAGGTGGTAGTTGGGGAAGGTGGATGGTAGCGGAAGGGTGGTAACTGAACAAGTTCAGCAGTGTCAGGAAATGTCGGACGTCCGGAAGTTACCGGTCGTCCGGTCGGTCTGGAAGGGTCGGACGTCCGGTGGAGTCCGGAAATCCGGTAAAAGCGTTCTGTGGTCGGGGTGCCGGTCGTCCGGTGTTTAGCGGACGTCCGGTGTCTCGAGGGGTCCCGGACGTCCGGTAAACGTCGGTCGTCCGGTAGGTTTAGGACTGGGTTGGAGGGATCCGTGGCGAAAACGGTGAAAGCGTGGTCGGATTTGCGGTGGAAAAACGGTGAGATGGTGGGGAAATGCTAGATCGACACGTGGCACAGCAAATCCATGGAACAAAGTCAACAAAATCTTGCCAAATCAACAGATCACAGAAAAATTTTTGGGGCTCTTTTTGTGGGGCAATTTTCGAAATTAGGAAGAACACGACAAAAACAGGCTAGAAAACAAAGTGTGGGGCTCCAAAATCGTGAGAAACCTTTGCTCTGATACCATATGATACAGGGTGGAACCCTAATCAGCGGATCTTTCACGTTTGGAGGTTGGCACACGATGAACACGGGGAAAACACAAGGGGAAGACGGGGAAAACACAAGAGAGAACACTCAAATCAACACGGAAGCAATCACACAAGTGCTAGATTCGCGATACAAGGTCGAGGTACATGATCCAAAGTCAACAACGGTGATACAGATAGTCTTCTCCCGGAGGAGGTCTTGGAATCCCGTGGGATCTTCCCGTTAGGGGTCTTGAATCCAGAGGTGGATCTTCTCCGTAGAGGCGCACCGGTCTCGTGGGAGAAATCCACACAAGTGTCAAATGAGCTAAACCACAGCTAAGTCTAAAGGGAGGAGGTCAACAGTATTTATATTACACACGCGGTCGCCGTCGTAGCGGACGTCCGGGGGTTACCGGACGTCCGGTGGTTCCGGAGGGACCGGTCGTCCGGTAATCCTCGGATTTCCGCTATTTAGCTTCTGTTGCCGAAGTCACGGACGTCCGGTGGCTTCCGGTCGTCCGGTCGTCTGGGAGGGGCCGGACGTCCGGTGTTTTCCGGTCGTCCGGTGCCTGGGAGTCGCCGGTCGTCCGGTGCAGGCCGGACGTCCGGTGCCTGTAGCATCTTCAGCATTCCTTCTTCTTGTCTCGAACACTTGTCGGTCCTGTCCTCTTGAGCATCATGTAGAGCTGTCCCGCGGCCTTCGTCCAAGTACCTGAGTATGCATAGAGTCTCTGATGAAGGTAGAGGCCGTACCCCAAGTGAATCCGAAAGATGTAAAGAGAGGAGCGAGGTCACCTCGGTCTCAAAAGCTCTTGCACGTGCTCTAGTCATGGGTCCTTTGGGCACTTGGTGAGGCGATGAAGGGTCCATGGTGATGGCCCTAGGATACACCGTATCATCCTTTCAGTCTGCCATGGGCACTAAGATCCGTTTCAGCACTGCATTTCACCCTCAGACTAGTGGTTAAGTCGAGAGAGTGAACCAGATTCTAGAAGACATGCTCAGAGCTTGTGTCATCTCTTTTGGCATCAAGTGGGAAGACTGTCTTCCGTTTGCCGAGTTCTCTTACAACAACAGTTTCCAAGCAAGTGCCGGCAAAGCTCTGTTTGAAATCCTCTAGGCAGAAAGTGTCGTACTCCTCTCAACTGGTCTGAGACTGGTGAACGTCAACTTCTTGGCAATGACTTGATCTCAGAAGCCAAAGAAATGTGCAAAGTCATACATGAGAATCTCAAGGCCGCTCAGTCACGTCAGAAGAGCTACTATGACGGCAAGCATCATGATTTGGCCTTCTACATTGGTGATCATGTCTATCTCCGTGTTTCTCCTATGAAAGGCACCCAAAGATTTGGTATCAAAGGCAAGCTTGCTCCTAAATACGTGGGCCCTTTCAAGATCCTTGGCAAAAGAGGCGATCTAGCCTATCAACTTGAGCTCCCTTCCAACTTTACTAATGTTCATGATGTGTTTCACGTGTCTCAACTCCGCAAGTGCTTCAAGACACCTGAACGCACCATTCTGTTTGAGGAGATTGATCTTCAACAAGACTTGTCTTCTCGAGAGCACCCCGTTGCTATTCTCGAAGAAACTGAGCGCAAGACCCGCAACAAGTCAATTAAGTTCTTGAAAGTTAAGTGGTCACACCATACCGACCGAGAAGCTACGTGGGAACGAGAAGATCACCTTCGTTCCGAGTATCCTTCCTTCTTCCAGTCCTAGATCTCGGGACGAGATCTTTTCGTAGTAGATCAGAGTTTGTAATGCCCCGGATGTAACACTTTCCCTATATGGCAATATATTAAACTTTGGCTTCATCATTTCTGTTCCGGGTTCTCCTGTCTTTTTGGGTTTCTTCGTTTTGTCGTGTGCGTGTGTGCATTTCATCCATGTCATGTTGTCATGTGCATTGCATTGCATTTGTGTTGTCACTTGCATCCGGTCCCACTCGTCTCTTCCCGTTGTCCGTTCCGAGTTCCGACGCTCTCACACGTGCCCGTGGCATCCCCGAGTCCTTCTTTCATGTTTGGTCGTGTAACGTTTCCGGAATGATGCGAGACTTGTCGTGCGATGTTGTTTTGGTACGTGTAGGCCGCCTGTCAAGTTTTGTCGCGTTTGGAGTTCATTTGGTACTCCAACAGTTAACCTAGTGGGCTAAAAGTACCTCCTCTTTGAGGCCCAAGACCCCCTCCACAACAGCCCACCAACCCAGCACAACCCTTCCCATCATCTCGGTCGTCGATTTGTGATCGCGTGGCCGAAAACCGCTCCCCATTTGGAGTCTCCTAGCTCCTTGTGCCTATAAAAACGCCCCCCCTTGCCATTTTCGTCCAAAAAACCCTAGATCTAGCCCCCCTCCGCCGCCGGACACATCCGGACCGAGCCGGACGCGTCCGCCGCCGCCATAGCACATATCAGAACGTGCCACGTGGCAGTTCCAGCCGCTCCTCGCCGCCGGCCCGCGAGCCCGCCGCGGGCCCGCCGCCGCCGCCGTCCAGGCCAGATCCCGCGCCCCCGCGCACGCCTCCCGCGTCGGGCCTTCCTCCCCGCCGCCTCCGGTGGCCGGGCCACCTCCGGTCGTCGGAATGCCGCCGTCCTCCGCCGCCGGCGCCGCCCGGCTTGCTCCCGCCGGCCGCCTGCCTCCTCGCAACAGCCCGTGCCGCCGCCCCGGCTACAGGACGCCGCGGCCTCCTCCAGCCCCGCCGGCTCGCCGCCCGTCGAGCTTCCGGCTCGCCGCCGGGAGGAGTCACCGCCCCGCGCGTCGATCCCGCGGTCGCCGCCGGTCCCGATCGAGGAGCGATCCCGATCCCGATCCAGCTCCGCCTGCGGGTCCGAAACTCTAACTGGTCCCGCGACCCGGCGCCCGTTTGACCGAACCCACTCCGCCGTTGACCCGCGAGGTGGTTCCTCTGTTTTTTTTTGCTAAGTCAATTGCATTTTTGTTGTCTGATGCATTATTGTGATGGCTATAACTTTTACTGTGCTTGTCCGATTTGTGCATATAATATGTCAAAATGACTGTGGTGAAGTGCTCTATGTTTTGTTCCATTGTGGCATGCTTGTTTGAGTCCATCTAGATGTCTTAATCTTCATGACAAGAGTGCTACATGATATAAACTGCTGCTACTAGTTATTTTCATTCCATGTTTGATATGTGATAACTTGGTGCATGTTTATCCAAATGAAGCAAATGATATGTCCAAATGTTCATCATGAGATGCTCTACATGTTGGTTGCTATAGCATGCATGTTAGAGTTCATATTGCCATGTTTATCTCGGTTGCAAAAGTGCATGTGGCTGTTAGGTTTTGTAACTTGTTACGAGATGCCTAGTTGAGGAGCTCGTTGCTATTGATGTGTTTCTCCCCATGTTGCATGTTCATATGTTTTGGACTCCCCATCATGTGTTCTTTGCTGTGGTGCAAACCACTTGCCATGATGATACAGGGTGGAACCCTAATCAGCAGATCTTTCACGAAATGGAGGGGATCCCACGATGAACACGAAGAACACAAAGGGAAATCACGAGGGAAACACTCAAGAACAAGTCCAATCACACATCCACTAGACAATCAAACACACAAGATCACACGGTACATGAACAACAAAGGGAAAGATACAAGGTAAAGTTCATCTCCAAGAGGAGGTCTTGAATCCGTGAAGGATCTTCCCGCTAGGGGTCTTGAATCCAAGGTGGATCTTCTCCGTAGAGGGGCCGCGGTCTCTCTCGTGGAGTAGATCCGGGATGGATGAGCAAAGCTCTATCTCTCATATGAGCTAAACCATTGCTAACCCTAAAATGGTGGAGGTTGAGGAGTATATATAGTCTAGGGTCATGAAGGGGTAAGTGAGGGGCGAAACGGGTACATGGGCATCGGCCCGGATACATGCACGCAGGCAAGGCCGGATGTCCGGGCTGGCAGCCGGATGTCCGGGGCTTCGGGGCGAGCCGGATGTCCGGGGTTACGGCCGGATGTCCGGGCTGGCTCGGTCCAGCTTCTGTGAAGGAGGGCCCGGATTTCCGGGAGGAGTGCCGGATGTCCGGCTGTTGCGGAAGCGCCGGATGTCCGGCCTTTGGCCCGGATGTCCGGCCGCTGTAGTATCAGCAGCTCCGTCTTCTTCCTTCTTCTCTTCCAAGCTTCCCTCGCAGATGGTGTAGGTGATCCTTGGCGCTTGCACTCCTCCTCGCCATCCGTGAAGCTCCGACAATACCTATGCATGCACACGAGAGGAGTGTCAAGTAGTATACCATCCTCGAAGGGGTCAAGTGAACACGTGTAAAGGAGATGATTCACCTTTATGTATGAGAAATAGAGGTCGCACGTGTCACTTCCCAAGCAGACTCTTGACATGGTGATGTCCATAGGATACACCGTATCATCCCCTCCCCCTTGGAAAAGATCCGACCTCGGATCGAAAACCAAATCACCATGGGAAAGAGATGGCGTCGTCTTGTAGATGTGGACGATCACGAAGTACTCATCATCTTCTAGCTTTACGTGGGCACTCTCCAATGTCGCACCGTCTAGTGATTCCTTCAAAAGGAGCAAGGACAACAAACACTTGGAAAAACAAATGTGGTTAGCATTAGTGCAAAACCAAGCATTCACGAGGTGATTCACCCAACAAGTATGGTCATCAAGCATAGCATGTGGTGTGACAAAGGATTGTGACATGGCATTTAAGCACATCAATTGAGCACAATCAAGGTCATCATGGAAACAAGCATGTAAATGTGAGGTAGAGATGCACATATGTGTGTCAAGAGAATAAGCATCTACCTCATGGTCATAGCAAGCATGCATAAAGCGCTCCATGAAAGGTCTATGGTAGGCATAAGAATCATTCACAACACCAAAGAAAATGAAGTGTCTAAACACAAGGGTCAAGTGCAAGACAATCCAAGCATAATGTGCATAGGGTGTAGTGAAAATCGAGTGGCACTCAACACAATAGAAATAGCAATTGTTCATCATGTGTGAGGCAAACAAGTCATTCATGTGACAAGCAATGGGACATGGCATGTGTGAAAAGATGACATTGTTGCAACCAAGCATATGATAGGGAGAAATAATCCAAGAATTGGATGCAACACACAAGGCATATATAACATGAGGCATGGCAATGTGACAATGGCAAGTCGAAGTGAGATCTCTAACATGTGTGCAATCAAGGGGTCCAAGATGACAAATAAGTCTCATGGTGCAAGCAACACATGTAGTGTGATCCACAATATCCATGCTCATGGTTTTGGGTGTCTCGAAAGAGAAGGATATCACCTTGAGAGTGTGTCCTTGTGCATCCTTCACAATGCCGAAGCACACGCAAGTGCGGTGTAGAAGCGTCGTGGTAGGAAGGGGTTCGCTCTCAAGAGCTCGAATGGTCAACTCACGTGAAGTGGAAGTCGACACATATTCCAAGTATCCTACACATGCACACAACAAAAGGAAGAACGTATGTGCATGGTAGATAAACACATCATCCATCATGATGGTTCTCTTCTCTTGCACATAACCATTAGGAGCAAAAGTGCATGAATAATATGATGCAACAATGGCTATATTCATGGCACTAGGCATATGGTGCAAAGAGGTAAAACAAGCATGCTGCACAAGAATGATGTCATAATCTCCAAATAAATGCAAGAATGCTATGGGGGCAATCTCATTGGCAAGACTAAAATCATGGTTGCGCTCAATACATGGTAGCAAGAGAGAGGCAACATGTGGAGACATATGACAACAAGTAATATCAATCATGTGCAAAGCATGGCAATGGTTGTCATCAACCGCATGAAAGGAGCCAGTATGAATCATCGGTGATGCAACATAAGCAAGCATGGTGATCAAGTTGTGCAAACTAGTGGAGCGAAGATGCAACACACTAGGAGAAGGCATGGCAATAATGTCATGTGAGCAAATAGTGGATATAGGCAATGCACATGACATATCGCAAGCACGATCACAAATCAAGGTCAAAGCATCATAATAGGCATGGTGTGCAAAGGAACCATGGCAATAACGAGTGATATCTCCACCAAGCTTGCAAATACACATACAAGTATGAGAATCAATCATCATGTGTAATGCGAAGCATGGGTCACAAATGCATGGCAAAGGCATATAAATGAGCATATCATGCAAAGTGAACATGGAAAGATGGGCATAAGAGATATAATGGACAATAACCCATAACCATGTGAGTGCCATGTAGAAGGAATGCGCGAAGTCTTTGCGCAAAGGGAACGGTGGGAAAGATAATCCACGGAATCCCAAGTCATCGTTGCTCTCTAGAGCTCGTTTCGTCAACTCGTGCTCTTGCGAGGTTGACGAGTATGCATGTGTACCTACACAAAAGAGACACAAGCCAAAGAAATTGTGCGCGTGGTAAATGTACACATCATCCATCATGATGTGTATGTGCACGTATGAGTTAGCACAAGATAAGCATTGCTCAAAGAAATTTGATGCATGGTATAAGAACATGTCATCCATCATGAATGAATAGTTATTGTGTATAGCATGATGTGGATGCAAATTGAGCATACAAGAATGGGGATCATGCAAAGGATAGGATGGACCAAAATCTCCTAAAATGTATGAGGAAACTATGGGGGTCTCCTCATGAGCAATATTGAAAACATCATTTGGAGAAAAAGGACAACATCCAAAACAATGCATATCGGAAGCTAGGTGTTCATGGCATGGCAAATGATGGATATGATGCAAAGGAAGCATGTCAATATCATCACAAGAAAAACAAATGCCAATAACCATGGGCTTGTCATCTATGCCATATGTGCAAATTGGGTTTATCTTAATGGCATAAGCATAGTTACTACGATGAGATTGCAAATATGACATATTGTTGATCTCATGCATAGCATATGACAAGTCAAGCGGATTGTCAAACATGATGTGACCGAGAGAATTATCACAAGAAATCCTATGCAACATGGCATCACAACTAATAGACTCCACATGGCAATCATCAAACTCATCATAAATGGTTAAATAATCGCATGGGGAAATCATACTAGCATGAAGCATGGCAATAGGTGGCTCAACATCATGCAAGCAATCAAAGTTAACATAGTCCACTAGTGGGACGAGAGCATCACCTTCACCTTTGTTACCTTTTTCATTCCACTCATGTGGTGTAGGTGAGGTGGGAAAGACCAAAAGGTGGTCATCATCTTCATCTTGATGGAACCATGTGGGGGGTGCATCATATTCCACCATGGCCATCGTGTTGTCCAATGGAAGGACGAAGTCGTCGAGGATCGGCGCGTCATCAAATGTGGGACCTAGCACCGAATGAGAAGACACAATAGAGGTAGAGGTCAAGTCGTTAGTGTTGAAAGTGGCCTCACATGACCTATCAACTATCTCACTCTCTCTATGTGGTGGCTCACTCACTCCCTCAAGGTAGGTGCACTCGAGCTCGCATATGGTGGAGTCACTCATCTCACTCAAGTGGTGGGGGTTGTGGCTCTCCTCACATGGGAATTGGGGCAGCTCATCATATATGGGGCTAGTGGTGAATTCACTCTCACTCTCAATATGGTGGCACAAGTCACTCAAGTCATCATACGTCGCCGTGGTCGAAGGGAAAATCCCATGCTCAACCATCTCCTCATTGTCGTCGTGGATGAAGGCCGAAGATGGCACATCATCACTCTCGCCTCCAAAGATGGAAGCATCATCCTCGCTCGCCACCTTGTCGCTCGCCTCCAAAGCTTGGTCCTCGAATGGCTCCGTGATACGGTGTATCCTATGGACATCACCATGTCAAGAGTCTGCTTGGGAAGTGACACGTGCGACCTCTACTTCTCATACATAAAGGTGAATCATCTCCTTTACACGTGTTCACTTGACCCCTTCGAGGATGGTATACTACTTGACACTCCACTCGTGTGCATGCATAGGTATTGTCGGAACTTCACGGACGACGACGAGGAGTGCAAGCGCCGAGGAACACCTACACCATCCGCGAGGGAAGCTTGGAAGAGAAGACGGAAGAAGACGGAGCGGCTGAAGTTACAGCCGCCGGACATCCGGCGCCAGCCCGGACATCCGGCGCCAGCCCGGACATCCGGCGACCAGCCCGGACATCCGACGCTTCAGCAGAGGCCGGACATCCGGCATCACCCCGGAAATCCGGCAAGGGCAACAGAAGCACCCGAAGAACGGCCATCGCCAGGCCGGACATCCGGCCCGTGCCCGGACATCCGGCCTCCCATGAACGGCCGGACATCCGGCCCCCAGCCCGGACATCCGGCGCCTGCCTGCGCGCAGAGTCGGGCCAGAGGCCCATGTATCCTCTCCCACTTACCCCTTCGTATACTAGACTATATATACTCCTCCACCTCCACCATTTTAGGGTTAGCAATGGTTTAGCTCATATGAGAGATAGAGCCTTGCTCATCCATCCCGGATCTACTCCACGAGAGAGACCGCGGCCCCTCTACGGAGAAGATCCACCTTGGATTCAAGACCCCTAGCGGGAAGATCCTTCACGGATTCAAGACCTCCTCTTGGAGATGAACTTTACCTTGTATCTTTCCCTTTGTTGTTCATGTACCGTGTGATCTTGTGTGTTTGATTGTCTAGTGGATGTGTGATTGGACTTGTTCTTGTGTGTTTCCTCTCGTGTTTTCCCCCGTTTCCCTTTGTGTTCTTCGTGTTCATCGTGGGATCCCCTCCATTTCGTGAAAGATCCGCTGATTAGGGTTCCACCCTGTATCATATGGTATCATGAGCCACGGTTTCTCACGAATTTGGAGCCTCCCCACCGTTTTCTAGCCTTGTTTTGTTGTGTTCTTCCCCAAATTCGAAAATTCCCCACCAAAAATAGCCCCAAAAATTTTTGTGATCTGTTGGTTTGATGAAGTTTTGTTGATTTTGATCCATGGATTTGCTTGGTTTCAAGTGGATCTAGCATTTCCCCAAGTTTCCCCATCTTTCCTCCACAAAATCCGTCAAATTTTGCCCCCAAAATCATCAAATTCCGCCCACAAATGAGTTTGGAAGTCCCGATTCAGATCTGTAATCGTCGGGCCGGACATCCGGGCCATAGGCCGGACATCCGGGCCATCGGGCCGGACATCCGGGTCCCCGGCCGGACATCCGGCTCCTAGAGGGCAAAATCCCGCGCGGTTCTGGACATCAGGCCCCGGAAATCCGGCCCCGGCCCCGGATGTCCGACCCCTGGGATTTCAGACTTTCCCGTTTCACCGTTTTGGTCATAACTAATTCATCCGAACTCCGATTTCGACGTTCTTGAGCTCGTTTTGAAGCTCTTGACATCCCCCATAACACAAAAATACCACCATAATCATTTGACTCCATCATATTTTTGGGAGTTTGGCATCTTTGCCTAGGGCTTCCACCATATCATCCGCATAACCACCACCGACTTCCGCAACCTAACCATTTTGTCCCCCATAGCATTTGTGGTTGCTTGAGTAGTGATTTGAGTCTCCTAAGGTGTTTAGGCTACTTAGGGACCATTGCTTCTTCATCAACTACCACCACCACTTCCGCATAACCTTGTCCACTATACATAGCCAACACAACTTAACCCAATTTTGTTCGAGCTTGTTTGAGTTGTGGCTTGTGTCTCCTAAGGTGTTTCGGCTACTTAGGGACCGTGACTTCAACTCCGACATCGTGTATAGCCCATCATTCCACTTCCGCAACCACCACGGCATTGCCGCTACCACCATTTGATATTTGTCCTTGAGATTTTGAGTTGTGGTTTTTCCGTTTCCTAAGGTGTTTCGGCTAATTAGGAACGGGTCTACATCAAGAGCACCACCTCTCATCATCGACACGGACGGTAACTTCGACGACATCATTGTATATTCCCCTTGCAATTGCATTGTTAACCCCTAGCCCATTTTGCGTCACTTGCCTATCGAGACTAGCCTTTGAGTATTGCCGGCAACGTGACTTGTGCACATTAGTGATCATACTCCCATATCATACATACCACATCACTTGGTATCATCATGATACGGTGTATCCTAGGGCCATCCCCATGGACCCTCCTTCACCCCCTCAAGTGCCTCAAGGACCGATGACACGTGCTCATACGAGAGCTTTCGAGACCGAGGTGACGTCACTCCTAGCTCTACTTCCTTATGAATCTTGCGAGACATGGTTGCTACCTCAAGCGAGTGTGCTTTGTGTACTCAGG
This sequence comes from Secale cereale, assembly GCA_902687465.1. Taxonomy (NCBI): domain Eukaryota; kingdom Viridiplantae; phylum Streptophyta; class Magnoliopsida; order Poales; family Poaceae; genus Secale; species Secale cereale. Next base: position 146,211,404 of record LR738716.1, read on the forward strand.
TGTGAAGGAGACCACTTCGGAGAAGAGCTTGAAGATGGACAAGTCCCCAAGGTCGTGGACGAGCCAATGCATCGAGAAGAGCAGAAGAGAGCTCCAGGCCCCGGACATCCGGCCCCCTGGCCCGGACATCCGGCCCCTGGGCGTTCAGCTACAGAAGGCCGCGTGCAGCAGAAGCTACAGGGCCCGGACATCCGGCCAGGGCCCGGACATCCGGCCAAGCACGGCCCGGACATCCGGCCCCGGGCCCGGAAATCCGGCGCCTCTGTCCAGAGAGCGCCCGAGGCTCGACTGCCCAGCCCGGACATCCGGGCCCCCGCCCCGGACATCCGGCGTCCTGTGAAGTCCCGGACATCCGGCCCGCCGCCCGGACGTCCGGCCCCTGAATTGCCTGCGCGCATTCCCCGGGCCAAGGCCCATGTACCCATTCGCCCCGTAGACTATATATACTCCTCTCCTCACTCCGTTTAGGGTTAGCTGTGGTTTTAGCTCATTTGACACTTGTGTGGATTTCTCCCACGAGACCGGTGCGCCTCTACGGAGAAGATCCACCTCTGGATTCAAGACCCCTAACGGGAAGATCCCACGGGATTCCAAGACCTCCTCCGGGAGAAGACTATCTGTATCACCGTTGTTGACTTTGGATCATGTATCTCGACCTTGTATCGCGAATCTAGCACTTGTGTGATTGCTTCCGTGTTGATTTGAGTGTTCTCTCTTGTGTTTTCCCCATCTTTCTCCGTGTTTTCCCCGTGTTCATCGTGTGCCAACCTCCAAACGTGAAAGATCCGCTGATTAGGGTTCCACCCTGTATCAGGATACTTGAGTTGTGGTTTCACCGTTTCCTTGGATGTTTAGGCTACCTTGGGACGGCAAGACTTCGACAACACCACCGCTCAACTTCGGCAAGGACGGTAACATCGACGACACTTCGATCATTCTATCTTGCAATTGCATTGTCACCCTATGAACCATCTTTGCGTAGCTTTCCCATTGAGACTAGCCATTTGAGTATTGCCGGGCCACGACACTTGTGCACATTAGTGATACTCATATATATTGCATACCACATCATCTTGGTATATTGCATATCTCCTTGTGCCACAAGAGTGTTCCGCATACACAATAGCTACCTCGATACGAGAAGCATGCATAAGTGCCCAAAGAAAGAGCTCAAAAGTTATTAAGCAAAAGAGCCAATCCAAGAAAAGAAACAATAGAATCATACGCCTTGCATCCAAGGAGATCATACATAGCAACATCATCTTGTGCTCAAGCATCGGCACATCATACACTCATAGCATACTTGTGATAGATAGTCGTTACGTTTTGCCCATATAGGTCGTGCACAAGTGCGTATCCGCCTATTAAGCAATCGGTTAGCGTCTCTCTAGCGTTGTGCAACACGAGCATTTTCCGTGGTTTACCACAATTTTCGCTCATCCTTGGTTGCACAACCACATTTATCTATCCGTGCGTGTGTTCCGTGTGCTACTCTTTGCTAGTGATCTACTTGTTGCATGAGCAAATTGTGAACCATTTTCAACATTTTTGAGTCACTTTGACAATTGCATTGAATTTGTGCCACATCCTAACCGAGCTCCTCTCAAAGCTTTACTCGTGTAGGTGTGAGAATCGACACGAAGTGATACCAATAGTGCTATTTCCGGGTTACATTGTTGAGTGATCATTGATCCATTTTCAACCTCGGTTAAGGTACATTGATATTGTCTTCTCCTTTGTCCACTCACTTACTTGCTTGTGATGATGGATAGGCCAAGTTCATCTACAAACCCGATCTTCGACGATCCTCAAGAAGCGAACAACTACGTCACCAAACTACATCTATTCGGTGTACAACGAGCTCTACATCAAGAGAGTGAAGCTATGCGAGAGTACATTGGTCAAGTCGCCGAGGACGCGCGACAATTCCAACAAAGCACCAAGGAGCAAATCGACCTCATCAACACCAACATGTCTACTCAATACAATGAGCTACGGACATTGATCATCAACCGACGTTCTTCCTCAACATCATCTCATCGACGAAGCCGCTCAAGTCGACATACCGACTCAACGCAAGACTCAAGTACACCTACGTCAAACACTCTTCGTCAAGCCGCACGTCAAGCTCGACATGAACATCGGCAACCTCTACATGACAAGAGTTCCCAAGAGCTATTCGACGAACAAGAAAATCGACGTCGTCACAACCAAGCTACACTTGAGCAAGCACAAGAACAGCAACGACTACGCCAACAACAACAAGAGCGAGCTCGTCAATATCAAGAAGAACAAGATGCCGAGGCTAACCGCCAAGCACAACAACGTCGTGAAGCTCAAGCTATGGAGGCGCAACGTGCTTTACAAGATGCACACCGCAATGTGGCCGCCCGCAATCGACACACTCGTCAAGAAGAGGATTTCCTTCGAGATGAGATGCAAGAACGGCGCCATCAAGCAAGAATGCAAGAAGAAGCTCCTCGTCAAGCGCGACAAGAGCAACAATACCAACAAGAACGTCTACATCCATAAGAGCAACACGATACGGCAAACCGCCAAAATCGAGATCATCCTCCCAATAGGCAAGGAAACAATGATGAGCATCGCTATGGCAAGCTCAAGTTCACCATGCCAAAGTTTTCCGGAAGCATTGATCCCGAAGACTACCTCTCATGGGCATTGAAAGTTGACAAGATCTTTCGCCTTCACAACTTCGATGAAGAGAAGAAGATCGCTATGGCATCACTTGAGTTCCAAGACTATGTTCTCATTTGGTGGGAGCAAATCATAGAGAGAAGAGAAGCCAAAGGCGAACCTCCTATCACCACTTGGGCTCAAATGAAGGAAGTGATGAGAGCACGCTTCGTGCCTACACACTACAACCGTGACTTGTTCAAGAAGCTACAACTCCTCAAGCAAGGTACCAAGTCCGTTGAAGAGTACTACAAGGCGATGGAGATTGCCATGATACGAGCAAACATCACGGAAGATGATGAGCAAACTATGGCGAGATTCTTGAATGGACTCAACTATCCCATCAAGAAGATTGCGGACTTCCAACCATACAACAATCTCCTCGAGCTAGTACACCAAGCAACCAAAGCGGAGCGACAAGTTCAAGAGGACTACAAGTACTCCAAGTTCAACTCCAAGAACTTCGGCTCCTACAACCAAGCTTCAACGACTTCGGATATCCCTCCTACCTCTACCAAGCCATCTACAAACTTAGGCGACAAGCTAAGATACAAGAATGAGACTACATCGAGTCATCCACCTTCTACCAACAACTTCAAGCCAAGAGCTACATCATCTACAACTCCAAATGAAGAGAACCCAAAGACAAGCTCCATCAAATGTTTCACATGTGGTGGCCGTAGTCACAAGTCATTCGAGTGCACCAACAAGAGAACAATTGATAGAGGCAAAGGTGTCCCGTCTTTCGATGAGATGGTGGTTATCGTTTTGGAGGAAGTCGACTTTGACGATCCGACTACGAACGTGCGAGGACGTCGCGCCTTAGCAATCGCTAAACCAACTCCGAGAGGTTGTTGACCACGCCGGAGCACGATCAACCTGACCACGAAGGTCTGTTTCCTGCAGGCAAACGAAGAACAAGCAAGAAACTAAGATTGCAATCTGGATATTGCGAATATAAGAGGAAAGCTTTATTGATCAAGGTGGGGTTCTGTGACGCCTTGGTCTGGTCGTTGAACACAAACGAAGTACGCGAAGTTGCAGCTATGGCGAACTTTTAATCTAAACAAAACCCAGTCTAAACGACGCCCTAAGGGCTGTATATATGAGGGAAAGAGGGGGGAATTTCGTGGCCCTTGGTGGAGGGGTCCGAAACCAACCCTAACTCTTGTTTCCCCACACATACGGACTCTAAAAACAGCCTATACTCAAGTATTTCGAAATTACATGGGCCTGGCCCAATAATAAGGTGACGCAGCACCTAAAATAGCCTCTGGACGAAATTTATGAAGTGGCATCTTGTATATTTCGTCCAAGGCTTCTCGCACTCATTATGGTGGCTTCAAAGTCCTGAAATCATCCATTGTAACTCCATTCTTGTCCCCCTTGCGCATGCCATCATCTCCATGCTTGATCTTGCTCCAATGTTCATCCTTCTTGTCCAAGCTAGGCCCTTCATTTGTAAGCAAGACAAATGTATCCAATTTAGGCAGCATCATATTCTCATGAACATTAGATTCATTACCAAGAAACGAAAGTACCTGGTAATTTAATTGGCGTGCGCGAGCTCTAGTAATTGGTCCTGTATATGTGTCAGTTGGAGCTGTGGGTGTAACCTTGTTAGTGATGTCCTCATCATGTCAACTTATCTTTCAATACCGTGAATGCTTCTTCCTGTGCAGTACCCCAAACAAAAGGCACATCCTTCTTTGTAAGCTCATTGAGAGGTGCAGCAATGATGCTGAAATCTCTCACAAAACGCCGATAGAATCCAGCGAGGCCAAGGAAACTCCTCACGTGTGTGACCGTTTTGGGCTGCGGCCAACTCTCAATAGCTTCAATCTTGGCTTTATCAACCTCAATTCCCTGTGGAGTAACAACATAGCCAAGAAAAGAGACTCGGTCGGTGCAAAAGGTGCACTTTCCAAGGTTACCAAATAAACGTGCATCACGTAGAGCAATAAAAACAGCACGTAAATGTTCCAAATGTTCCTCCAAAGATCTGCTGAAAATCAATATATCATCAAAGTATACTACCACAAATCGTCCAATGAAAGCACGTAAAACTTCATTCATTAATCTCATGAAAGTACTAGGTGCATTAGTTAACCCAAAAGGCATGACTAACCACTCATATATTCCAAACTTAGTTTTAAATGCTGTTTTCCATTCATCTCCCAATTTCATACGAATTTGATGGTATCCACTACGCAAATCAACTTTGGAGAATATTGTAGAGCCACTCAATTCATCAAGCATATCATCTAGCCTAGGAATAGGATGACGATAACGAATAGTAATATTATTAATGGCTCTACAATCAACACACATACGCGATGTACCATTCTTTTTCGGCACTAGAATAATAGGAACAGCACAAGGACTTAGGGATTCGCGTATATAACCTTTGTCGAGTAGCTCCTGATGAGGACATGACTACCTTGGATACGACCAAAAATATTGCATACATGTATATTTGTGAGGTGATTTCTAATGCAAACTATGCAATAATTTATTTATGTTATCCAGAACAAAAATACTTCACAGATTTTTGTGCCATGTCTAATTCCAGGTGCATGGGACATTTGTACAATTCACATATGAAGATAAGGGAAAAAGAGAAGTTTAGGGGCTGTTCAAAAAGTTCTCTCACGTCACTTTTGGGCCAAGAGAAGATAGAGTCCAAGTCTCTCACGTTCTGCATCCAGATTCGGACTGCACAGACATACCTGACTCAAAACGGCAAGAACTCCTTCATACGGACTCCGAATTGGGTGATTCTTTTTTTGTTGGAAACTAGATTTCATACACTTTCCAACCCAATTGGAATCACCTTCAAATTCGTCCGGAGCATTGAGATCTCGACGAAACAATCTGATGCTGCAGCAGAATCCGAGTCAAACTACAAGTCCAAAGGTGTTACATCACCTCCACTTGGGCCCATGAGCCTTGTACGACCTAGGGTTAGTTTTAGGCTGCCTTGGGACGTCCTTCCACCTCCTTGGCCGCCACCCCTTGCTCCTATATAAGTAGATCCATCTAGTAGCTTTTTCTTAGGGATTTGTTTAGTCAAAAGTTAGCCATTGCAACTTCGTGTACTTCGTTTGTGTCCAACGACCAGACCAAGACCGCTTACGGATCCCCACCTTTATCAATACATCATTTATATTTGCAATATTCAGATTGCTTTATCATATTCTTGCTTGTTCTTCGATTGCATGCAGGAATAGACCTTCGTGGTCAGGCTGATCGTGCTTCTGGCATTGTCAGTAACCCCTGGAGATTGGTTTAGCGATTGCTAAGGCGCAACGTTGTGCACGTTTGTAGTCGGATCGTCAAAGTCGACTTCCTCCAAAACGATAACTACCATCTCATCGAAAGATCGGGACACCTTTGCATCTATCAAGTGGTATCAGTTTTCAGGTTGCTCGGTGAGAATTTCCAGTTATTCCTAGATTAGATTTATTTTCTTACCTATTGTCCAAGGAAAAGCCACAAAAAAAAATTAGATCTATTCATCCCTTGTCCTAGCCAGTCTGAGCCTTTGCAATTTTCTTTTCATTGTTTGCATTATTGAATTATCGGTTGCATCGGCGTGTCGAGTTGCTGGTCTTAGTGTCTAGTTCGTTAGAGTTTCGAGTTCTGTTCACATTAGTCACGTCACCGCTCCATCGTTATCCCTTCCGCTGTCCACCACCTCATCCATCAATTTCCACCTCGTGCTACCCGTCGTTCATTGTCACAATCATAGTTGAAGTCGTTCGCATCATTGCTTGATCCAATCTGCATCTTATCTAGTTTGTCTTGGAAAGAGGGATTAAGAAAAAAAAAGACAGAGAAAAAAAAAGTAAAAAAAAAAGAGGAGAGAAAGAAAAAAAAAGTGGGAGAAAAAAATAGAAAAAGAAAAAGAAGGAAAAGAAAGTTGGAGAGAGTCTTGTTGTATATTCTGCTTGGTAGTTGTTTTCATCATTATCTTTACTACCGTTGTGATCTTCACTTATATCGTGCTGTCCAGAGCTACTTCGTATCCTTTATTGATGATAGTTGTGCTACACCGTGACCTCATTAGTGTTCTAGGCTCGCGTCTCTAGTCCGCTCTAGCATAGGACCAGCACAGTACCGTCGTTGAGCGTTTATTCAACATTGCATCTCTGAATTGATTATTGCTAATCTTTTGCTACCATATAAAGCCAACCCAGCTCCACATATTTCTACATCGTGTTACGTACGTTCACCTGGCAATCGCTTTACTCAATCTTTGGAGTTATTTGACACCGCTGGTTGCCTATCACCAGTTGCTGCATGGTAAGAACTTGTAAGATATTGATATTTGCTTTACTGTGAGCGCTTTACCACCACATCCTAGTAGTTCATAGGAACATTATTCTCGAATTTTGTTTCTTTTTTCTACTAATCATGACAGGATCCAGAGTCAACTCATGGGCTTTCTCGATCGCGGGAGATGTGCCACCACCTAAGGACATACCACAACCATCACGAGAGGTGCACAAATGATACAGGGTGGAACCCTAATCAGCGGATCTTTCACGTTTGGAGGTTGGCACACGATGAACACGGGGAATCACAAGGGAGAGATGGGGGAAACACAAGAGGAAAACACTCAATCAACACGGAAGCAATCACACAAGTGCTAGATTCGCGATACAAGGTCGAGGTACATGATCCAAAGTCAACAACGGTGATACAGATAGTCTTCTCCCGGAGGAGGTCTTGATATCCCTGGGGATCTTCTCCGTTGAAGGAGGTCCTGAATCCGTAGTGGATCTTCTCCGTAGAGGCGCACCGTCTCGTGGGAGAAATCCACACAAGTATCAAATGAGCTAAACCACAGCTAAGTCTAAAGGGAGGAGGTCAACAGTATTTATATTACACACGCGGTCGCCGTCGTAGCGGACGTCCGGGGGTTACCGGACGTCCGGTGGTTCCGGAGGGACCGGACGTCCGGTAATCCTCGGATTTCCGCTATTTAGCTTCTGTTGCCGAAGTCACGGACGTCCGGTGGCTTCCGGTCGTCCGGTCGTCTGGGAGGGGCCGGACGTCCGGTGTTTTCCGGTCATCCGGTGCCTGGGAGTCGCCGGTCGTCCGGTGCAGGCCGGACGTCCGGTGCCTGTAGCATCTTCAGCATTCCTTCTTCTTGTCTCGAACACTTGTCGGTCCTGTCCTCTTGAGCATCATGTAGAGCTGTCCCGCGGCCTTCGTCCAAGTACCTGAGTATGCATAGAGTCTCTGATGAAGGTAGAGGCCGTACCCCAAGTGAATCCGAAAGATGTAAAGAGAGGAGCGAGGTCACCTCGGTCTCAAAAGCTCTTGCACGTGCTCTAGTCATGGGTCCTTTGGGCACTTGGTGAGGCGATGAAGGGTCCATGGTGATGGCCCTAGGATACACCGTATCATCTCCCCTCCCTTGGGAAAGATCCGACCTCGGATCGAAATCTTCATCACCATGGAAAGGAGAGAGGTCCTTGATGTTGAAAGTATCGCTCACGGAGTACTTGTCTCGTGGGATGTCGATCTTGTAGGCGTTGTCGTTGTAGCGTGCTAGCACCTTGAAGGGTCCGTCGGCGCGAGGTAGAAGCTTGGACTTGCGCTCGTGTGGGAAGCGGTCCTTGCGAAGGTGGAGCCAAACAAGATCTCCCGGTTGGAACACCATCGGTGTTTTGTTGACGTTGAACTTGGTGGCGCGACGGTGGACTTGTCGCTCGATCATCGCCCTTGTGTCTTCGTGCACCTTCTTGAGATAAGTTGCCCTTGCACTTGCGTCCATGTTCGTGCGCTCTTGTAGAGGAAGAGGTAGGATGTCCAAAGGCGACAACGGGTTGAAGCCGTAGACGATCTCGAAGGGGGACTTGCCGGTTGTGGAGTGTCTTGCGCGGTTGTAGGCGAACTCGGCGATTGGCAAGCAATGCTCCCATTCCCGGATGTTCCTCTTGATCAACACACGAAGAAGAGTGGAGAGCGTGCGGTTCGTCACCTCCGTCTGACCGTCCGTTTGTGGATGGTACGCCGAAGAAAAGAGAAGCTTGATTCCGAGCTTGGCACATAGTGTTTTCCAAAAGTAACTCAAGAACTTGACGTCCCGGTCGGAGACGATCGTTTTGGGCACGCCGTGTAGACGAAGTATCTCCCTGCAAAAGAGAGTTGCAACATGTGAAGCATCGTCGATCTTGTTACAAGGAATGAAATGAGCCATTTTGGAGAACCTATCTACCACGACAAGCACTGAATCTTTGCCATTTTGAGTCCTAGGAAAGCCAAGTATGAAATCCATGCTTATGTCTTCCCATGGGTGATATGGAATAGGAAGAGGCATATAAAGACCATAAGATTGAGCTTTGGACTTAGCTTTGCGGCATGTAGAACAACGGTTGGTGAAGCGTGAGACGTCACGAAGCATCTTGGGCCAAAAATAGTTCTTAGAGAGTGTAGCAAACGTCTTGTCTCGTCCAAAGTGTCCCATGAGTCCTCCTCCATGCGATTCCTGCAAAAGAAGCAAACGAAGCGAAGACTCGGGAATGCAAAGTTTGTTAGCTCTCATAAGATATCCATCTTTGATGTAGTAATGCTCCCAAGAAGTGTGAGTCAAGCATTTAGCATAGGCATTTGCAAAGAAAGGATCATGCTCATATAAATCTTTAATATGCTCAAAGCCAATCACATTCAACTCAAGTTGTGTTACAAGCATGCATTTGCGGGAAAGCGCGTCCGCCACAACATTTTCTTTGCCCTTGATGTATTTGATGACATAGGGAAAAGACTCAATGAACTCACTCCATTTAGCATGACGCTTGTTCAACTTAGTTTGACCTTTGAGGTACTTAAGTGTCTCATGGTCCGTATGAAGAATGAATTCATGAGGTCTAAGGTAGTGTTCCCAAACACGTAGCACTCTCACCAAGGCATAAAGCTCTTTATCATAGATAGGATAGTTAAGTTGCGCTCCCGATAGCTTTTCGCTAAAGTACGCAATTGGGCGCTTTTCTTGCATTAGCACGCCACCTATGCCGGTACCACTAGCATCACAATGAATCTCAAACGGTTTGTCAAAGTTTGGTAGGGCTAGAAGTGGTGCGTGCGTGAGCAAGCTCTTAAGCTCATTGAACGCGGTGTCTTGCGAGGGACCCCAAATGAAGGGTGCGTTCTTCTTGCTCAAAGCGTGTAAAGGCATAGCAATGGTGCTAAAGTCCTTCACAAAACGTCTATAGAAACCGGCTAGACCAAGGAAACTACGCACTTGCATGAGATTCGTTGGTTGAGGCCAAGTTTTAATTGCTTCAATTTTAGTTTCATCAACGTTAACACCTTGAGAAGACACGCCAAATCCTAGAAAGACAACCTTGTCAACGCCAAAAGTGCATTTTTCCATATTAGCATACAATTGTTGTTTGCGAAGTGCTTGCAAAACTAGTTGTACATGGTCAACATGTTCTTCAAGCGACTTGCTAAACACAAGAATGTCATCAAAGTAAACCACAACAAAGACACCTATGTAGGGTCTAAGAACAAAGTGCATAAGACGCACAAAAGTGCCGGGTGCTTCCGATAAACCCATTGGCATGACAAGCCACTCATATAACCCAAACTTGGTTTTGAAAGCAGTTTTCCACTCATCACCCTCTTGAATGCGAATTTGGTAGTAACCACTTTTAAGATCAATTTTTGAAAAGATGGTGGCACCACAAAGTTCATCAAGCATGTCATCTAAGCGAGGAATAGGGTGACGATATCTAACGGTGATAGCATTTATCGGGCGGCAATCGGAACACATGCGAAAAGTTCCGTCTTTCTTAGGCACGAGAATAACGGGAACGGCACAAGGGCTTAGACTTTCACGTACATGACCCTTGTCGATGAGGTTTTGCACTTGCCGTTGTATCTCCTTCGTTTCCTGATACGGTGTATCCTAGGGCCATCACCATGGACCCTTCATCGCCTCACCAAGTGCCCAAAGGACCCATGACTAGAGCACGTGCAAGAGCTTTTGAGACCGAGGTGACCTCGCTCCTCTCTTTACATCTTTCGGATTCACTTGGGGTACGGCCTCTACCTTCATCAGAGACTCTATGCATACTCAGGTACTTGGACGAAGGCCGCGGGACAGCTCTACATGATGCTCAAGAGGACAGGACCGACAAGTGTTCGAGACAAGAAGAAGGAATGCTGAAGATGCTACAGGCACCGGACGTCCGGCCTGCACCGGACGACCGGCGACTCCCAGGCACCGGACGACCGGAAAACACCGGACGTCCGGCCCCTCCCAGACGACCGGACGACCGGAAGCCACCGGACGTCCGTGACTTCGGCAACAGAAGCTAAATAGCGGAAATCCGAGGATTACCGGACGTCCGGTTCCTCCGGAACCACCGGACGTCCGGTAACCCCCGGACGTCCGCTACGACGGCGACCGCGTGTGTAATATAAATACTGTTGACCTCCTCCCTTTAGACTTAGCTGTGGTTTAGCTCATTTGATACTTGTGTGGATTTCTCCCACGAGACGGTGCGCCTCTACGGAGAAGATCCACTACGGATTCAGGACCTCCTTCAACGGAGAAGATCCCCAGGGATATCAAGACCTCCTCCGGGAGAAGACTATCTGTATCACCGTTGTTGACTTTGGATCATGTACCTCGACCTTGTATCGCGAATCTAGCACTTGTGTGATTGCTTCCGTGTTGATTGAGTGTTTTCCTCTTGTGTTTCCCCCATCTCTCCCTTGTGATTCCCCGTGTTCATCGTGTGCCAACCTCCAAACGTGAAAGATCCGCTGATTAGGGTTCCACCCTGTATCATTTGTGCACCTCTCGTGATGGTTGTGGTATGTCCTTAGGTGGTGGCACATCTCCCGCGATCGAGAAAGCCCATGAGTTGACTCTGGATCCTGTCATGATTAGTAGAAAAAAGAAACAAAATTCGAGAATAATGTTCCTATGAACTACTAGGATGTGGTGGTAAAGCGCTCACAGTAAAGCAAATATCAATATCTTACAAGTTCTTACCATGCAGCAACTGGTGATAGGCAACCAGCGGTGTCAAATAACTCCAAAGATTGAGTAAAGCGATTGCCAGGTGAACGTACGTAACACGATGTAGAAATATGTGGAGCTGGGTTGGCTTTATATGGTAGCAAAAGATTAGCAATAATCAATTCAGAGATGCAATGTTGAATAAACGCTCAACGACGGTACTGTGCTGGTCCTATGCTAGAGCGGACTAGAGACGCGAGCCTAGAACACTAATGAGGTCACGGTGTAGCACAACTATCATCAATAAAGGATACGAAGTAGCTCTGGACAGCACGATATAAGTGAAGATCACAACGGTAGTAAAGATAATGATGAAAACAACTACCAAGCAGAATATACAACAAGACTCTCTCCAACTTTCTTTTCCTTCTTTTTCTTTTTCTATTTTTTTCTCCCACTTTTTTTTTCTTTCTCTCCTCTTTTTTTTTTACTTTTTTTTTCTCTGTCTTTTTTTTTCTTAATCCCTCTTTCCAAGACAAACTAGATAAGATGCAGATTGGATCAAGCAATGATGCGAACGACTTCAACTATGATTGTGACAATGAACGACGGGTAGCACGAGGTGGAAATTGATGGATGAGGTGGTGGACAGCGGAAGGGATAACGATGGAGCGGTGACGTGACTAATGTGAACAGAACTCGAAACTCTAACGAACTAGACACTAAGACCAGCAACTCGACACGCCGATGCAACCGATAATTCAATAATGCAAACAATGAAAAGAAAATTGCAAAGGCTCAGACTGGCTAGGACAAAGGATGAATAGATCTAACTTTTTTTTGTGGCTTTTCCTTGGACAATAGGTAAGAAAATAAATCTAATCTAGGAATAACTGGAAATTCTCACCGAGCAACCTGAAAACTGAGACCACTTGATAGATGCGAGGGGCCCGATCTTTCGATGAGAAGATAAATATCGATTTGGTGGAGACGACTTTGACGATCCGACTACAAACGTGCACGACGTTGCGCCTTAGCAATCGCTAAACCAATCTCCAGGGGTTACTGACGATGCCAGAAGCACGATCAGCCTGACCACGAAGGTCTATTCCTGCATGCAATCGAAGAACAAGCAAGAATATGATAAAGCAATCTGAATATTGCAAATATAGATGAAGTATTCATAAATGTGGGGATCCAAAAGCGGTCTTGGTCTGGTCGTTGGACACAAACGAAGTACACGAAGTTGCAATGGCTAACTTTTGACTAAACAAATCCCTCAGAAAAAGCTACTAGATGGATCTACTTATATAGGAGCAAGGGGTGGCGGCCAAGGAGGTGGAAGGACGTCCCAAGGCAGCCTAAAACTAACCCTAGGTCGTACAAGGCTCATGGGCCCAAGTGGAGGTGATATAACACCTTTGGACTTGTAGTTTGACTCGGATTCTGCTGCAGCGTCAGATTGTTTCGTCGAGATCTCAATGCTCCGGACGAATTTGAAGGTGATTCCAATTGGGTTGGAAAGTGTATGAAATCTAGTTTCCAACAAAAAAAGAATCACCCAATTCGGAGTCCGTATGAAGGAGTTCTTGCCGTTTTGAGTCAGGTATGTCTGTGCAGTCCGAATCTGAATGCAGAACGTGAGAGACTTGGACTCTATCTTCTCTTGGCCCAAAAGTGACGTGAGAGAACTTTTTGAACAGCCCCTAAACTTCTCTTTTTCCCTTATCTTCATATGTGAATTGTACAAATGTCCCATGCACCTGGAATTAGACATGGCACAAAAGTCTGTGAAGTATTTTTGTTCTGGATAACATAAATAAATTGTTGCATAGTTTGCATTAGAAATCACCTCACAAATATACATGTATGCAATATTTTTGGTCGTATCCAAGGTAGTCATGTCCTCATCAAAGGCGCTCCGTGCCATCCTTCTTCTTGACAAATAAGACACCACAGCCCCAAGGAGACGTGCTAGGCCTGATTAGACCCATACGCTCTTGCTCATCGAGCTGTTTCTTCAACTCCTTCAACTCTTCAGGGGAGAGCTTGTACGGACGCCGGCATGCTGGCTCAGTACCAGGCTCGAGTTCAATGACAAATTCAACTTGACGGTGCGGAGGCATGCCTGGAAGCTCTTCAGGGAAAACATTCATATTCATTTACCACCGGAATTTGAGAGATGGCATTAATCTCGCCCTTGTCATTGAGAGAGAATAGCCTGATTGTGTTATCCCGAGAGGCGAAGATTATCACGTCTTCATTGGAATGAGTAAGCTTGACTTCCTTATTTGCACAAACAATGTGAGCATCATGCTGAGAAAGCCAATCCATCCCGAGAATAAGATCAATGTCGGAGTTGCCGAGAACAACCGGAGAAGCCAGAAAGCGGTAATCACCCATACAAATAGATACATCCGGGGCAAATATTTTTGAATGCATTAGTTTACCCGGAGAAACAACTGATAATTCCCTTGGCAAACTTTTGATGTCAACATTATGGTTGGATGCAAAAGGTTGAGACATGAAAGAACATGATGCACCCGAATCAAACAACACTTTTGCAGGAATAGAGTTAACTGGAAGGTTACCAAGTATCAGATCTGAAGAATTCTCTGCTTGAGCTGCATTCATCAGATTCACTCTTGCTGACTTTGGATTGTGCTTGACAATAGCAGTGCTGACAGGTGGAGGAGGCGGAAGGCGCCTTGGGTTGGGGCACTTGTTAGCATAATGACCCTTCTGAGTGCACTTGTTGCAAACCACTTCTAAGAGAGGACGGTGATAAGGAGCACTTGACTTGGAAGCTTGAAAATGATTCTTAGACTGATTGCTTGGGTTGGGTGGGTGGGAGAAAGCACGTCCACCAGAATTCTTGTTGTTGTTGTTGTAGGGAGCTCGGATCACTGGAGGAGGTGGAAGCCAAAACTTCTGTTGCTTTGCGACCACTTGAGAAGAAGAGGAGGAGTGAACAGCGTCTCTGATCCTCTTTTTGGAAGCTTCCATCTTGAGCTAGGCTGCCTCTTGCTTAAGTGCCATGTTATAGAATTGATCAAACTCATCAGGCTCGAACAAGGTGAGAGCTAGTTGGAGTTCATCCTTCAGACCACCACGGAACTGATAGATCTTGCTCTTGGCATATGGGATGTCTTGCTTGGCATAGCGGGCAAGGTTCTGGAACTTGACATTATATTGGTAGACAGACATTGAGCCTTGCTTCAGGTTGCGGAATTGCTCACGCATACCCTCGATGACACTTGTTGGAATGTGATGAGAACGAAAGTCTTTGCAGAAGTCATCTGATACAGGGTGGAACCCTAATCAGCGGATCTTTCACGAAATGGAGGGGATCCCACGATGAACACGAAGAACACAAAGGGAAACGGGGGAAAACACGAGAGGAAACACACAAGAACAAGTCCAATCACACATCCACTAGACAATCAAACACACAAGATCACAAGATACATGAACAACAAAGGGAAAGATACATGGGTAGAGTTCATCTCCAAGAGGAGGTCTTGAATCCGTGAAGGATCTTCCCGCTAGGGGTCTTGAATCCAAGGTGGATCTTCTCCGTAGAGGGGCCGCGGTCTCTCTCGTGGAGTAGATCCGGGATGGATGAGCAAAGCTCTATCTCTCATATGAGCTAAACCATTGCTAACCCTAAAATGGTGGAGGTGGAGGAGTATATATAGTCTAGTACACGAAGGGGTAAGTGGAAGAGGATACATGGGCCTCTGGCCCGACTTTGCGCGCAGGCAGGCGCCGGACGTCCGGGCTGGGGGCCGGACGTCCGGGCTGGGGGCCGGATGTCCGGCCGTTCATGGGAGGCCGGATGTCCGGGCACGGGCCGGATGTCCGGCCTGGCGGTGGCCATTCTTCGGGTGCTTCTGTTGCCCTTGCCGGATTTCCGGGGTGATGCCGGATGTCCGGCCTCTGCTGAAGCGCCGGATGTCCGGGCTGGTCGCCGGATGTCCGGGCTGGCGCCGGATGTCCGGGCTGGCGCCGGATGTCCGGCGGCTGTAACTTCAGTCGCTCCGTCTTCTTCCGTCTTCTCTTCCAAGCTTCCCTCGCGGATGGTGTAGGTGATCCTTGGCGCTTGCACTCCTCCTCGCCATCCGTGAAGCTCCGACAATACCTATGCATGCACACGAGAGGAGTGTCAAGTAGTATACCATCCTCGAAGGGGTCAAGTGAACACGTGTAAAGGAGATGATTCACCTTTATGTATGAGAAATAGAGGTCACACGTGTCACTTCCCAAGCAGACTCTTGACATGGTGATGTCCATAGGATACACCGTATCATCCCCTCCCCCTTGGAAAAGATCCGACCTCGGATCGAAAACCAAATCACCATGGGAAAGAGATGGCGTCGTCGTGTAGATGTGGACCATCACGAAGTGCTCATCATCTTGAAGCTCAACATGGGCACTCTCCAATGTCTCACCGTCTAGTGATTCCTTCAAAAGGAGCAAAGACAACAAACACTTGGAAAAACAAATGTGGTTAGCGTTAGTGCAAAACCAAACATTCAAGAGGTGATTTACCCAACAAGTGCTGTCATCAAGCATAGCATAGGGTGTGACAAAGGTTTGTGGCATGGCATTTAAGCACATCAATTGAGCACAATCAAGGTCATCATGGAAACAAGCATGTAAATGTGAGGTAGAGATGCACATATGTGTGTCAAGAGAATAAGCATCTACCTCATGGTCATAGCAAGCATGCATAAAGCGCTCCATGAAAGGTCTATGGTAGGCATAAGAATCATTCACAACACCATGTAAAATGAAGTGTCTAAACACATGGGGTAAGTGCAAGACAATCCAAGCATAATGTGCATAGGGTGTAGTGAAAATCGAGTGGCACTCAACACAACAGAAATAGCAATTGTTCATCATGTGTGAGGCAATCAAGTCAATCATGTGACAAACAATGGGACATGGCATATGTGAAGAGATGATATTGTTGCAACCAAGCATAGGATAGGGACAAGTAATCCACAAGTCGGAGGCAACACACAAGGCATATATATCATGAAGCATGGCAATGTGGCAATGGCAAGTCAAATCAAGATCTCTAACATGTGTGCAAATAAGTCTCATGGTGCAAGCAACACAAGTAGTGTGATCCATAATATCCATGCTCATGGTTTTGGGTGTCTCGAAAGAGAAGGATATCACATTGAAAGTGTGTCCTTGTGCATTCTTCACAATGCCGAAGCACAAGCAACTACGGTGTAGAAGCGTCGTTGTAGAAAGGGGTTCGCTCTCAAGAGCTCGAATGGTCAACTCACGTGAAGTGGAAGTCGACACATATTCCAAGTATCCTACACATGCACACAACAAAAGGAAGAACGTATGTGCATGGTAGATAAACACATCATCCATCATGATGGTTCTCTTCTCTTGCACATAACCATTAGGAGCAAAAGTGCATGAATAATATGATGCAACAATAGCTATATTCATGGCACTAGGCATATGGTGCAAGGAGGTAAAACAAGCATGCTTCACAAGAATGAAGTCATAATCTCCAAATAAATGCGAGAATGCTATGGGGGCAATCTCATTGGCAAGACTAAAATCATGGTTGCGCTCAATACATTGTAGCATGAGAGAGGCAACATGTGGAGACATATGACAACAAGCAATATCAATCATGTGCAAAGCATGGCAATGGTTGTCATCAACCGCATGAAAGGAGCAAGTATGAATCATCGGTGATGCAACATAAGCAAGCATATCAATCATGTCGTGCAAACTAGTGGAGCGAAGATGCAACACACTAGATGAGATCATAGTAATCATGTCATGTGAGCCAATAGTAGGCATAAGCAATGCACACGACATATCAAAAGCACGAGAACATAGCATGAACAAGGTATCATCATAGGCATTTGGCACAAAGAAAACATGGCAATAACAAGCAATATCTCCACCAAGCATGCAAATACACATACAAACATGAGAATCAATCATCATGTGTAATGCGAAGCATGGGTCACAAATGCATGGCAAAGGCATATAAATGAGCATATCATGCAAAGTGAACATGGCAAGGTGGGCATAAGAGATATAATGGACAATAACCCATAACCATGTGAGTGCCATGTAGAAGGAATGCGCGAAGTGTTTGCGCAAAAGGAGCGGTGGGAAAGACAATCCACGATATCCCAAGTCATCGTTGCTCTCTAGAGCTCGTTTCGTCAACTCGTGCGTTTGCGAAGTTGACGAGTATGGATGGGTACCTACACAAAAGAGACACAAACCAAAGAAATTGTGCGCGTGGTAAATGTACACATCATCCATCATGATGTGTATGTGCACGTTAGAGTTAGCACAAGATAAGCAATGCTCAAAGAAATTTGAGGCACGATAGAGAAATATGTCATCCATCATGAAAGAATAGTTGTCATGTATAGCATGATGGGGACACAAATTAGAGCAAGAATGTGGCACAAGAATACCATTTCCATTCATGGGGAGCATATTGTGCACACAAGCATGGGGATTATGCAATGGATGGGATGGGTCAAAATCTCCAGAAAAGTATGAGGAAACTATGGGGGTCTCCTCATAAGCAATATCGGAAGCATAATGTGGAGAAGTGGAACAACATCCAAAACAATGCATGTCGGAAGCTAGGTAATCATGGCATGGCATATGATGGATATGATGCAAAGGAAGCATGTCAATATCATCACAAGAAAAACAAATGCCAATAACCATGGGCTTGTCATCTATGCCATAAGTGCAAATTGGATTTATCTTAATGGCATATGCATAGTTACTACGATGAGATTGCAAATAGGACATACTATAGATCTCATGCATAGCATATGACAAGTCAAGAGGATTGTCAAACATGATGTGACCGAGAGAATTATCACATGAAATCCTATGCAACATGGCATCACAACTAATAGACTCCACATGGCAATCATCAAACTCATCATAAATAGGTAAATCATCGCATGGGGCAATCATACTAGCATGAAGCATGGCAATAGGTGGATCAACATCATGCAAGCAATCAATGTCAACATAGTCCACTAGTGGGACGAGAGCATCACCTTCACCTTTGTTACCTTTTTCATTCCACTCATGTGGTGTAGGTGAGGTGGGAAAGACCAAATGGTGGTCATCATCATCAACTTGATGGAACCATGTGGGGGTGCATCATATTCCACCATGGCCATCGTCTTGTCCAATGGAAGGACGAAGTCGTCGAGGATCGGCGCGTCATCAAATGTGGGACCTAGCACCGAATGAGAAGACACAATAGAGGTAGAGGTCAAGTCGTTAGTGTTGAAAGTGGCCTCACATGACCTATCAACTATCTCACTCTCTCTATGTGGTGGCTCACTCACTCCCTCAAGGTAGGTGCACTCAAGCTCGCATATGGTGGAGTCACTCATCTCACTCAAGTGGTGGGGGTTGTGGCTCTCCTCACATGGGAATTGGGGCAGCTCATCATATATGGGGCTAGTGGTGAATTCACTCTCACTCTCAATATGGTGGCACAAGTCACTCAAGTCATCATACGTCGCCGTGGTCGAAGGGAAAATCCCATGCTCAACCATCTCCTCATTGTCGTCGTGGATGAAGGCCGAAGATGGCACATCATCACTCTCGCCTCCAAAGATGGAAGCATCATCCTTGCTCGTCACCATGTCGTTCGCCTCCAAAGCTTGGTCCTCGAATGGCTCCGTAGTCGTAGTCGTCGTCGCACCGTCTTGAAAAAGAGTCGAAGTAGACTCGGCATCATCAATGCCACAAAGAGGGATGGCGATGAAGTCGAACTTGGGAACGTCGTCTTGGAGCTCGTCGGGCTTGGACATCATGGTGGTACTAGCCTCATGCTCGCCATCTTGGAGCTTGGTCTTCGAGAAGTGTGCTTGCGGTGGAGAAGCCTTGGCCTTCATAAGTTCTTGTTCCGCCTTGAGAGCACCAATGTAGTTGTCGTCGAGGGACTTGTAGTTCTCGAAGAAGATAGTCTTGTAGACGTCATTGTGCAATCCCATCATGAAGTGGAGCTTCATTGAAATGGGGTCGTCCACGCCGGCTCGTTGCAAGGCCATCTTCATCTCCTTGAAGTACTTGTCCATGGACTTGGATCCTTGAATGGTGTTCCCCAGTTGGCGTAGAAGTTGTTCCGTGTAGGTGGGAGGCACGAACTCTCGCCGCAAAGCTCTCTTCGTCTTGGGCCAATTCACGTTGAAGCTCATCGAAGGTGTGTGAAGCCACCATGTTGACGCGTTGTCGTGGAAGTTTCCTGTGGCGCACTTCACTTGATCTTCGTAGGGAACTTGGTGTAGCTTGAGGTAGTCGTCCATCTTGCGCTCCCACTCGAGATACTCCTCGGGGTCTTGAGTCCCATAGAAAGGAATCTCGTGGTCGTTGTCGAGGTCGGAGTAGCTCGTGGTAGTCGCGGACTTGAGCTTGGGGAGCTTCTCTTGAGCATAAGCTTGGGGTGCTTGTTGGCGAAGATGCCGTATGTCCAAAGGCGAAGATGCCTTGAAGTCGCTTGGCGAAGATGCCAAGGTACATGGTGAAGTCGTTGAGCGGTTGTTGGTGTTGAGCTCATGACCTTCACGTTCTTGTCGTCGATGGTGTCGATGCCGATGAGATCTTGCCGAAGATGGCAGCTCGGAAGGATGTGCACTTGAGCGTCTTCTCGAAGATGAGGGAGACCTCTTGCGGTTCTTGATGAGGGATTTGAGCTCCTCCATTTGAGCATTCATGTTGGCGCACAAGTTGTTCGTCATGGCATCGAACTCGTCGTTGTTGTTGTAGACCGAAGATGAAATGCTTTGCCTATCCATCACAAGACTCGAGCAAAGGTGAGTAGGAGGTGAGATAAACAATACCAAGTTACCTTTTCCCAACGTTGAGGATGTATCCCGTTTCACTCAATGTGAAATGAAAGAATAGTGGAATTGGTACCGGACTTGTTCACTCACACCTATCAAGTAAAGCTTATGGTGGAGCTCGGTGAGGATAGTGGCACAAAAATTTGATGCAAAATGTTAGCAAGAGTCAATAAAGTTGAAAAAGATTCACAAATTCGCAAGTGAAACAAGTAGACCAATAGCAATATGGGTGGCACACGGAAACACACACACGGATAGATAGATGGGGTCGTGCAACCAAGGAATGAGCACAAATGTGGAGTCCACGGAAAACGCTCGTGTTGCACAACTCAAGAGAGACGCTAGCACGATTGCTCTATAGGCGGATACGACACTTGTGCACAACCTATAAGATGCAAATGTATGCAACGACTTCTATCCCAAGTATGCTATATGTATAGTATTCCGGTGGTATGATCCAAAATGATCAAGTATGATATCATATGATGCTATGCTATGTCTCTTGCTTACAAGCTTCTTTGCCTTTCTCTTTTTGCTTAAAAGCTTTATTCTCTTTTTTTTTTTTGTATATGTGGCCACGATGCACAAACCAAGATAGCAATTGTGTATATGCGGGAACAATCTTGTGACACAAGGGGTGATATGATGATACCAATATGATATGGTATATATGCAATGGAAGGGCGGATCGATGATCACTAATGTGCACAAGTAACGTTGCCGGCAATACTCAAAGGCTAGTCTCGATAGGCAAGTGACGCAAAATGGGCTAGGGGTTAACAATGCAATTGCAAGGGGAATATACAAAGATGTCGTCGAGGTTACCGTCCGTGTCGATGATGAGAGGTGGTGCTCTTGATGTAGACCCGTTCCTAATTAGCCGAAACACCTTAGGAAACGGAAAAACCACAACTCAAAATCTCAAGGACAAATGTCAAATGGTGGTAGCGGACAAGTGGTGGTTGCGGAAGTGGAATGATGGGCTATACACGATGTCGGAGTTGAAGTCACGGTCCCTAAGTAGCCGAAACACCTTAGGAGACAGAAGCCACAACTCAAACAAGCTCGAACAAAAATTTGGTTAAGTTGGGTTGGCTATGTATGGTGGACTAGGCTATGCGGAAGTGGTGGTGGTGGTTGATGAAGAAGCAATGGTCCCTAAGTAGCCTAAACACCTTAGGAGACTCAAATCACTACTCAAGCAACCACAAATGCTATGGGGGACAAAATGGTTAGGTTGCGGAAGTCGGTGGTGGTATAGCGGATGATGTGGTGGAAGCCCTAGGCAAAGATGCCAAAATCCACAAAATATGATGGAGTCAAATGATGATGGTGGTATTTTTGTGTTATGGGGGATGTCAAGAGCTTCAAAACGAGCTCAAGAACGTCGAAATCGGAGTTCGTATGAATTAGTTATGGACAAAACGGTGAAACACGGGTGGCTGAAATCCCAGGGGTCGGACATCCGGGGTGGAGCCCGGATTTCCGGGGCCTGATGTCCAGAACCGCGCGGGATTTTGCCCTCCAGGAGCCGGATGTCCGGCCGGGGACCCGGATGTCCGGCCCGATGGCCCGGATGTCCGGCCTATGGCCCGGATGTCCGGCCCGACGATTCCAGATCTGAATCGGGACTTCCAAACTCGTTTGTGGGCGGAATTTGATGATTTTGGGGGCAAAATTTGACGGATTTTGTGGAGGAAAGATGGGGAAACTTGGGGAAATGCTAGATCCACTTGAAACCAAGCAAATCCACGGATCAAAATCAACAAAATCTCATCAAACCAACAGATCACAAAAATTTTTTGGGGCTATTTTTGGTGGGGATTTTCGAAATTGGGGAAGAACACAACAAAAACAAGCTAGAAAACGGTGGGGAGGCTCCAAATTCGTGAGAAACCGTGGCTCATGATACCATATGATACAGGGTGGAACCCTAATCAGCGGATCTTTCACGAAATGGAGGGGATCCCACGATGAACACGAAGAACACAAAGGGAAACGGGGGAAAACACGAGAGGAAACACACAAGAACAAGTCCAATCACACATCCACTAGACAATCAAACACACAAGATCACAAGATACATGAACAACAAAGGGAAAGATACATGGGTAGAGTTCATCTCCAAGAGGAGGTCTTGAATCCGTGAAGGATCTTCCCGCTAGGGGTCTTGAATCCAAGGTGGATCTTCTCCGTAGAGGGGCCGCGGTCTCTCTCGTGGAGTAGATCCGGGATGGATGAGCAAAGCTCTATCTCTCATATGAGCTAAACCATTGCTAACCCTAAAATGGTGGAGGTGGAGGAGTATATATAGTCTAGGGTCATGAAGGGGTAAGTGAGGGGCGAAATGGGTACATGGGCATCGGCCCGGATACATGCACGCAGGCAAGGCCGGATGTCCGGGCTGGCAGCCGGATGTCCGGGGCTTCGGGGCGAGCCGGATGTCCGGGGTTACGGCCGGATGTCCGGGCTGGCTCGGTCCAGCTTCTGTGAAGGAGGGCCCGGATTTCCGGGAGGGGTGCCGGATGTCCGGCCGTTGCTGAAGCGCCGGATGTCCGGCCTTTGGCCCGGATGTCCGGCCGCTGTAGTATCAGCAGCTCCGTCTTCTTCCGTCTTCTCTTCCAAGCTTCCCTCGCAGATGGTGTAGGTGATCCTTGGCGCTTGCACTCCTCCTCGCCATCCGTGAAGCTCCGACAATACCTATGCATGCACACGAGAGGAGTGTCAAGTAGTATACCATCCTCGAAGGGGTCAAGTGAACACGTGTAAAGGAGATGATTCACCTTTATGTATGAGAAATAGAGGTCACACGTGTCACTTCCCAAGCAGACTCTTGACATGGTGATGTCCATAGGATACACCGTATCATCATCCCAGGAGATTACACGCCCTGCTTTGGAGTCTTTGTACTGCTGCCACCAATCAGCTACTTGGTCCTTGAGTTGGAAGGCTGCAAACTTCACATACTCATCGGGCCTGACGTTACTGCACTCGAAATGCTTCTTGATATCTGTTATCCAGTCTTCAGCATCTAGAGGGTCCACGCAGAAACTGAATGCCTTTGGTTGATTTGCCAGGAACTGGTTGAGCGTAGCAAAATGAGGTTGGTTGAACAAATTGCCTTGGTTCCCATGAGCACCCTGATTTGCTTGATTTGCTTGAATGTTCTGCATCATTTGCATAAGCATCTGGGTGTTCTGGTTCGTAGCTTGTATAATTGCTCTCCAGGCCTCAGACGGAGGAGGAGGTGAAGCAGGACGACCAGGAACCTCTTCACCCTCTGGGTTAGCGTTGGGAACCCTTTTAGGAGCCATCCTGAAAGAGATGACCACTATTAGCCATTGATTGAAAGAATATATAAGCTGAATCAACGGCTAGAAATTGCAACATAGTCTTCACAAGAATCATTCGAACAAGAGGAACGAATGAAATTCACAGTTTAATAGTAACAACAATCTTCACGAGAAGCCACTTGGGAGACAAAAGGTAAATAAAAACAACAAGGAGGAGATAGAACAAATACAAGATAGAAGCTTCGTTCGACATATTCGTGCTGAAAGCTTATGGAACGTGTTACAAAAGGGTTTTGCAATCCCCGGATCAGCATAGCCAAGGACCCTTTAAGATGCAACCCCCGATCGGAACAACGGCCATAAAACTACTTCACTCAATGTAGAACCCCGAACTCCATATCCTGCATTCGTTGGAAGAATGCCTATGAGCTACTAGATGAACCCACCTATTAATTTCCGAAAGTTTCCAGTTATGCAATCAGGTGTTGGGGATATAGGGGAAGCATCGCGCACTCAACTCTAATCCTACATCCAGCTGTATCCATCCTTCAACACATGACCAGTTATTTCCGGAAACTGTCTACCTCGGACCTTCGAAACGCATCTACTATACAAGCTATGGCAATACTCCCGAATTACCTCCCCAGTACTGGGTGACGTCGGGGTTATCTTGCCACTAACCGCATAGGAGAGTTTTCGATGTCGACCGTCTTAAGTATTCCAGAACTGATGTGATATATTTGTGACGACAACACCTCGGAGCTCAACTCCCCGGGACACTGCCACAACCCCTAATGACAGGAGGCATCGAGAACAATGTTCTCGTCACAAAGACATTGGAACAATCCAAACAATATTCGCGAGATTCCTAGAAAAAACTTGGTGAAATTTTGAGAGTAGAAGAGACAAGAGTAATCGTCAGGAGTCCTCACCAGAGTGAAAAGAGATGAGGAGCAAAAGAAATCCTACTCTCTGATATATATATAGGACTCAAAACATTTTAAGTGTGTGCCTAGACTCAACCGTCAACGATTCGATCAATCAGTGGGGGCTTCTAGGTCGGAGAAGTATCTGAATACCAACTTGTAATGCCCAGGATGGGACTATACCTCCTACGTGTCGAGGCACGACTTAAAGGTATAAGCCCATTCTGGAATGATCTCAAGTTCGGTATCTTTGCACATCTCATGTAAAAATAGGGATGAAAAGCAAAAGAGATAGTTGGCTTACACTCGCGACGTCACACAATTCATTACATAGTCAAACATCATCCAAATAACATCACAACCTGTCTACGGGTGAAGATCCAAAAGAAAGATACCAAACATACATAAAACCACAGGTTCGAATCGCCCCTAGTAGAAACCACTACTGATCATCGGGATAGTGCACGTAGTAACGGCTACGTTCCTCATCGTACTCCCAGTATAGCTCCGTCACCTGAGTAGTTCACCATGGTACCTGCATCTGGTGTGGTGTAGAATCTATGAGCCACGGAGGACTCAACAATCCCGTTCCCGGGTAACAAAACTATCTAAGCCTTGGGTGTGGAACAAGGCTGAAGAAAGAATAAAAAGCTGCAGCTGCACTAGCACTAGCTTACGTGATAAGAGCGAGAAGAGAAGTGCCACGAGCGACAAAGTGATCACGATGTGATCGTAACAAAGCACGTCAAACATAACCCCACCGTGTTCACTTCCCGAACCCCTTTCGGAAAATGACCGTCATGGTACTCACGCTGGTAGTGTGTTCTGAACATGGTGTCAAGTTTTCTACAACCGGATATTAACAAATTCCCATGTGCCACATAACCGCGGGCACGGCTTTCGAAAGTTCAAACCCTGCAGGGGTGTTCCAACTTGGCCCATTACAAGCCCACGATCCGCGGAGTCGCAACTCCGAGGTGGGAAGGCCCGAGTATCCTCGGAATCCCGTGCTCAAGATACTCCGACTTAGGTAAGACTAATCCAGCAAATCCTGACACCCTGATAGTAGCCGCGCGTATCTCGTCTCAGGCCACGACCGGATGGGTGATCCCACGGGTTTTTACCAGCCCTCGGGTTCCCCCAAGGTGGCCCCGTGTAACCCCCAGTTTGGACCAACACTCATGTGGAGCACTGGCCCGGGTTGTTGATTAAGAAGAGGGTTAGTTACTCCCTATGCAAGTTTTTAGTTGTTTAGGCAAATAGTACCAATGTTGGGACTTGCTGGAAAAGACTTAGCGCTAAGCGGTTTATCGAGGGGGTCCCTGATGCGGAGCATCCTATGGACATCACCATGTCAAGAGTCTGCTTGACAAGTGACACGTGTGACCTCTACTTCTCATACATAAAGGTGAATCATCTCCTTTACACGTGTTCACTTGACCCCTTCGAGGATGGTATACTACTTGACACTCCACTCGTGTGCATGCATAGGTATTGTCGGAGCTTCACGGACGACGACGAGGAGTGCAAGCGCCGAGGAACACCTACACCATCCGCGAGGGAAGCTTGGAAGAGAAGACGGAAGAAGACGGAGCTGCTGATACTACAGCGGCCGGACATCCGGGCCAAAGGCCGGACATCCGGCGCTTCAGCAAAGGCCGGACATCCGGCACTCCTCCCGGAAATCCGGACCCTCCTATCCAGAGAGCATCAGGGCCGAGCCCCTTCAGCCCGGACATCCGGCCGTGACCCCGGACATCCGGCTCGCCCCGAAGCCCCGGACATCCGGCCGCCAGCCCGGACATCCGGCCTTGCCTGCGTGCATGTATCCGGGCCGATGCCCATGTACCCGTTTCGCCCCTCACTTACCCCTTCATGACCCTAGACTATATATACTCCTCCACCTCCACCATTCTAGGGTTAGCAATGATTTAGCTCATACGTGAGATAGAGCTTTGCTCATCCATCCCGGATCTACTCCACGAGAGAGACCGCGGCCCCTCTACGGAGAAGATCCACCTTGGATTCAAGACCCCTAAACGGGAAGATCCTTCACGGATTCAAGGCCTCCTCTTGGAGATGAACTCTACCCATGTATCTTTCCCTTTGTTGTTCATGTATCTTGTGATCTTGTGTGTTTGATTGTCTAGTGGATGTGTGATTGGACTTGTTCTTGAGTGTTTCCCTCGTGATTTCCCTTTGTGTTCTTCGTGTTCATCGTGACATCCCCTCCATTTCGTGAAAGATCGGCCACATAGGGTTCCACCCTACATCATATGGTATCAAGAGCATAGGTTGATCACGAATTTGGAGCCTCCCCACCGTTTTCTAGCCTTGTTTTGTTGTGTTCTTCCCCAAATTCGAAAATTCCCCACCAAAAATAGCCCCAAATTTTTTTGTGATCTGTTGGTTTGATGAGGTTTTGTTGATTTTGATCCATGGATTTGCTTGGTTTCAAGTGGATCTAGCATTTCCCCAAGTTTCCCCATCTTTCCTCCACAAAATCGCGCAAATTTTGCCCCCAAAATCGTCAAATTCCGCCCCCAATTCGAAAAGTTCGTCCCGATTCAGATCTGGAATCTTCGGGCCGGACATCCGGGCCACTGGCCGGACATCCGGGCCATCGGGCCGGACATCCGGCTCCTGGAGGGCTAAATCCCGCGCGGTTCTGGACATTAGGTTCCAGAAATCCGGACCCGGCCCCGGATGTCCGACCCCTGGGAATTCAGACTTTTTTGTTTCACCGTTTTGTCCATAACTAATTCATCCGAACTCCGATTTCGACGTTCTTGAGCTCGTTTTGAAGCTCTTGACATCCCCCATAACACAAAAATACCACCATAATCATTTGACTCCATCATATTTTGTGGATTTTGGCATCTTTGCCTAGGGC
The DNA here is from genome assembly GCA_902687465.1 of Secale cereale. Taxonomy (NCBI): domain Eukaryota; kingdom Viridiplantae; phylum Streptophyta; class Magnoliopsida; order Poales; family Poaceae; genus Secale; species Secale cereale. The sequence goes on from LR738716.1 coordinate 146,239,072, forward strand.
TTCCACCATATCATCCGCATAACCACCACCGACTTCCGCAACCTAACCAATTTTGTTCCCATAGCATTTGTGGTTGCTTGAGTAGTGATTTGAGTCTCCTAAGGTGGTTAGGCTATCTAGGGACGATTGCTTCTTCATCAACCACCACCACCACTTCCGCATACCCATTGCCCATTATACATAGCCAACCAAACTTAACCCAATTTTGTTCGAGCTTGTTTGAGTTGTGGCTTGTGTCTCCTAAGGTGTTTCGGCTACTTAGGGACCGTGACTTCAACTCCGACACCGTGTATAGCCCATCTTACACTTCCACCACCATAACCCATTTTGACCGGGTTTCCACCAACAATTCCGCAACCACCACCGCTTGTCCGCTACCACCATTTGACATTTGTCCTTGAGATTTTGAGTTGTGGTTTTTCCGTTTCCTAAGGTGTTTCGGCTAATTAGGAACGGTTCTACATCAAGAGCACCACCTCTCATCATCGACACGGACGGTAACTTCGACGACATCATTGTATATTCCCTTGCAATTGCATTGTTAACCCCTAGCCCATTTTGCGTCACTTGCCTATCGAGACTAGCCTTTGAGTATTGCCGGCAACGTTACTTGTGCACATTAGTGATCATCGATCCGCCCTTCCATTGTATACATACCTTATCATCTTGGTATCATCATATCATCCCTTGTGTCACAAGATTGTTCCCGCATATACACAATTGCTATCTTGGTTTGTGCATTTCGCATCGTGGCCATACAAAAAAGAGAAATAGAATAAAGCTTTTAAGCAAAAAGAGAAAGACAAAGAAGCTTGTAAGCAAGAGACATAGCATCGCATCATATGATATCATACTTGATCATCTTGGATCATCTTGTGCTAAAAGCACCCGAACATCATACACATAGCATACTCGGGATAGAAAGTTCATACATTTGCATCTTATTGGTTGTGCACAAGTGTCGTATCCGCCTATTGAGCAATCGGCTAGCGTCTCTCTAGTGTTGTGCGACAAGAGCATTTTCCGTGGATTCCAAATTTTCCGCTCAACCCTTGGTTGCACAACCACATTTATCTATCCGTGCGTGTGCTTCCGTGTGCCATTCATTGCTATTGGTCTACTTGTTTCGCTTGCAAATTTGTGAATCTCTTTCAACATTATTGACTCTTTCTAACATTTTGCATCAAATTTTTGTGCCACTATCCTCACCGAGCTACTCCATAAGCTTTACTTGATAGGTGTGAGTGAACAAGTCCGGTACCAATTCCACTATTCTTTCATTTCACATTGAGTGAAACGGGATACATCCTCAACATTCGGAAAAGGTAACTTGGTATTGTTTATCTCATCTCCTACTCACCTTTACTCGAGTCTTGTGATGGATAGGAAAAGCATTTCATCTACTTCGGTCTACAACAATAACGACAAGTTTGATGCCATGACGGACAACTTGTGCGCCAACATGAATGCTCAAATGGAGGAGCTCAAAGCCCTCATCAAGAACCACAAGAGGTCTCCCTCATCTTCGAGAAGACGCTCAAGTGCACATCCTTCCGAGCTACCATCTCCGGCAAGATCTCATCGGCATCGACACCATCAACGACAAGAACGTGAAGGTCAAGAGCTCAACACCAACAACCGCTCAACGACTTCACCGTACACCTTGGCATCTTCGCCAAGCGACTTCAAGGCATCTTCGCCTTTGGATATGCGGCATCTTCGCCCACAAGCACCTCAAGCTTATGATCAAGGGAAGCTCCCCAAGCTCAAGTCCGCGACTTCCACGAGCTACTATGACCTCGACAACGACCACGAGATTCCTTTCTATGGGACTCAAGAACCCGAGGAGTATCTCGAGTGGGAACGCTTGATGGACGACTACCTCATGCTACTTCAAGTTCCTCCCCAAGATCAAGTGAAGTGTGCCACAAGAAACTTCCACGACTTCGCATCGACATGGTGGTTTCACACACCTTCGGAGGAGTATGACATGAGTTGGCCCAAGACGAAGAGAGCTTTGCGGTGAGAGTTCGTGCCTCCCACATACACGGAACAACTTCTACGCCAATTGGAGAACACCATACAAGGATCCAAGTCCATCGACAAGTACTTCAAGGAGATGAAGATTGCCTTGCGACGAGCCGGCGTGGACGACCCCATTTCGATGAAGCTCCACTTCATGATGGGATTGCACAATGACGTCTACAAGACTATCTTCTTCGAGAACTACAAGTCCCTCGACGACAACTACATTGGTGCTCTCAAGGCGGAACAAGAACTAATGAAGGCCAAGGCTTCTCCACCGCAAGCAAACTTCTCGAAGACCAAGCTCCAAGACGACGAGCATGAGGGTAGTACCACCGCGATGTCCAAGCCCAACGAGCTCCAAGACGATGCTCCCAAGTTCGACTCCACCGCCATCCATCTTTGTGGCATTGATGATGCCGAGTCTACTTCGACTCTTTTTCAAGACGGTGCGGCGACGACTACGACTACGGAGCCATTCGAGGACCAAGCTTTGAAGGCGAACGACATGGTGACGAGCAAGGATGATGCTTCCATCTTAGGAGGCGAGAGTGATGATGTGACATCTTCGGCCTTCATCCACGACGACGGTGACGAGATGGTTGAGCATGGGATTTTCCCTTCGACCACGGCGACGTATGATGACTTGAGTGACTTGTGCCACCATATTGAGAGTGAGAGCGAGTTCACCACTAGCCCCATATATGACGAGTTGCCCCAATTCCCATGTGAGGAGACCCACAACCCCCACCACTTGAGTGAGATGAGTGACTCCATCATATGTGAGCTTGAGTGCACCTACCTTGAGGGAGTGAGTGAGCCACCACATAGAGAGAGTGAGATAGTTGATAGGTCATGTGAGGCCACTTTCAACACTAACGACTTGACCTCTACCTCTATTGTGTCTTCTCATTCGGTGCTAGGTCCCACATTTGATGACGCGCCGATCCTCGATGACTTCGTCCTTCCTATGGACAAGACGATGGCCATGGTGGAATATGATGCACCCCCCACATGGTTCCATCAAGATGAAGATGATGACCACCTTTTGGTCTTTCCCACCTCACCTACACCACATGAGTGGAATGAGAAAGGTAACAAAGGTGAAGGTGATGAACTCGTCCCACTAGTGGACTATGTTAACATTGATTGCTTGCATGATGTTGATCCACCTATTGCCATGCTTCATTCTAGTATGATTTCCCCATGCGACGATTTACCCATTTATGATGAGTTTGATGATTGCCATGTGGAGTCTATTAGTTGTGATGCCATGTTGCATAGGATTTCTTGTGATAATTCTCGGCCACATCATGTTTGACAATCCGCTTGACTTGTCATATGCTATGCATGAGGTCAACAACATGTCATATTTGCAATCTCATCGTAGTAACTATGCATATGCCATTAGAATAAATCCAATTTGCACTTATGGCATAGATGACAAGCCCATGGTTATTGGCATTTCTTTTTCTTGTGATGATATTGACATGCTTCCTTTGCATCATATCCATCATATGCCATGCCATGATTACCTAGCTTCCGACATGCATTGTTTTGGATGTTGTTACACTTCTCCAAATTATGCTTCCGATATTGCTTACGAGGAGACCCCCATAGTTTCCTCATACTTTTTAGGAGATTTTGACCCATCCCATCCATTGCATAATCCCCATGCTTGTGTGCACAATATGCTTCCCATGAATGAACATGCTATAGATGTGCCATATAATTGTATGCTCAATTTGCATCCACATCATGCTATACACAATAACTATTCATTCATGATGGATGACATGTTCTTATACCATGCATCAAATTTCTTTGAGAGATGCTTATCTTGTGCTAACTCTAACGTGCACATACACATCTTGATGGATGATGTGTACATTTACCACGCGCACAATTTCTTTGGTTTGTGTGTCTTTTGTGTAGGTCCCCATACTTACTCGTCAACCTCGCAAGAGCACGAGTTGACGAAACGAGCTCTAGAGAGCAACGACGACATGGGACTCCATGGATTATCCTTCCAACCGCTCCTTTTGCGCAAACACTTCGCGCATTCCTTCTACATGGCACTCACATGGTTATGGGTTATTGTCCATTATATCTCTTATGCCCACCTTGTCATGTTCACTTTGCATGATATGCTCATTTATATGCCTTTGCCATGCATTTGTGACCCATGCTTCGCATTACACATGATGACTGATTCTCATGTTTGTATGTGTATTTGCATGCTTGGTGGAGATATTGCTTGTTATTGCCATGTTTTCTTTGTGCCAAATGCCTATGATGATACCTTGTTCATGCTATGTTCTCGTGCTTGTGATATGTCGTGTGCATTGCTTATGCCTACTATTGGCTCACATGACATGATTGCTATGAACTCATCTAGTGTGTTGCATCTTCGCTCCACTAGTTTGCACGACATGATTGATATTTTTGCTTATGTTGCATCACCGATGATTTATACTTGCTCCTTTCATGCGGTTGATGTCAACCATTGCCATGCTTTGCACATGATTGATATTGCTTGTTGTCATATGTCTCCACATGTTGCCTCTCTCATGCTATATGATTGTCCATGCATTGAGCGCAACCATGATTTTATTCTTGCCAATGAGATTGCCCCCATAGCATTCTCGCATTTATTTGGAGATTTTGACATAATTCTTGTGAAGCATGCTTGTCTTACCTCTTTGCACCATATGCCTAGTGACATGAATATAGCAATTGTTGCACCATATTATTCATGTACTTTTGCTTCTAATGGTTATGTGCAAGAGAAGAGAACCATCATGATGGATGATGTGTTTATCTACCATGCACATACATTCTTTGTTTTGTTGTGTGCATGTGTAGGATACTTGGACTTCGTGTCGACTTCCACTTCACGTGAGTTGACCATTCGAGCTCTTGAGAGCGAACCACTTTCTACCACGACGCTTCTACATCGCACTTGCTTGTGCTTCGGCATTGTGAAGAATGCACAAGGACATGCTTTCAAGGTGATATCCTTCTCTTCCGAGAACCCAAAAACCATGAGCATGAATATTGTAGATCATACTACATGTGTTGCTTGCACCATGAGACTTATTTGTCATCTTGGACCCCTTGATCATGCACATGTTAGTGATATTGCTTTCTTTCACGATAGCCACATTGCCATGCCTCATGTTATATCTGCCTTGTGTGTTGCATCCGACTTGTGGATTACTTGCTCCTATCATGTGCTTGGTTGCAACAATATCATCTCTTCACATATGCCATGTCCCATTGCTTTTCACATGATTGACTTGTTGGCCTCACACATGTTGAACAATTGCTCTTTCTATTGTGTTGAGTGCCAAACCATTTTCACTACACCATATGCATGCTATGCTTGGATTGTCTTGCACTTGACCCATGTGTTTAGACACTTCATTTTACGTGGTGTTGTGAATGATTCTTATGCCTACCATAGACCTTTCATTGAGTGCTTTATGCATGCTTGCTATGACCACGAGGTAGATGCTTATTCTCTTGTCACACATATGTGCATCTCTACCTCACATTTACATGCTTGTTTCCATGATGACCTTGATTGTGCTCAATTGATGTGCTTAAACGCCATGCCACAACCCTTTGTCACACCCTATGCTATGCTTGATGACAACACTTGTTGGGTAAATCACCTCTTGAATGTTTGGTTTTGCACTAACGCTAACCACATTTGTTTTTCCAAGTGTTTGTTGTCTTTGCTCCTTTTGAAGGAATAACTAGATGGTGCGACATTGGAGAGTGCCCATGTTGAGCTTCAAGATGATGAGCACTTCGTGATCGTCCACATCTACACGACGACGCCACCTCTTTCCCATGGTGATTTGATTTTCGATCCGAGGTCGGATCTTTCCCAAGGGGGAGGGGATGATGCGGAGCATCCTATGGACATCACCATGTCAAGAGTCTGCTTGACAAGTGACACGTGTGACCTCTACTTCTCATACATAAAGGTGAATCATCTCCTTTACACGTGTTCACTTGACCCCTTCGAGGATGGTATACTACTTGACACTCCACTCGTGTGCATGCATAGGTATTGTTGGAGCTTCACGGACGACGACGAGGAGTGCAAGCGCCGAGGAACACCTACACCATCCGCGAGGGAAGCTTGGAAGAGAAGACGGAAGAAGACGGAGCTGCTGATACTACAGAGGCCGGACATCCGGGCCAAAGGCCGGACATCCGGCGCTTCAGCAAAGGCCGGACATCCGGCACTCCTCCCGGAAATCCGGACCCTCCTATCCAGAGAGCATCAGGGCCGAGCCCCTTCAGCCCGGACATCCGGCCGTGACCCCGGACATCCGGCTCGCCCCGAAGCCCCGGACATCCGGCCGCCAGCCCGGACATCCGGCCTTGCCTGCGTGCATGTATCCGGGCCGATGCCCATGTACCCGTTTCGCCCCTCACTTACCCCTTCATGACCCTAGACTATATATACTCCTCCACCTCCACCATTTTAGGGTTAGCAATGATTTAGCTCATACGTGAGATAGAGCTTTGCTCATCCATCCCGGATCTACTCCACGAGAGAGACCGCGGCCCCTCAACGGAGAAGATCCACCTTGGATTCAAGACCCCTAAACGGGAAGATCCTTCACGGATTCAAGGCCTCCTCTTGGAGATGAACTCTACCCATGTATCTTTCCCTTTGTTGTTCATGTATCTTGTGATCTTGTGTGTTTGATTGTCTAGTGGATGTGTGATTGGACTTGTTCTTGAGTGTTTCCCTCGTGATTTCCCTTTGTGTTCTTCGTGTTCATCGTGGGATCCCCTCCATTTCGTGAAAGATCGGCCACATAGGGTTCCACCCTACATCAGTCCCATAACCCCAACCGTGTGAGGAACGCAAAATCAAGGAACATAACACCGGTTTATACGGTTCCTAGGGCGGTATGAGTGGAGCAAAACACCAAGCAAGAGGCTTAGCCTTCCACCCATTACCAATATATAGATGATTTCTTTTAAGAATTTATATAGTGTGATATCCCAACAAGCTTCAACATGAAGCAAGAATCTTCAAATCTTCTCCTGCAACTAGCAATGCTATAAGAGGGGCTGAACGAAGCCTACGTAGCCAATCAAATGGTTTGCATAGGTTGGGTGGTTAGACAAATTCATGGTTACAATAGGAGGCTGACAGACAAACATGGGCATCGAGGCAATAAGCTAAAGAGCGAGACTTCTAGCAATAGGCAAAGATAGTAATGATATCTGGGTCAGGTCATCTTGCATGTCGAGTCGTCGATGGGATCGTAAGAGGGCTCCTCGTTCTCAACCTCGGTAGTAACCTCGTTCTCGTACTCGGTCTCGGCTTCCGGCTCTACTCAACACAAGAACACACGAGGCACGAAATCAAACAAGGTGCAATGCGCAAACTACAGGATGCATGCATGATGCACTTAGGAAGCACTGCATATGCACTTAGGATGCACAACATGACAACATAGGAAGCACAGAGAAACAACACAATAACAAGACAATTTACTCAAGCAAGTAGGATGCAAGACAAGTCTATTTAGGATGCAAAACATGGAAAGGTAGGAAGCACAGAGAAACAACACAAGAAACAACAGGTTTAATTGAGGCCGGAAACTACTTAAGACAAATCCGATAAGTCCTCATATGCATAGTTTGAAATTAGTCCAGATCTGAAAAAACCTTAAGTTAAAGTTGTTAAACAGCAAGTTAACATGCATCATGATGATCTACACGAAATTCTAGTCAAGTTTCATATAAAGTTTGTTTAAAACGGAGCTACGATCTAGAAGATATGATCAAAACAAGATAAGCATGGCAACGGTGCAAGATGCACCCAAACATCAAGAAAACATACTACAAACATGTTAACAAGATGATATCATGAATCTACATGCAAAACCACACAAGTTTCATGTAGGGCACGCTCAAAACGGAGCAACGGGCTAAAAGATACACCCGAAACAAGAAACAATGCAAAGCTGAAAATAACAGTCACATAGCAACTTTGGAGCAAGAGATATATATTTTACAGCACTCAAACATGGTGACAAGAAGAATGGACATGAAGTAGACATATCCTACAGCAAACAACTCCATTGGATCATCTCCATAGGAGGCATGGATCAATAGCAACAAGCTACAACATTTTGATCATGACAATAAAAACCCGACAGCAATATTTTATAGCAACTTGGGAGCAAGAATTAAATATGCTACAGCAACCCAAATGAGCATGTGAGGGCATGGATGGATAGACAACAACATATACAACACGGAATGATCAATGGCCACCCCAAAACTAACATGGATTTGCCTAGGACAACAAGCAAACATAGCATCAGGATATTACAGATTCTAGACTTAGTGAAATTTCACTAAGTGTTAAAACAGTAACATTATCATGGCATGTTTGTGAGCATGTTTAAGTCATCTCAAAGCATATCATGGCAAGTGGTTTGCACCACAGCAAAGAACACATGATGGGGAGTCCAAAACATATGAACATGCAACATGGGGACAAACACATCAATAGCAACGAGCTCCTCAACTGGGCATCTCGTAACAAGTTACAAAACCTAACAGCCACATGCACTTTTGCAACAGAGATAAACATGGCAATATGAACTCTAACATGCATGCTATAGCAACCAACATGTAGAGCATCTCATGATGAACATTTGGACATATCATTTGCTTCATTTGGATAAACATGCACCAAGTTATCACATATCAAACATGGCATGAAAATAACTAGTAGCAGCAGTTTATATCATGTAGCACTCTTGTCATGAAGATTAAGACATCTAGATGGACTCAAACAAGCATGACACAATGGAACAAAACATACAGCACTTCACCACAGTCATTTTGACATATTATATGCACAAATCGGACAAGCACAGTAAAAGTTATAGCCATCACAATAATGCATCAGACAACAAAAATACAATTGACTTAGCAAAAAAAAAACAGAGGAACCACCTCGCGGGTCAACGGCGGAGCGGGTTTGGTCAAACGGGCGCCGGGTCGCGGGACCCGTTAGAGTTTCGGACCCGCAGGCGGAGCTGGATCGGGATCGGGATCGCTCCTCGATCGGGACCGGCGGCGGCCGCGGGATCGGCGCGCGGGGCGGTGACTCCTCCCGGTGGCGAGCCGGAAGCTCGACGGGCGGCGAGCCGGCGGGGCTGGAGGAGGCCGCAGCGTCCGGTAGCCGGGGCGGCGGCACGGGCTGTTGCGAGGAAGCGGGCGGTCGGCGGGATGCCGCGAGGAGGCGGGCGGCCGGCGGGAGCAAGCCGGGCGGCGCCGGTGGCGGAGGACGGCGGCGTTCCGGCGACCGGAGGCGTCGGGACGAAGGCCCGGCGCGGGAGGCGTGCACGGGGGCGCGGGATCTGGCCCGAACGGCGACGGCGGCGGGCCCGCGGCGGCTTGCGGGCCGATGGCGTGGAGCGGCTGGAACTGCCACGTGGCATGTTCCGATAGGTGCGGTGGAGGCGGCGGACGCGTCCGGCTCGGTCCGGACGTGTCCGGCGGCGGAGGGGGGCTAGATCTAGGGTTTTTTGGACGAAAATGGCAAGGGGGGACGTTTTTATAGGCACAAGGAGCTAGGAGACTCCAAATGGGGAGCGGTTTTCGGCCACGCGATCACAAATCGACGACCGAGATGATGGGAAGGGTTGTGCTGGGTTGGTGGGCTGTTGTGGAGGGAGTCTTGGGCCTCAAAGAGGAGGTACTTTTAGCCCACTAGGTTAACTGTTGGAGTAACAAACGAACTCCAAACGCGACGAAACTTGACAGGCGGCCTACACGTACCAAAACAACATTGCACGACAAGTTTCGCGTCATTCCGGAAACATTACACGGCCAAACACGAAAGAAGGACTCGGGGATGCCACGGGCACGTGTGAGAGCGTCGGAACTCGGAACGGACAACGGGAAGAGACGAGTGGCACCGGATGCAAGTGACAACACAAATGCAATGCAATGCACATGACAACATGACATGGATGAAATGCACACACGCACACGACAAAATGAAGAAACCCAAAAAGACAGGAGAACCCGGAACGGAAATGATGAAGCCAAAGTTTAATATATTGACATATAGGGAAAGTGTTACATCCGTGGCATTACATAAACTTGGAGTACTTGTAGTCCTCTTGAACTTGTCGCTCCGCTTTGGTTGCTTGATGTACTAGCTCGAGGAGATTGGTATATGGTTGAAAGTCCGCAATCTTCTTGATAGGATAGTTGAGTCCATTTAAGAATCTCGCCATTGTTTGCTCTTCATCTTCCGTGATGTTGGCTCTTATCATGGCAATCTCCATCTCCTTGTAGTACTCTTCAACGGACTTGGTACCTTGCTTGAGGAGTTGTAGCTTATTGAACAAGTCACGGTTGTAGTGTGTTAGCACAAAGTGTGCTCTCATGACTTCCTTCATTTGAGCCCAGGTGGTGATAGGAGGTTCTCCATTCGCTTCTCTTCTCTCTATGATTTGCTCCCACCATATGAGAACATAGTCTTGGAACTCAAGGGAGGCCATTGCAATCTTCTTCTCTTCATCGAAGTTGTGAAGGAGAAAGATCTTGTCAACCTTCAATGCCCATGAAAGGTAGTCTTCGGGATCAATGCTTCCGGAAAACTTTGGCATGGTGAACTTAAGCTTGCCATAGCGATGCTCTTCATTCTTTCCTTGTCTATTGGGAGTGCGTTCTTGATTTTGGCGGTTGTCAACCTCATGTTGCTCTTGGCGGAGTAGATGTCCATTGTCATGGTGTATTTGCCGAGGTTGTTGTTCTTGTCTCGCTTGAGGAGGAACTTCGTCTTGCATTCGTGCTTGATGGTGCCTCTCTTGCATGTCATCACGAAGGAAATCCTCTTCTTAACGGGTATGTCGAGTGCGAGCTGCCACATTGCGATGTGAATCACATAATGCTCGTCGCGCCTCAAGAGCTTGAGCTTCTCGGCGGTGTTGTGCTTGACAATGAGCTTCGGCATCTTGTTCTTCTTGATGTTGACGCGCTCGCTCTTGTTGTTGTTGGCGTAGCCGTTGCCGTTCTTGCGCTTGGTCAAGTGTAGCTTGGTTTTGACGATATCGACTTTCTTGCTCTTCAAATAGCTTTTGTGAACTCTTGTCATGAAGTGGATTTCGGTTGTCATGTCGATCTTGACGTGCCGCTTGACGAAGAGTGTTTTATGTAGGGGTACTTGAGCCTTCCGTGGAGTCGGTATGTCGACTTGAGCGGCTTCGTCTTTGAGAATATGTGGAAGAAGAATGTCGGTTGACTATCAAAGTCCGTAGCTCATAGAATTGGGTAGACATGTTGGTGTTGATGATGTCGAATTGCTCTCTTGTTCTTGCTTCAAATTGTCGTGCGTCGGCGACGACTTGCGCAATGTACTCTCGCATAGCTTCACTTTCTTGATGGAGAGCTTGTTGGACACCGAAGAGATGTAGTTTGGTGACGTAGTTGTTCGATTCTTGAGGATCTTCGAAGATCGGGTTCGAAGATGTACTTGGCCTATCCATCATCACAAGCAAGTATGTGAGTGGGAGAAAGAAGAAGACAATACCAAATGTACCTTAACCGAAGTTGAAAATGGATAAATGATCACTCAATAATGTAACCCGGAAATAACACTATTGGTACCACTTCGTGTCGATTCTCACACCTACACAAGTAAAGCTTTGAGAGGAGCTTGGTTAGGATGGTGGCATAAATTCAATGCAATTGTCAAAGTGACTCAAAGATGTTGAAAATGGTTCACAATTTGCTCATGCAACAAGTAGATCACAAGCGAGAAGTAGCACACGGAACACACACACGGATAGATAAATCTGGTTGTGCAACCAAGGGTGAGCGAAAATATGGAATCCACGGAAAATGCTCGTGTTGCACAACACTAGAGAGACGCTAACCGATTGCTTAATAGGCGGATACGCACTTGTGCACAATCTATAAGAGGCAAAACGTAATGACCATCTATCACAAGTATACTATGAGTGTATGATGTGCCGACGCTTGAGCACAAGATGAAGTATTGCTATCTCATATGATCTCTTTTGATGCAAGGCGTACGATGTTATTTTCCTTTTGCTTATAAGCTTTGGGTGGCTCTTTTGCTTAAAAGCTTGTGAGCTCTTTCTTTGTGCACTTATGCATGCTTCTCGGATCAAGGTAGCTATTGTGTATGCGGATCACTCGTGTGTCACACGGAGATATGATGATATGGTATGCAATATCTATGACTATCACTAATGTGCACAAGTATCGTGGCCCGGCATTACTCAAATGGCTAGTCTCGATGGGAAAGCTACGCAAAGATGGTCCATAGGGTGACAATGAAATTGCAAGGTAGAATGAACAAGGTGTCGTCGATGTTACCGTCCTTGCCGAGGGTGAGCGGTGGTGTTGTCGATGTCGTTCCGTTCCAAGGTAGCCTAAACATCCAAGGAAACGGTGAAACCACAACTCAAGTATCCAAGGCAAAGGGAGGCAAATTTTTCAAAATCGTAGCGGTTAAGCGATGGTGGTTGCGGAAGTGGTGGTGGCATGAAAGGGTAGGTGGTAGTGGAAGGTGGGACAAAACTGAAGAAATTCACCTTTGTCAGGTATCAGCGGACGTCCGGAGGTACGCCGGTCGTCTGGTCGTCGGACATCCGGTATGTGTAGGAAATTAGATAAAAGTTTCTGTAAAGGAGGTGTCGGTCGTCCGGTGTTTAACAGACGTCCGATGTCTCGAGGGTGGTCGGACGTCCGGTAGAACGCCGATCGTCCGGTAGGTCTGGGTTAGGGTTTGAGGATCCATGGTCAAATTGGTCAAACTTGGCCGAATTTGCGGAGGAAAATCGGTGAAAAGGTGGGGAAAGGCTAGATCCACCCGTGGCACAGCAAATCCATGGAACAAAGTGATACGGTGTATCCTAGGGCCATCCCCATGGACCCTCCTTCACCCCCTCAAGTGCCTCAAGGACCGATGACACGTGCCCGTACTAGAGCTTTCGAGACCGAGGTGACGTCACTCCTAGCCCTACTTCCTTATGAATCTTGCGAGACATGGTTGCTACCTCAAGCGAGTGTGCTTTGTGTGCTCAGGTGTGAAGGAGACCACTTCGGAGAAGAGCTTGAAGATGGACAAGTCCCCAAGGTCATGGACGAGCTGATGCAACGAGAAGACCAGAAAGCAGCTCCAGGACCCGGACATCCGGCCCCCTGGCCCGGACATCCGGCCCCTGGGCATCTCTCTACAGAAGGCCAGCCACAGGGCCCGGACATCCGGCCAGGGCCCGGACATCCGGCCAAGCACGGCCCGGACATCCGGCCTCGGGCCCGGAAATCCGGCGCTCCTGTCCAGAGAGCACCCGAGGCTCGGCTCTTCCCGCCCGGACATCCGGGCCCCCGCCCCGGACATCCGGCCTCCCGTGAAGTCCCGGACATCCGGGCCGCCGCCCGGACATCCGGCCCCTGATCTGCCTGCGTGCAGCCCCCTGGGCCGAGGCCCATGTACCCATTCGCCCCGTAGACTATATATACTCCTCTCCTCATTCCGTTTAGGGTTAGCTGTGGTTTAGCTCATTTGACACTTGTGTGGATTTCTCCCACGAGACCGGTGCGCCTCTACGGAGAAGATCCACCTCTGGATTCAAGACCCCTAACGGGAAGATCCCACGGGATTCCAAGACCTCCTCACGGAGAAGACTATCTTTGTATCACCGGCGTTGACTTTGGATCATGTATCTCGACCTTGTATCGCGAATCTAGCACTTGTGTGATTGCTTCCGTGTTGATTTGAGTGTTCTCTCTTGTGTTTTCCCCATCTTTCTCCGTGTTTTCCCCGTGTTCATCGTGTGCCAACCTCCAAACGTGAAAGATCCGCTGATTAGGGTTCCACCCTGTATCATATGGTATCTAGAGCAAAGGTTTCTCACGATTTTGGAGCCCCACACTTCGTTTTCTAGCCTGTTTTGGTCGTGTTCTTCCTAATTTCGAAAAATTCCCCACAAAAAGAGCCCCAAAAATTTTTCTGTGATCTGTTGATTTGGCAAGATTTTGTTGAATTTGTTCCATGGATTTGCTGTGCCACGGGTGGATCTAGCTTTTCCTCCACCTTTCCCCAAATTTCATCTGAAAAATCCGCCGAATTTTTCCACGAAACCACCGTTGCATCGTGTTCTTGCTGGCTCGGGCACCCCGGACATCCGGCCCGTGCCCCGGACATCCGGCCCGGCCCGGACATCCGGCCTTTGGCCCGGACATCCGGCCTCCCGCAGCCATTTCCCCACTTCTCCGCCATTTCGTTCGGTGCTCCACCATTTCTTCCGCATACCACCACCTTTTCCGCATCCACCATCGCTTACCCGCTTCGAGTTTGGAAAATTTGTCTCCATTTGCCGTGGATACTTGAGTTGTGGTTTCACCGTTTCCTTGGATGTTTAGGCTACCTTGGGACGGCAAGACTTCGACAACACCACCGCTCAACTTCGGCAAGGACGGTAACATCGACGACACTTCGCTCATTCTATCTTGCAATTGCATTGTCACCCTATGAACCATCTTTGCGTAGCTTTCCCATTGAGACTAGCCATTTGAGTATTGCCGGGCCACGACACTTGTGCACATTAGTGATAGTCATAGATATTGCATACCACATCATTGTGAGTAACATCACATCATCTTGGTATCTTGCATATCCACGTGTGCCACAAGAGTGCTCCGCATACACAATAGCTACCTTGATACGTGACGCATACATATGTGCCCAAAGAAAGAGCTCAAAAGCTTTGAAGCAAAAGAGCCAATCCAAGCAAAGAAACAATAGCATCATACGCCTTGCATCCAAAGAGATCATACATCATAGCAACTTCATCTTGTGCTCAAGCATCGGCACATCATACACTCATAGCATACTTGTGATAGATAGTCCTTACGTTTTGCCCATATAGGTCGTGCACAAGTGCGTATCCGCCTATTAAGCAATCGGTTAGCGTCTCTCTAGCGTTGTGCAACACGAGCATTTTCCGTGGTTTACCACATTTTTCGCTCATCCTTGGTTGCACAACCACATTTATCTATCCGTGCGTGTGTTCCGTGTGCTACTCTTTGCTAGTGATCTACTTGTTGCATGAGCAAATTGTGAACCATTTTCAACATCTTTGAGTCATTTTGACGATTGCATTGAATTTGTGCCACATCCTAACCAAGCTCCTCTCAAAGCTTTACTTGTAGGTGTGAGAATCGACACGAAGTGATACCAATAGTGCTATTTCCGGGTTACATTGTTGAGTGATCATTGATCCATTTTCAACCTCGGTTAAGGTACATTGATATTGTCTTCTCCTTTCTCCACTCACTTACTTGCTTGTGATGATGGATAGGCCAAGTTCATCTACCAACCCGATCTTCGACGATCCTCAAGAAGCGAACAACTACGTCACCAAACTACATCTATTCGGTGTCCAACGAGCTCTACATCAAGAGAGTGAAGCTATGCGCGAGTACATTGGTCAAGTTGCCGAGGACGCGCGACAATTCCAACAAAGCACCAAGGAGCAAATCGACCTCATCAACACCAACATGTCTACTCAATACAATGAGCTACGGACATTGATCATCAACCGACGTTCTTCCTCAACATCATCTCATCGACGAAGCCGCTCAAGTCGACATACCGACTCAACGCAAGACTCAAGTACACCTACGTCAAACACTCTTCGTCAAGCCGCACGTCAAGCTCGACATGAACATCGGCAACCTCTACATGACAAGAGTTCCCAAGAGCTATTCGACGAACAAGAAAATCGACGTCGTCACAACCAAGCTACACTTGAGCAAGCACAAGAACGGCAACGAATACGCCAACAACAACAAGAGCGAGCTCGTCAATATCAAGAAGAACAAGATGCCGAGACTAACCGCCACGCACAACAACGTCGTGAAGCTCAAGCTATGGAGGCGCAACGTGCTTTACAAGATGCACACCGCAATGTGGCCGCCCGCAATCGACACACTCGTCAAGAAGAGGATTTTCTTCGAGATGAGATGCACGAACGGCGTCATCAAGCAAGAATACAAGAAGAAGCTACTCCTCAAGCGCGACATGAGCAACAATACCAACAAGAACATCAACTCCAACAAGAACGTCTACATCCTCAAGAGCAACATGATATGGCAAACCGCCAAAATCGAGAGCGCCTTCCCAATAGGCCAGGAAACAATGACGAGCATCGCTATGGCAAGCTCAAGTTCACCATGCCAAAGTTTTCCGGAAGCATTGATCCCGAAGACTACCTCTCATGGGCATTGAAAGTTGACAAGATCTTTCGCCTTCACAACTTCGATGAAGAGAAGAAGATCGCTATGGCATCACTTGAGTTCCAAGACTATGTTCTCATTTGGTGGGAGCAAATCATAGAGAGAAGAGAAGCCAAAGGCGAACCTCCTATCACCACTTGGGCTCAAATGAAGGAAGTGATGAGAGCACGCTTCGTGCCTACACACTACAACCGAGACTTGTTCAAGAAGCTACAACTTCTCAAGCAAGGTACCAAGTCCGTTGAAGAGTACTACAAGGAGATGGAGATTGCCATGATACGAGCAAACATCACGGAAGATGATGAGCAAACTATGGCGCGATTCTTGAATGGACTCAACTATCCCATCAAGAAGATTGCGGACTTCCAACCATACAACAATCTCCTCGAGCTAGTACATCAAGCAACCAAAGCGGAGCGACAAGTTCAAGAAGACTACAAGTACTCAAAGTTCACCTCCAAGAACTTCGGCTCCTACAACCAAGCTTCAACGACTTCGGCTACTCCTCCTACCCCTTCCAACCCTCCTACAACCTTCGGAGACAAGCAAAGCTACAAGAATGCGACTACATCGAGTCGTCAACCTTCTACCAACAACTTCAAGCCAAGAGCTTCCTCAACCACACCTCCAACAGAAGATAACAACAAGACGAGCTCAATCAAATGCTTCAAGTGCCAAGGACGAGGCCACAAGTCATTTGAGTGCAAGACCGTTCGCACCATGATCATCAACGACGACGGATCATATGACTCCATGAGCGATGATGAGATGGAAGCACTCGAGCATGTCGCAATGCATCGCCAAGTCAATGAAGAAGAAGACAATCAAGTGTTTTGCGACAATGACTCAAGCCCCAACCTTGTTGTCTCCAAAGTCTTGACACTCCAACATCAACGAGATGACGACCAACGTTGTCACATTTTCCATACGAAGGCCGGCATCAATGGACGCGCCGTCAAGGTTATCATCGATGGCGGAAGTTGCCACAACTTGGCAAGCGAAGAGCTATGCGACAAGCTTCATTTGGTCAAGACAAAGCATCCTCACCCCTACAAGGTCCAATGGCTCAACGACGCCGGAATTCTTCGAGTCGAGCACACCGTGCAAGTCTCTTTCAAGATTGGCGCTTACGAGGACACTCTTGAGTGTGATGTGATACCCATGTCCGTGTGCCACCTTATTCTTGGACGACCATGGCAATATGATCGTGGAGTCACACACAATGGACGGACGAATCACTATCACTTCAAAATGAAGGGCAAGGAATTCGTGCTCCGACCTATGACCCCAAGTCAAGTAGCCGCCGACAAGCTTTTTCCTACCACCCATCGTGGAGAGAATGGTGAGAGAGCGAGCCACCAAAAAGAGAGCGAGAGCCACAAGCCAAATATGAGCGACTCCACGATGAGCGACAAGAAGCAACTAGTGCTATTTGCTACCAAACGTGAGATGAGAGAAGTGTGTGAGAACCCATCGAGCGTCTTCCACCTTGTGCTTCTATGCAAAGGGGAAGCCAAACCTACTAACACTTCACCACCTCCACCTTTGGTGTTGTCTAAATTGTTGCAGGAATTCTCGGACGTCTTTCCGGATGAGCTACCACCGGGTCTACCTCCACTTCGAGGGATAGAACACCGCATCGACCTCGTACCCGGTGCTCCACTTCCAAACAAAGCTCCGTACCGCGTCAACCCCGAGGAAACGAAGGAGATACAACGGCAAGTGCAAAACCTCATCGACAAGGGTCATGTACGTGAAAGTCTAAGCCCTTGTGCCGTTCCCGTTATTCTCGTGCCTAAGAAAGACGGAACTTTTCGCATGTGTTCCGATTGCCGCCCGATAAATGCTATAACCGTTAGATATCGTCACCCTATTCCTCGCTTAGATGACATGCTTGATGAACTTTGTGGTGCCACCATCTTTTCAAAAATTGATCTTAAAAGTGGTTACTACCAAATTCGCATTCAAGAGGGTGATGAGTGGAAAACTGCTTTCAAAACCAAGTTTGGGTTATATGAGTGGCTTGTCATGCCAATGGGCTTATCGGAAGCACCCGGCACTTTTGTGCGTCTTATGCACTTTGTTCTTAGACCCTACATAGGTGTCTTTGTCGTGGTTTACTTTGATGACATTCTTGTGTTTAGCAAGTCGCTTGAAGAACATGTTGACCATGTACAACTAGTTTTGCAAGCACTTCGCAAACAACAATTGATACGGTGTATCCTAGGGCCATCCCCATGGACCCTCCTTCACCTCAACAAGTGCCCAAAGGACCAAGGACTAGAGCTCCCGAGACCGAGGTGACGTCACTCCTAGCCCTACTTCCATACAAATCTTGCGAGACATGGTCGCTACCTCAGACGGACGTGTTGTGTGTGCTCAGGTGTGAAGAAGACCACATCGGAGAGGGGCGTGAAGATGGACGAGTCCTCAAGTTCATGGACGAGCCAATGCATCGAGAAGAGCAGAAGAGAGCTCCAGGACCCGGACATCCGGCCCCCTGGCCCGGACATCCGGCCCCTGGGCATTCACCCACAGAAGGCCAACAGCAGCCAAGGCTACAGGGCCCGGACATCCGGCCAGGGCCCGGACATCCGGCCAGGCACGGCCCGGACATCCGGCCCCGCGCCCGGAAATCCGGCGCCTCTGTCCAGAGAGCACCCGAGGCGCGTCCACTCCAGCCCGGACATCCGGGCCCCCGCCCCGGACATCCGGCGTCCTGTGAAGTCCCGGACATCCGGCCCGCCGCCCGGACGTCCGGCCCCTGAATTGCCTGCGCGCATCCCCCGGGCCGAGGCCCATGTACCCATTCGCCCCGTAGACTATATATACTCCTCTCCTCATCCCGTTTAGGGTTAGCAATGGTTTAGCTCATATGAGAGATAGAGCTTTGCTCATCCATCCCGGATCTACTCCACGAGAGAGACCGCGGCCCCTCTACGGAGAAGATCCACCTTGGATTCAAGACCCCTAGCGGGAAGATCCTTCACGGATTCAAGACCTCCTCTTGGAGATGAACTTTACCTTGTATCTTTCCCTTTGTTGTTCATGTACCGTGTGATCTTGTGTATTTGATTGTCTAGTGGATGTGTGATTGGACTTGTTCTTGTGTGTTTCCTCTCGTGTTTTCCCCCGTTTCCCTTTGTGTTCTTCGTGTTCATCGTGGGATCCCCTCCATTTCGTGAAAGATCCGCTGATTAGGGTTCCACCCTGTATCAGATAGTGTTCCCAAACACGTAGAACTCTCACCAAGGCATAAAGCTCTTTGTCATAAATGGGGTAGTTAAGTTGCGCTCCCGATAGCTTCTCGCTAAAGTACGCAATTGGGCGCTTTTCTTGCATTAGCACGCCACCTATGCCGGTACCACTAGCATCACAATGAATCTCAAAAGGTTTGTCAAAGTTTGGTAGGGCTAGAAGCGGTGCGTGCGTGAGCAAGCTCTTAAGCTCATTGAACGCGGTGTCTTGCGAAGGACCCCAAATGAAGGGTGCGTTCTTCTTGCTCAAAGCGTGTAGAGGCATAGCAATGGTGCTAAAGTCCTTCACAAAACGTCGATAGAAACCGGCTAGATCAAGGAAACTACGCACTTGCATAAGATTCTTTGGTTGAGGCCAAGTTTTAATTGCTTCAATTTTAGTTTCATCAACGTGAACACCTTGAGAAGACACGACAAATCCTAGAAAGACAACCTTGTCAACGCCAAAAGTGCATTTTTCCATATTAGCATACAATTGTTGTTTGCGAAGTGCTTGCAAAACTAGTTGTACATGGTCAACATGTTCTTCAAGCGACTTGCTAAACACAAGAATGTCATCAAAGTAAACCACAACAAAGACACCTATGTAGGGTCTAAGAACAAAGTGCATAAGACGCACAAAAGTGCCGGGTGCTTCCGATAAGCCCATTGGCATAACAAGCCATTCGTATAACCCGAACTTGGTTTTAAAAGCAGTTTTCCACTCATCACCCTCTTGAATGCGAATTTGGTAGTAACCACTTTTAAGATCAATTTTTGAAAAGATGGTGGCACCACAAAGTTCATCAAGCATGTCATCTAAGCGAGGAATAGGGTGACGATATCTAACGGTTATAGCATTTATCGGGCGGCAATCGGAACACATGCGAAAAGTTCCGTCTTTCTTAGGCACGAGAATAACGGGAACGGCACAAGGGCTTAGACTTTCACGTACATGACCCTTGTCGATGAGGTTTTGCACTTGCCGTTGTATCTCCTTCGTTTCCTCGGGGTTGACGCGGTACGGAGCTTTGTTTGGAAGTGGAGCACCGGGTACGAGGTCGATGCGGTGTTCTATCCCTCGAAGTGGAGGTAGACCCGGTGGTAGCTCATCCGGAAAGACGTCCGAGAATTCCTGCAACAATTTAGACAACACCAAAGGTGGAGGTGGTGAAGTGTTAGTAGGTTTGGCTTCCCCTTTGCATAGAAGCACAAGGTGGAAGACGCTCGATGGGTTCTCACACACTTCTCTCATCTCACGTTTGGTAGCAAATAGCACTAGTTGCTTCTTGTCGCTCATCGTGGAGTCGCTCATATTTGGCTTGTGGCTCTCGCTCTCTTTTTGGTGGCTCGCTCTCTCACCATTCTCTCCACGATGGGTGGTAGGAAAAAGCTTGTCGGCGGCTACTTGACTTGGGGTCATAGGTCGGAGCACGAATTCCTTGCCCTTCATTTTGAAGTGATAGTGATTCGTCCGTCCATTGTGTGTGACTCCACGATCATATTGCCATGGTCGTCCAAGAATAAGGTGGCACACGGACATGGGTATCACATCACACTCAAGAGTGTCCTCGTAAGCGCCAATCTTGAAAGAGACTTGCACGGTGTGCTCGACTCGAAGAATTCCGGCGTCGTTGAGCCATTGGACCTTGTAGGGGTGAGGATGCTTCGTCTTGACCAAATGAAGCTTGTCGCATAGCTCCTCGCTTGCCAAGTTGTGGCAACTTCCGCCATCGATGATAACCTTGACGGCGCGTCCATTGATGCCGGCCTTCGTATGGAAAATGTGACAACGTTGGTCGTCATCTTGTTGATGTTGGAGTGTCAAGACTTTGGAGACAACAAGGTTGGGACTTGAGTCATTGTCGCAAAACACTTGACGGTCTTCGTCTTCATTCACTTGGCGATGCATAGCGACATGCTCAAGTGCTTCCATCTCATCATCGCTCATGGAGTCATAAGATCCGTCGTCGTTGATGATCATGGTGCGAACGGTCTTGCACTCAAATGACTTGTGGCCTCGTCCTTGGCACTTGAAGCATTTGATGGAGCTCGTCTTGTTGTTATCTTCGGTTGGAGTTGTAGTTGAGGAAGCTCTTGGCTTGAAGTTGTTGGTAGAAGGTTGACGACTCGAGGTAGTCGCATTCTTGTAGCTTGACTTGTCACCGAAGTTTGTAGAAGGCTTGATAGAGGTAGGAGGAGTAACCGAAGTCGTTGAAGCTTGATTATAGGAGCCGAAGTTCTTGGAGTTGAACTTTGAGTACTTGTAGTCTTCGTGAACTTGTCGCTCCGCTTTGGTTGCTTGATGTACTAGCTCGAGGAGATTGTTGTATGGTTGGAAGTCCGCAATCTTCTTGATGGGATAGTTGAGTCCATTCAAGAATCGCGCCATAGTTTGCTCATCATCTTCCGTGATGTTCGCTCGTATCATGGCAATCTCCATCTCCTTGTAGTACTCTTCAACGGACTTGGTACCTTGCTTGAGGAGTTGTAGCTTCTTGAACAAGTCTCGGTTGTAGTGTGTAGGCACGAAGCGTGCTCTCATCACTTCCTTCATTTGAGCCCAAGTGGTTATAGGAGGTTCGCCTTTGGCTTCTCTTCTCTCCATGATTTGCTCCCACCAAATGAGAACATAGTGATACGGTGTATCCTAGGGCCATCCCCATGGACCCTCATTCACCCCCTCAAGTGCCCAAAGGACCAAGGACTAGAGCTTTCGAGACCGAGGTGACGTCACTCCTAGCCCTACTTCTTTATGAATCTTGCGAGACATGGTTACTACCTCAAGCGAGTGTGCTTTGTGTGCTCAGGTGTGAAGGAGACCACTTCGGAGAAGAGCTTGAAGATGGACAAGTCCCCAAGGTCATGGACGAGCTGATGCAACAAGAAGACCAGAAAGCAGCTCCAGGACCCGGACATCCGGCCCCCTGGCCCGGACATCCGGCCCCTGGGCATCTCTCTACAGAAGGCCAGCCACAGGGCCCGGACATCCGGCCAGGGCCCGGACATCCGGCCAAGCACGGCCCGGACATCCGGCCTCGGGCCCGGAAATCCGGCGCTCCTGTCCAGAGAGCACCCGAGGCTCGGCTCTTCCCGCCCGGACATCCGGGCCCCCGCCCCGGACATCCGGCCTCCCGTGAAGTCCCGGACATCCGGGCCGCCGCCCGGACATCCGGCCCCTGATCTGCCTGCGTGCAGCCCCCTGGGCCGAGGCCCATGTACCCATTCGCCCCGTAGACTATATATACTCCTCTCCTCATTCCGTTTAGGGTTAGCTGTGGTTTAGCTCATTTGACACTTGTGTGGATTTCTCCCACGAGACCGGTGCGCCTCTACGGAGAAGATCCACCTCTGGATTCAAGACCCCTAACGGGAAGATCCCACGGGATTCCAAGACCTCCTCACGGAGAAGACTATCTTTGTATCACCGGCGTTGACTTTGGATCATGTATCTCGACCTTGTATCGCGAATCTAGCACTTGTGTGATTGCTTCCGTGTTGATTTGAGTGTTCTCTCTTGTGTTTTCCCCATCTTTCTCCGTGTTTTCCCCGTGTTCATCGTGTGCCAACCTCCAAACGTGAAAGATCCGCTGATTAGGGTTCCACCCTGTATCACAAAGTCAACAAAATCTCGCCAAATCAACAGATCACAAAAAAATAAATTGGGGCTATTTTTGTGGGGAATTTTCAGAATTGGGAAGAACACAACAAAAACAAGCTAGAAAACAGGGTGTGGGGCTCCAAATTCGTGATCAACCTATGCTCATGATACCATAATATGATGTAGGGTGGAACCCTAATCGGCAGATCTTTCACGAAAAGGAGGGAATCCCACGGTGAACACGGAGAACACAAGGAAATCACGGAGGAATACACGAGAGGAAACACTCAAATCAACACAAATATGGTCACACAAGTGCTAGATCCACGATACATATCAAGATACACGATCCATAGTCAACAACGGTGGTACAAAGATAGTCTTCTCCCGGAGGAGGTCTGACCCGACGGCGTCACCCCGTCGCTCGGGAAAGGGCGGACGTCCGGTAACTCCCGTATTTCCGGTATTTTCCGCGATTTCGGTTCTGTGAAGGGTGTCACGGACGTCCGGTGGCCTTCGGTCGTCGGTCATCCGGTCGTCTGGGAGTCGCCGGTCGTCCGGTGAACGTCAGACGTCTGGTGCTTGGAAGTGTCCGGTTGTCCGGTAGGGGACGGACGTCCGGAGCCTATAGAGTCTTCAGCCATCCTTCTTCTTGTTCCAAGCTCTTCTCGATGCAAAGCCTCGTCCGTGAGCTTGGGGACTTGTCCATCTTCACGCACCTCTCCAATGTGGTCTTCTTCACACCTGAGCACACAAAACACATCCGTCTGAGGTAGTAACCATGTCTCGCAAGATTCATATGGAAGTTGGGCTAGGAGTGATGTCACCTCGGTCTCGAGAGCTCTAGCGCGAGCACGTGTCATTGGTCCTGGAGGCAGTTGGTGAGGCGATGGAGGGTCCATGGGGATGACCTTGGGATGCTCCGCATCACATGGTAATCATGTAAGGTATGGAATGCATAAAGATCTCCTAGTATGTATGAGGAAACTATGGGGACCTCATGAGCATTAGTGGAAACATCACATGGAGAATATTGACAACATCCAAAACAATGCATATTCGGAACAATGTGTTCATGGCATGGCATAGTAGATGAATTGCGCAAATCATGTAAAGGAAACATGGCAATATCATCGCATGAAAAACAAAAGCCAATGACCATCATCTTGTCATCTATGCCACAAGTGCAAATGGGATTTACTTTAATGGGGCATGCATAGGTACTATGTTGAGATTGAAATGATGGAATATGGGAGATCTCACTCATAGCATATGACAAGTTTAAAGGGTTGTCGAACATGATGTGACAAAAAGAATTTTCACATGATATCCTATGAAGCATAGCATCACAACTCGGCAACTCAACATGCTCATCATCATATTCATCATAAATAGGTAAGTCAAGACATGAGGAAGTCGCACTAGCATGAAGCATGTCAATAGGTGTGTCAACATCGTGCAAGCAATCATTCGCAAGATAGTCCACTAGTGGGACGAGAGAAGCACCATCACCTATTTTACCTTTGGAGCGTCGCTCATGAGTTATAGGTGAGGTGTTCAAGATCCAATCATTCTCATCTTCATCTTGATGGAACCATGTGGGTGGTGCATCGTCTTCCACCATGGCCATCTGTTTGTCCATTGGAGGGACGGACTCTTCGAGGGTAGGCATGTCCTCTTGTAGGAGACCTAGCACCAAAGAAAACACACTCGGAGTAGAGGTTAAATCGTTAGAAATCATAGTGGCCTCACATGCCCTCTCAACTACCTCACTCACTAAGTGTTGTGGCTCACTCACTCCCTCGTGGATGCTCTCACTCGTATGGTTGGTGGATTCACTCAAATGGCTCTCAACCTCACATAGGAGAAGTGGCATGCTCTCATGTGTGGGGCTAGTGGTGGGCACACTCATCCTCTCAAGGGAAATGCTCTCAAGGTCACATATGGTGGAGTCACTCGTATCGCTCATGTGGTGGTGGCTCTCCTCACATGGGAATTGGGGCATCTCGTCATATGTGGATGTCGAAGAGGTGTAGGTGCAATAGTCTCCATCTTCAACTTCCTCATGCGTAATGCCTCCAAAGATGAAAGCCGTGGGATGTGGCAAATCATCACGCTCCTCCGATGATAGAGGCAAAGGTGTCCCGTCTTTCGATGAGATGGTGGTTATCGTTTTGGAGGAAGTCGACTTTGACGATCCGACTACGAACGTGCGAGGACGTCGCGCCTTAGCAATCGCTAAACCAACTCCGAGAGGTTGTTGACCACGCCGGAGCACGATCAACCTGACCACGAAGGTCTGTTTCCTGCAGGCAAACGAAGAACAAGCAAGAAACTAAGATTGCAATCTGGATATTGCGAATATAAGAGGAAAGCTTTATTGATCAAGGTGGGGTTCTGTGACGCCTTGGTCTGGTCGTTGAACACAAACGAAGTACGCGAAGTTGCAGCTATGGCGAACTTTTAATCTAAACAAAACCCAAAGTCTAAACGACGCCCTAAGGGCTGTATATATGAGGGAAAGAGGGGGGAATTTCGTGGCCCTTGGTGGAGGGGTCCGAAACCAACCCCAACTCTTGTTTCCCCACACATACGGACTCTAAAAACAGCCTATACTCAAGTATTTCGAAATTACATGGGCCTGGCCCAATAATAAGGTGACGCAGCACCTATAATAGCCTCTGGACGAAATTTATGAAGTGGCATCTTGTATATTTCGTCCAAGGCTTCCCGCACTCATTATGGTGGCTTCAAAG
Source organism: Secale cereale (assembly GCA_902687465.1). Lineage (NCBI taxonomy): Eukaryota > Viridiplantae > Streptophyta > Magnoliopsida > Poales > Poaceae > Secale > Secale cereale. Next base: position 146,265,024 of record LR738716.1, read on the forward strand.
TCCTGAAATCATCAATTGAAACTCCATTCTTGTTCCCCTTGCGCACGCCATCATCTCCATGCTTGATCTTGCTCCAATGTTCATCCTTCTTGTCCAAGCTAGGCCCTTCATTTGTAAGCAAGACAAATGTATCCAATTTAGGCAGCATCATATTCTCATGAACATTAGATTCATTACCAAGAAACGAAAGTACCTGGTAATTTAACTGGCGTGCGCGAGCTCTAGTAATTGGTCCTGTATATGTGTCAGTTGGAGCTGTGGGTGTAACCTTGTTAGTGATGTCCTCATCAATCAAGCATGGAGATGATGGCATGCGCAAGGGGGACAAGAATGGAGTTACAATGGATGATTTCAGGACTTTGAAGCCACCATAATGAGTGCGAGAAGCCTTGGACGAAATATACAAGATGCCACTTCATAAATTTCGTCCAGAGGCTATTTTAGGTGCTGCGTCACCTTATTATTGGGCCAGGCCCATGTAATTTCGAAATACTTGAGTATAGGCTGTTTTTAGAGTCCGTATGTGTGGGGAAACAAGAGTTAGGGTTGGTTTCGGACCCCTCCACCAAGGGCCACGAAATTCCCCCCTCTTTCCCTCATATATACAGCCCTTAGGGCGTCGTTTAGACTTTGGGTTTTGTTTAGATTAAAAGTTCGCCATAGCTGCAACTTCGCGTACTTCGTTTGTGTTCAACGACCAGACCAAGGCGTCACAGAACCCCCCCTTGATCAATAAAGCTTTCCTCTTATATTCGCAATATCCAGATTGCAATCTTAGTTTCTTGCTTGTTCTTCGTTTGCCTGCAGGAAACAGACCTTCGTGGTCAGGTTGATCGTGCTCCGGCGTGGTCAACAACCTCTCGGAGTTGGTTTAGCGATTGCTAAGGCGCGACGTCCTCGCACGTTCGTAGTCGGATCGTCAAAGTCGACTTCCTCCAAAACGATAACCACCATCTCATCGAAAGACGGGACACCTTTGCCTCTATCAAGTGGTATCAGATTTCCAGGTTGCTCGGTGAGATTTTACAGTTTTTCATAGTTTAGATCGAGTCTGTTCTTCATACCTATAGTCCACGAAAAAGCCAAAAAAAATAATTAGGGTTAGTTCATCCCATCCGAACCAATCTGAGCCTTTGCATAATCTTTTCTGTATTTGCTTTGTTGAATTTGCGGTTGCATCGTCGTGTCCAGTTGCTGGTCTTAGCGTCTAGTCTTTTAGAGTTTCGAGTTCTGGTCATAAGTTGTCACGCCGCCGCCGCAACATCTTCATCACTACTGCCACATACCACCACCGATCCGTATCCACATACCACCACCCAATCCGAATCCATATACCACCACCGCTGCCATAACCTACCACCGCTGCCATATCCTACCACCATATATCCACCACCAATCCGAGTTCTTTTCATATTAGGTTTGTTCTCGAAATCCATCTAGGTTTCGGATTTGTGTTTCCTTGCCTGCGTAGGTCTCGAAAAAAAAAAGTCTGGAGACCCCCGGGCAGTTTTTAGGCCAAAATTTCGACAGGTGAAAATATTTTTTCCCTATCCTATTTTTGAGCTTTTCTGAGTCTTTTGAGACACGTGCCACCATACTGAATTTTTTCCCGCACTTTTTCGTCGTCGCTGCCCTGATTCCGAAAAAAAAAATTCGTCAAAAAAATTCCGTGCCTATCATCTTAGTTTGACTTGGGAAGTGTTTTGAGACACTCGCCATTATAGTGATTTTCGGCCAAAAAAAAAAAGCACCGCAAAAAAAAAAGAGGCGAAAAACTTTCAGAGTGTGCTATCCCCTTTATTACGTGCATCGCCGTGATTTTGTTAGTGTTCTAGGCTCGCGTCTCTAGTACGGTCTAGCCTAGGACCAGCACAGTACCGTCGTTGAGCGTTTATTCAACTTTGCATCTCTGAATTGATTATTGCTGACCACTTTTGCTACCATCTTATAAGCCTTCCCAGCTCCACATACATCTACGTCGTGCGTTTGACTCTCCCTGGTAATCGCTTTATCCACGCTTTGAGAGTTTTGACTACCACGGTTGCCGATCACCACCTGCTGCTGGGTAAGAACTGGTAAGAATTTGAGATTTGCTTGTCGGATTTGTGACACCCGCCACCACCACCACTTGTTAGTAGTCTGTAGGATCATATTCTTGTGTGTTTCTATTGCTGCTAACCATGCCAGGATCACAAGTCGACGAGACTGACTGGGAGAACTTGACGAACAAGGAGCTTCATGATAAGTTTCAGGAAATGATGAGTGTACAGGTGCAAGATGTGCTAAACACATTGGACGAGGCCATGGAGAAGATAGATGGCATGGAGAAGACGTTGAAACAAAGCTGGATAACAAGTTTGCTGAATTGCTTGCGCGTTTGCCACCACCACCGGCTGCTGCAGCTGTCCCACCTCTTCAACAACAACAACAACGCCGACTTCCGAATCAAGTGGGACGAGCACAGCGCGTTCCCCTTGAGACTGGTCAAGCTTCTGTTGCTGCTGTTGATGTTTCTGTAGCTCCTGCTGCTACTGCAGAGGTGGAGGACCATTACGAGGATGAGGTTGACCAAAATCAGAACCACGTCCAACAACCAGCACCACCACCACCAGGTCGTCCTCATGCATATCATCGCAACGGTAGGGCTGCACCACCACCTGAGGCAAAGGTGTCCCGTCTTTCGATGAGATGGTGGTTATCGTTTTGGAGGAAGTCGACTTTGACGATCCGACTACGAACGTGCGAGGACGTCGCGCCTTAGCAATCGCTAAACCAACTCCGAGAGGTTGTTGACCACGCCGGAGCACGATCAACCTGACCACGAAGGTCTGTTTCCTGCAGGCAAACGAAGAACAAGCAAGAAACTAAGATTGCAATCTGGATATTGCGAATATAAGAGGAAAGCTTTATTGATCAAGGTGGGGTTCTGTGACGCCTTGGTCTGGTCGTTGAACACAAACGAAGTACGCGAAGTTGCAGCTATGGCGAACTTTTAATCTAAACAAAACCCAAAGTCTAAACGACGCCCTAAGGGCTGTATATATGAGGGAAAGAGGGGGGAATTTCGTGGCCCTTGGTGGAGGGGTCCGAAACCAACCCTAACTCTTGTTTTCCCACACATACGGACTCTAAAAACAGCCTATACTCAAGTATTTCGAAATTACATGGGCCTGGCCCAATAATAAGGTGACGCAGCACCTATAATAGCCTCTGGACGAAATTTATGAAGTGGCATCTTGTATATTTCGTCCAAGGCTTCCCGCACTCATTATGGTGGCTTCAAAGTCCTGAAATCATCAATTGAAACTCCATTCTTGTTCCCCTTGCGCACGCCATCATCTCCATGCTTGATCTTGCTCCAATGTTCATCCTTCTTGTCCAAGCTAGGCCCTTCATTTGTAAGCAAGACAAATGTATCCAATTTAGGCAGCATCATATTCTCATGAACATTAGATTCATTACCAAGAAACGAAAGTACCTGGTAATTTAATTGGCGTGCGCGAGCTCTAGTAATTGGTCCTGTATATGTGTCAGTTGGAGCTGTGGGTGTAACCTTGTTACCACTTGATAGAGGCGAGCGGCCCGATCTTTCGATGAGAAGATAACTATCGATTTGGTGGAGACGACTTTGACGATCCGACTACAAACATGCACGACGTTGCGCCTTAGCAATCGCTAAACCAATCTCCAGGGGTTACTGACAATGCCAGAAGCACGATCAGCCTAACCACGAAGGTCTATTCCTGCATGCAATCGAAGAACAAGCAAGAATATGATAAAGCAATCTGAATATTGCAAATATAAATGATGTATTGATAAAGGTGGAGATCCGTAAGCGGTCTTGGTCTGGTCGTTGGACACAAACGAAGTACACGAAGTTGCAATGGCTAACTTTTGACTAAACAAATCCCTAAAGAAAAAGCTACTAGATGGATCTACTTATATAGGAGCAAGGGGTGGCGGCCAAGGAGGTGGAAGGACGTCCCAAGGCAGCCTAAAACTAACCCTAGGTCGTACAAGGCTCATGGGCCCAAGTGGAGGTGATGTAACACCTTTGGACTTGTAGTTTGACTCGGATTCTGCTGCAGCGTCAGATTGTTTCGTCGGAATCTCAATGCTCCGGACGAATTTGAAGGTGATTCCAATTGGGTTGGAAAGTGTATGAAATCTAGTTTCCAACAAAAAAAGAATCATCCAATTCGGAGTTCGTATGAAGGAGTTCTTGCCGTTTTAAGTCAGGTATGTCTGTGCAGTCCGAATCTGGATGCAGAACGTGAGAGACTTGGACTCTATCTTCTCTTGGCCCAAAAGTGACGTGAGAGAACTTTTTGAACAGCCCCTAAACTTCTCTTTTTCCCTTATCTTCATATGTGAATTGTACAAATGTCCCATGCACCTGGAATTAGACATGGCACAAAAGTCTGTGAAGTATTTTTGTTCTGGATAACATAAATAAATTGTTGCATAGTTTGCATTAGAAATCACCTCACAAATATACATGTATGCAATATTTTTGGTCGTATCCAAGGTAGTCATGTCCTCATCATCCTCCCTTTTTTGAAAATAAAGCCGTCCTCGGCGTTGCTTAAATGTGGGTAAGAAAATAGACAAGGTGTACATGTTGTATATGTATATGTCATCCATTTTTACTTCCCTTAATTTTCGCACATATGACACATGTATAGATGAGTAACTTTCGTAGTTCATAAAATATAACGCCAAAATATTATCACAAGAAGTAGAAGGCATGAAAATATTGCAACTCAATTTGCACATATAAGTGAAGCTCTTAATCGTTACAAAAGATTGGCAATGCTCATCATTAAACCATCCCAACCTTGATGAACCATCACCAAGATTAGAGGTCATATCAAAATGATTAAACATAGGCACAACTATTTTCACACGTATTTGATCCAAATCTGATTTATTCCCTGATTCAAATGGTTCTTTCGCATCAATAGTTAATTCAATTGGTTCACTCACAATTGTTTGATCGCATGGCAAAGTCAAATCACGAACATATTCCTCTAAAATAGTTGGTGTGATCAAAGTAGTGGATAGCTCATCGCATGGTTCATTTAAATTGACAAGGCATTCACCATACTCATGTAGAGGTGGAAGATCGGTACCTTTGTCATTACCTCTTATGATCAACTCAGATGATGTAGGCACTGTCGGAGGTGATGTGTCACATGGTGGAGGTGATGTAGTCCTCACAACAACGGATGTGTCTGTCATAGTACGCCTAGTAGTGGAAGGAACAACCGTATCATTTCTTGGAATGTGCACCTGGCGCTTATTCTCCTTACGGACAATACGTCGTTTTATTTCCTGTTCAGCACTACAAGCAAGACGAAACAAATGGTCCATAGGATAACACTCTTCATGAATTAGTAACTCCTGAATATCACGATTTAATCCTGCCCAAAATCTATCCATAAAATCGTCTTCACTTTCTTGTAAAGAGGAATGCAACAAGGTAGTTTGTAAATCATCATAATATTTCGTTACGGTGTCACTACCTTGTTTTAAATGTTGCAACTTTGTAAGCATGTCGCGAGTATAATAAGCAGGGACGAATGTATGTCGCATGGCAACTTTCAAATCAATCCAAGTAGTAGGTATATAATTAGGGTGTAACCGACAATATTCACTCCACCAAACTAAAGCATAACCAGTGAAAGAACCAACCGCAACCTTAACTTTTTTATGTTCATCAAAACTATGGGAAGCAAATAGATTATTTATGTCAAACTCCCATTCAATATATAAAGCAGGTCTAAAACGGCCATTAAACGGTGGTATAGAAACATTAACCTGATCATGTGCATTTGGATGTTTGTGCACCTCTCGTGATGGTTGTGGTATGTCCTTAGGTGGTGGCACATCTCCCGCGATCGACAAAGCCCATGAGTTGACTCTGGATCCTGTCATGATTAGTAGAAAAAAGAAACAAAATTCGAGAATAATGTTCCTATGAACTACTAGGATGTGGTGGTAAAGCGCTCACAGTAAAGCAAATATCAATATCTTACAAGTTCTTACCATGCAGCAACTGGTGATAGGCAACCAGCGGTGTCAAATAACTCCAAAGATTGAGTAAAGCGATTGCCAGGTGAACGTACGTAACACGGTGTAGAAATATGTGGAGCTGGGTTGGCTTTATATATGGTAGCAAAAGATTAGCAATAATCAATTCAGAGATGCAATGTTGAATAAACGCTCAACGACGGTACTGTGCTGGTCCTAGGCTAGACCGGACTAGAGACGCGAGCCTAGAACACTAATGATGTCACGGTATAGCACAACTAGCATCAATAAAGGATACAAATTAGCTCTGGACAGCAAGATATAAGTGAAGATCACAATGGCAGTAAAGATAATGATGAAAACAACTGCCAAGCAGAATATACAACAACATTCTCTTCAACTTTCTTTTCCTTCTTTTTCTTTTTTCTTTTTTTTTCTCACACTTTTTTTTTTCTCTCCTCTTTTTTTACTTTTTTTTTTCTCTGTCTTTTTTTTTCTTTCTCCCTCTTTCCAAGACAAACTAGATAAGATGCAGATTGGATCAAGCAAAGATGCAAACGACTTCAACTATGATTGTGACAATGAACGATGGGTTGCACGAGGTGGAAATTGATGGATGAGGTGGTGGACAGCGGAAGGGATAACGATGCAACGGCGACGTGACTAATGTGAACAGAACTCGAAACTCTAACGAACTAGACACTAAGACCAGCAACTCGACATGCCGATGCAACCGATAATTCAATAATGCAAACAATGAAAAGAAAATTGCAAAGGCTCAGACTGGCTAGGACAAAGGATGAATAGATCTAACTTTTTTTTGTGGCTTTTCCTTGGACAATAGGTTAGAAAATAAATCTAATCTAGGAATAACTGGAAATTCTCACCGAGCAACCTGAAAACTGATACCACTTGATAGAGGCAAAGGTGTCCCGTCTTTCGATGAGATGGTGGTTATCGTTTTGGAGGAAGTCGACTTTGACGATCCGACTACGAACGTGCGAGGACGTCGCGCCTTAGCAATCGCTAAACCAACTCCGAGAGGTTGTTGACCACGCCGGAGCACGATCAACCTGACCACGAAGGTCTGTTTCCTGCAGGCAAACGAAGAACAAGCAAGAAACTAAGATTGCAATCTGGATATTGCGAATATAAGAGGAAAGCTTTATTGATCAAGGTGGGGTTCTGAGACGCCTTGGTCTGGTCGTTGAACACAAACGAAGTACGCGAAGTTGCAGCTATGGCGAACTTTTAATCTAAACAAAACCCAAAGTCTAAACGACGCCCTAAGGGCTGTATATATGAGGGAAAGAGGGGGGAATTTCGTGGCCCTTGGTGGAGGGGTCTGAAACCAACCCTAACTCTTGTTTCCCCACACATACGGACTCTAAAAACAGCCTATACTCAAGTATTTCGAAATTACATGGGCCTGGCCCAATAATAAGGTGACGCAGCACCTATAATAGCCTCTGGACGAAATTTATGAAGTGGCATCTTGTATATTTCGTCCAAGGCTTCCCGCACTCATTATGGTGGCTTCAAAGTCCTGAAATCATCAATTGAAACTCCATTCTTGTTCCCCTTGCGCACGCCATCATCTCCATGCTTGATCTTGCTCCAATGTTCATCCTTCTTGTCCAAGCTAGGCCCTTCATTTGTAAGCAAGACAAATGTATCCAATTTAGGCAGCATCATATTCTCATGAACATTAGATTCATTACCAAGAAACGAAAGTACCTGGTAATTTAATTGGCGTGCGCGAGCTCTAGTAATTGGTCCTGTATATGTGTCAGTTGGAGCTGTGGGTGTAACCTTGTTAGTGATGTCCTCATCATCCGAGGTCAAAGAGAAGGTCTCATGCTTGCTCGCGTAGCTTGACCCGGAGTAGTAGTCCAATATGGGCGCCGTCTTCATGGTGTCGAAGAGGTTAATGCACGATGCCTTGGTCGAAGGGGATGGCCCATGCTCGACCGTCTTGTCACCGTCGCTCGTAGGCGAAGATGTCGTACGTCCAAAGGCGAAGATGCCTTGATAGCACTTGGCGAAGATGCCGAAATGGTGGTTGTAGCCATAGCTCCGTCTTGGGTGTGCTTGTCTCGCGGTCTTATTATGTTCTCTTGAAGCTTGGGCTTGGCGTGAAGTAGAGCGTCTTCGGACTTGTATGTTTGCGCGTGTCGAGCATCTTCATCTTGATGGTGTCATTGTAGTGCTTGAGCTCTTGGTAGATGTCGTTCGTCGTCGTCGTGCACATGATGCTTGGAGGTGACTTTCCCTTCATGACGATGTCGATGGTCGCCATGGCGGTGTGGACGTGGAAGACTTGCACTTGCATCATGTTTGCGCTCCGAAGACTTGTGACTTGAACGTCGCCGCCGAGAGGATGACGAAGGGGAAGAAGACTTGTAATCGACCACCAAGTGTCGGAGCTCCGCCATTTGTTTGTTGAAGGAGTTGTAGGATCGAAAGTATGTCTAGAGGGGGGGTGATTAGACTACTTGTAAATATAAAAATTCTGCCTTTAGACAAAGAACAGTTTTTGGCAGATTCACAATTATGATCAAGTCAAGGATCACCCTACACATGCAATTCTAGAGTATAGGCAGCGGAAAGTAAATTGCACATGTAGTAAAGAGAGGTGGAGAAGAGCAAACACAATTTTGGAGACACGGTGATTTTTCCCGTGGTTCCGATAGGTGGTGCTATCGTACATCCACGTTGATGGAGACTTCAACCCACGGAGGGTAACGGCTGCGCGAGTCCACGGAAGGCTCCACCCACGAAGGGTCCACGAAGAAGCAACCTTGTCTATTCCATCATGGCCTACGCCCACGGAGGGCTAGCCTTACTCGGGGTAGATCTTCACGAAGTAGGCGATCTCCTTGCCCTTACAAACTTCTTGGTTCAACTCCACATCTCGATGACGGAGGCTCCCAAGCGACACCTAACCAATCTAGGAGGCACCACCCTCCAAAAGGTAATATATATTGTAGATGATGATGAACTCCTTGCTCTTGTGCTTCAAATGATAATCTCCCCAACACTCAACTCTCCTCACTGATTTGGTTGTGGTGGAAGAAAGGATTGAGTGGAAAGCAACTTGGGAAGGTTAGAGATCAAGCTTCATATGGTGGGAGTGGAGCAACTTGATCTCAACACAAGGGTAGGTAGTTCTCTTCTCAGAAATATAAGGTAGGAGTGGTAGTTCTTTCTGATGGCTCTCTCCACGAATGAAGAGGGGGTGGAGGGGTATAAATAGCCTCCACACAAAATCCAACCGTTACACACATATCTGAGCAATCTCGATGGGACCGAAGTGGACAACTCGGTGCGACCGAAAGTTCAAATAATGTGAACGTTGGGGTTTTCGGTGGGACCGAATATACAAACTCGGTTAGTCCGATTCGTGCAATGACAAGAGCATGCCAGTTTCGGTGGGACCGACTTCATCATCTCGGTGACACCGATTTGATGACAGAAGGTTACAGAAGCTTGGCAGCCCATGTTTCGGTGAAACCAATTTCAGAATCAGAAAATCCGATTTTGCTAGGGTTTGGCTTATGGCTGAGGTGATTCATCTCGGTGTGACTGAGTTTGGATTATCGGTGGGACCGAGATTACTTATGAGTGTATATGGCAGTGAAAGTTGTTGATAGTTTAGGAGATGTATCACTAAGCACTTGAGCAACCAGATCATCAACATAACCTCATCCCCTTTTAATAGTATTGGCTTTTCCTATAGACCCAATGTGATCTTGGATCACTAAACCAAAAATGGAGTCTTGAGCTTTTGCCAATGCTTGCCTTAGCATTTTGAGGGGTCCACTTCTTCAGTCCTTGCCATACCCATATCACTGAACTTCTCTGAAATGATTCTCAAGTAACTATTAGTTCAATGATATATATGTTGTTATTAATTGCCAAAACCACCCGGGGATTAGTTGCACTTTCAATCTCCCCCTTTTTGGTAATTGATGACAACATATAGATCAAAGCTTCGACAAGAGATATAATCAATGAATAATATCGTTGCTTTGAGAAGTATGTGATAAGCAAGAGCTCCCCCTAAATTTGTGCATTATTTAAGATTTGCGTTTGAATGCAAATGCACAATCGATTAGGATCATGGGTCACTCTTCCATGTCACATACATCTTGGTGGAGCGCACAAAATGATAAGAATGAACAACATGCACCCAATCACCAAGACATGAGTAAATAGTCATACAAGATAGGAATAGCATATGATAAGCATTAAACACACATTAAAGCATAGTACGACCAAGCACTCATTAAGGTAGCATCAAACGGAGTATCAAGCACACTGAATGTCCCGAAAACCAAAAGTATCTCAAAGAAACCGCAAAAGAACGAAAGAGCACTCTCTCTCTCGAAGCCCTATGATCTATACAATTTCTCCTCCTTTGGCAACAAGTTACCAAAAAGTTCGAAAAAGCATAGAGCTAAACGTCACTGTGGGCTCTGCTGGCGGCCCCCGTCTGGGTTGATGTCGGAGTAGATATGACGGCATCGGCGAAGACTTCAGCTGATGTCTGTGCTGGAGGAGTGGACACTGGAGCTGTAGCTGGAGTAACTGCTGGAACTGTGGGAGGTGCTGAAGTTGTAGTCCTGGTGTCAGTCACTGGAATAGCAGCTGATCTGGATCCTTTGGGAACCGGAGCAGTCTGTCGATGAGAATCCTGGACTAAGTCATCCTCCATAAGCTCTGCCTTGTCCTGCTTTGCTTCCTCAATGTCTGCCTCAAGCTTGTTGACGGTCACTTGTATTTCAGTCAGCTTCACGTCCAGAGCGTGGATCTTCTCGTCAACAATCCTCTCTAAGCTCTCCTGAGACTGTTCAATGTTGGCCAGGCGTTGTTCAATCCTTTGGGTAGCTTCAAGAATTTGCTCTCCGAAACTCTTTGGTTTAGCTGCTGCTGCTTCTTTGTCAGCTTTGGCTTTCTTAGCAGCTTCGATCTTGGCTTGACCCTCAACAGATGTCGGATCCTCCTCGTCCATCACAACAACATTGTCTTCATGCTCTGGCTGCAAGGGTAAATGTTTTCTATCCAACAAGAATTTTCCCGTGCCAAACTTGGCATTGATAAGCATCTGAATCTGCGGGGCAAATCCACATAACCTTTTCTGGTCAGCTGCAGTCCTCTTAATGGTCTCTACCATTAAGTCCATCACCTTGAAAGGTGCTTTCTCATCAAGTATATGCAGCATGTTGATAGAATATCCTCTGATCATGCGATGATCTCCAGACTTGGGCATCAAGGTATGCCTCAAAATGGTATTAGTGGTAGGTAAGCCTGCCTGGAGATGGTAGACTGAGCCGAGCTTCCAGACTTCCAAGTCCGCTGCTGGAATCTCTTTGTACATGTTCTTCATGGATTCATGATTCTTCTTTGGAATCCCATAGACATCAATATCATCTTCTCGCTGCACTGGAGCATTCAGAATTTCAGCCCATTCTTCAACAGAAGAAGAGAACCTTTGACCTTCAGTCATCCATGTGATCTTTCCATCAGGATAGAAGTGAGCTGTGGCATAGAATTGCATTATCATCTCATCGTTCCAACTGGTCAATTTCTGACCCACAAACTCTGCAACTCCACATGCAGTGAAGCTTTCATGCACATGTGGAAAGAAATCTCTGTGCTCTTCGCTGTCAATGTACTCCCAGTCAACATATCTGGTGTCTGCGACTATGGGCTTCTTGTCCATCAGCACGGTCTCATAGAAGTCCTGCTGCTCTCTGGTGTGAAATCTGGGATCTACAGCAGTTCTTCTCCTCACGGCATATGGGTCAGCTTGTCTCCATAGCCTGAGACCTCTATCTTTCCTTGCCTTCATATCCTCAGCTTGAGGATGAGCATCATTGTGAAGTGGCAGTTTTGGGCGAAGTTTCAGCAACACTTGTCCTTCCTCATCAGACTCAGCTGGTGGCACATCATCCTTGTTCTTTTCAGACGCTGGAATGTTTCTGGTGGTCCTCTTGGGCTTGACAGCAGGCTTTGCTGGAGCTGCCCTAGCTGGAGCAGATTTCTTGGGCTTTGATGAGGCTCCAGCCTTAATGGCATCACCCATGAGCTTCTGCTTCTGAGGAGGAGGCTGGGGTGCTTCCTCATCCTCGTCCTCATCCTCTGCTGCATCTGCATGAGAATCTGACACATGCACAACTCTCTTTCTCTTGGTGGTTTTCTTCACTTTGCTTGGAGCTGCCTCTCCCAAATTTAGCTTCTTAGCAACAGTTGACTGCTTCACTTTGTTGGTGCCCTTCTTTGATTGCTGACCTTGTTGCTCTTTGGCAACAACCTTCCTCTTAGGCTTTGAGGTCACCTCTTCCTCAACAACGAAATCAGAATCCTCATCATCGGAATTCTTCTCCTTTCTAGCTCTGGTGGCTGCAGGAGGCATGCCACTTGGTGTACTCCTGGTATAGGGTGGAACCCTAATCAGCGGATCTTTCACGTTTGGAGAGTATCCCACGACGAACACGAAGAACGCAAGGCGGAAACGGGGGAAAACACGAGAGGAAACACACAAACCAACAAGAACAAGTCACACATATGCTTGATCCTCGAAACACAAAGAGATACACGATCCATGATCAACAAGGGACGATACAAAGGGTAACTGGTTCTTCTCCGTGAGGAGGTCTTGGGGGGTATCCCGTAGGATCTTCTCCGAGAAGGAGGTCTTGAATCCGTGTGGATCTTCTCCGTGGAGGGGCCGCAGTCACTCACAGGGAGATGAACCACTAGATGGTATCAAATGAGCTATCACTAAGCTAACCCTCATTAGGAGGAGGTGGAGGAGTATATATAGTCTAGGGCCACGAAGGGGTAAGTGGGAGAGGGATACATGGGCCTCTGGCCCGATAACTGTGCGCAGACAGCAGGTAGCGGACGTCCGACGGCTACCGGACGTCCGGTGGCTCGCGAGGGTCCGGACGTCCGGAAGTCTTCGGACTTCCGCTATTTTCCTTCTGTCGTCGAAGTCACGGACGTCCGGTGGCCTCCGGTCGTCCGGTCGCCTGGGAGACGCCGCTCGTCCGGTAGATGCCGGACGTCCGGAGCCTGAAGCTTTTCCAGCAGCTTCTCTTGTTCCTTGTACTTCGTGTCCTCGCCGTCTTGTCCAACACTCCCAGCTGTTCCATGGCCTCCCTCTTGGTTCCTGGTCATGCATAGCACATATATTTGAGGTAGTAGCTGATACAGGGTGGAACCCTAATCAGCAGATCTTTCACGAAATGGAGGGGATCCCACGATGAACACGAAGAACACAAAGGGAAACGGGGGAAAACACGAGAGGAAACACACAAGAACAAGTCCAATCACACATCCACTAGACAATCAAACACACAAGATCACAAGATACATGAACAACAAAGGGAAAGATACATGGGTAGAGTTCATCTCCAAGAGGAGGTCTTGAATCCGTGAAGGATCTTCCCGCTAGGGGTCTTGAATCCAAGGTGGATCTTCTCCGTAGAGGGGCCGCGGTCTCTCTCGTGGAGTAGATCCGGGATGGATGAGCAAAGCTCTATCTCTCATATGAGCTAAACCATTGCTAACCCTAAAATGGTGGAGGTGGAGGAGTATATATAGTCTAGTATACGAAGGGGTAAGTGGGAGAGGATACATGGGCCTCTGGCCTGACTCTGCGCGCAGGCAGGCGCCGGATGTCCGGGCTGGGGGCCGGATGTCCGGCCGTTCATGGGAGGCCGGATGTCCGGGCACGGGCCGGATGTCCGGCCTGGCGATGGCCGTTCTTCGGGTGCTTCTGTTGCCCTTGCCGGATTTCCGGGGTGATGCCGGATGTCCGGCCTCTGCTGAAGCGTCGGATGTCCGGGCTGGTCGCCGGATGTCCGGGCTGGCGCCGGATGTCCGGGCTGGCGCCGGATGTCCGGCAGCTGTAACTTCAGCCGCTCCGTCTTCTTCCGTCTTCTCTTCCAAGCTTCCCTCGCGGATGGTGTAGGTGTTCCTCGGCGCTTGCACTCCTCGTCGTCGTCCGTGAAGCTCCGACAATACCTATGCATGCACACGAGTGGAGTGTCAAGTAGTATACCATCCTCGAAGGGGTCAAGTGAACACGTGTAAAGGAGATGATTCACCTTTATGTATGAGAAGTAGAGGTCGCACGTGTCACTTCCCAAGCAGACTCTTGACATGGTGATGTCCATAGGATACACCGTATCAAAACACTTGGAAAAACAAATGTGGTTAGCGTTAGTGCAAAACCAAACATTCAAGAGGTGATTTACCCAACAAGTGTTGTCATCAAGCATAGCATAGGGTGTGACAAAGGTTTGTGGCATGGCATTTAAGCACATCAATTGAGCACAATCAAGGTCATCATGGAAACAAGCATGTAAATGTGAGGTAGAGATGCACATATGTGTGTCAAGAGAATAAGCATCTACCTCATGGTCATAGCAAGCATGCATAAAGCGCTCCATGAAAGGTCTATGGTAGGCATAAGAATCATTCACAACACCATGTAAAATGAAGTGTCTAAACACATGGGTCACGTGCAAGACAATCCAAGCATAATGTGCATAGGGTGTAGTGAAGATAGTATGGCACTCAACACAATAGAAAGAGCAATTGTTCAACATGTGTGAGGCCATCAAGTCAATCATGTGAAAAGCAATGGGATATGGCATATGTGAAGAGATGACATTGTTGCAACCAAGCATATGATAGGGACAAGTAATCCAAGAATTGGATGCAACACACAAGGCATATATAACATGAGGCATGGCAATTTGGCTATCGTGAAAGAAAGCAATATCACTAACATGTGCGCGATTAAGGGGTCCAAGATGACAAATAAGTCTCATGGTGCAAGCAACACATGTAGTATGATCCACAATAGTCATGCTCATGGTTTTTGGGTTCTCGAAAGAGAAGGATATCACCTTGAAAACGTGTCCTTGTGCATCCTCAACAATGCCGAAGCACAAGCAAGTGCGATGTCGAAGCGTCGTGGTAGAAAGTGGTTCGCTCTCAAGAGCTCGAATGGTCAACTCACGTGAAGTGGAAGTCGACACATAGTCCAAGTATCCTTTTTCATTCCACTCATGTGGTGTAGGTGAGGTGGGAAAGACCAAATGGTGGTCATCATCTTCATCTTGATGGAACCATGTGGGAGGTGCATAATATTCCACCATGGCCATCGTCTTGTCCAATGGAAGGACGAAGTCGTCGAGGATCGGCGCGTCATCAAATGTGGGACCTAGCACCAAATGAGAAGACACAATAGAGGTAGAGGTCAAGTCGTTAGTGTTGAAAGTGGCCTCACATGACCTATCAACTATCTCACTCTCTCTATGTGGTGGCTCACTCACTCCCTCAAGGTAGGTGCACTCAAGCTCGCATATGGTGGAGTCACTCATCTCACTCAAGTGGTGGGGGTTGTGGCTCTCCTCACATGGGAATTGGGGCAGCTCATCATATATGGGGCTAGTGGTGAATTCACTCTCACTCTCAATATGGTGGCACAAGTCACTCAAGTCATCATACGTCGCCGTGGTCGAAGGGAAAATCCCATGCTCAACCATCTCCTCATTGTCGTCGTGGATGAAGGCCGAAGATGGCACATCATCACTCTCGCCTCTAAAGATGGAAGCATCAACCTTGCTCGTCACCATGTCGTTCGCCTCCAAAGCGTGGTCCTCGAATGGCTCCGTAGTCGTAGTCGTCGCCGCACCGTCTTGAAAAAGAGTCGAAGTAGACTCGGCATCATCAATGCCACAAAGAGGGATGGCGATGAAGTCGAACTTGGGAGCATCATCTTGGAGCTCGTGGGGCTTGGACATCGTGGTGGTACTACCCTCATGCTCGTCGTCTTGGAGCTTGGTCTTCGAGAAGTTTGCTTGCGGTGGAGAAGCCTTGGCCTTCATTAGTTCTTGTTCCGCCTTGAGAGCACCAATGTAGTTGTCGTCGAGGGACTTGTAGTTCTCGAAGAAGATAGTCTTGTAGACGTCATTGTGCAATCCCATCATGAAGTGGAGCTTCATTGAAATGGGGTCGTCCACGCCGGCTCGTCGCAAGGCAATCTTCATGTCCTTGAAGTACTCGTCGATGGACTTGGATCCTTGTATGGTGTTCTCCAAGTGGCGTAGAAGATGTTCCGTGTAGGTGGGAGGCACGAACTCTCGCCGCAAAGCTCTCTTCGTCTTGGGCCAATTCACGTTGAAGCTCGTCGAAGGTGTGTGAAGCCACCATGTTGACGCGTTGTCGTGGAAGTTTCTTGTGGCGCACTTCACTTGATCTTCGTAGGGAACTTGGTGGAGCTTGAGGTAGTCGTCCATCTTGCGCTCCCACTCGAGATACTCCTCGGGGTCTTGAGTCCCATAGAAAGGAATCTCATGGTCATTGTCGAGGTCGTTGTAGCTCGTGGAAGTCGCGGACTTGAGCTTGGGGAGCTTCTCTTGAGCATAAGCTTGGGGTTCTTGTGGGCGAAGATGCCGCATATCCAAAGGCGAAGATGCCTTGAAGTCGCTTGGCGAAGATGCCAAGGTACATGGTGAAGTCGTTGAGCGGTTGTTGGTGTTGAGCTCATGACCTTCACGTTCTTGTCGTTCATGTTGTCGATGCCGATGTGATCTCGCCGAAGATGGTAGCTCGGAAGGATGTGCACTAGAGCGTCTTCTCAAAGATGAGGGAGACCTCTTGCGGTTCTTGATGAGGGCTTTGAGCTCCTCCATTTGAGCATTCATGTTGGCGCACAAGTTGTTCGTCATGGCATCGAACTTGTCGTTGTTGGTGTAGACCGGAGATGAAATGCTTTTCCTATCCATCACAAGACTCGAGCAAAGGTGAGTAGGAGATGAGACAAACAATACCAAGTTACCTTTTCCAAATGTTGAGGATGTATCCCGTTTCACTCAATGTGAAATGAAAGAATAGTGGAATTGGTACCGGACTTGTTCACTCACACCTATCAAGTAAAGCTTATCGAGTGGCTCGGTGAGGATAGTGGCACAAAAATTTGATGCAAAAAGTTAGAAAGAGTCAATAATGTTGAAAGAGATTCACAAATTTGCAAATGTAACAAGTAGACCAATAGCAATATGTGGCACACGGAAACACACACACGGATAGATAGATGGGGTCGTGCAACCAAGGAATGAGCACAAAATGTGGAGTCCACGGAAAACGCTCGTGTTGCACAACTCAAGAGAGACACTAGCACGATTGCTCTATAGGCGGATACGACACTTGTGCACAACCTATAAGATGCAAATGTATGAACTTTCTATCCCAAGTATGCTATGTGTATGATGTTCCGTTGTTGATCCAAGATGATCGGATATGATATCATATGATGCGATGCTATGGCTCTTGCTTACAAGCTTCTTTGTGGCTCTTTTGCTTAAAAGCTTATTCTCTTTTTTTGTATATGTGGCCACGATGCACAAACCAAGATAGCAATTGTGTATATGCGGGAACAATCTTGTGACACAAGGGGTGATATGATGATACCAAGATGATATGGTATGTATGCAATGGGAGGGCGGAACGATGATCACTAATGTGCACAAGTAACGTTGCCGGCAATACTCAAAGGCTAGTCTCGATAGGCAAGTGACGCAAAATGGGCTAGGGGTTAACAATGCAATTGCAAGGGGAATATACAATGATGTCGTCGAAGTTACCGTCCGTGTCGATGATGAGAGGTGGTGCTCTTGATGTAGACCCGTTCCTAATTAGCCGAAACACCTTAGGAAACGGAAAAACCACAACTCAAAATCTCAAGGACAAATATCAAATGGTGGTAGCGGCAATGCCGTGGTGGTTGCGGAAGTGGAATGATGGGCTATACACGATGTCGGAGTTGAAGTCACGGTCCCTAAGTAGCCGAAACACCTTAGGAGACACAAGCCACAACTCAAACAAGCTCGAACAAAATTGGGTTAGGTTGTGTGGAAATGTATAGTGGGCAATGCTATGCGGAAGTGGTGGTGGTGGTTGATGAAGAAGCAATGGTCCCTAAGTAGCCTAAACACCTTAGGAGACTCAAATCACTACTCAAGCAACCACAAATGCTATGGGGGACAAAAAGGTTAGGTTGCGGAAGTCGGTGGTGGTTATGCGGATGATATGGTGGAAGCCCTAGGCAAAGATGCCAAAGTCCCAAAAATATGATGGAGTGAAATGATGATGGTGGTATTTTTGTGTTATGGGGGATGTCAAGAGCTTCAAAACGAGCTCAAGAACGTCGAAATCGGAGTTCGTATGAATTAGTTATGGACAAAACGGTGAAACACGGGTGGCTGAAATTCCCAGGGGTCGGACATCCGGGGCCGGGGCCGGATTTCCGGGGCCTGATGTCCAGAACCGCGCGGGATTTTTCACTCCAGGAGCCGGATGTCCGGCCCGATGGCCCGGATGTCCGGCCAGTGGCCCGGATGTCCGGCCCGAAGATTCCAGATCTGAATCGGGACGAACTTTTCGAATTTGGGGCGGAAATTGATGATTTGGGGCTCAAAATTTGAGGGATTTTGTGGAGGAAAGATGGGGAAACTTGGGGAAATGCTAGATCCACTTGAAACCAAGCAAATCCACGGATCAAAATCAACAAAACTTCATCAAACCAACAGATCACAAAAAATTTTGGGGCTATTTTTGGTCGGGAATTTTTGAAATTGGGGATGAACACAACAAAACAAGGCTAGAAAACGGTGGGGAGGCTCCAAATTCGTGAGAAACCGTGGCTCATGATACCATATGATACAGGGTGGAACCCTAATCAGCAGATCTTTCACGAAATGGAGGGGATCCCACGATGAACACGAAGAACACAAAGGGAAACGGGGGAAAACACGAGAGGAAACACACAAGAACAAGTCCAATCACACATCCACTAGACAATCAAACACACAAGATCACACGGTACATGAACAACAAAGGGAAAGATACAAGGTAAAGTTCATCTCCAAGAGGAGGTCTTGAATCCGTGAAGGATCTTCCCGCTAGGGGTCTTGAATCCAAGGCGGATCTTCTCCGTAGAGGGGCCGCGGTCTCTCTCGTGGAGTAGATCCGGGATGGATGAGCAAAGCTCTATCTCTCATATGAGCTAAACCATTGCTAACCCTAAAATGGTGGAGGTGGAGGAGTATATATAGTCTAGGGTCATGAAGGGGTAAGTGAGGGGCGAAACGGGTACATGGGCATCGGCCCGGATACATGCACGCAGGCAAGGCCGGATGTCCGGGCTGGCAGCCGGATGTCCGGGGCTTCGGGGCGAGCCGGATGTCCGGGGTTACGGCCGGATGTCCGGGCTGGCTCGGTCCAGCTTCTGTGAAGGAGGGCCCGGATTTCCGGGAGGAGTGCCGGATGTCCGGCTGTTGCGGAAGCGCCGGATGTCCGGCCTTTGGCCCGGATGTCCGGCCGCTGTAGTATCAGCAGCTCCGTCTTCTTCCGTCTTCTCTTCCAAGCTTCCCTCGCAGATGGTGTAGGTGATCCTTGGCGCTTGCACCCCTCCTCGCCATCCGTGAAGCTCCGACAATACCTATGCATGCACACGAGAGGAGTGTCAAGTAGTATACCATCCTCGAAGGGGTCAAGTGAACACGTGTAAAGGAGATGATTCACCTTTATGTATGAGAAATAGAGGTCACACGTGTCACTTCCCAAGCAGACTCTTGACATGGTGATGTCCATAGGATACACCGTATCAGTAGCCATGTCTCACATGTAGAAAGTGGGGGTTCAGAGAGGAGCGAGTGAACCTTGTGTCCAATTGTGTGAGGTTGAGGTCTCGTCGAGTGAACATGGGGATGATCATGGGATACACCGTATCATCTCCCCTCCCTTGGGAAAGATCCGACCTCGGATCAAAAACCTCATCACCATGGGAACGGTTGTCGTGGACGGACTTGTAGTTGGACCGAGATGAAGACTTGGCGTAATCCAAGTAGTCCAAGGTGTCGTCGGAGTGGTAGACATGCAAGAAGGGGAAACACAAACGACACTCGGAAATACAATGGTTAGCGCACAAGTGTCTATCATGTAAGAATGGGTCCGTGTGACAAATTTGGGCATGGCAAGGCACAAGATGCTTATCGAAAAGATGTACAATGACATGTAAAGCATTCATGTGATCAAATGCATTTGAGGTGCACACAAAGGTGTTGTGAATGTGATCAATGCAACCATTGTGCAAAATGATGTCATAGTGGGACGGTGTATCAAATGCATGAACATGGTAATCGATGCTCAATATGACTATGTGATCATGCAATTGATGTTTGGCAAGGTGATCATTATGTATGAATATGTGATGAGGACATCACTAACAAGGTTACACCCACAGCTCCAACTGACACATATACAGGACCAATTACTAGAGCTCGCGCACGCCAATTAAATTACCAGGTACTTTCGTTTCTTGGTAATGAATCTAATGTTCATGAGAATATGATGCTGCCTAAATTGGATACATTTGTCTTGCTTACAAATGAAGGGCCTAGCTTGGACAAGAAGGATGAACATTGGAGCAAGATCAAGCATGGAGATGATGGCGTGCGCAAGGGGAACAAGAATGGAGTTTCAATTGATGATTTCAGGACTTTGAAGCCACCATAATTGATGCGGAGCATCCTACGGACATCACCATGTCAAGAGCCCATGTGGCAAGTGACACGTGCGCCATCTACTTCTCATACATAAAGGTGAATCTTCTCCATTACACGTGTTCACTTGACCCCTTCAAGGATGGTATACTACTTGACACTCCACTTGTGTGCATGCATAGGTGTTGTCGGAGCTTCACGGACGACAAGGAGGAGCGCAAGCGCCAAGGAACGCCTACACCATCCGCGAGGGAAGCGTGGAAGCGAAGACGGAAGAAGAAGAGCCTGTCCAGTCCGGAACGGGCTGTACTACCGCCTACAAGCGGTACTACCGCTCCCAAGCGGTACTACCGCCTACATGCGGTACTACCGCTCCCAAGCGGTACTACCGCCCGAGGTCCGGTACTACCGCCCTGCCTGTGCGCAGCCGTGGGCCTTTGGCCTTGTATCCCTCGCCACTTACCCCTTCGTGGCTCAGACTATAAATAGACCACCTCCACCTCCTTTCTAGGGTTAGCGAATATGATAGCTCATTTGTATGTGAGCTTTGCTCCTACCTTCTCCTCTTGAGAGAGTGAGACTACCTCCACCTTGGAGAAGATCCCTAGTGGATGCAAGACCTCCCACGGGAGAAGAATCCTTGTGGATTGTCAAGACCTCCCACGGGAGAAGAATCCTCGTGGATTGTCAAGACCTCTCTCCTCATAGGATTGGGATGAACTCTACTATGTATCTTATTTCCCTTTGATTGTTCGTGTACCTTGTGGATCTCATGTGTTTGTGAGTCTAGTGGATGTGTGATTGGACTTGTTCTTGAGTGTTTCTCTTGTGTTCTTCCCTTGTGTCCTTCTTGTTCTTGGGGATTCCCCTCCAATTCGTGAAAGATCTCCACCTAGGGTTCCACCCTACAACATCATGGTATCTAGAGCTATGGTTTCTCACGAAATTGGAGCCCCCCTTCGTGTTTTCTAGCCTTGTTTTGTTGTGTTCTTGCCCAATTTCGAAAATCCCCACCAAAAATAGCCCCAATTTTCTTGTGATTTGTTGGTTTGATGATGTTTTGTTGGATTTGATCCATGGATTTGCTTGGTTTCGAGTGGATCTAGCATCTCCCCAAGTTTCACCACTTTCCATCCACGAAATCCATCCAATTTCGCCCCCGAAATCATCCATTTCCGCCCCAAATTCGCCCCGATCGCGATCTGCGAAGTTTTTCCCGACACCAGCGGTACTACCGCTCATCCAAGCGGTACTACCGCCCTACAAGCGGTAGTAATTTTTTAGTTCCGCTCAACCAAAGCGGTACTACCGCCCCGCACTTTTTCAGCCTTCCGAGTTTCACCGTTTTGACCATAACTTTTACTCCCGAACTCCGATTTGAGTGTTCTTTGGCTCGTTGGAAAGCTAGCGACGTGCCCGAGCTGCTCATCTTGGTTTTACCACCATTTCACTCCATCATATTTTGTGAATTTTGACATCTCTTCCTAGGGCTTCCACCACATCATCCGCTATACCACCACCGACTTTCGCAACCTAACCATTTTTGTTTCCCTTAGCATTTGTGGTTGTTTGAGTTGTGACTTGAGTCTCCTAAGGTGTTTCGGCTACTTAGGGACGAGTGCTTCTTCATCAACCACCACCACCACTTCCGCATTGTCATCTTCGACACCACCACCACCGCTTTCCGCTACCACCATTTGACTTTCGCCTTTGAGATTTTGAGTTGTGGTTTTTCCGTTTCCTAAGGTGTTTCGGCTAATTAGGAACGGGTCGCCATCGACAACACCGCCTCTCATCATCATCATCGGACGGTAACCTCGACGACACCGTTGTATGTTCCCCTTGCAATTGCATTGTTAACCCCTAGCCCATTTTGCGTCACTTGCCCATCGAGACTAGCCATTTGAGTATTGCCGGCAACGTTACTTGTGCACATTAGCGGTCATCGATATACACCATCCATTGCATATATACCATATCATATTGGTGTCATCTTGCTATCATAGTACCATCCCTTGTGTCACAAGATTGCTCCCGCATATACACAATTGCTATCTTGGTTTGTGCATAGTGGCCATATAAAAAAAAGCTTTTAAGCAAAAAGAGAGAGAGCAAAGAGCTTGTAAGCAATAGCCATAGCATCGCCACATTGCATATCATACTACCATATTGATCATCTTGGATCATCGTGTGCGAAACACCGGAACATCATACACATAGCAAACTTGGGATAACAAGTTCATACATTTTGCATCTTATAGGTTGTGCACAAGTGTCGTATCCGCCTATTGAGCAATCGTGCTAGCGTCTCTCTTGAGTTGTGCAACACGAGCGTTTTCCGTGGATTCCACATTTTGTGCTCATTCCTTGGTTGCACGACCCCATATATCTATCCGTGTGTGTGTTTCCGTGTGCCACATATTGCTATTGGTCTACTTGTTACATTTGCGAATTTGTGAATCTCTTTCAACATTATTGACTCTTGCTAACATTTTGCATCCTTTTTTTTGTGCCACTATCCTCACCAAGCTCCACCATAAGCTTTAATTTGTAGGTGTGAGTGAACAAGTCCGGTACCAATTCCACTATTCTTTCATTTCACATTGAGTGAAACGGGATACACCCTCAACGTTGGGAAAAGGTATATTGGTATTGTTTATCTCATTTCCTACTCACCCTCTACTCGAGTCTTGTGATGGATAGGCAAAGCACTTCATCTCCGGTCTACAACAACAACGACGAGTTCGGTGCCATGACTAGATCACATCGGCATCGACACCATCACCGACAAGAACGTGAAGGTCACGAGCTCAACATCAACAATCGCTCAATGACTTCACCATCTACCTTGGCATCTTCGCCAAGTGACTTCAAGGCATCTTCGCCTTCGGACTTGCGGCATCTTCGCCGACCCGCACCTCAAGAGAAGCTCCCCAAGCTCAAGTCCACGACGTCCACGAGCTACTACGACCTCGACAACGACCACGCGATTCCTTTCTATGGGACTCAAGACCCCGAGGAGTATCTCGAGTGGGAGCGCAAGATGGACGACTACCTCAAGCTACATCAAGTTCCCTATGAAGATCAAGTGAAGTGCGCCACAAGAAACTTCCACGACAATGCGTCAACATGGTGGCTTCACACACCTTCGACGAGCTTCAACGTGAATTGGCCCAAGATGAAAAGAGCTATGCGGCGAGAGTTCGTGCCTCCCACCTACACGGAACAACTTCTACGCCAATTGGAGAACACCATACAAGGATCCAAGTCCATCGACGCGTACTTCAACGACATGAAGAATTTCTTGCAACGAGCCGGCGTGGACGACCCCATTTGGATGAAGTTTTACTTCATGATGGGATTGGACAACGACATCTCCAAGACTATCTTCCTCGAGAACTACAAGTCCCTCGACGACAACTACATCGGTGCTCTCAAGGCGGAACAAGAACTCATGAAGGCCAAGGCATATCCACCGCAAGCACACTTCTCGAAGACCAAGCTCCAAGATGGCGAGCATGAGGCTAGTACAACCACGATGTCCAAGCCCAACGAGCTCCAAGATGACGCTCCCAAGTTCGACTCCACCGCCATCCCTCTTCGTGGCATTATTGATGCCGAGTCTACTTCGACTCTTTTTCAAGATGGCGCCGCGACGACTACGACTACGGAGCCATTCGAGGACCACGCTTTGGAGGCGCACGACACGACGACGAGCACGGATGATGCTTCCATCTTTGGAGGCGAGAGTGATGATGTGCCATCTTCGGCCTTCATCCATGGCGACGATTATGAGATGGTTGAGCATGGGATTTTCCCTTCGAGCATGGCGACATATGATGACTTGAGTGACTTTTGCCACCATATGGAGAGTGAGAGTGAGTTCACTACTAGCCCCATATATGACGAGTTGCCCCAATTCCCATGTGAGGAGAGCCACAACCCCCACCACTTGAGTGAGATGAGTGACTCCACCATATGTGAGTTTGAGTGCACCTACCTTGAGGGAGTGAGTGAGCCACCACCACATAGAGAGAGTGAGAAAGTTGATAGGGCACGTGAGGCCATTCACATTTCTAACAACTTGACCTCTACCTCTATTGTGTATTCCCATTTGGTGCTAGGTCCCATATATGATGATGCGCCGATTCACGACGACTTCGTCCTCCCTTTGGACAAGACGATGGCCATGGTGGATTATGATGCAGCCCCCACATGGTTCCATCAAGATGATGATGATGACCACCATATGGTCTTTGCCACCTCACCTACACTTGAGTGGAATGAACAAGGTAACATAGGTGATGGTGCTTCTCTTGTCCCACTAGTGGACTCCCTTGACATTGATTGCTTGCATGATGTTGATCCACCTATTGCCATGCTTCGTGCTAGTATGATTTCCCCATGCGATGATTATGATGATTGCCATGTGGAGTCTATTAGTTGTGATGCCATGTTGCATAGGATCTCTTGTGATCATTCTTTAGGTCACATCATGTTTGATAATCCACTTGACTTGTCATATGCTATGCATGAGATCAATCATATGTCATATTTGCAATCTCTTCATAGTAACTATGCATATGCCATTAAGATAAACCCAATTTGCACTTATGGCATAGATGACAAGCCCATGGTTATTGGCATTTGTTTTTCTTGTGATGATATTGACATGCTTCCTTTGCATCATATCCATCATATGCCATGCCATGAACACCTAGCTTCGGATATGCATTGTTTTGGTGATTGTTCCACTTCTCCATATTATGCCTTCGATATTGCTCATGAGGAGACCCCCATAGTTTCCTCATACATTTTAGGAGATTTTGACCCATCCCATCCATTGCATGATCCCCATGCTTGTGTGCACAATATGCTCCCCATGAATGAACATGCTATAGATGTGCCATATAATCGTATGCTCAATTTGCATCCACATCATGCTATACATAATAACAAACCTCTCATGATGGATGACATGTTTCTATATCACGCATCTCATTTATTTGAGCATTGGTTACTTTGTGCTAACGAACACATGCACGTGCGCATCATGATGGATGATGTGTACATATACCACGCACACACGATTTTTCCTTTGTCTTTGTTTTGTGTAGGTACTCATGAACATTTGTCAACCTCACAATCCCATGAGTTGACAAAACGAGCTCTTGAGAGCGACGACGCTTTGGGATCCCGTGGATTGTGCCTACCACCGTTCTCTTCACGCAACGACTACGCGCATCTCTTTTACTTGGCTCTCACACGGCTATGGGTTATTTACCACTTGTCACCTTATGCCCATACTATCGTGTTCACTTTGCATGTTATGCCTCTTGCTATGACTTTGCCATGCAATTGTGACCCTTGTTTGCCTTTACACATGATTCACTATTATGCCACTTCTATGTGTATTTGCATGCTTGGAGGAGATACTAGTAGCTATTGCCAAGATTTCTTGGTGCCCCATGCTATTGTTGATTCTTGTGTTGGGAGAGTCATGATATCCCATTGCTATTTCCATATGGCCTCTCATCAACACATTGATGCTATTTTGCTCATATCTTGCTTTCATGCTTGTGCTATGCCATGTCCATCACGTATGCTCACTATTTGCACACATGACATGCTTGCCATGATTACCTCTAGTACGTTGCATCTTCGCACTACTAGCATGTTTGACTTGATCACCATGATTGCTCGCTATGTTGCATCACCCATGTTCCACTCTTACTTGCTTTCTTGGGTTGATGACATATATGTTCATGCCTTTCACATGATATACATTGATCATTGTCACTTGTCTCAATTTGGTGCATCCCTCATATCCACATACCTTGAGTGCAACCATGCTATGATTATTGATCTTGGAGACTTCGACAACTTACTTGTGATGCATGCTTATTTCTTTGAGCTTCAAGATGATGAGTACTTGGTGATCATCTGCTTCTACACGACGACACCATCTCTTTCCCATGGTGATTTGGTTCTCGATCCGAGGTCGGATCTTTCCCAAGGGGGAGGGGATGATGCGGAGCATCCTACGGACATCTCCATGTCAAGAGCCCATGTGGCAAGTGACACGTGCGCCATCTACTTCTCATACATAAAGGTGAATCTTCTCCTTTACACGTGTTCACTTGACCCCTTCGAGGATGGTATACTACTTGACACTCCACTTGTGTGCATGCATAGGTGTTGTCGGAGCTTCACGGACGACAAGGAGGAGCGCAAGCGCCAAGGAACGCCTACACCATCCGCGAGGGAAGCGTGGAAGCGAAGACGGAAGAAGAAGAGCCTGTCCAGTCCGGAACGGGCGGTACTACCGCCTACAAGCGGTACTACCGCTCCCAAGCGGTACTACCGCCTACATGCGGTACTACCGCTCCCAAGCGGTACTACCGCCTGAGGTCCGGTACTACCGCCCTGCCTGTGCGCAGCCGTGGGCCTTTGGCCTTGTATCCCTCGCCACTTACCCCTTCGTGGCTCAGACTACAAATAGACCACCTCCACCTCCTTTCTAGGGTGGGCGAATATGATAGCTCATTTGTATGTGAGCTTTGCTCCTACCTTCTCCTCTTGAGAGAGTGAGACTACCTCCACCTTGGAGAAGATCCCTAGTGGATGCAAGACCTCCCACGGGAGAAGAATCCTTGTGGATTGTCAAGACCTCCCACGGGAGAAGAATCCTCGTGGATTGTCAAGACCTCTCTCCTCATAGGATTGGGATGAACTCTACCATGTATCTTATTTCCCTTTGATTGTTCGTGTACCTTGTGGATCTCATGTGTTTGTGAGTCTAGTGGATGTGTGATTGGACTTGTTCTTGAGTGTTTCTCTTGTGTTCTTCCCTTGTGTCCTTCTTGTTCTTGGGGATTCCCCTCCAATTCGTGAAAGATCTCCACCTAGGGTTCCACCCTACAACACTCTTCCTATCCCATATCACCCATGGGAAGACATAAGCATGGATTTCATACTTGGCTTGCCTAGGACTCAAAATGGCAAAGATTCAGTGCTTGTCGTGGTAGATAGGTTCTCCAAAATGGCTCATTTCATTCCTTGTAACAAGATCGACGATGCTTCACATGTTGCAACTCTCTTTTGCAGGGAGATACTTCGTCTACACGGCGTGCCCAAAACGATCGTCTCCGACCGGGACGTCAAGTTCCTGAGTTACTTTTGGAAAACACTATGTGCCAAGCTCGGAATCAAGCTTCTATTTTCTTCGGCGTACCATCCACAAACGGACGGCCAGACGGAGGTGACGAACCGCACGCTATCCACTCTTCTTCGTGTGTTGATCAAGAGGAACATCCGGGAATGGGAGCATTGCTTACCAATCGCCGAGTTCGCCTACAACCGCGCAAGACACTCCACAACCGGCAAGTCTCCCTTCGAGATCGTCTACGGCTTCAACCCGTTGTCACCTTTGGACATCCTACCGCTTCCTCTACAAAAGCGCACGAACATGGACGCAAGTGCAAGGGCAACTTATCTCAAGAAGGTGCACGAAGACACAAGGGCGATGATCGAGCGACAAGTCCACCGTCGCGCCACAAAGCTCAACGTCAACAAGGCACCGATGGTGTTCCAACCGGGAGATCTTGTTTGGCTTCACCTTCGCAAGGACCGCTTCCCACTCGAGCGCAAGTCCAAGCTTCTACCTCGCGCCGACGGACCCTTCAAGGTGCTAGCACGCTACAACGACAACGCCTACAAGATCGACATCCCACGAGACAAGTACTCCGTGAGCGATACTTTCAACATCAAGGACCTCTCTCCTTTCCATGGTGATGAAGATTTCGATCCGAGGTCGGATCTTTCCCAAGGGAGGGGAGATGATACGGTGTATCCTAGGGCCATCACCATGGACCCTCCTTCACCCCCTCAAGTGCCTCAAGGACCGATGACACGTGCTCGTGCTAGAGCTTTTGAGACCGAGGTGACGTCACTCCTAGCCCAACTCCCTTATGAATCTTGCGAGACATGGTTGCTACCTCAAGCGAGTGTGCTCAGGTGTGAAGGAGACCACTTCGGAGAAGAGCTTGAAGATGGACAAGTCCCCAAGGCCACGGACGAGCTGATGCATCGAGAAGGGCAGAAGAGAGCTCCAGGACCCGGACATCCGGCCCCCTGGCCCGGACATCCGGCCCCTGGGCAGTCACCTACAGAAGGCCAACAGCAGCCGAGGCTACAGGGCCCGGACATCCGGCCAGGGCCCGGACATCCGGCCAGGCACGGCCCGGACATCCGGCCCCGCGCCCGGAAATCCGGCGCCTCTGTCCAGAGAGCACCCGAGGCGCGTCCTTCCCCAGCCGGACATCCGGGCCCCCGCCCCGGACATCCGGCGACCCATGAAGCCCCGGACATCCGGGCCGTAGCCCGGACATCCGGCCCCTGATCTGCCTGCGTGCAGCCCCTGGGCCGAGGCCCATGTACCCATTCGCCCCGTAGACTATATATACTCCTCTCCTCTTTCCGTTTAGGGTTAGCTGTGGTTTTAGCTCATTTGACACTTGTGTGGATTTCTCCCACGAGACCGGTGCGCCTCTACGGAGAAGATCCACCTCTGGATTCAAGACCCCTAACGGGAAGATCCCACGGGATTCCAAGACCTCCTCCGGGAGAAGACTATCTGTATCACCGTTGTTGACTTTGGATCATGTATCTCGACCTTGTATCGCGAATCTAGCACTTGTGTGATTGCTTCCGTGTTGATTTGAGTGTTCTCTCTTGTGTTTTCCCCATCTTTCTCCGTGTTTTCCCCGTGTTCATCGTGTGCCAACCTCCAAACGTGAAAGATCCGCTGATTAGGGTTCCACCCTACATCATCAGCGGTAGTACCGCCCGTTCCAGACTGGACAGGCCATTCTTCTTCCGTCTTCGCTTCCACGCTTCCCTCGCTGATGGTGTAGGTGTTCCTTGGCGCTTGCGCTCCTCCTCCTCGTCCGTGAAGCTCCGACAATACCTATGCATGCACACGAGTGGAGTGTCAAGTAGTATACCATCCTCGAAGGGGTCAAGTGAACACGTGTAAAGGAGATGATTCACCTTTATGTATGAGAAGTAGAGGTCGCACGTGTCACTTGCCAAATGGACTCTTGACATGGTGATGTCCTTAGGATGCTCCGCATCACCCTCCGTGGGCGTAGGCCATGATGGAATAGACAAGGTTGCTTCTTCGTGGACCCTTCGTGGGTGGAGCCCTCCGTGGACTCGCGCAGCCGTTACCCTCCGTGGGTTGAAGTCTCCATCAACGTGGATGTACGATAGCACCACCTATCGGAACCACGGGAAAAATCACCGCGTCTCCAAAATTGCGTTTGCTCTTCTCCACCTCTCTTTACTACATGTGCAATTTACTTTCCGCTGCCTATACTCTAGAATTGCATGTGTAGGGTGATCCTTGACTTGATCATAATTGTGAATCTGCCAAAAACTGTTCTTTGTCTAAAGGCAGAATTTTTATATTTACAAGTAGTCTAATCACCCCCCCTCTAGACATACTTTCGATCCTACAAGTGGTATCAGAGCTTTGGTCTCCATTGTATTGGTTTCCATTGCATTGGACTCCATAAGCTTGGTTTCACAACCTAGGAGAGTATGGCGTCTAGTGAGGGTAATTTTCGTAGAGGTCCTTACTTTGATGGTACAAATTTTGCTAGTTGGAAGCATAAAATGAAAATGCATATTCTTGGTCATAACCCAGCCGCATGGGGCATTATTTGTGTTGGTATGCAAGGTGAATTCTTCGAGGAAGGAAAAGTTCCGGATCGCGAAGCTACACCGGAAGAATTGCGGATGTTGCAAAACAATGCTCAAGCTTGTGACATTCTCTTCAATGCCTTGTGTCCCGAGGAGTTCAACAAAATCAGCCGTCTTGAAAATGCAAAAGAGATTTGGGATACTTTGGTTGAAATGCACGAAGGTACCGAGTCTGTGAAAGAATCAAAGCTAGATATTCTTCAAGGTCAACTTGACAAGTTCAAGATGAAGGATGGTGAAGGAGTCGCTGAAATGTACTCTAGGCTTGCTCTCATCACAAATGAGATTGCCGGCTTAGGAAGCGAAGAAATGACCGACCGATTCATCATCAAGAAGATTCTCAGAGCTTTGGATGGAAAGTATGACACCGTGTGCACTTTGATCCAAATGATGCCAAACTACAAGACTCTCAAGCCAACTGAAGTCATTGGAAGAATTGTTGCTCATGAGATGACACTTAAGGATAAGGAAGAGCTTCACAACAAGTCGAGTGGTGCTTACAAAGCTACAAGTGATGCTCCCACAACCTCAAGTGACAAGTTAGTTTCCAATGAAGAGATAAGCCTAATGGTTAAGAACTTCAACAAATTCTACAAGAATAGAGGCAAAGAGAGAAGCTCAAAGTCTAGATCATATGATGAAAAGAGATCTTCTAGTCGTGATCGAAACTGCTACAATTGTGGAAGACCCGGACACTACTCAAATGAGTGTACGGCTCCCCACAAGAGAAGAGAAGAATCTCCAAGGAGAAGAAGTTCAAGAGATGAGTCACCTCGGAAAGAGAGAAGGAGTAGAGATGATCGTTATGAACGAAGACCCTCTCGGAGAAGCAAGGATTCGGAGAGGAAAGACAAGTCATCAAGGAGCTACACAAGAAGAAGACATCAAGCTCATGTAGGTGAATGGGTCTCCGGCTCCGACTCCGACAATCAATCCGATGGAAGCTATCACTCCGACTCCGACTACAGTCAAGATGAAGGTGTTGCCGGTCTTGCTCTCGTATCCTCCAACTCCAACTCCTACGACTTATTTGATTCACCAAATGAGGGAATTGGAAGATGCTTCATGGCTAAAGGCCCCAAGGTATCACACCCTGAATTCATTGACTTCAATAGTGATGAGGATGACTTGCTTGGTGAAGATGAGCTCTTGCATGATAAATCTAGTGAGCTTAGTAACGATGAAAATGCTAGTAGTCTTTATAGTCGAGAATAGTCGAATGACAATGCTATGAAGGAGATTGAGCGTCTAACTAAAGAACTAAACACTCTTAAGTTAGCTCATGAAACAACTCAAGAAGATCATAGAGAGCTCCTAAGATCTCATGAGAAGCTACGCTTCGAGAAGCTCACTCTAGAGCAAGAACATGAGTTTCTAAAAGCGATCAATGACGATCTTCGAAAGAAGAGTTCTTCATATCTTGCCAAACGACTTCTCTTGTCTAATTTCTTGCCACCTATTAAGACTAAGCATGACAAGCATAAGAAAAATTCTTCCTCTAGTAGTAACAATAACAATGTTAAATCCAATATTGTTGCTTCTAGTAGTTCTCTTGATTCCACTAACAATGTTTCAAGCCAAGTTACACTTGAGCAAGAAAATAGCTTATTGAAGGAAATCATAGAGAAAGGTGTCTACAAGAGTCTTGCCGAAAGCAAGAACTTTGAGGAGATTGTTCGCAAACAAGGAAGGCACCGGAAGAATCAAGGGATTGGTTTTGAGCGAAAGTTCAACGCCGAAGGTGTTGAGTGGGAAGAAGGTCAATACCCTACTCCACAGTTTGTTTCACAAAAGGAGAAGTATGATCCTACTTCTTCCAATGTGGAACAAGCTCAAGATGACCTTCCACCACAAGACCACAAGCTAAAGGCCAAGGACAAGCTTCAAGAGGAGATTGATGCATTCATTGAAGCACCTCAAGCCATGGTCAAGTGGGTTCCCAAGGACACATCAAGTTCTACTTCGTCAAGCTCAACTACAACCCCAAGGATTCCCATCAAGATGATGTGGATCCCAAAGAAGAAGAACTAGAAGGTTCTTGAGGGTGACTCCGCCAACATACTTCACTCATATTCATTTTGGCAAGAACTTGTGCAATCAACCTCCACATCATGCACTAGTTCATGGAGTCACAAACCCTCTTGTTGGTAAGTCAAGGGACAAGGTAATCATTGCTTTCATGGACATCATCTTTTGTGAACTTCAATCTATGTCTATGGATATCCTTGTTTGTTCCTTGTGGGACTAACCCATGTAGGTATTGAAAGTGCCCTAATCCAAAGGATAGCTCCCAACTCTTGATGATCTACATCAACATTGAGCATCCACATCTTCAACATCTACATGAAGTCTTCTATGACAACCCAAGGTTAGTTTGACCCTTTAAAAGGGGTTCTCACATCTAGGGGGAGCTTTGCTCTAAAAAATTGAGCTAAAGCATCTTCAAATGATGTGAACACATCAATGCTTTATGTAAAAGTGGTAACCCCACTTGTGCTTAAACGATGAGTATGACCTATGATCAAATGTTCTCATTTGGCTCCTAAGTCAAAATACTCATATAAAGATGACCTAGTCATCGACAAATTGTGTGTTAATTGCTAGAGTTTTGGTTGTGCATGTTTGACACATATTTCATTTGCTATCTTATTGTGTGAGCATGTTGAATGCATGATTTTATCCATTCGAGGACATCCATTTGTTGTTTTGGTTGTTTTGATTTTTCTGACCAAATGGATGGACAAGAATGCCTAAGTACCTCCCCTAGCTATCTATGCTTTCTTGTCTCAAATTCTATTCATGCTTACATCACAAACTTTGAACAAGTCATTTTTGGACCCTTCGGGTGAGGAGCACTCGGAGCCACCGATCCGTCTAGGGCTAATCTCCAAAACCTTCTAAGTGATTTCGGTCAGACCAACTCACTCAAACTCGGTCGAACCGAAAGCATTTAGACTGATCTAGGTTTCATCTCGGTGAAACCGAGTTGTGATTTTCGGCGTGACCGAAGTGCATAACTGCCTAGCAGTTATCCATCTCGGTGCCACCGAGTTTTACAACTCGGTCCCACCGACAGCAAAGGGGTATATATACCAAGGGTCGCGCGCGTTGATTCCTCCTTCAAACGTTTTCGCCCCCACATCCCCTGCTGCCATCGCCTTGATCTCCGGATCATCGCCGTCGTCGCATGTGCGCCCTCGCCGCAGGTCTCCGTCGCCGTCAACGGCCATCTCCTCCGCGCCGTTGCCGCCGTAGAGAAACTCCACCAAGTTAGGGTGAGTTTTGATCCCACTCGTGCTCCCATCTCCGATTCAATGCACGTTTGGATTGCAAATATCTTGCCACGATTGAAATCTTCCTTTACACCAGATTGGTTCGTTTGAACTAGATTCGAGTAAAAATTTTAGGGTTAGGTTTCCACAGAACACATCTCGGTAAAACCGATTTTATAATTTCGGCGTGACCGATTTGGCCTCTGGCCATTGCACTGCACCCTTCGGTCCAACCGAGTTGTGCAAATCGGTGTGACCGAAATGTAGTTTTTGTGAAACCCTAGTGTTTTCGGCAGGACCGAAACCCACTTCGGTCAAACCGAAAGTGGTGTGCCAAGCCCTGTTTAACACTTCGGATTCACCGAAACTGAAACTCGGTCTGACCGAAATGTCTTCTGTGAAAACTTAAAACTAGAATTTGAACTCATTTTTTTTGCAAAAACTTCTGCAGTTTGTGATAACTCTTCTTCTCTGCCTATACCTTATCTATTCACAGGTTGTCAGCCATGTCAGATACCAGTGACAGTCAGAACAGGTCAGAGACACCCATTGCAGACATTCCTGAGGCAGACACTAGTCCTGATCCTAGTAGCCCATTTGATGATGGTGAGAGGAGTTGATACGGTGTATCCCATGATCATCCCCATGTTCACTCGACGAGACCTCAACCTCACACAATTGGACACAAGGTTCACTCGCTCCTCTCTGAACCCCCACTTTCTACATGTGAGACATGGCTACTACCTCAAATATATGTGCTATGCATGACCAGGAACCAAGAGGGAGGCCATGGAACAGCTGGGAGCGTTGGACAAGACGGCGAGGACACGAAGTACAAGGAACAAGAGAAGCTGCTGGAAAAGCTTCAGGCTCCGGACGTCCGGCATCTACCGGACGACCGGCGTCTCCCAGGCGACCGGACGACCGGAGGCCACCGGACGTCCGTGACTTCGACGACAGAAGGAAAATAGCGGAAGTCCGAAGACTTCCGGACGTCCGGACCCTCGCGAGCCACCGGACGTCCGGTAGCCGTCGGACGTCCGCTACCTGCTGTCTGCGCACAGTTATCGGGCCAGAGGCCCATGTATCCCTCTCCCACTTACCCCTTCGTGGCCCTAGACTATATATACTCCTCCACCTCCTCCTAATCAGGGTTAGCTTAGTGATAGCTCATTTGATACCATCTAGTGGTTCATCTCCCTGTGAGTGACTGCGGCCCCTCCACGGAGAAGATCCACACGGATTCAAGACCTCCTTCTCGGAGAAGATCCTACGGGATACCCCCCAAGACCTCCTCACGGAGAAGAACCGGTTACCCTTTGTATCGTCCCTTGTTGATCATGGATCGTGTATCTCTTTGTGTTTCGAGGATCAAGCATATGTGTGACTTGTTCTTGTTGGTTTGTGTGTTTCCTCTCGTGTTTTCCCCCGTTTCCGCCTTGCGTTCTTCGTGTTCGTCGTGGGATACTCTCCAAACGTGAAAGATCCGCTGATTAGGGTTCCACCCTATACCATCTTGGTATCCAGAGCATAGGTTGATCTCGATTTTGGAGCCCCACACCCTGTTTTCTAGCTTGTTTTTGTTGTGTTCTTCCCCAATTTCGAAAATCCCCACCAAAAATAGCCCCAAAATTTTTTGTGATCTGTTGGTTTGATGACGTTTTGTTGATTTTGATCCATGGATTTGCTTGGTTTCAAGTGGATCTAGCATTTCCCCAAGTTTCCCCATCTTTCATCCACGAAATCTCATCAATTTTGACCCCAAAATCATCATTTTCCACCCAAAATCGCGTCCCGGATCTCAAATCTCGCGTTGACCCCGACCCACCGGACGACCGGCCTTTTACCGGACGTCCGGACCCTCTCGAAGCACCGGACGTCCGGAATTCACCGGACGACCGGAACCACCTATACAGCAAAAATTACCGGATTTCCGGTCTTTTCCGGACGTCCGGTATCCCCAGGTTTTGACTTCGGCTGATTTTTGTTTTGGTCATAACTAATTCATACGAACTCCGATTTGGACGTTCTTGAGCTCGTTTTGAAGCTCTTGACATTCCCCATACCACAAAAATACCACCATATTCATTTGACTCCATCATATTTTGTGGATTTTGGCATCTTTGCCTAGGGCCTCCACCACATCATCCGCATAACCACCACCGACTTCCGCAACCTAACCATTTTTGTTCCCATAGCATTTGTGGTTGCTTGAGTAGTGATTTGAGTCTCCTAAGGTGTTTAGGCTACTTAGGGACCGTTGCTTCTTCATCAACCACCTCCACCACTTCCGCATACCCATTGCCCACTATACATTACCAACCCAACTTAACCCAATTTTGTGTGAGCTTGTTTGAGTTGTGGCTCGTGTCTCCTAAGGTGTTTCGGCTACTTAGGGACCGTGACTTCAACTCCAAAACCGTGTATAGACCATCATACACTTCCACCATCATAACCCATTTTGACCGGGTTTCCACCAACAATTCCGCAACCACCACGGCATTGCCGCTACCACCATTTGACATTTGTCCTTGAGATTTTCAGTTGTGGTTTTTCCGTTTCCTAAGGTGTTTCGGCTAATTAGGAACGGGTCTACATCAAGAGCACCGCCTCTCATCATCGACACGGACGGTAACCTCGATGACATCATTGTATATTCCCTTGCAATTGCCTTGTTAACCCATAGCCCATTTTTGCGTCACTTACCCATCGAGACTAGCCATTCGAGTATTGCCGGCAACGTTACTTGTGCACATTAGTGATCATACTTCCCATATCATACATACCATATCACCGTGGTGCATATCTTGGTATCATCTCTTGTGACACAAGGTTGTCATCGCATATACTCAATTGCTATCTTGGTTCGTGAAGTTTTGCATGACAAAAGAGCTCAATAGAGAAAGAGCCAAACAAGCTTTTAAGCAAAAAGAAAAAGATACGCAAAGAGCTTTTAAGCAAGAACCATAGCATCATACTACATTAAGATTGTCATACTCGATCATTTTGGATCATACCACCGGAATACCATACATATAGCATACTTGGGATAGAAGTCGTTGCATTTTGCATAGTAGGTTGTGCACAAGTTCGTATCCGCCTATTGTGCAATCGCGCTAGCGTCTCTCTAGTGTTGTGCAACAAGAGCATTTTCGTGGATTCCACATTTTGGCTCACCCCTTGGTTGCACGACCCCACTTATCTATCTGTGTGTGTGTTTCCGTGTGCCACCCATATTGCTATTGGTCTTCTTGTTTCACTTGCGAATTTGTGAATCTTTTTCAACATTATTGAGTCTTGCTAACATTTTGCATCAAATTTTTGTGCCACTATCCTCACCGAGCTCCACCATAAGCTTTACTTGTGTAGGTGTGAGAAACCGACAAGAATTGGTACCAATTGTGCTATTTCCTTGTTCCACATTTGAGTGATCATTGATCCATCTTCAACATCGGTCAAGGTACATTTTGATGCGGAGCATCCGTCAAGCATCCCCATGGACACCCCATCATCGCCACAAGCACTCAAAGGACCAATGACTAGAGCACGCGCACGCGCCATCGAGCACGAGGTGAATTCTCTCCTCTTCGAGTTTCGTTTGGATTCGCATGAGGATTGGGTTCTACCTCACAAGGAGATGTTGTGCATCCTCAGTTACCAAGGAGGTGATCCCATGGACGCAAAGGAGAGCTCATTCAGCCCGGATCGCGTGGAAGCAAACGAAGACCTGCACAACCCGGACCTAGCGGTACTACCGCTACACCGAAGCGGTACTACCGCACCTGGACAGTCCGGCACCAGCGGTACTACCGCCCCGTAAGCGGTACTACCGCTCGACAAGCGGTACTACCGCTCGAGTGGACGGTACTACCGCCCTGCCTGCGAGCAGCCCTCGGCCCTTGGCCATGTATCCCTCTCTTCTCGTACCCCTTCGTAGGATAAACTATAAATAGACCTTCCCCACTTCCTTGGAGGGGTTAGCAAAGATATTGAGAGACCTTGAGAGCTTTGCTCCTTGTATCCCCTCCGTGAGGAGATCGAGACCTCCCAAGGGAGAAGAATCCTTGTGGATTGCAAGACCTCCCAAGGGAGAAGAATCCTCTTGGATTGCAAGACCTCACCTAGAGTGGGAAGAACCTTACCTTTGTGCTTGTTTCCTTGGATTGTTCTTGTAATCTCGTGGATCCTTTGTGTGCTACTCTAGTGGATGTGATATTGGGTTTGTTTCGAGTGAATTGTGTCTTGTGTTCTTGTGTGTTCTTCCCCTTTTCCCCCTCCAAGTGTGAAAAGATCCCCCCTAGGGTTTCACCCTACAACATCTTGGTATCAAGAGCAAGGTTGATTCACATCTTGGAGTCCCATTCCCCCCACTTTCTAGCTTGTTTTTGTTGTGTTTTTACCCAATTTCGAAAATCCCCACAAAAATAGCCCCAAAATTTTTCTTGCAACTTGTTGGTTTTTGTGAGATTTGGTTGTTTTGGTTTACGAATTTGACGTTTGGCACGTGGATCTAGCCCCTACACCACTTTTCCCCACTCTTCCCCCACAAAAATCCATCCATTTCCGCCCAAATTCGCCCTAAACTCGAGCTACAGTTTTTCCCCGACACAAGCGGTACTACCGCTAGCACAAGCGGTACTACCGCATTACCCACGGTACTAAAATTTTAGTACCGCATTACCAAGCGGTACTACCGCTTAGTCCAGCGGCACTAAAATTTTACTTCCGCTTTGCCAAGCGGTACTACCGCTTCGTCAAGCGGCACTAAAATTTTACTTCCGCTTTGCCAAGCGGTACTACCGCCTCCACCCAAAAATTTCTCCCCTTCCGTTTTTGACCTATTTCGAGTTGCGATTTGGCGTTTCCTAAGATGTTTCGGCTACTTAGGAGCGTTTGACTTCGACATCATCGCCTCGGAATCATCTTCACCGCTAACCGTAAGCAAGGACGGTAACCTCGACGACACTTAACTTTTGCTTTTGCATTGATAGCCCGAGCCATTTGCGTTGCTTACCTATCGAGACTAGCGAGTTGAGAATTGCCGGGCCACGCTCTTGTGCACCGTAGTGATCATATCATCTTAGTGCCATAAGTCCCCCCGTGCATATCTTACATCCTTGTCTCATATTATCATCGGCTCGAGCATCATACTCTCAAAAAAAAAAAAAAGCTTTTAAGCAAAGAGAGGAGCAACAATGAGCATATAAGCAATAGCATCGAGACACTTTACATACTCATATCATCTTGGCCACCGCATACATAGCATAGTGGGATCGAGGACGGCACGTTACTCTCATAGGTTGGTGCACAAAGCGTATCTCGCCCATTTGAGCAATCGAGCTAGCGTCTCTCTAGTATTCGCACAACAAGAGCATTTGCCGTGATCAATCACTTGTGCGCTCACCCTTGGTTGTGTGGATCCCATCTATCTTCTGTGCGTGTGTTCCTAGTGTCACTTTTGGCTTTGATCTATTTGCTTTACGTGCATCTTTGTGAATCTTCTCAACTTTATCAATATCTTGACTAACATTTTGTTCGAAATTTTCCCTCCCTCCTAACCAAGCTACTCCATAAGCCTCTTTACTTGTAGGTGTGAGGAACAAACCCGGTTCCAATTCTACTATTGTGGCACTTCATTGAGTGACACTTGTTACATTTTCAATCTTCGGAAGAGGTAACCTTGGTATTGTTCTCTCATTGTCCTACTCACCTCCTACTTACATGATGGATAGGCCAAGTTCTTCAACCGACCCGACCGACGAGCATGGAGTGGAAGCAACGAACTACGTCACCAAGAATCACCTTTTCGGCGTCCAAAGAGCTCTTCATCAAGAAAGCGAAGCGTTGGGCGACCGCATCGAGCAACTCGCTTCTGACTTCCGCACGCAAATGCAAGAGTTCCGCCACATATTGGTGAACCGCACGTCTCCGCTTCACTCATCAAGACGGCGCCATTCAAGTCGACACTCAAGTGACAACTCTTCGGCCTACTCTTCCACGGATGCAAGTCCTCCACGTCCTCGGCAAGCTCAACAATGCGTCAATCAACATCGACATTCTCCGGACAATCCATTCCACGGCGATGGGATACGCGATCGAGTTCGAGCACATGAACAAGGACAACGCCAAGAGCAACAACGTCCACATCAAGCACACGAAGATGACGATGCCTTTCGGCAAGCACAAGAACGGCGTGACAATCAAGCACGAACCGCACAACAAGCTCTTCGTGACTCCAACCGCATCTTCGCCGAACGCAACCGCCAAGCACGTCGACAAGAAGAATTTCATCAAGGGCAACAAGAGGAAGCCGCTCATGGAGAAGCAGAGCAAGAACGACGCAATAGAAACAACGTGCTTCGACACCACCAACATCAAGACCATCGTGAAGAACAAGCTTTCTTGGAGCGCCTACCATGTCATGAGCGCCATCATCATCATCATCATCAACATGATGAAGAACAACGCTTCGGCAAGCTAAAGTTCACCATGCCCAAGTTCTCCGGAAGTACCGATCCCGAGGAATACCTCTCATGGGCATTGAAGGTCGACAAGATATTCCGCCTCCACAACTTCGAAGAAGAGAAGAAGATTGCCATGGCTTCTCTCGAGTTTCAAGACTATGTCCTCATATGGTGGGAACAAACGATCAAGCGACGACATACAAGAGGCGAACCACCCATTACAACTTGGTCCGAAATGAAGAATGTCATGCGAGCTCGCTTCGTGCCTACCCACTACACCCGTGATCTCTTCAAGAAGTTGCAACTCCTCAAACAAGGCACGAAGACGGTGGAAGAATATTACCAAGAAATGGAGATTGCCATGATACGAGCCAATGTCAAGGAAGATGACGAGCAAACAATGGCACGCTTCCTGAACGGCCTCAATCACCCAATCAAGCGGATTGCCGACTTCCAACCATACTCCAACCTCCTCGAGCTAGTTCATCAAGCGTCCAAAGCCGAGCGACAAGTCCAGGATGACTTCAAGTATGCCAAATACTCTTCCAAGTCCTGGCGGAAATTGATGATTTGGGGCTCAAAATTTGAGGGATTTTGTGGAGGAAAGATGGGGAAACTTGGGGAAATGCTAGATCCACTTGAAACCAAGCAAATCCACGGATCAAAATCAACAAAACTTCATCAAACCAACAGATCACAAAAAATTTTGGGGCTATTTTTGGTCGGGAATTTTCGAAATTGGGGATGAACACAACAAAACAAGGCTAGAAAACGGTGGGGAGGCTCCAAATTCGTGAGAAACCGTGGCTCTGATACCATATGATACAGGGTGGAACCCTAATCAGCGGATCTTTCACGAAATGGAGGGGATCCCACGATGAACACGAAGAACACAAAGGGAAACGGGGGAAAACACGAGAGGAAACACACAAGAACAAGTCCAATCACACATCCACTAGACAATCAAACACACAAGATCACACGGTACATGAACAACAAAGGGAAAGATACAAGGTAAAGTTCATCTCCAAGAGGAGGTCTTGAATCCGTGAAGGATCTTCCCGCTAGGGGTCTTGAATCCAAGGTGGATCTTCTCCGTAGAGGGGCCGCGGTCTCTCTCGTGGAGTAGATCCGGGATGGATGAGCAAAGCTCTATCTCTCATATGAGCTAAACCATTGCTAACCCTAAAATGGTGGAGGTGGAGGAATATATATAGTCTAGGGTCATGAAGGGGTAAGTGAGGGGCGAAACGGGTACATGGGCATCGGCCCGGATACATGCACGCAGGCAAGGCCGGATGTCCGGGCTGGCAGCCGGATGTCCGGGGCTTCGGGGCGAGCCGGATGTCCGGGGTTACGGCCGGATGTCCGGACTGGCTCGGTCCAGCTTCTGTGAAGGAGGGCCCGGATTTCCGGGAGGAGTGCCGGATGTCCGGCTGTTGCGGAAGCGCCGGATGTCCGGCCTTTGGCCCGGATGTCCGGCCGCTGTAGTATCAGCAGCTCCGTCTTCTTCCGTCTTCTCTTCCAAGCTTCCCTCGCAGATGGTGTAGGTGATCCTTGGCGCTTGCACTCCTCCTCGCCATCCGTGAAGCTCCGACAATACCTATGCATGCACACGAGAGGAGTGTCAAGTAGTATACCATCCTCGAAGGGGTCAAGTGAACACGTGTAAAGGAGATGATTCACCTTTATGTATGAGAAATAGAGGTCACACGTGTCACTTCCCAAGCAGACTCTTGACATGGTGATGTCCATAGGATACACCGTATCATCCCCTCCCCCTTGGAAAAGATCCGACCTCGGATCGAAAACAAAATCACCATGGGAAAGAGATGGCGTCGTCGTGTAGATGTGGACCATCACGAAGTGCTCATCATCTTGAAGCTCAACATGGGCACTCTCCAATGTCTCTCCGTCTAGTGATTCCTTCAAAAGGAGCAAAGACAACAAACACTTGGAAAAACAAATGTGGTTAGCGTTAGTGCAAAACCAAACATTCAAGAGGTGATTTACCCAACAAGTGTTGTCATCAAGCATAGCATAGGGTGTGACAAAGGTTTGTGGCATGGCATTTAAGCACATCAATTGAGCATAATCAAGGTCATCATGGAAACAAGCATGTAAATGTGAGGTAGAGATGCACATATGTGTGTCAAGAGAATAAGCATCTACCTCATGGTCATAGCAAGCATGCATAAAGCGCTCCATGAAAGGTCTATGGTAGGCATAAGAATCATTCACAACACCATGTAAAATGAAGTGTCTAAACACATGGGTCATGTGCAAGACAATCCAAGCATAATGTGCATAGGGTGTAGTGAAGATAGTATGGCACTCAACACAATAGAAAGAGCAATTGTTCAACATGTGTGAGGCCATCAAGTCAATCATGTGAAAAGCAATGGGACATGGCATATGTGAAGAGATGACATTGTTGCAACCAAGCATATGATAGGGACAAGTAATCCAAGAATTGGATGCAACACACAAGGCATATATAACATGAGGCATGGCAATTTGGCTATCGTGAAAGAAAGCAATATCACTAACATGTGCGCGATCAAGGGGTCCAAGATGACAA
The DNA here is from genome assembly GCA_902687465.1 of Secale cereale. Taxonomy (NCBI): domain Eukaryota; kingdom Viridiplantae; phylum Streptophyta; class Magnoliopsida; order Poales; family Poaceae; genus Secale; species Secale cereale. The sequence continues at coordinate 146,307,724 of LR738716.1, forward strand.
ATAAGTCTCATGGTGCAAGCAACACATGTAGTATGATCCACAATAGTCATGCTCATGGTTTTTGGGTTCTCGAAAGAGAAGGATATCACCTTGAAAACGTGTCCTTGTGCATCCTCAACAATGCCGAGGCACAAGCAAGTGCGATGTCGAAGCGTCGTGGTAGAAAGTGGTTCGCTCTCAAGAGCTCGAATGGTCAACTCACGTGAAGTGGAAGTCGACACATAGTCCAAGTATCCTACACATGCACACAACAAAAGGAAGAACGTATGCGCATGGTAGATAAACACATCATCCATCATGATGGTTCTCTTCTCTTGCACATAACCATTAGGAGCAGAAGTGCATGAATAAGATGATGCAACAATGGCTATATTCATGGCACTAGGCATATGGTGCAAAGAGGTAAGACAAGCATGCTTCACAAGAATGAAGTCATAATCTCCAAATAAATGCGAGAATGCTATGGGGGCAATCTCATTGGCAAGACTAAAATCATGGTTGCGCTCAATACATTGTAGCATGAGAGAGGCAACATGTGGAGACATATGACAACAAGCAATATCAATCATGTGCAAAGCATGGCAATAACAAGTGATATCTCCACCAAGCTTGCAAATACACATACAAGTATGAGAATCAATCATCATGTGTAATGCGAAGCGTGGGTCACAAATGCATGGCGAAGGCATATAAATGAGCATACCATGCAAAGTGAACATGGAAAGATGGGCATAAGAGATATAATGGACAATAACCCATAACCATGTGAGTGCCATGTAGAAGGAATGCGCGAAGTCTTTGCGCGAAGGGAACGGTGGGAAGGATAATCCACGGAATCCCAAGTCATCATTGCTCTCTAGAGCTCGTTTCGTCAACTCGTGCTCTTGCGAGGTTGACGAGTATGAATGTGTACCTACACAAAAGAGACACAAGCCAAAGAAATTGTGCGCGTGGTAAATGTACACATCATCCATCATGATGTGTATGTGCACGTTAGAGTTAGCACAAGATAAGCATCTCTCAAAGAAATTTGATGCATGGTATAATGATACGGTGTATCCTAGGGCCATCACCATGGACCCTCCTTCACCCCCTCAAGTGCCTCAAGGACCGATGACACGTGCTCGTGCTAGAGCTTTTGAGACCGAGGTGACGTCACTCCTAGCCCAACTCCCTTATGAATCTTGCGAGACATGGTTGCTACCTCAAGCGAGTGTGCTTTGTGTGCTCAGGTGTGAAGGAGACCACTTCGGAGAAGAGCTTGAAGATGGACAAGTCCCCAAGGCCACGGACGAGCTGATGCATCGAGAAGGGCAGAAGAGAGCTCCAGGACCCGGACATCCGGCCCCCTGGCCCGGACATCCGGCCCCTGGGCAGTCACCTACAGAAGGCCAACAGCAGCCGAGGCTACAGGGCCCGGACATCCGGCCAGGGCCCGGACATCCGGCCAGGCACGGCCCGGACATCCGGCCCCGCGCCCGGAAATCCGGCGCCTCTGTCCAGAGAGCACCCGAGGCGCGTCCACCCCCGCCCGGACATCCGGGCCCCCCGCCCCGGACATCCGGCGACCCATGAAGCCCCGGACATCCGGGCCGTAGCCCGGACATCCGGCCCCTGATCTGCCTGCGTGCAGCCCCTGGGCCGAGGCCCATGTACCCATTCGCCCCGTAGACTATATATACTCCTCTCCTCTTTCCGTTTAGGGTTAGCTGTGGTTTTAGCTCATTTGACACTTGTGTGGATTTCTCCCACGAGACCGGTGCGCCTCTACGGAGAAGATCCACCTCTGGATTCAAGACCCCTAACGGGAAGATCCCACGGGATTCCAAGACCTCCTCCGGGAGAAGACTATCTGTATCACCGTTGTTGACTTTGGATCATGTATCTCGACCTTGTATCGCGAATCTAGCACTTGTGTGATTGCTTCCGTGTTGATTTGAGTGTTCTCTCTTGTGTTTTCCCCATCTTTCTCCGTGTTTTCCCCGTGTTCATCGTGTGCCAACCTCCAAACGTGAAAGATCCGCTGATTAGGGTTCCACCCTACATCATCAGCGGTAGTACCGCCCGTTCCAGACTGGACAGGCCATTCTTCTTCCGTCTTCGCTTCCACGCTTCCCTCGCTGATGGTGTAGGTGTTCCTTGGCGCTTGCGCTCCTCCTCCTCGTCCGTGAAGCTCCGACAATACCTATGCATGCACACGAGTGGAGTGTCAAGTAGTATACCATCCTCGAAGGGGTCAAGTGAACACGTGTAAAGGAGATGATTCACCTTTATGTATGAGAAGTAGAGGTCGCACGTGTCACTTGCCAAATGGACTCTTGACATGGTGATGTCCTTAGGATGCTCCGCATCACCCTCCGTGGGCGTAGGCCATGATGGAATAGACAAGGTTGCTTCTTCGTGGACCCTTCGTGGGTGGAGCCCTCCGTGGACTCGCGCAGCCGTTACCCTCCGTGGGTTGAAGTCTCCATCAACGTGGATGTACGATAGCACCACCTATCGGAACCACGGGAAAAATCACCGCGTCTCCAAAATTGCGTTTGCTCTTCTCCACCTCTCTTTACTACATGTGCAATTTACTTTCCGCTGCCTATACTCTAGAATTGCATGTGTAGGGTGATCCTTGACTTGATCATAATTGTGAATCTGCCAAAAACTGTTCTTTGTCTAAAGGCAGAATTTTTATATTTACAAGTAGTCTAATCACCCCCCCTCTAGACATACTTTCGATCCTACAAGTGGTATCAGAGCTTTGGTCTCCATTGTATTGGTTTCCATTGCATTGGACTCCATAAGCTTGGTTTCACAACCTAGGAGAGTATGGCGTCTAGTGAGGGTAATTTTCGTAGAGGTCCTTACTTTGATGGTACAAATTTTGCTAGTTGGAAGCATAAAATGAAAATGCATATTCTTGGTCATAACCCAGCCGCATGGGGCATTATTTGTGTTGGTATGCAAGGTGAATTCTTCGAGGAAGGAAAAGTTCCGGATCGCGAAGCTACACCGGAAGAATTGCGGATGTTGCAAAACAATGCTCAAGCTTGTGACATTCTCTTCAATGCCTTGTGTCCCGAGGAGTTCAACAAAATCAGCCGTCTTGAAAATGCAAAAGAGATTTGGGATACTTTGGTTGAAATGCACGAAGGTACCGAGTCTGTGAAGGAATGAAAGCTAGATATTCTTCAAGGTCAACTTGACAAGTACAAGATGAAGGATGGTGAAGGCGTCGCTGAAATGTACTCTAGGCTTGCTCTCATCACAAATGAGATTGCCGGCTTAGGAAGCGAAGAAATGACCGACCGATTCATCATCAAGAAGATTCTCAGAGCTTTGGATGGAAAGTATGACACTGTGTGCACTTTGATCCAAATGATGCCAAACTACAAGACTCTCAAGCCAACCGAAGTCATTGGAAGAATTGTTGCTCATGACATGACACTTAAGGATAAGGAAGAGCTTCACAACAAGTCGAGTGGTGCTTACAAAGCTACAAGTGATGCTCCCACAACCTCAAGTGACAAGTTAGTTTCCAATGAAGAGATAAGCCTAATGGTTAAGAACTTCAACAAATTCTACAAGAATAGAGGCAAAGAGAGAAGCTCAAAGTCTAGATCATATGATGAAAAGAGATCTTCTAGTCGTGATCGAAACTGCTACAATTGTGGAAGACCCGGACACTACTCAAATGAGTGTACGGCTCCCCACAAGAGAAGAGAAGAATCTCCAAGAAGAAGAAGTTCAAGAGATGAGTCACCTCGGAAAGAGAGAAGGAGTAGAGATGATCGTTATGAACGAAGAACCTCTCGGAGAAGCAAGGATTCGGAGAGGAAAGACAAGTCATCAAGGAGCTACACAAGAAGAAAACATCAAGCTCATGTAGGTGAATGGGTCTCCGGCTTCGACTCCGACAATCAATCCGATGGAAGCTATCACTCCGACTCCGACTACAATCAAGATGAAGGTGTTGCCGGTCTTGCTCTCGTATCCTCCAACTCCAACTCCTACGACTTATTTGATTCACCAAATGAGGGAATTGGAAGATGCTTCATGGCTAAAGGCCCCAAGGTATCACACCCTGAATTCTTTGACTTCAATAGTGATGAGGATGACTTGCTTGGTGAAGATGAGCTCTTGCATGATAAATCTAGTGAGCCTAGTAACGATGAAAATGCTAGTAGTCTTTATAGTCGAGAAGAGTCGAATGACAATGCTATGAAGGAGATTGAGCGTCTAACTAAAGAACTAAACACTCTTAAGTTAGCTCATGAAACAACTCAAGAAGATCATAGAGAGCTCCTAAGATCTCATGAGAAGCTACGCTTCGAGAAGCTCACTCTAGAGCAAGAACATGAGTTTCTAAAAGCGATCAATGACGATCTTCGAAAGAAGAGTTCTTCATATCTTGCCAAACGACTTCTCTTGTCTTATTTCTTGCCACCTATTAAGACTAAGCATGACAAGCATAAGAAAAACTCTTCCTCTAGTAGTAACAATAACCAAGTTAAATCTAATGTTGTTGCTTCTAGTAGTTCTCTTGATTCCACTAACAATGTTTCAAGCCAAGTTACACTTGAGCAAGAAAATAGCTTATTGAAGGAAATCATAGAGAAAGGTGTCTACAAGAGTCTTGCCGGAAGCAAGAACTTTGAGGAAATTGTTCGCAAACAAGGAAGGCACCGGAAGAATCAAGGGATTGGTTTTGAGCGAAAGTTCAACGCCGAAGGTGTTGAGTGGGAAGAAGGTCAATACCCTACTCCACAGTTTGTTTCTCAAAAGGAGAAGTATGATCCTACTTCTTCCAATGTGGAACAAGCTCAAGATGACCTTCCACCACAAGACCACAAGCTAAAGGCCAAGGACAAGCTTCAAGAGGAGATTGATGCATTCATTGAAGCACCTCAAGCCATGGTCAAGTGGGTTCCCAAGGACACATCAAGTTCTACTTCGTCAAGCTCAACTACAACACCAAGGATTCCCATCAAGATGATGTGGATCCCAAAGAAGAAGAACTAGAAGGTTCTTGAGGGTGACTCCGCCAACATACTTCACTCATATTCATCTTGGCAAGAACTTGTGCAATCAACTTCCACATCATGCACTAGTTCATGGAGTCACAAACCCTCTTGTTGGTAAGTCAAGTGTAGGATCGAAAGTAGGTCTAGAGGGGGGGTGATTAGACTACTTGACAATATAAAAAATCTGCCTTTAGATCATGCAATGTTTTTGGCAGTTTCACAATTAAGATCAATTCAAGTAACACCCTACACATGCAATTCTAGAGTATATGCAGCGGAAAGTAAATTGCACATGTAAAAAGGAGGTGGAGAAGATCAAACGCAGTTTGGTGACACGGAGATTTTTGTCGTGGTTCCGATAGGTGGTGCTATCGTACATCCACGTTGATGGAGACTTCAACCCACGGAGGGTAACGGCTGCGCGAGTCCACGGAGGGCTCCACCCACGAAGGGTCCACGAAGAAGCAACCTTGTCTATTCCATCACGGCCTACGCCCACGGAGGACTAGCCTTACTCGGGGTAGATCTTCACGAAGTAGGCGATCTCCTTGCCCTTACAAACTTCTTGGTTCAACTCCACATCTCAACGACGGAGGCTCCCAAGCGACACCTAACCAATCTAGGAGGCACCACCCCCCAAAAGGTAATAGACGGTGTTGATGGTGATGAACTCCTTGCTCTTGTGCTTCAAATGATAATCTCCCCAACACTCAACTCTCCTCACTGATATGACTGTGGTGGAAGAAAGATTTGAGTGGAAAGCAACTTGGGAAGGCTAGAGATCAAGTTTCATATGGTAGGAATGGAATGGCTTGATCTCAACACAAGGGTAGGTGGTTCACTTCTCAGAAAGTGTATGGTAGAAGTGGTAGACTTTCTGATGGCTCTCCTCACGAATGAGGAGGGGGTGGAGGGGTATATATAGCCTCCACACAAAATCCAACCGTTACACACACATTTGACCAATCTCGGTGAGACCGAAGTTAAAACTCGGTCAGACCGAAAGTTCAAATATAGTGAACGTTGGGATTTTCGGTGGGACCGAAAATACCATCTCGGTGAGACCGAAGTGAGTCAAAGGTTAGGGTTTGCCATTTCGGTGAGACCGAAAATATAAACTCGGATATTCCGAATTGATGTCAACTGATCACAGAAGGTTGGCAGCCCTTTTTCGGTGAGACCGAAACTCAGAATCGGTTTGACCGAGAAGCTAGGGTTTGGAGAAACAACTGAAGTGGTTCATCTCGGTGGGACTGAGTTGGAGAAATCGGTGTGACCGAGATTACTTATGGGTGTGTGTTAAGTAGTGAATAGTGCTGATAGTTGAGGGAGTTAGATCACCAAGCACTTGAGCAACAAGAACATTAACACAACCTCATCCCCTTTTAATAGTATTGGCTTTCCTATGGACTCAATGTGATCTTTGATTACTAAACCAAAAAGGAGTCTTGAGCTTTTGCCAATGCTTGTCTTAGCATTTTGAGGGGTCCACTTCTTCAGACATTTCCATACCCACATCATCGAACTTCTCTGAAATGATTCTCAAGATAATATTAGTTCAATGATATATATGTTGTTATTAATTACCAAAACCACCCGGGGATTAGTTGCACTTTCAATCTCCCCCTTTTTGGTAATTGATGACAACATATAGATCAAAGCTTCGACAAGAGATATAATCAAAGAATAATATCGTCGCTTTGAGAAGTATGTGATAAACAAGAGCTCCCCCTAAATTTGTGCATTATTTAAAATTTGCGTTTGAATGCAAATGCACAATCGATTAGGATTATGGGTCACTCTTCCATGTCACATACATCTTGGTGGAGCGCACAAAATGATAAGAATGAATAACATGCACTCAATCACCAAGACAAGAGTAAATAGCCATACAATAAGAAATAGCATATGATAAACAATAAGCACACATTAAAGCATAGTATGACTAAGCACTCATTAAGGTAGCATCAAACGTAGTAGCAAGCACACTTAAAGTATCTGGAACCAAAAGAAACCAATGTATCTCAAGGAAAAACGGCAAAAGAACGAAAAGACGAAAGAGCACTCTCTCTCTCTCGAAGCCCTATGATCTATAACAATTTCTCCCCCTTTGGCAACAAGTTACCAAAAAGTTCGAAAAGGTATAGAGCTAAACGTCACTGCGGGCTCGGCTGGCTGCTCCCGTCTGGGTCGATGTCGGTGTAGAGATAGCTGCATCGGCGAAGACTTCTGCGGATGTCTGCGCTGGAGGAGTGGATGCTGGAGCTGAAGGAACTGCTGGAGCTGTAGCTGGTGCTGAAGTGGTAGCCCTGGAGTCTGTCACTGGGATAGCTGCAGACCTGGATCCTCTGGGAACCGGAGCAGTCTGGCGATGAGAGTCCTGGACTATATCATCCTGCATAAGCTCTGCCCTCTCCTGCCTAGTCTCCTCCATGTCTGCCTCAAGCTTGTTGACAGACACCTGAATCTCAGTCAGCTTCACGTCTAGAGCGTGGATCTTGTCCTCGACGATCCTCTCAAGGCTCTCCTGAGATTGCTCAATGCTGGCCAGGCGTTGTTCAATTCTCCGGGTTGCTTCAAGAATCTGATCTCCGAAGCTCTTTGGCTTAGCTGCTGCTGCTGCTGCCTCTCTGTCAGCTTTGGCTTTCTTTGCAGCTTCGATCTTGGCTTGCCCTTCAACTGAGGTGGGATCCTCTTCATCCATCACAACTACGTTGTCCTCATACTCTGGCTGCAGTGGTAAGTGCTTCCTATCCAACATGAATTTGCCCGTGCCAAACTTGGCGTGGAACATTGTTAGTGGAATCAAGAGAACTACTAGAAGTAACAACATTGGATTTAACATTGTTATTGTTACTACTAGAGGAAGAATTTTTCTTATGCTTGTCATGCTTAGTCTTAATAGGTGGCAAGAAATTAGACAAGAGAAGTCGTTTGGCAAGATATGAAGAACTCTTCTTTCGAAGATCGTCATTGATCGCTTTTAGAAACTCATGTTCTTGCTCTAGAGTGAGCTTCTCGAAGCGTAGCTTCTCATGAGATCTTAGGAGCTCTCTATGATCTTCTTGAGTTGTTTCATGAGCTAACTTAAGAGTGTTTAGTTCTTTAGTTAGACGCTCAATCTCCTTCATAGCATTGTCATTCGACTCTTCTCGACTATAAAGACTACTAGCATTTTCATCATTACTAAGCTCACTAGATTTATCATGCAAGAGCTCATCTTCACCAAGCAAGTCATCCTCATCACTATCAAAGTCAATGAATTCAGGGTGTGTTACCTTGGGGCCATTAGCCATGAAGCATCTTCCAATTCCCTCATTTGGTGAATCAAATAAGTCGTAGGAGTTGGACTTGGAGGATACGACTGCAAGACCGGCAACACCTTCATCTTGACTGTAGTCAGAGTCGGAGTGATAGCTTTCATCGGATTGATTGTCGGAGTCGGAGCCGGAGACCCATTCACCTACATGAGCTTGATGTCTTCTTCTTGTGTAGCTCCTTGATGACTTGTCTCTCCTCTCCGAATCCTTGCTTCTCCGAGAGGGTCTTCGTTCATAACGATCATCTCTACTCCTTCTCTCTTTCCGAGGTGACTCATCTCTTGATCTTCTTCTTGGAGATTCTTCTCTTCTCTTGTGGGGAGCCGTACACTCATTTGAGTAGTGTCCGGGTCTTCCACAATTGTAGCAGTTTCGATCACGACTAGAAGATCTCTTTTCATCATATGATCTAGACTTTGAGCTTCTCTCTTTGCCTCTATTCTTGTAGAATTTGTTGAAGTTCTTAACCATTAGGCTTATCTCTTCATTGGAAATTAACTTGTCACTTGAGGTTGTGGGAGCATCACTTGTAGCTTTGTAAGCACCACTTGACTTGTTGTGAAGCTCTTCCTTATCCTTAAGTGTCATCTCATGAGCAACAATTCTTCCAATGACTTCGGTTGGCTTGAGAGTCTTGTAGTTTGGCATCATTTGGATCAAAGTGCACACGGTGTCATACTTTCCATCCAAAGCTCTTAGAATCTTCTTGATGATGAATCGGTCGGTCATTTCTTCGCTTCCTAAGCCGGCAATCTCATTTGTGATGAGAGCAAGCCTAGAGTACATTTCAGCGACTCCTTCACCATCCTTCATCTTGAACTTGTCAAGTTGACCTTGAAGAATATCTAGCTTTGATTCCTTCACAGACTCGGTACCTTCGTGCATTTCAACCAAAGTATCCCAAATCTCTTTAGCATTTTCAAGACGGCTGATTTTGTTGAACTCCTCGGGACACAAGGCATTGAAGAGAATGTCACAAGCTTGAGCATTGTTTTGCAACATCCGCAATTCTTCCGGTGTAGCTTCGCGATCCGGAACTTTTCCTTCCTCGAAGAATTCACCTTGCATACCAACACAAATAATGCCCCATGCGGCTGGGTTATGACCAAGAATATGCATTTTCATTTTATGCTTCCAACTAGCAAAATTTGTACCATCAAAGTAAGGACCTCTACGAAAATTACCCTCACTAGACGCCATACTCTCCTAGGTTGTGAAACCAAGCTTATGGAGTCCAATGCAATGGAAACCAATACAATGGAGACCAAAGCTCTGATACCACTTGTAGGATCGAAAGTATGTCTAGAGGGGGGGTGATTAGACTACTTGTAAATATAAAAATTCTGCCTTTAGACAAAGAACAGTTTTTGGCAGATTCACAATTATGATCAAGTCAAGGATCACCCTACACATGCAATTCTAGAGTATAGGCAGCGGAAAGTAAATTGCACATGTAGTAAAGAGAGGTGGAGAAGAGCAAACGCAATTTTGGAGACGCGGTGATTTTTCCCGTGGTTCCGATAGGTGGTGCTATCGTACATCCACGTTGATGGAGACTTCAACCCACGGAGGGTAACGGCTGCGCGAGTCCACGGAGGGCTCCACCCACGAAGGGTCCACGAAGAAGCAACCTTGTCTATTCCATCATGGCCTACGCCCACGGAGGGTGATGCGGAGCATCCTAAGGACATCACCATGTCAAGAGTCCATTTGGCAAGTGACACGTGCGACCTCTACTTCTCATACATAAAGGTGAATCATCTCCTTTACACGTGTTCACTTGACCCCTTCGAGGATGGTATACTACTTGACACTCCACTCGTGTGCATGCATAGGTATTGTCGGAGCTTCACGGACGAGGAGGAGGAGCGCAAGCGCCAAGGAACACCTACACCATCAGCGAGGGAAGCGTGGAAGCGAAGACGGAAGAAGAATGGCCTGTCCAGTCTGGAACGGGCGGTACTACCGCTGATGATGTAGGGTGGAACCCTAATCAGCGGATCTTTCACGTTTGGAGGTTGGCACACGATGAACACGGGGAAAACACGGAGAAAGATGGGGAAAACACAAGAGAGAACACTCAAATCAACACGGAAGCAATCACACAAGTGCTAGATTCGCGATACAAGGTCGAGATACATGATCCAAAGTCAACAACGGTGATACAGATAGTCTTCTCCCGGAGGAGGTCTTGGAATCCCGTGGGATCTTCCCGTTAGGGGTCTTGAATCCAGAGGTGGATCTTCTCCGTAGAGGCGCACCGGTCTCGTGGGAGAAATCCACACAAGTGTCAAATGAGCTAAAACCACAGCTAACCCTAAACGGAAAGAGGAGAGGAGTATATATAGTCTACGGGGCGAATGGGTACATGGGCCTCGGCCCAGGGGCTGCACGCAGGCAGATCAGGGGCCGGATGTCCGGGCTACGGCCCGGATGTCCGGGGCTTCATGGGTCGCCGGATGTCCGGGGCGGGGGGCCCGGATGTCCGGGCGGGGGTGGACGCGCCTCGGGTGCTCTCTGGACAGAGGCGCCGGATTTCCGGGCGCGGGGCCGGATGTCCGGGCCGTGCCTGGCCGGATGTCCGGGCCCTGGCCGGATGTCCGGGCCCTGTAGCCTCGGCTGCTGTTGGCCTTCTGTAGGTGACTGCCCAGGGGCCGGATGTCCGGGCCAGGGGGCCGGATGTCCGGGTCCTGGAGCTCTCTTCTGCCCTTCTCGATGCATCAGCTCGTCCGTGGCCTTGGGGACTTGTCCATCTTCAAGCTCTTCTCCGAAGTGGTCTCCTTCACACCTGAGCACACAAAGCACACTCGCTTGAGGTAGCAACCATGTCTCGCAAGATTCATAAGGGAGTTGGGCTAGGAGTGACGTCACCTCGGTCTCAAAAGCTCTAGCACGAGCACGTGTCATCGGTCCTTGAGGCACTTGAGGGGGTGAAGGAGGGTCCATGGTGATGGCCCTAGGATACACCGTATCATTATACCATGCATCAAATTTCTTTGAGAGATGCTTATCTTGTGCTAACTCTAACGTGCACATACACATCATGATGGATGATGTGTACATTTACCACGCGCACAATTTCTTTGGCTTGTGTCTCTTTTGTGTAGGTACACATTCATACTCGTCAACCTCGCAAGAGCACGAGTTGACGAAACGAGCTCTAGAGAGCAATGATGACTTGGGATTCCGTGGATTATCCTTCCCACCGTTCCCTTCGCGCAAAGACTTCGCGCATTCCTTCTACATGGCACTCACATGGTTATGGGTTATTGTCCATTATATCTCTTATGCCCATCTTTCCATGTTCACTTTGCATGGTATGCTCATTTATATGCCTTCGCCATGCATTTGTGACCCACGCTTCGCATTACACATGATGATTGATTCTCATACTTGTATGTGTATTTGCAAGCTTGGTGGAGATATCACTTGTTATTGCCATGCTTTGCACATGATTGATATTGCTTGTTGTCATATGTCTCCACATGTTGCCTCTCTCATGCTACAATGTATTGAGCGCAACCATGATTTTAGTCTTGCCAATGAGATTGCCCCCATAGCATTCTCGCATTTATTTGGAGATTATGACTTCATTCTTGTGAAGCATGCTTGTCTTACCTCTTTGCACCATATGCCTAGTGCCATGAATATAGCCATTGTTGCATCATCTTATTCATGCACTTCTGCTCCTAATGGTTATGTGCAAGAGAAGAGAACCATCATGATGGATGATGTGTTTATCTACCATGCGCATACGTTCTTCCTTTTGTTGTGTGCATGTGTAGGATACTTGGACTATGTGTCGACTTCCACTTCACGTGAGTTGACCATTCGAGCTCTTGAGAGCGAACCACTTTCTACCACGACGCTTCGACATCGCACTTGCTTGTGCCTCGGCATTGTTGAGGATGCACAAGGACACGTTTTCAAGGTGATATCCTTCTCTTTCGAGAACCCAAAAACCATGAGCATGACTATTGTGGATCATACTACATGTGTTGCTTGCACCATGAGACTTATTTGTCATCTTGGACCCCTTGATCGCGCACATGTTAGTGATATTGCTTTCTTTCACGATAGCCAAATTGCCATGCCTCATGTTATATATGCCTTGTGTGTTGCATCCAATTCTTGGATTACTTGTCCCTATCATATGCTTGGTTGCAACAATGTCATCTCTTCACATATGCCATGTCCCATTGCTTTTCACATGATTGACTTGATGGCCTCACACATGTTGAACAATTGCTCTTTCTATTGTGTTGAGTGCCATACTATCTTCACTACACCCTATGCACATTATGCTTGGATTGTCTTGCACATGACCCATGTGTTTAGACACTTCATTTTACATGGTGTTGTGAATGATTCTTATGCCTACCATAGACCTTTCATGGAGCGCTTTATGCATGCTTGCTATGACCATGAGGTAGATGCTTATTCTCTTGACACACATATGTGCATCTCTACCTCACATTTACATGCTTGTTTCCATGATGACCTTGATTATGCTCAATTGATGTGCTTAAATGCCATGCCACAAACCTTTGTCACACCCTATGCTATGCTTGATGACAACACTTGTTGGGTAAATCACCTCTTGAATGTTTGGTTTTGCACTAACGCTAACCACATTTGTTTTTCCAAGTGTTTGTTGTCTTTGCTCCTTTTGAAGGAATCACTAGACGGAGAGACATTGGAGAGTGCCCATGTTGAGCTTCAAGATGATGAGCACTTCGTGATGGTCCACATCTACACGACGACGCCATCTCTTTCCCATGGTGATTTTGTTTTCGATCCGAGGTCGGATCTTTTCCAAGGGGGAGGGGATGATACGGTGTATCCTATGGACATCACCATGTCAAGAGTCTGCTTGGGAAGTGACACGTGTGACCTCTATTTCTCATACATAAAGGTGAATCATCTCCTTTACACGTGTTCACTTGACCCCTTCGAGGATGGTATACTACTTGACACTCCTCTCGTGTGCATGCATAGGTATTGTCGGAGCTTCACGGATGGCGAGGAGGAGTGCAAGCGCCAAGGATCACCTACACCATCTGCGAGGGAAGCTTGGAAGAGAAGACGGAAGAAGACGGAGCTGCTGATACTACAGCGGCCGGACATCCGGGCCAAAGGCCGGACATCCGGCGCTTCCGCAACAGCCGGACATCCGGCACTCCTCCCGGAAATCCGGGCCCTCCTTCACAGAAGCTGGACCGAGCCAGCCCGGACATCCGGCCGTAACCCCGGACATCCGGCTCGCCCCGAAGCCCCGGACATCCGGCTGCCAGCCCGGACATCCGGCCTTGCCTGCGTGCTTGTATCCGGGCCGATGCCCATGTACCCGTTTCGCCCCTCACTTACCCCTTCATGCCCCTAGACTATATATACTCCTCCACCTCCACCATTTTAGGGTTAGCAATGGTTTAGCTCATATGAGAGATAGAGCTTTGCTCATCCATCCCGGATCTACTCCACGAGAGAGACCGCGGCCCCTCTACGGAGAAGATCCACCTTGGATTCAAGACCCCTAGCGGGAAGATCCTTCACGGATTCAAGACCTCCTCTTGGAGATGAACTCTACCCATGTATCTTTCCCTTTGTTGTTCATGTATCTTGTGATCTTGTGTGTTTGATTGTCTAGTGGATGTGTGATTGGACTTGTTCTTGAGTGTTTCCCTCGTGATTTCCCTTTGTGTTCTTCGTGTTCATCGTGGGATCCCCTCCATTTCGTGACAGATCCGCTGATTAGGGTTCCACCCTGTATCAACTATCCTCACCGAGCTCCACCAAAAGCTTTACTTGATAGGTGTGAGTGAACAAGTCCGGTACCAATTCCACTATTCTTTCATTTCACATTGAGTGAAACGGGATACATCCTCAACATTCGGAAAAGGTAACTTGGTATTGTTTATCTCATCTCCTACTCACCTTTGCTCGAGTCTTGTGATGGATAGGCAAAGCATTTCATCTACTTCGGTCTACAACAACAACGACAAGTTCGATGCCATGACGAACAACTTGTGCGCCAACATGAATGCTCAAATGGAGGAGCTCAAAGCCCTCATCAAGAACAGCAAGAGGTCTCCCTCATCTTCGAGAAGACACTCTAGTGCACATCCTTCCGAGCTGCCATCTTCGGCGAGATCACATCAGCATCGACACCATCAACGACAAGAACGTGAAGGTCAAGAGCTCAACACCAACAACCGCTCAACGACTTCACCGTACACCTTGGCATCTTCGCTAAGCGACTTCAAGGCATCTTCACCTTTGGATATGCGGCATCTTCGCCAACAAGCACCCCAAGCTTATACTCAAGAGAAGCTCCCCAAGCTCAAGTCCGCGACTTCCACAAGCTACTACGACCTCGACAACGACTACGAGATTCCTTTCTACGGGACTCAAGAACCCGAGGAGTATCTCGAGTGGGAACGCTTGATGGACGACTACCTCATGCTGCTTCAAGTTCCTCCCCAAGATCAAGTGAAGTGTGCCACAAGAAACTTCCACGACTTCGCATCGACATGGTGGTTTCACACACCTTCGGAGGAACTTCAACGTGAATTGGCCCAAGACGAAGAAAGCTTTGCGGCGAGAGTTCGTGCCTCCCACCTACACGGAACAACTTCTACGCCAATTGGAGAACACCATTCAAGGATCCAAGTCCATCGACAAGTACTTCAAGGACATGAAGATGGCCTTGCGACGAGCCGGCGTGGACGACCCCATTTCAATGAAGCTCCACTTCATGATGGGATTGCACAACGACATCTACAAGACTATCTTCCTTGAGAACTACAAGTCCCTCGACGACAACTACATTGGTGCTCTCAAGGCGAAACAAGAACTAATGAAGGCCAAGGCTTCTCCACCGCAAGCAAACTTCTCGAAGACCAAGCTCCAAGACGGCGAGCATGAGGTTAGTACCACCATGATGTCCAAGCCCGACGAGCTCCAAGACTACGTTCCCAAGTTCGACTTCATCGCCATCCCTCTTTGTGGCATTGATGATGCCGAGTCTACTTTGACTCTTTTTCAAGACGGCGCGGCGACGACTACGACTACGGAGCCATTCGAGGACCAAGCTTTGGAGGCGAGTGACAAGGTGGCGAGCAAGGATGATGCTTCCATCTTTGGAGGCGAGAGTGATGATGTGCCATCTTCGGCCTTCATCCACGACGACGGTGACGAGATGGTTGAGCATGGGATTTTCCCTTCGACCACGGCGGCGTATGATGACTTGAGTGACTTGTGCCACCATATTGAGAGTGAGAGCGAGTTCACCACTAGCCCCATATATGATGAGCTGCCCCAATTCCCATGTGAGGAGAGCCACAACCCCCACCACTTGAGTGAGATGAGTGACTCCATCATATGTGAGCTTGAGTGCACCTACCTTGAGGGAGTGAGTGAGCCACCACATAGAGAGAGTGAGATAGTTGATACGGCATATGAGGCCAATTTCAACACTAACGACTTAACCTCTACCTCTATTGTGCCTTCTCATTTGGTGCTAGGTCCCACATATGATGACGCGCCGATTCTCGACGACTTCGTCCTTCCATTGGACAAGACGATGGCCATGGTGGAATATTATGCACCCCCCACATGGTTCCATCAAGATGAAGATGATGACCACCATTTGGTCTTTTCCACCTCACCTACACCACATGAGTGGAATGAGAAAGGTAACAAGGGTGAAGGTGATGATCTCATCCCACTAGTGGACATTCTTGACATTGATTGCTTGCATGATGTTGATCAACCTATTGCCATGCTTCATTCTAGTATGATTTCCCCATGCGATGATTTACCCATTTATGATGAGTTTGATGATTGCCATGTTGATACGGTGTATCCTAGGGCCATCCCCATGGACCCTCCTTCACCCCCTCAAGTGCCTCAAGGACCGATGACACGTGCCCGTACTAGAGCTTTCGAGACCGAGGTGACGTCACTCCTAGCCCTACTTCCTTATGAATCTTGCGAGACATGGTTGCTACCTCAAGCGAGTGTGCTTTGTGTGCTCAGGTGTGAAGGAGACCGCTTCGGAGAAGAGCGTGAAGGTGAACAAGTCCCCAAGGCCACGTACGAACCGATGCATCAAGAAGGGCAGAAGGGAGCTCCAGGCCCCGGACATCCGGCGCCATGGCCCGGACATCCGGCACCTGGGCCATCATCTACAGAAGACCAGCAGCGACTGAAGCTACAGGGCCCGGACATCCGGCCAGGGCCCGGACATCCGGCCAAGCACGGCCCGGACATCCGGCCCCGAGCCCGGAAATCCGGCGCCTCTGTCCAGAGAGCACCCGAGACCAGGTGATGCGGAGCATCCTAAGGACATCACCATGTCAAGAGTCCGTTTGGCAAGTGACACGTGCGACCTCTACTTCTCATACATAAAGGTGAATCATCTCCTTTACACGTGTTCACTTGACCCCTTCGAGGATGGTATACTACTTGACACTCCACTCGTGTGCATGCATAGGTATTGTCGGAGCTTCACGGACGAGGAGGAGGAGCGCAAGCGCCAAGGAACGCCTACACCATCAGCGAGGGAAGCGTGGAAGCGAAGACGGAAGAAGAATGGCCTGTCCAGTCTGGAACGGGCGGTACTACCGCTGACAAGCGGTACTACCGCTCCCAAGCGGTACTACCGCCCGAGGTCCGGTACTACCGCCCTGCCTGTGCGCAGCCGTGGGCCTTTGGCCTTGTATCCCTCGCCACTTACCCCTTCGTGGCTTAGACTATAAATAGACCACCTCCACCTCCTTTCTAAGGTTAGCGAATATGATAGCTCATTTGTATGTGAGCTTTGCTCCTACCTTCTCCTCTTGAGAGAGTGAGACTACCTCCACCTTGGAGAAGATCCCTAGTGGATGCAAGACCTCCCACGGGAGAAGAATCCTTGTGGATTGTCAAGACCTCCCACGGGAGAAGAATCCTCGTGGATTGTCAAGACCTCTCTCCTCATAGGATTGGGATGAACTCTACCATGTATCTTATTTCCCTTTGATTGTTCGTGTACCTTGTGGATCTCATGTGTCTGTGAGTCTAGTGGATGTGTGATTGGACTTGTTCTTGAGTGTTTCTCTTGTGTTCTTCCCTTGTGTCCTTCTTGTTCTTGGGGATTCCCCTCCAATTCGTGAAAGATCTCCACCTAGGGTTCCACCCTACAACATCATGGTATCTAGAGCTATGGTTTCTCACGAAATTGGAGCCCCCCTTCGTGTTTTCTAGCCTTGTTTTGTTGTGTTCTTGCCCAATTTCGAAAATCCCCACCAAAAATAGCCCCAAATTTTTCTGTGATTTGTTGGTTTGATGATGTTTTGTTGGATTTGCTCCATGGATTTGCTTGGTTTCGAGTGGATCTAGCATCTCCCCAAGTTTCACCACTTTCCATCCACGAAATCCATCCAATTTCGCCCCCGAAATCATCCATTTCCGCCCCAAATTCGCCCCGATCGCGATCTGCGAAGTTTTTCCCGACACCAGCGGTACTACCGCTCATCCAAGCGGTACTACCGCCCTCCAAGCGGAACTAAATTTTTACTTCCGCCCAACCAAAGCGGTACTACCGCCCCGCACTTTTTCAGCCTTCCGAGTTTCACCATTTTGACCATAACTTTTACTCCCGAACTCCGATTTGAGTGTTCTTTGGCTCGTTGAAAAGCTAGCGACGTGCCCGAGCTGCTCATCTTGGTTTTACCACCATTTCACTCCATCATATTTTGTGAATTTTGACATCTCTTCCTAGGGCTTCCACCACATCATCCGCTATACCACCACCGACTTCCGCAACCTAACCCATTTTGTTTCCCTTAGCATTTGTGGTTGTTTGAGTTGTGACTTGAGTCTCCTAAGGTGTTTCGGCTACTTAGGGACGAGTGCTTCTTCATCAACCACCACCACCACTTCCGCAACCACCACGTCATTGCCGCTACCACCATTTGACTTTGTCCTTGAGATTTTGAGTTGTGGTTTTTTCGTTTCCTAAGGTGTTTCGGCTAATTAGGAACGGGTCTACATCAAGAGCACCGCATCTCATCATCATCATCGGACGGTAACTTCGACGACATCTTTGTATATTCCCCTTGCAATTGCATTGTTAACCCCTAGCCCATTTTGCGTCACTTGCCCATCGAGACTAGCCATTTGAGTATTGCCGGCAACGTTACTTGTGCACATTAGTGGTCATCGATATACACCTTCCATTGCATACATACCATATCTTGGTATCATCATATCATCCCTTGTGTCACAAGATAGTTCCCGCATATACACAATTGTTATCTTGGTTTGTGCATCGTGGCCATATACAAAAAAAGAAGAAGAATAAGCTTTTAAGCAAAAGAGAGCAAAGAGCTTGTAAGCAAGAGCCATAGCATCGCATCATATCATATCATACTTGATCATCTTGGATCATCTTGTGCTAAAAGCACCGGAACATCATACACATAGCATACTTGGGATAGAAAGCTCATCCATTTTGCATCTTATAGGTTGTGCACAAGTGTCGTATCCGCCTATTGAGCAATCGTGCTAGCGTCTCTCTTGAGTTGTGCAACACGAGCGTTTTCCGTGGATTCCACATTTTCTGCTCATTCCTTGGTTGCACGACCCCATTTATCTATCCGTGTGTGTGTTTCCGTGTGCCCCATATTGCTATTGGTCTACTTGTTTCAT
The DNA here is from genome assembly GCA_902687465.1 of Secale cereale. Taxonomy (NCBI): domain Eukaryota; kingdom Viridiplantae; phylum Streptophyta; class Magnoliopsida; order Poales; family Poaceae; genus Secale; species Secale cereale. The sequence continues at coordinate 146,326,751 of LR738716.1, forward strand.
TTGCGAATTTGTGAATCTCTTTCAACATTATTGACTCTTGCTAACATTTTGCATCAATTTTTTGTGCCACTATCCTCACCGAGCTCCACCATAAGCTTTTATTTGTAGGTGTGAGTGAACAAGTCCGGTACCAATTCCACTATTCTTTCATTTCACATTGAGTGAAACGGGATACATCCTCAACGTTGGGAAAAGGTATCTTGGTATTGTTTATCTCATTTCCTACTCACCTTTGCTCTAGTCTTGTGATGGATAGGCAAAGCATTTCATCTCCGGTCTACAACAAGAACGACGAGTTCGGTGCCATGACTAGATCACATCGGCATCGACACCATCACCGACAAGAACGTGAATGTCACGAGCTCAACATCAACAACCGCTCAATGACTTCACCATCTACCTTGGCATCTTCGCCAAGTGACTTCAAGGCATCTTCGCCTTTGGACTTGCGGCATCTTCGCCGACCCGCACCTCAAGAGAAGCTTCCCAAGCTCAAGTCCGCGACTTCCACGAGCTACTACGACCTCGTCAACGACCACGAGATTCCTTTCTATGGGACTCAAGACCCCGAGGAGTATCTTGAGTGGGAGCGCAAGATGGATGACTACCTCAAGCTACATCAAGTTCCTCCCGAAGATCAAGCGAAGTGCGCCACAAGAAACTTCCACGACCGTGCGTCGACATGGTGGCTTCACACACCTTCGGAGAGCTACGACATGAGTTGGTCCAAGACGAAGAAAGCTATGCGGCGAGAGTTCGTGCATCCTACTTACAAGGAACAACTTCTTCACCAATTGGAGAACACCATACAAGGATCCAAGTCCATCGACGCGTACTTCAAGGAGATGAAGAAGGCCTTGCGACGAGCCGGCGTGGACGACCCCATTTGGATGAAGTTTTACTTCATGATGGGATTGGACAACGACATCTCCAAGACTATCTTCATCGAGAACTACAAGTCCCTCGACGACAACTACATTGGTGCTCTCAAGGCGGAACAAGACCTCATGAAGGCCAAGACTTCTCCACCGCAAGCACGTTTATCGAAGACCAAACTCCAAGATGGCGAGCATGAGGGTAGTACAACCACGATGTCCAAGCCCAACGAGCTCCAAGATGACGCTCCCAAGTTCGACTCCACCGCCATCCCTCTTCGTGGCATTATTGATTCCGAGTCTACTTCGACTCTTTTTCAAGACGGCGCCGCGACGACTACGACTACGGAGCCATTCGAGGACCACTCTTTGGAGGCGCACGACACGACGACGAGCACGGATGATGCTTCCATCTTTGGAGGCGAGAGTGATGATGTGCCATCTTCGGCCTTCATCCACGGCGACGATTACGAGATGGTTGAGCATGGGATTTTCCCTTCGACCATGGCGACATATGATGACTTGAGTGACTTTTGCCACCATATGGAGAGTGAGAGTGAGTTCACTACTAGCCCCATATATGACGAGTTGCCCCAATTCCCATGTGAGGAGAGCCACAACCCCCACCACTTGAGTGAGATGAGTGACTCCACCATATGTGAGTTTGAGTGCACCTACCTTGAGGGAGTGAGTGAGCCACCACCACATAGAGAGAGTGAGGAAGTTGATAGGGCACGTGAGGCCATTCGCATTTCTAACAACTTGACCTCTACCTCTATTGTGTTTTCTCAATTGGTGCTAGGTCCCATATATGATGATGCGCCGATTCACGACGACTTCGTCCTCCCTTTGGACAAGACGATGGCCATGGTGGAATATGATGCACCCCCCACATGGTTCCATCAAGATGAACATGATGACCACCATTTGGTCTTCGCCACCTCACCTACACCACTTGAGTGGAATGAACAAGGTAATATAGGTGAAGGTGATGCTCTAGTCCCACTAGTGGACATTTGTGACATTGATTGCTTGCATGATGTTGATCCACATATTGCCATGCTTCATGCTAGTTCGACTACCTCATGGGATACACTACCCATTTATGATGTGTATGATGATTGCCATGTGGAGTCTATTAGTTGTGATGCCATGTTGCATAGGATCTCTTGTGATCATTCTTTAGGTCACATCATGTTTGATAATCCACTTGACTTGTCATATGCTATGCATGAGATCAATCATATGTCATATTTGCAATCTCTTCATAGTAACTATGCATATGCCATTAAGATAATCCTAATTTGCACTTATGGCATAGATGACAAGCCCATGGTTATTGGCATTAGTTTTTCTTGTGATGATATTGACATGCTTCCTTTGCATCATATCCATCATATGCCATGCCATGAACACCTAGCTTCGGATATGCATTGTTTTGGAGATTGTTCCACTTCTCCATATTATGCTTGCGATATTGCTCATGAGGAGACCCCCATAGTTTCCTCATACATTTTAGGAGATTTTGACCCATCCCATCCATTGCATGATCCCCATGCTTGTGTGCACAATATTCTCCCCATGAATGAACATGCTATAGATGTGCCATATAACCGTATGCTCAATTTGCATCCACATCATGCTATACACAATAACTATTCATTCATGATGGATGACATGTTCTTATACCATGCATCAAATTTCTTTGAGAGATGCTTATCTTGTGCTAACTCTAACGTGCACATACACATCATGATGGATGATGTGTACATTTACCACGCGCACAATTTCTTTGGTTTGTGTGTCTTTTGTGTAGGTACCCATACTTACTCGTCAACCTCGCAAGAGCACGAGTTGACGAAACGAGCTCTCGAGAGCAACGACGACTTGGGATTCAGTGGATTATCCTTCCAACCGCTCCCTTCGCGGAAAGACTTCGCACATCTCTTCTACATGGCCCTCACATGGTTATGGGTTATTGTCCATTATATCTCTTATGCCCCTCTTGCCATGTTCACTTTGCATGATATGCTCATTTATATGCCTTTGCCATGCATTTGTGACCCATGCTTTGCATTACACATGATGATTGATTCTCATACTTGTATGTGTATTTGCAAGCTTGGTGGAAATATGACTTGTTATTGCCATGATGCCTTTGTACCCCATGCCTATTATGATGCTTTGATCTTGATTTGTGATCATGCTTGCGATATGTCATGTGCATTGCCTATATCCACTATTTGCTCACATGACATGATTACCATGATTTCCTATAGTGTGTTGCATCTTCGCGCCACTAGTTTGCACGACATGATTGATATGCTTGCTTGTAGTGCATCACCCATGATTCATACATGCTCCTTTCATGCGGTTGATGTCAACCATTGCCATGCTTTTCACATGATTGACTTGATGGCCTCACACATGTTGAACAATTGCTCTTTCTATTGTGTTGAGTGCCACACCATTTTCACTACACCCTATGCACGTTATGCTTGGATTGTCTTGCACTTGACTCATGTGTTTAGACACTTCATTTTGTTTGGTGTTGTGAATGATTCCTATGCCTACCATAGACCTTTCATGGAGCACTTTATGCATGCTTGCTACGACCTTGAGGTAGATGCTTACTCTCTTGTCACACATATGTGCATCTCTACCTCACATTTACATGCTTGTTTCCATGATGACCTTGATTGTGCTCAATTCATATGCTTACATGCCATCTCACAATCCTTTATCACACCACATGATATGCTTGATGACAACACTTGTTGGGTGAATCACCTCTTGAATGCTTGGTTTTGCACTAATGCTAACCACATTTGTTTTTCCAAGTGTTTGTTGTCCTTGCTCCTTTTGAAGGAATCACTAGACGGTGCGACATTGGAGAGTGCCCATTTCAAGCTTCAAGATGATGAGTGCTTGGTGATCGACCGCTTCGACATGGCGACGCCATCTCTTCCCCATGGTGATTTGGCTTTCGATCCGAGGTCGGATCTTTTCCAAGGGGGAGGGGATGATGCGGAGCATCCTAAGGACATCACCATGTCAAGAGTCCATTTGGCAAGTGACACGTGCGACCTCTACTTCTCATACATAAAGGTGAATCATCTCCTTTACACGTGTTCACTTGACCCCTTCGAGGATGGTATACTACTTGACACTCCACTCGTGTGCATGCATAGGTATTGTCGGAGCTTCACGGACGAGGAGGAGGAGCGCAAGCGCCAAGGAACACCTACACCATCAGCGAGGGAAGCGTGGAAGCGAAGACGGAAGAAGAATGGCCTGTCCAGTCTGGAACGGGCGGTACTACCGCTGACAAGCGGTACTACCGCTCCCAAGCGGTACTACCGCCCGAGGTCCGGTACTACCGCCCTGCCTGTGCGCAGCCGTGGGCCTTTGGCCTTGTATCCCTCGCCACTTACCCCTTCGTGGCTTAGACTATAAATAGACCACCTCCACCTCCTTTCTAAGGTGAGCGAATATGATAGCTCATTTGTATGTGAGCTTTGCTCCTACCTTCTCCTCTTGAGAGAGTGAGACTACCTCCACCTTGGAGAAGATCCCTAGTGGATGCAAGACCTCCCACGGGAGAAGAATCCTTGTGGATTGTCAAGACCTCCCACGGGAGAAGAATCCTTGTGGATTGTCAAGACCTCTCTCCTCATAGGATTGGGATGAACTCTACCATGTATCTTATTTCCCTTTGATTGTTCGTGTACCTTGTGGATCTCATGTGTTTGTGAGTCTAGTGGATGTGTGATTGGACTTGTTCTTGAGTGTTTCTCTTGTGTTCTTCCCTTGTGTCCTTCTTGTTCTTGGGGATTCCCCTCCAATTCGTGAAAGATCTCCACCTAGGGTTCCACCCTACAACAGAGGGCTAGCCTTACTCGGGGTAGATCTTCACGAAGTAGGCGATCTCCTTGCCCTTACAAACTTCTTGGTTCAACTCCACATCTCGATGACGGAGGCTCCCAAGCGACATCTAACCAATCTAGGAGGCACCACCCTCCAAAAGGTAATAGATGTTGTAGATGATGATGAACTCCTTGCTCTTGTGCTTCAAATGATAATCTCCCCAACACTCAACTCTCCTCACTGATTTGGCTGTGGTGGAAGAAAGGATTGAGTGGAAAGCAACTTGGGAAGGTTAGAGATCAAGCTTCATATGGTGGGAGTGGAGCAACTTGATCTCAACACAAGGGTAGGTAGTTCTCTTCTCAGAAATGTAAGGTAGGAGTGGTAGTTCTTTCTGATGGCTCTCTCCACGAATGAAGAGGGGGTGGAGGGGTATAAATAGCCTCCACACAAAATCCAACCGTTACACACATATCTGAGCAATCTCGGTGGGACCGAAGTGGACAACTCGGTGCGACCGAAAGTTCAAACAATGTGAACGTTGGGGTTTTCGGTGGGACCGAATATACAAACTCGGTTAGTCCGATTCGTGCAATGACAAGAGCATGCCAGTTTCGGTGGGACCGACTTCATCATCTCGGTGACACCGATTTGATGACAGAAGGTTACAGAAGCTTGGCAGCCCATGTTTCGGTGAAACCGATTTTAGAATCGGAAAATCCGATTTTGCTAAGGTTTGGCTTATGGCTGAGGTGGTTCATCTCGGTGTGACTGAGTTTGGATTATCGGTGGGACCGAGATTACTTATGAGTGTATATGGCAGTGAAAGTTGCTGATAGTTTAGGAGATGTATCACTAAGCACTTGAGCAACCAGATCATCAACATAACCTCATCCCCTTTTAATAGTATTGGCTTTTCCTATGGATTCAATGTGATCTTGGATCACTAAACCAAAAATGGAGTCTTGAGCTTTTGCCAATCCTTGCCTTAGCATTTTGAGGGGTCCACTTCTTCAGTCCTTGCCATACCCATATCACTGAACTTCTCTGAAATGATTCTCAAGTAACTATTAGTTCAATGATATATATGTTGTTATTAATTGCCAAAACCACCCGGGGATTAGTTGCACTTTCAGGAGTCACACATGTCGTCAAAGGAAGCCATTGTCCTTGTCTCGGAGTGTCGTAGTTCGATGGTGATGTTGCCCAAGCGCGCTTGCATTGCTCGTTGTAGTCTGATGGTTTTCGCGTGTATGTCATTGTTCGCGCCGTCGATGTCGAAGACCGGAGATGAAATGCCATCACAACACGCTAGAATGTATGAGTGGGAGAAAGAGAATAACTATACCAAATGTACCTTGACCGATGTTGAAGATGGATCAATGATCACTCAAATGTGGAACAAGGAAATAGCACAATTGGTACCAATTCTTTTCGGTTTCTCACACCTACACAAGTAAAGCTTATAGTGGAGCTCGGTGAGGATAGTGGCACAAAAAATTGATGTGAAATGTTAGCAAGAGTCAATAATGTTGAAAAAGATTCACAAATTTGCAAATGCAACAAGTAGACCAATAGCAATATGGGTGGCACACGGAAACACACACACGGATAGATAAGTGGGGTCGTGCAACCAAGGGGTGATCCAAAATGTGGAATCCACGAAAATGCTCTTGTTGCACTATACTAGATAGACGCTAGCGAGATTGCACAATAGGCGGATACGAACTTCTGCACAACCTACTAAGCAAAATGCAACGACTTCTATCCCAAGTATGCTATATGTATGGTATTTCGGTGGTATGATCCAAAATGATCGAGTATGACAATCTTAATGTAGTATGATGCTATGGTTCTCGCTTAAAAGCTCTTTGCTCATCTTTTTCTTTGTGCTTAAAAGCTTGTTTGGCTCTTTCTCTTTTGAGCTCTTTTCTCATGCAAAACTTCACAAACCAAGATAGCAATTGAGTATGTGCGATGACAACCTTGTGTCACAAGATATGATACCAAGATATGCACCACGGTGATATGGTATGTATGATATGGGAAGTATGATCACTAATGTGCACAAGTCACGTTGCCGGCAATACTCAAATGGCTAGTCTCGATAGGTAAGTGACGCAAAAATGGGCTAGGGGTTAACAATGCAATTTGATAGAGGCAAAGGTGTCCCGTCTTTCGATGAGATGGTGGCTATCGTTTTAGAGGAAGTCGACTTGGACGATCCGACTACGAACGTGCGTGGACGTCGCGCCTTAGCAATCGCTAAACCAACTCCGAGTGGTTATTGACCACGCCGGAGCACGATCAACCTGACCACGAAGGTCCGTTTCCTGTAGGCAAACGAAGAACAAGGAAGAAACTGAGATTGCAATTTGGATATTGCGAATTCAAGAGGAAAGCTTTATTGATCAAGTGGGGTTCTGTGACGTCTTTGTCTGGTCGTTGAACACAAACGAAGTACGCGAAGTTGCAGCTATGGCGAACTTTAATCTAAACAAAACCCAAAGTCTAAACGACGCCCTAAGGGCTGTATATATGGGGGGAAAGAGGGGGGAATTTCGTGGCCCTTGGTGGAGGGGTCCGAAACCAACCCTAACTCTTGTTTCCCCACACATACGGACTCTAAAAAACAGCCTATACTCAAGTATTTCGAAATTACATGGGCCTGGCCCAATAATAAGGTGACGCAGCACCTATAATAGCCTCTGGACGAAATTTATGAAGTGGCGTCTTGTATATTTCGTTCAAGGCTTCACGCACTCATTATGGTGGCTTCAAAGTCCTGAAATCATCACTCGTAACTCCATTCTTGTTCCCCTTGCGCATGCCATCATCTCCATGCTTGATCTTGCTCCAATGTTCATCCTTCTTGTCCAAGCTAGGCCCTTCATTTGTAAGCAAGACAAATGTATCCAATTTAGGTAGCATAATATTCTCATGAACATTAGATTCATTACCAAGAAACGAAAGTATCTGGTAATTTAATTGGTGTGCGCGAGCTCTAGTAATTGGACCTGTATATGTGTCAGTTGGAGCTGTGGGTGTAACCTTGTTAGTGATGTCCTCATCATCCTCCCCTTCTTGAAATGAAGTCGTCCTCGACGGAAGCTCATCTTCCTCACCCAAGTAAGGCTTCAAATCTGCAATGTTAAATGTGGGACTAACCCCAAAATATGCAGGCAACTCAAGTTTATATGCATTATCATTTATTTTCTCTAACACCTTGAAAGGACAATCAGCACGTGGCATTAGATTTGACTTGCGCAAATGAGGAAACCTATCCTTACGCAAATGTAACCAAACAAGATCTCCAGGTGCAAAGACAACACGTTTTCTACCCTTGTCTCCAACAAGTTTATATTTAGCATTCATGCGCTCAATATTTTCCTTAGTTAACTCATGCATTTTTAAGATCAATTCTGCACGTTGTTTAGCATCAAAATTAACCTTCTCCGAAGATAGAAGAGGCAACAAATCAATAGGTGCACGAGGTAGGAAACCATAGACAATTTCAAAAGGGCACATCTTAGTAGTAGAATGCAACGAACGATTATAAGCAAATTCAATATGAGGCAACCATTCTTCCCACATTTTCTTATTATTCTTCAAAACAACCCTAAGCATAGTAGAGAAAGTTCTGTTGACTACTTCAGTTTGACCATCGGTTTGGGGGTGACAAGTAGTACTAAAAAGCAGTTTAGTCCCCAACTTAGCCCATAAACATCTCCAAAAGAGGCTAAGAAATTTAGTATCACGATCTGAAACAATAGTATCAGGCACACTATGCAAGCGAATAATTTCACGAAAGAACAAGTCAGCAACATTAGCAGCATCATCGCTTTTATGGCATGGTATAAAGTGTGCCATCATCGAGAACCTATCTACGACAACAAATATGCTATCCCTCCCGTTCTTTGTTCGAGGTAAACCCAAAACGAAGTCCATAGATATATCTTGCCAAGGAACACTAGGAACATGCAAAGGCATATATAAACCATGAGGATTGAGTCGTGACTTAGCTTTTTGACATGTAGTGTAGCGACCAACAAAACGCTCAACATCCCGTCGCATTTTTGGCCAAAAGAAATGTGTAGCAAGTACGTCCTCCGTCTTCTTCACGCCAAAGTGTCCCATTAATCCTCCTCCATGCGCCTCCTGCAACAACAAAAGACGAACAGAGCTAGCTGGAATGCATAGCTTGTTAGCACGAAACACAAATCCATCATTAAGGACGAACTTGTTCCATGTTGTCCCTTCATTACAATTCTGCAATACATCTTTAAATTCAGCATCATGCACATATTGATCTTTGATGGTCTCCAAACCAAATATTTTAAAGTCAAGTTGTGAAAGCATAGTATAACAGCGAGACAATGCATCAGCAATAACATTTTCTTTTCCCTTCTTGTGTTTAATAACATAAGGGAAAGTCTCTATGAATTCAACCCATTTAGCATGTCTACAGTTCAGTTTTGCTTGACTTTTAATGTGCTTCAAAGATTCATGATCAGAATGTATAACAAATTCTTTGGGCCATAAATAATATTGCCATGTTTACAAAGTCCGAACAAGAGCATATAATTTCTTATCATAAGTAGAATAATTCAGACTAGGCCCACTCAATTTTTCAGAAAAGTATGCTACATGTTTACCATCTTGTAATAACACACCTCCTAACCCAATTCCACTAGCATCACATTCAAGCTCAAAAGTCTTATTAAAATCAGGAAGTTGGAGTAAAGGAGCATGTGTCAACTTATCTTTCAATACCGTGAATGCTTCTTCCTGTGCAGTACCCCAAACAAAAGGCACATCCTTCTTTGTAAGCTCATTGAGAGGTGCAGCAATGGTGCTGAAATCTCTGACAAAACGGCGATATAATCCAGCGAGGCCAAGGAAACTCCTCACGTGTGTGACCGTTTTGGGCTGCGGCCAACTCTCAATAGCTTCAATCTTGGCTTTATCAACCTCAATTCCCTGTGGAGTAACAACATAGCCAAGAAAAGAGATTTGGTCGGTGCAAAAGGTGCACTTTCCAAGGTTACCAAACAAACGTGCATCACGTAGAGCAATAAAAACAGCACGTAAATGTTCCAAATGTTTCTCCAAAGATCTGCAATAAATCAATATATCATCAAAGTATACTACCACAAATCGTCCAATGAAAGCACGTAAAACTTCATTCATTAATCTCATGAATATACTAGGTGCATTAGTTAACCCAAAAGGCATGACTAACCACTCATATAATCCAAACTTAGTTTTAAATGTTGTTTCCATTCATCTCCCAATTTCATACGAATTTGATGGTATCCACTACACAAATCAACTTTGGAGAATATTGTAGAGCCACTCAATTCATCAAGCGTATCATCTAGCCTAGGAATAGGATGACGATAATGAATAGTAATATTATTAATGCCTCTACAATCAACACACATACACGATGTACCATCCTTTTTCGGCACTAGAATAATAGGAACAACACAAGGACAAAGGGATTCGCGTATATAACCTTTGTCGAGTAGCTCCTATACTTGATGCATAATCTCCTTCGTCTCTTCTGGATTGGTACGGTATGGTGCGCGGTTGGGTAGCGATGCACCAGGAATTAAATCAATCTGATGCTCAATCCCTCGAATAGGTGGTAATCTCGGTGGCACGTCTTGTGGAAAAACGTTGGCGAACTCCTGCAAAATGTTAGTGACAGCAGGAGGCAAAGAGGAAGGCACGTCCTTGAATGAATATAATGCCTCTTTGCACACAAAAGCATATGATGCAGAGCATCCCACGATCATCCCCATGTTCACTTCGACGAGACCTCAAGTACCCACCATTGGACACAAGGTTAATTCGCTCCTCTCCGAACCTCCACTTTCTACATGCGAGACATGGCTACTACCTCAAATATATGTGCTATGCATGACCAGGAACCAAGAGGGAGGCCATGGGACAGCTAGGAGCATTGGACAAGATGGCGAGGACAAGTCCGAGGATCAAACCGAGAAGCTGCTGGGAAAGCTACAGGCCCGGACGTCCGGCCTCTACCGGACGACCGGCGACTCCCAGGCGACCGGACGACCGAAGGCCACCGGACGTCCGTGACTTCGGCAACAGAAGGAAAATAGCGGAAGTCCGAAGACTTCCGGACGTCCGGACCCTCGCGAGCCACCGGACGTCCGGTAGCCGTCGGACGTCCGCTACATGCTGTTTACGTACAGTTATCGGGCCAGAGGCCCATGTATCCCTCTCCCACTTACCCCTTCGTGGCCCTAGACTATATATACTCCTCCACCTCCTCCATTTGAGGGTAGCTTAGTGATAGCTCATTTGATACCTAGAGCTTTGCTCATCTAGTGGTTCATCTCCTTGTGAGTGATTGCGGCCCCTCCACGGAGAAGATCCACACGGATTCAAGACCTCCTTCACGGAGAAGATCCCGCGGGATATCTCAAGACCTCCTCACGGAGAAGAACCGGTTACCCTTTGTATCGTCCCTTGTTGATCATGGATCTTGTATCTCTTTGTGTTTCGAGGATCTAGCATATGTGTGACTTGTTCTTGTTGGTTTGAGTGATTCTCTCGTGTTTCCCCTCGTGTTCCCCTCTCGTGTTCTTCGTGTTCCTCGCGGGATCCCTCTATTTCGTGAAAGATCGGCCATCTAGGGTTCCACCCTACATCATTATGGTATCATGAGCCACGGTTTCTCACGAATTTGGAGCCCCCTCCACCGTTTTCTAGCTTTCTTTTGTGTGATTTCGTCCTAAAATTCGAAAATCCCCACCAAAAATAGCCCCAATTTTTTTTTATTTGTTGATTTGATGATATTTTGTTGATTTTGATCCATGCATTTGCTTGGTTTCAAGTGGATCTAGCATTTCCCCAAGTTTCCCCATCTTTCCTCCACAAAATCCGTCAAATTTTGACCCCAAAATCATCAAATTCCGCCCAAAATCGCGTCCCGGAACTCAAATCTCGCGTTGATCCGGACCCACCGGACGACCGGCGTTTTACCGGACGTCCGGACCCCCACGAAGCACCGGACGTCCAGAACTCACCGGACGACCGAAACCACCTATACAGAAGAAAATACCGGATTTCCGGTCTTTTCCGGACGTCCGGTACCCCCAGATTTTGACTTCGGCTGATTTTTATTTTGGTCATAACTAATTCATACGAACTCCGATTTGGAAGTTCTTTAGCTCGTTTCGAAGCTCTTGACATTCCCCATACCAAAAAAATACTACCATCATCATTTGACTCCATAAAAGTTTGTCAAATTTGGCAAGTTTGTATAGGCCCTCCACCATATCACCCTCATAGCCACCATAGCCTTCCGCAACCTAACCCATTTTGTGCACCATAGCATTTGTGGTTGTTTGAGTAGTGATTTGAGTCTCCTAAGGTGTTTAGGCTACTTAGGGACAATTGCTTCTTCATCAACCACCACCACCACTTCCGCATAGCTTAGTCCACTATACATTTCCGCCAACCCAACCTAACCCAATTTTGTTGAGCTTGTTGGAGTTGTGGCTTGTGCCTCCTAAGGTGTTTCGGCTACTTAGGGACCGTGACTTCAACTCCGACACCGTGTATAGCCCATCATTCCACTTCCGCAACCACCACGGCATTTTGCGACCACCATTTGACATTTATCCTTGAGATTTTGAGTTGTGGTTTTTCCGTTTCCTAAGGTGTTTCGGCTAATTAGGAACGGGTCTACATCAAGAGCACCACCTCTCATCATCGACACGGACGGTAACTTCGACGACATCATTGTATATTCCCTTGCAATTGCATTGTAAACCCCTAGCCCATTTTGCGTCACTTGCCTATCGAGACTAGCCTTTGAGTATTGCTGGCAACGTTACTTGTGCACATTAGTAATCATCGATCCACTCTTCCATTGCATATATATACCATATCATATTGGTATCATCATATCATCCGTTGTGTCACAAGATTGTTCCCACATATACACAATTGCTATCTTGGTTTGTGCATCGTGGCCATATACAAAAAAAAGAGAAGAAGAATAAGCTTTTAAGCAAAAAGAGAAAGACAAAGAAGCTTGTAAGCAAGAGCCATAGCATCGCATCATATGATATCATATCCGATCATTTTGGATCGTGCCACCGGAATACCATACATATAGCATACTTGGGATAGAAGTCCTTGCATTTTGCTTAGTAGGTTGTGCACAAGTTCGTATCCGCCTATTGTGCAATCGCGCTAGCGTCTCTCTAGTGTTGTGCAACACGAGCATTTTCGTGGATTCCGCATTTTGGCTCATTCCTTGGTTGCACGACCCCATCTATCTATCCGTGTGTGTGTTTCCATGTGCCACATATTGCTATTGGTCTACTTGTTTCACTTGCGAATTTGTGAATCTCTTTCAACTTTATTGACTCTTACTAACATTTTGCATCAAATTTTTGTGCCACTATCCTCACCGAGCTCCACCATAAGCTTTACTTGTGTAGGTGTGAGAAACCGACAAGAATTGGTACCAATTGTGCTATTTCCTTGTTCCACATTTGAGTGATCATTGATCCATCTTCAACATCGGTCAAGGTACATTTGGTATAGTTCTTCTCTTTCTCCCACTCATACTTGCTAGCATCTTGTGATGGATAGGCAAGGCATTTCATCTCCGGTCTTCGACATCGACGGCGCGAACAAGGACATCCACGCGAAAACCATCGGACTACAACGAGAAATGCAAGAGTGCTTGGGCAACATCGCCATCGAACTACGACACTCCGAGACAAGGACAATGGCTTCCTTAGACGACTTGTGCGACTCCTTCAACAAACAAATGGCGGAGCTCCGACACTTGGTGGTCGATTACAAGTCTTCTTCCCCTTTGTCATCCTCTCGGCGGCGACGTTCAAGTCACAAGTCTTCGGAGCGCAAACATGATGCAAGTGCAAGTCTTCCACGTCCACACCGCCATGGCGACCATCGACATCGTCATGAAGGGCAAGTCACCTCCAAGCATCATGTGCACGACGACGACGAACGACATCTACCAAGAGCTCAAGCACGGCAACGACATCATCATCATGAAGATGCTCGACAAGCGCATACCTACAAGTCCGAAGACGCTCTACTTCACGCCAAGCCCAAGCTTCAAGAGCACATAAGAAGACCGCGAGACAAGCACACCCAAGAAGGAGCTACGGCTACAACCACCACTTCGGCATCTTCGCCAAGTGCTATCAAGGCATCTTCGCCTTTGGACGTACGGCATCTTCGCCTACTTCCCGTGAGTTCGCCTACATCGACATCTCCAACTACAAGGCGACCACCTACGAGCGAGGGCAACACTTCCATCTTCGGAAGCTCCCCACATCAAGATGGCGACAAGAAGGTCGAGAAAGGGCCATCCCCTTCGACCAAGGCGACGAGCATGAACCTCTTCAACAACATGAAGACGGCGCCCAAATATGACTACTACTCCGAGTCAAGCTACGCGAGCGCACATGAGTCCTCTTTGATCTCGGAGGAGAGTGATGAATTGCCACCTCCTACGGCATTCATCTTTGGACGCGTTATGGATGAGGAGACGATTGGAGTTGAGCATTGAGACGTTTGCACCTACATCTCTCCGACACCCACATATGATGAGATGCCCCAATTCCCATGTGAGGAGAGCCACCACCACATGAGTGATACGAGTGACTCCACCATATGTGACATTGAGAGCATTTCCTTTGCGAGGATGAGTGTGCCCACCACTATCCCAACACATGAGAGCATGCCACTTCTCCTATCTGAGGTTGAGAGCCATTTGAGTGACTCCACCAACCATACGAGTGAGAGCATCCACGAGGGAGTGAGTGAGCCACAACACTTAGTGAGTGAGGTAGTTGATAGGGCATGTGAGGTGATACGGTGTATCCTAGGGCCATCCCCATGGACCCCCCTTCACCCCCTCAAGTGCCTCAAGGACCGATGACACGTGCCCGGACAAGAGCTCTTGAGACCGAGGTGACGTCACTCCTAGCCCTACTCCCATATAATGCTTGCGAGACATGGTCGCTACCTCAGACGGACGTGTTGTGTGTGCTCAGGTGTGAGGAAGGCCGCTGCGGAGAAGAGCTTGAAGATGGACAAGCCCCCAAGACCACGGACGAGCTGATGCATCGAGAAGGGCAGAAGGAGGCACCAGGCCCCGGACATCCGACCCCATGGCCCGGACATCCGGCACCTGGGCCATCAACTGCAGAAGACTTGCAACGGCCGAAGCTACAGGGCCCGGACATCCGGCCAGGGCCCGGACATCCGGCCAAGCATGGCCCGGACATCCGGCCCCGGGCCCGGAAATCCGGCGCCTCTGTCCAGAGAGCACCCGAGACCAGGCCGCTCCAGCCCGGACATCCGGCTCCTCGCCCCGGACGTCCGGCTCCCCTCGAAGACCCGGACATCCGGGCCGCCGCCCGGACATCCGGCCCCTGATCTGCCTGCGTGCAGCCCCTGGACCGAGGCCCATGTACCCGTTCGCCCCGAAGACTATATATACTCCTCTCCTCTTTCCGTTTAGGGTTAGCTGTGGTTTTAGCTCATTTGACACTTGTGTGGATTTCTCCCACGAGACCGGTGCGCCTCTACGGAGAAGATCCACCTCTGGATTCAAGACCCCTAACGGGAAGATCCCACGGGATTCCAAGACCTCCTCCGGGAGAAGACTATCTGTATCACCGTTCTTGACCTTGGATCATGTCTCTCGACCTTGTATCGCGAATCTAGCACTTGTGTGATTGCTTCCGTGTTGATTTGAGTGTTCTCTCTTGTGTTTTCCCCATCTTTCTCCGTGTTTTCCCCGTGTTCATCGTGTGCCAACCTCCAAACGTGAAAGATCCGCTGATTAGGGTTCCACCCTGTATCATTATGGTATCTAGAGCAAAGGTTTCTCACGATTTTGGAGCCCCACACTTCGTTTTCTAGCCTGTTTTTGTCGTGTTCTTCCTAATTTCGAAAATTGCCCCACAAAAAGAGCCCCAAAAATTTTTTCTGTGATCTGTTGATTTGGCAAGATTTTGTTGAATTTGTTCCATGGATTTGCTGTGCCACGTGTGGATCTAGCTTTTCCTCCACTTTTCCCCAAATTTCATCCGAAAAATCCACCGAATTTTTGCCCCGAAACCCCCCTTTGCAACGTGTTCTTGCTGGATCGGGCACCCCGGACATCCGGCTCGTGCCCCGGACATCCGGCCCGGCCCGGACATCCGGCCCCTGGCCCGGACATCCGGCCCCCCGCAGCCACAAAACCACCACCACTTCCCTCCTAGCAATCATCCACCCCCTTTTTGTTCGGTGATCCACCCATTCTTCCGCAAACCACCACCGATCTTCCGCAACAACTACCATCACTTCACCGCTTCGAGTTTGGAATATTTGTCTCCATTTGCCGTGGATACTTGAGTTTTGGTTTCACCGTTTCCTTGGATGTTTCGGCTACCTTGGGACGGCAAGACTTCGACGACACCACCGCTCAACTTCGGCAAGGACGGTAACATCGACGACACTTCGATCATTCTATCTTGCAATTGCATTGTCACCCTATGAACCATCTTTGCGTAGCTTTCCCATTGAGACTAGCCATTTGAGTATTGCCGGGCCACGACACTTGTGCACATTAGTGATACTCATATATATTGCATACCACATCATCTTGGTATATTGCATATCTCCTTGTGCCACAAGAGTGCTCCGAATACACAATAGCTACCTTGATACGAGAAGCATACATATGTGCCCAAAGAAAGAGCTCAAAAGCTTTTAAGCAAAAGAGCCAATCCAAGCAAAGAAACTATAGCATCATACGCCTTGCATCCAAAGAGATCATACATAGCAACATCATCTTGTGCTCAAGCATCGGCACATCATACACTCATAGCATACTTGTGATAGATAGTCGTTACGTTTTGCCCATATAGGTCGTGCACAAGTGCGTATCCGCCTATTAAGCAATCGGTTAGCGTCTCTCTAGCGTTGTGCAACACGAGCATTTTCCGTGGTTTACCACATTTTTCGCTCATCCTTGGTTGCACAACCACATTTATCTATCCGTGCGTGAGTTCCGTGTGCTACCCTTTGCTAGTGATCTACTTGTTGCATGAGCAAATTTGTGAACCATTTTCAACATCTTTGAGTCATTTTGACGATTGCATTGAATTTGTGCCACATCCTAACCAAGCTCCTCTCAAAGCTTTACTTGTAGGTGTGAGAATCGACACGAAGTGATACCAATAGTGCTATTTCCGGGTTACATTGTTGAGTGATCATTGATCCATTTTCAACCTCGGTTAAGGTACATTGATATTGTCTTCCCCTTTCTCCACTCACTTACTTGCTTGTGATGATGGATAGGCCAAGTTCATCTACCAACCCGATCTTCGACGATCCTCAAGAAGCGAACAACTACGTCACCAAACTACATCTATTCGGTGTCCAACGAGCTCTACATCAAGAGAGTGAAGCTATGCGAGAGTACATTGGTCAAGTTGCCGAGGACGCGCGACAATTCCAACAAAGCACCAAGGAGCAAATCGATCTCATCAACACCAACATGTCTACTCAATACAATGAGCTACGGACATTGATCATCAACCGACGTTCTTCCTCAACATCATCTCATCGACGAAGCCGCTCAAGTCGACATACCGACTCAACGCAAGACTCAAGTACACCTACGTCAAACACTCTTCGTCAAGCCGCACGTCAAGCTCGACATGAACATCGGCAACCTCTACATGACAAGAGTTCCCAAGAGCTATTCGACGAACAAGAAAATCGACGTCGTCAAAACCAAGCTACACTTGAGCAAGCACAAGAACGGCAACGACTACGCCAACAACAACAAGAGCGAGCTCGTCAATATCAAGAAGAACAAGATGCCGAGGCTAACCGTCAAGCACAACAACGTCGTGACGCTCAAGCTATGGAGGCGCAACGTGCTTTACAAGATGCACACCGCAATGTGGCCGCCCGCAATCGACACACTCGTCAAGAAGAGGATTTTCTTCGAGATGAGATGCAAGAACGGCGCCATCAAGCAAGAATGCAAGAAGAAGCTCCTCCTCAAGCGCGACATGAACAACAATACCGACAAGAACATCAACTCCAACAAGACCGTCTACACCCTCAAGAGCAACATGATATGGCAAACCGTCAACATCGAGATCATCCTCCCAATAGGCAAAGAAACAATGACGAGCATCGCTATGGCAAGCTCAAGTTCACCATGCCAAAGTTTTCCGGAAGCATTGATCCCGAAGACTACCTCTCATGGGCATTAAAAGTTGACAAGATCTTTCGCCTTCACAACTTCGATGAAGAGAAGAAGATCGCTATGGCATCACTTGAGTTCCAAGATTATGTTCTCATTTGGTGGGAGCAAATCATGGAGAGAAGAGAAGCCAAAGGCGAACCTCCTATCACCACTTGGGCTCAAATGAAGGAAGTGATGAGAGCACGCTTCGTGCCTACACACTACAACCGAGACTTGTTCAAGAAGCTACAACTTCTCAAGCAAGGTACCAAGTCCGTTGAAGAGTACTACAAGGAGATGGAGATTGCCATGATACGAGCGAACATCACGGAAGATGATGAGCAAACTATGGCGCGATTCTTGAATGGACTCAACTATCCCATCAAGAAGATTGCGGACTTCCAACCATACAACAATCTCCTCGAGCTAGTACATCAAGCAACCAAAGCGGAGCGCCAAGTTCAAGAAGACTACAAATACTCAAAGTTCACCTCCAAGAACTTGGGCTCCTACAACCAAGCTTCAACGACTTCGGCTACTCCTCCTACCTCTTCCAAGCCTCCTACAAACTTCGGAGACAAGCAAAGCTACAAGAATGCGACTACATCGAGTCGTCAACCTTCTACCAACAACTTCAAGCCAAGAGCCTCCTCAACCACACCTCCAACCGAAGATAACAACAAGACGAGCTCCATCAAATGCTTCAAGTGCCAAGGACGAGGCCACAAGTCATTTGAGTGCAAGACCGTTCGCACCATGATCATCAACGACGACGGATCTTATGACTCCATGAGCGATGATGAGATGGAAGCACTTGAGCATGTCGCTATGCATCGCCAAGTCAATGAAGAAGAAGACAATCAAGTGTTTTGCGACAATGACTCAAGCCCCAACCTTGTTGTCTCCAAAGTCTTGACACTCCAACATCAACAAGATGACGACCAACGATGTCATATTTTTCATACGAAGGCCGGCATCAATGGACGCTCCGTCAAGGTTATCATCGATGGCGGAAGTTGCCACAACTTGGCAAGTGAAGAGCTATGCGACAAGCTTCATTTGGTCAAGACGAAGCATCCGCATCCCTACAAGGTCCAATGGCTCAACGACGCCGGAATTCTTCGAGTCGAGCACACCGTGCAAGTCTCTTTCAAGATTGGCGCCTACGAGGACACCCTTGAGTGTGATGTGATACCCATGTCCGTGTGCCACCTTATTCTTGGACGCCCATGGCAATATGATCGTGGAGTCACACACAATGGACGGACGAATCAATATCATTTCAAGATGAAGGGCAAGGAATTCGTGCTTCGGCCAATGTCCCCAAGTCAAGTTGCCGCCGACAAGCTTTTACCTACCACCCATCGTGGAGAGAATGGTGAGAGAGCGAGCCACCAAAAAGAGAGTGAGAGCCACAAGCCAAATATGAGCGACTCCACGATGAGCGACAAGAAGCAACTAGTGCTATTTGCTACCAAACGTGAGATGAGAG
The DNA here is from genome assembly GCA_902687465.1 of Secale cereale. Taxonomy (NCBI): domain Eukaryota; kingdom Viridiplantae; phylum Streptophyta; class Magnoliopsida; order Poales; family Poaceae; genus Secale; species Secale cereale. The sequence continues at coordinate 146,346,264 of LR738716.1, forward strand.
AAGTGTGTGAGAACCCATCGAGCGTCTTCCACCTTGTGCTTCTATGCAAAGGGGAAGCCAAACCTACTAACACTTCACCACCTCCACCTTTGGTGCTGTCTAAATTGTTGCAGGAATTCTCGGACGTCTTTCCGGATGAGCTACCACCGGGTCTACCTCCACTTCGAGGGATAGAACACCGCATCGACCTCGTACCCGGTGCTCCACTTCCAAACAAAGCTCCGTACCGCGTCAACCCCGAGGAAACGAAGGAGATACAACGGCAAGTGCAAAATCTCATCGACAAGGGTCATGTACGTGAAAGTCTAAGCCCTTGTGCCGTTCCCGTTATTCTCGTGCCTAAGAAAGACGGAACTTTTCGCATGTGTTCCGATTGCCGCCCGATAAATGCTATAACCGTTAGATATCGTCACCCTATTCCTCGTTTAGATGACATGCTTGATGAACTTTGTGGTGCCACCATCTTTTCAAAAATTGATCTTAAAAGTGGTTACTACCAAATTCGCATTCAAGAGGGTGATGAGTGGAAAACTGCTTTTAAAACCAAGTTCGGGTTATATGAGTGGCTTGTCATGCCAATGGGCTTATCGGAAGCACCCGGCACTTTTGTGCGTCTTATGCACTTTGTTCTTAGACCCTACATAGGTGTCTTTGTCGTGGTTTACTTTGATGACATTCTTGTGTTTAGCAAGTCGCTTGAAGAACATGTTGACCATGTCCAACTAGTTTTGCAAGCACTTCGCAAACAACAATTGTATGCTAACATGGAGAAATGCACTTTTGGCGTTGACAAGGTTGTCTTTCTAGGATTTGTCGTATCTTCTCAAGGTGTTCACGTTGATGAAACTAAAATTGAAGCAATTAAAACTTGGCCTCAACCAAAGAATCTTATGCAAGTGCGTAGTTTCCTTGGTCTAGCCGGTTTCTATCGACGTTTTGTGAAGGATTTTAGCACCATTGCTATGCCTCTACACGCTTTGAGCAAGAAGAACGCACCCTTCATTTGGGGTCCTTCGCAAGACACCGCGTTCAATGAGCTTAAGAGCTTGCTCACGCACGCACCACTTCTAGCACTACCAAACTTTGACAAACCGTTTGAGATTCATTGTGATGCTAGTGGTACCGGCATCGGTGGCGTGCTAATGCAAGAAAAGCGCCCAATTGCGTACTTTAGCGAGAAGCTATCGGGAGCGCAACTTAACTATCCTATCTATGATAAAGAGCTTTATGCCTTGGTGAGAGTTCTACGTGTTTGGGAACACTATCTTAGACCTCATGAATTCATTCTTCATACGGATCATGAGACACTCAAGTATCTCAAAGGTCAAACCAAATTGAACAAGCGTCATGCTAAATGGAGTGAGTTCATTGAGTCTTTTCCCTATGTCATCAAATACATCAAGGGCAAAGAAAATGTTGTGGCGGACGCGCTTTCCCGCAAATGCATGCTTGTAACACAACTTGAGTTGAATGTGATTGGCTTTGAGCATATTAAAGATTTATATGAGCATGATCCTTTCTTCGCAAATGCCTATGCTAAATGCTTGACTCACACTTCTTGGGAGCATTACTACATCAAAGATGGATATCTTATGAGAGCTAACAAACTTTGCATTCCCGAGTCTTCGCTTCGTTTGCTCCTTTTGCAGGAATCGCATGGAGGAGGACTCATGGGACACTTTGGACGAGACAAAACGTTTGCTACACTCTCTAAGAACTATTTTTGGCCCAAGATGCTTCGTGACGTCTCACGCTTCACCAACCGCTGTTCTACATGCCGCAAAGCTAAGTCCAAAGCTCAATCTTATGGTCTTCATATGCCTCTCCCTATTCCATATCACCCATGGGAAGACATAAGCATGGATTTCATACTTGGCTTGCCTAGGACTCAAAATGGCAAAGATTCCGTGCTTGTCGTGGTAGATAGGTTCTCCAAAATGGCTCATTTCATTCCTTGTAACAAGATCGACGATGCTTCACATGTTGCAACTCTCTTTTGCAGGGAGATACTTCGTCTACACGGCGTGCCCAAAACGATCGTCTCCGACCGGGACGTCAAGTTCCTGAGTTACTTTTGGAAAACACTATGTGCCAAGCTCGGAATCAAGCTTCTATTTTCTTCGGCGTACCATCCACAAACGGACGGCCAGACGGAGGTGACGAACCGCACGCTATCCACTCTTCTTCGTGTGTTGATCAAGAGGAACATCCGGGAATGGGAGCATTGCTTACCAATTGCCGAGTTCGCCTACAACCGCGCAAGACACTCCACAACCGGCAAGTCTCCCTTCGAGATCGTCTACGGCTTCAACCCGTTGTCACCTTTGGACATCCTACCGCTTCCTCTCCAAGAGCACACGAACATGGACGCAAGTGCAAGGGCAACTTATCTCAAGAAGGTGCACGAAGACACAAGGGCGATGATCGAGCGACAAGTCCACCGTCGCGCCACCAAGCTCAACGTCAACAAGGCACCGATGGTGTTCCAACCGGGAGATCTTGTTTGGCTTCACCTTCGCAAGGACCACTTCCCACTCGAGCGCAAGTCCAAACTTCTACCTCGCGCCGACGGACCCTTCAAGGTGCTAGCACGCTACAACGACAACGCCTACAAGATCGACATCCCACGAGACAAGTACTCCGTGAGCGATACTTTCAACATCAAGGACCTCTCTCCTTTCCATGGTGATGAAGATTTCGATCCGAGGTCGGATCTTTCCCAAGGGAGGGGAGATGATACGGTGTATCCTAGGGCCATCCCCATGGACCCCCCTTCACCCCCTCAAGTGCCTCAAGGACCGATGACACGTGCCCGGACAAGAGCTCTTGAGACCGAGGTGACGTCACTCCTAGCCCTACTCCCATATAATGCTTGCGAGACATGGTCGCTACCTCAGACGGACGTGTTGTGTGTGCTCAGGTGTGAGGAAGGCCGCTGCGGAGAAGAGCTTGAAGATGGACAAGCCCCCAAGACCACGGACGAGCTGATGCATCGAGAAGGGCAGAAGGAGGCACCAGGCCCCGGACATCCGACCCCATGGCCCGGACATCCGGCACCTGGGCCATCAACTGCAGAAGACTTGCAACGGCCGAAGCTACAGGGCCCGGACATCCGGCCAGGGCCCGGACATCCGGCCAAGCATGGCCCGGACATCCGGCCCCGGGCCCGGAAATCCGGCGCCTCTGTCCAGAGAGCACCCGAGACCAGGCCGCTCCAGCCCGGACATCCGGCTCCTCGCCCCGGACGTCCGGCTCCCCTCGAAGACCCGGACATCCGGGCCGCCGCCCGGACATCCGGCCCCTGATCTGCCTGCGTGCAGCCCCTGGACCGAGGCCCATGTACCCGTTCGCCCCGAAGACTATATATACTCCTCTCCTCTTTCCGTTTAGGGTTAGCTGTGGTTTTAGCTCATTTGACACTTGTGTGGATTTCTCCCACGAGACCGGTGCGCCTCTACGGAGAAGATCCACCTCTGGATTCAAGACCCCTAACGGGAAGATCCCACGGGATTCCAAGACCTCCTCCGGGAGAAGACTATCTGTATCACCGTTCTTGACCTTGGATCATGTCTCTCGACCTTGTATCGCGAATCTAGCACTTGTGTGATTGCTTCCGTGTTGATTTGAGTGTTCTCTCTTGTGTTTTCCCCATCTTTCTCCGTGTTTTCCCCGTGTTCATCGTGTGCCAACCTCCAAACGTGAAAGATCCGCTGATTAGGGTTCCACCCTGTATCATGAGGCCACTATGATTTCTAATGACTTAACCTCTACTCCGAGTGTGTTTTCTTTGGTGCTAGGTCTCCTACAAGAGGACATGCCTACCCTTGACGAGCCCGTCCCTCCAATGGACAAATCGATGGCCATGGTGGAAGAAGATGCACCACCCACATGGTTCCATCATGATGAAGATGAGAATGATTGGATCTTGAACACCTCACCTACAACGCTTGAGCGACACTCCAAAGGTAAAATAGGTGAAGGTGATGCTCTTGTCCCACTAGTGGACTATCTTGCGAATGATTGCTTGCATGATGTTGACACACCTATTGCCATGCTTCATGCTAGTGCGACTTCCTCATGTCATGACTTACCTATTTATGATGAATATGATGATGAGCATGTTGGGTTGCCTAGTTGTGATGCTATGCTCCATAGGATCTCATGTGAAAATTCTTTTGGTCACATCATGTTCGACAACCCTCTAAACTTGTCATATGCTATGAGTGAGATTTCTCATATTGTTTCATATCAATCTCAACATAGTAACTATGCATGCCAAATTAAAGTAAATCCTATTTGCACTTGTGGCATAGATGACAAGATGATGGTCATTGGCTTGTGTTTCTCTTGCGATGATATTGCCATGCTTCCTTTACATGATTTGCGCAATTCATCAACTATGCCATGCCATGAACACAATGTTCCAAATATGCTTTGCTTTGGATGCTATCAATATTCTCCATGTGAACTTTCCAATAATGCTCATGAGGAGACCCCCATAGTTTCCTCATACATACTAGGAGATCTTGATGCATGCCATACCTTGCATGATTACCATGATTGTGTGCACCATATGCATTACATGGATAACAATGCTCTACCTACTTGTCATGATGCATTACACAATTCGAGTCTCCATTATGCTATATATAACAACAAACCTCTCATGATGGATGACATGTTTCTATATCACGCATCTCATTTATTTGAGCATTGGCTATTTTGTGCTAACCAACACATGCACGTGCGCATCATGATGGATGATGTGTACATATACCACGCACATACAATTTTCCCTTTGTCTTTGTTTTGTGTAGGTACTCATGAACATTTGTCAACCTCACAATCCCATGAGTTGACAAAAAGAGCTCTTAAAAGCAACGACGATTTGGGATTCCGTGGAATCTCCTTACCACCATTCTCTTCGCGCAACCACTACGCGCATCTCTTTTACTTGGCTCTCACACGGCTATGGGCTATTTGCCACTTGTCACATTATGCCCATACTATCGTGTTCACTTTGCATGTTATGCCTCTTGCTATGACTTTTCCATGCAATTGTGACCCTTGCTTGCATTTACTCATGATTCATCATTATGATAATCCTATGTGTATTTGCATGCTTGGTGGAGATACTCGTAGCTACTACCATGATTTCTTTGTGCCCCACGCTATTGATGCTTGTTGTGTTGGGAGAGTCATGATGCCCTATTGCTATTTACATATGGCCTCTCGCCAACACATTGATGATATTTTGCTCATATCTTGCTTTCATGTTTGTGATATGCCATGTGCATCACATATGCTCACTATTTGCACACATGACATGCTTGCCATGATTACCTCTAGTACGTTGCATCTTCGCAGTACTAGCTTGTTTGACTTGATCGCTAAGATTGCTTGCTATGTTGCATCACCCATGTTCCACTCTTACTTGCTTTCTTGGGTTGATGACATATATGTTCATGCCATTCACATCATTCGCATTGATCATTGTCACTTGTCTCCATTAGTTGCATCTCTCATATTCCCTTGTATTGAGTGCAACCATGCTATGCCTATTGATATTGGAGACTTCGACACCTTTCTTGTGATGCATACTTGCTTGATTGAGCCTATTGCATTTGGTTGTTCTCGCATCTTATGCCTACATACCATGCACCACACCCTTGTACTTTCTTATGATAAGAATGATGCAAGCACTTGTTGGGTATTTTCCCACACGAATGCTAGGTTTTGCATTACGGCTAACCTCATTTGTTTTTCCGAGTGTTTGTCATGTTCTTTCATTTTGAAGGATTCACAAGGCGGTACCATCACAAGGTATCTTGGGCATGTGAAGGCATACACGTTGCGCGACACCAACACCTTCGAGAACATACATAAGGTGAATTCCTTCTTTGTGAGCCATCCTCACATATGCATATTGGATGGGCCATACTTTCATTGTTGTTTCCTTCTTGTTGTCTACATGATACATCTACGAGATGGAGGACCGACATTGAAGATGGACCATATGCATGCACCACCGGTCTACCACTCTTGCCACGACATCGAGCATTGGTATGTCAAAACCCCTTTGACACATTGCACCAAAACCTTCATATTTGTTGATTGTGTGCTCACATGCCATGCTCCATGGACATATCATTCCCATAACAAATTTGCATCTTGCCCATGGATTGACTCACATTATGATTGCCTTGTTGCATTTTGAATCCCCATGTCATCCATGATATATGAGCTTGTGCATTTCCTTAGCAAATTTGTTGTGATCTTTCTTGATGGCATATTCATACATCATGATCATCTTGTCCTCCATCAATTGCATGATAACATACACATATTGAGCATCCATTGCCATGTTCATGCTCTTCATAAACCATCACACTATGACATCATTTTGCACAATGGTTGCATTGATCACATTCACAACACCTTTGTGTGCACCACAAATGCATTTGATCACATGAATGCTTTACATCTCATAATATATCATCTTGCTAAGCTTCATGTACCTTCTCACACGGACTCATTCTTACATGATGGACACTTTGTGTGTGCTAACCATTGTATTTCCAAGTGTACTTTGTGTTTGCTCATTTCGCATGTACCACATACCGGAGACACCTTGGAGTACTTGGATTGTGACATGACCTCAACTTCGTCCAACTACAAGTCCGTTCACGACTACCGTTTCCATGGTGATGAGGTTTTTGATCCGAGGTCGGATCTTTCCCAAGGGAGGGGAGATGATGCGGAGCATCCCACGATCATCCCCATGTTCACTTCGACGAGACCTCAAGTACCCACCATTGGACACAAGGTTAATTCGCTCCTCTCCGAACCTCCACTATCTACATGCGAGACATGGCTACTACCTCAAATATATGTGCTATGCATGACCAGGAACCAAGAGGGAGGCCATGGGACAGTTAGGAGCATTGGACAAGATGGCGAGGACAAGTCCGAGGATCAAACGGAGAAGCTGCTGGGAAAGCTACAGGCTCCGGACGTCCGGCCTCTACCGGACGACCGGCGACTCCCAGGCGACCGGACGACCGGAGGCCACCGGACGTCCGTGACTTCGGCAATAGAAGGAAAATAGCGGAAGTCCGAAGACTTCCGGACGTCCGGACCCTCGCGAGCCACCGGACGTCCGCTACATGCTGTCTGCGTAAAGTTATCGGGCCAGAGGCCCATGTATCCCTCTCCCACTTACCCCTTCGTGGCCCTAGACTATATATACTCCTCCACCTCCTCCATTTGAGGGTAGCTTAGTGATAGCTCATTTGATACCTAGAGCTTTGCTCATCTAGTGGTTCATCTCCTTGTGATTGACTGCGGCCCCTCCACGGAGAAGATCCACACGGATTCAAGACCTCCTTCACGGAGAAGATCCCGCGGGATATTTCAAGACCTCCTCACGGAGAAGAACCGGTTACCCTTTGTATCGTCCCTTGTTGATCATGGATCTTGTATCTCTTTGTGTTTCGAGGATCTAGCATATGTGTGACTTGTTCTTGTTGGTTTGAGTGATTCTCTCGTGTTTCCCCTCGTGTTCCCCTCTCGTGTTCTTCGTGTTCCTCGCGGGATCCCTCCATTTCGTGAAAGATCGGCCATCTAGGGTTCCACCCTACATCAGCATAGCAAACAGATTTGCTAAAATCTAGCTCATCAATATCAGATTTGGTGGCAAGTAAACATGCACTTTTCAATTTAATTTCAGAAGCAACAGTAGATGGTTTATTATTAGGCTTCATTTGTTGCTCAAATTCTTTTGCCACAATCTGATTTTCACTCTTATTTTTCTCCTGTTTTGCTTTATTAGCTCTATTAATATCATCTTTCAAAATGGAATCAGGAGTCATAGGAAGGAAAGTAATATTTTTATCCTTATGAACAAGAGTATACTGATTGTTTCTACCATGGTGTACATAATTTTTATGAAATTGCCATGGTCTACCAAGTAATAAGGAACATGCTTGCATAGGTACCACATCACAATCAACATAATCAGCATATGTAGAGATACTAAAATGCACACGAACAGTACGTGTTACGTTAACCTTGCTGCTGTTGTTGAACCATTGGATGTAGTAAGGATGTGGATGTGGTCTTGTGGTGAGAGATAGCTTCTCCACCATCTCCATGCTAGCCAAGTTGTTGCAACTCCCTCCATCTATGATCACGCGAACAGAACGTTCCTTCACAACTCCCTTTGTATGGAACAAATTATGCCTCTGATTTTGCTCAGCTTGTGTAACCTGCACACTCAAAATGTGACGCCCGAGACCGACGTCCCAGAAGATTCCAGAAGCTTCCAGATGTTCCGGGTTGCCGTGTGCTCTTTTGTGCTTGTGTTATTTATTTTTTTGCATTGCATCATGTCATCATGCCATCATGTCATTTTTTATTTTGCATCTCAACCTAATAAATCGTGTGGACCTTCGGTCCATTTAAATCGAGGGAAGATGTCTTCTCTTTATAACATATAAAAGCCTCTCAATATTTAGGGAGCTATATTTATTAAATATTCCATTTGTTGGAAATCACCGTAACACACTTGCAATATTTCTCCATGCATTTCTATCTCAATTCTTGCCTCAAACCTTGCTATAATTCTTTCCGTTGTTTCGAGGTTCTTCCAAAAACCCTCCTTCTATTTTATTTTAATTCCTGGCATTTTTGCGGGTCCAGGGAATTTTACCTCTTGCCCTAACTCCTTTTCTAGCACCCCCTTCTTTCTTTCTTGTTGTGGTATTCTGTTTTATTTTGGGAAAACAGCAAAGAGGCAGCCAGCCTCTAGGCCTCCTTCTATCCTCACCTCTCCTCCAGGCCCGTCTCCTCCTCCTTCCCTCCTATCTGGCCAACACCTCCTAGGCCCAAGTCTTCCCAGGCCAAGGCCCTTTTGCTCCCCGTAGTGACCGAACCCTAGAGCGCCCCAGCACCTCTCGCTACTCCCGCACCCCGCCGCCAGCCATCGAACCAGTCTGGTTCCCTTCGCCCGAATCACGTTCCTCTCGAGCCCCAGCTCGCCTCTGCCCGATTTTTCCCTCCTCCCTCGCTCGATCCTTCCCCCAGCGCGCCTTCCCTCGCCTGGTCCCGAGGCCCTCAGCGCCCGAGCGCTCCCTCCGGCCTCGATCCCACCTTCGCTCTCCCCGTCGAAGCAGGAGCCCCCTCCTGCGGCTCCCTACGTTCCCTGCCGAGGGCCGGATCCCGCAGCTTCCTTCTCCCGCGAGCCGACTCGCCGGCCCTTCCTTCCGCATCTCAAGCGCCAGGGCCAGGAGCTTGACGCGACCCCGAGGCGCCCTCCTGCCGAGCGCCCCAGCGCCGCCTCGCCCTCTCGTCGTCCGCGCCAGGAGCGCCGCGAGCCGGCCCGGCTAGGAAGCCGCCGACCGCCGCGGGATCTCCTCTGGCCTCCTCCCCGTCGCCCTCCAGAGCACCCCGCCTCGCCGGCCACCCTCTCCTTCCGTCGTCTCTTCGCTTCCAGGCGCAGCGGCCCCGGCCCCCTGGCCCCGAGCTGCCGCAGCTCCTCAAGTCCTGCCTCCTTGCCGTGACCGTGCTGCAGTTGTGGTGTTTTTTTTGTTGTGTTGCTGTTTTGTTTTGTTCTTTTGATGTGAAGACCGCAGCCGCAAGTCCGAAGATCCGTGAACATCTACAAAACGTCCGTGTACGACTACGTGAACGAGTACCACGACGCGCAAGTACCTCTACATGACACGACCAAGTACCACTACGTCCGACGACACGACAAGTACCCCTACACGGCGAAACGACCAAGTTCCACTACTTCCCACGACGACCATGAGTACATCTACGAAACGACCTCGTGAACAACTACCGTCTCGGAGACGCACCAAGTACCACGACAACCGAGTACAACTACGACCGGGACCGAGACCGGCAAGTACATCGACGACCGAGTACATCTACGGCCCGAACGTCTACCGTCGCCCGAACGTCTACTTCCCTCTACGGCCGTGTACAACTACTTCCCCTACGTTCCTCGACGAACTCGAACCGTCCCGAAACGAGTGTTTCGAAGGTATAACCCGAGACGTGACCCGTGAGATGCATGCTTGTTGTGGTTGTATGCATGTTTCCCGTGTGAGCACCGTGTCCGTTTCGTTCCTTTTGTTGTCCCTCGGTTGCCTCGTCACCGACTCGTGGGAACCCGGCAACGGGAACACCCCATCTTCTCGTTTGACTCGCTTCGTCACCTTTTGCACCGGTCTCTCAACGAGTTACCGGAACCGATATGTTGCGTTGCATCATTTTCGGATCGTTGCCGTGGCACCCTTTTTCATTCCACCACGGTGACAAATGCTTCTTATCCTCTTAAGTCAACCTTCTAACAAAAACTTGCATAAACTTGATCATGTCATCCGCATCATGTTAACAACATTATAATGTTTAATTGTTGTTTGCTTATAATTATTAAACATGCTCATGGGGATTTTCCGGATATGTTGTTGTTATTTTCCGGCCTCATTTAAAATGTCTAAAGAGTGTAGTTTCTTTATGCTTCACCTCTTGCCATGTTAAAAACATTAAATCTTGTCTTGTAATTTAACGAGAGTCAACTAAATAATTAATGTGGTGTTTCGTCAATATGCAACTCGTTGCATATTGAGCTCCACTTAACTTGTAGTATTTGTTTGTGCACTTTGCCATGCCTTGCATATTTAAACCGGACATGCATCATTCTTGTTTGTGCATCGTATGCCATGTTTATGCTTGTGTGTTTACCGTGTTGTTTTGCTTCTTTCCGGTTGCTTCTCTTGTTAGCTTCGGTTTCGTTCCGGAGTTGTGAGGTTCCGCTCGACTGTGTTGCTCCGTCTTCTTCTTGGATCCGTTCTTCTACCTTGTGGAATCCCAGGCAAGATGACCGAACCCGGATACCATTACTATTTTTTGCCTCTTGCTAGAAGTCTCGATCTATAGTTTTGCCTCGATGCCCATGTCTTCTTGTCAGCCTCCTACTTGTAACCATTGCCATGCTTAACCACCCTACCTACGCAAACCGTTGCTTGGCTAAGTACGCTTCGCTCAGCCCCTCTTATAGCATTGTTAGTTGCAGGTGAAGATTGAAGATGCTTGCTTCACGTTGAAGTTTGGTTGGGTTATATCACACTATATAAATGCTTAAAAATGAAATCATCTATATACTGGCAGGGTGGAAGGCTAAGCCTTTTGCTTGGTGTTTTGTTCCACTCATGCCGTTAGGAACCATATAAACCGGTGTTATGTTCCTTGATTATGCGTTCCTAACACGGTTGGGGTGTATGGGACCCCCTTGATAAACCGCTAAGTGCTAAGTCTTTTCCAGCAAGTCCCAACATTTGGTACTATTTGCCTCATAATAACAACTTAATTAATTAATTAAATTTGCATAGAGGGTCGCTCCCTCGAGGATCCTTTATTTCTACATAGCAGGGGGGGCCAGTGCCGATGGTGTTGGTCCCAAACGGGGAACCTGCGGGAACCACCACGGGGAAACTCGAGGTTTGGGTCCTGTAGCTTGTCCCATCCGGTCGTGGCCTGAGACGAGATACGCGCGGCTACTATCAGGGTGTCGGCACGCCGGGAGGATTTGCTGGATTAGCCTTACCTTAGTTCGGTTTAACTCGAGCACGGGATTCCGAGAATACTCGGGTCTTCCCACCTATGGAGTTGCGACTTCGCGGATCGTGGGCTTGTAATGGGTCAAGTTGGAACACCCCTGCAGGGTTTGAACTTTCGAAAGCCGTGCCCGCGGTTATGTGGCAGATGGGAGCTTGTTAATATCCGGTTGTAGATAACTTGACACAATGTTTTCAATACACTACCAGCGTGTGTACCGTGACTGTCAATTTCCGAATAGGGATTCGGGAGTTGAACACGGTGGGGTTATGTTTGACCGGCTTTAGCTAGGATCACTTCGTGATCATCTTTCGACCGATGCTCTTCTCTTCTCGCTCTCTATTACGTAAGTTAGTGCTAGTTGCTGCTGCAGACTCTTGTTTGTTCCTTCACCTCTTATTCTTTTCTTCAGCCTTGTCCATACCCAAGGCTTAAATAGTCTTGTTACCCGGGAACGGGATTGCTGAGTCCTCTGTGGCTCACAGTTACTTCACCACACCAGATGCAGGTTCAGCCGAGTTTGATGCAGGAGCTGGTTCAAGTACTTCATCGGGAGCTCGATGAAGCTTGTGGCCGTTGCTTGTGACGTTTCGATGTTCAGTAGTGGTTTCTACTAGGATTCGATCCTGACCTGTGGCTTTATGTTGTTTTGGTATCTTTCTTTTGGATCTTCACCCGTAGTCGGGTTGTGATGTTTTGAATGATGTTTTGCTTATGTATTGTATTGTGTGAAGTGGCGAGTGTAAGCCAACTATCCTCTTTTGCATTTTAATCCTTTTTTTTACATGAGTTGTGCAAAGATACCAAACTTGAGATCATTCTAGGATGGGCTTATACCTTTAAGTCGTGCCTCGACACGTAGGAGATATAGTCCCATCCTGGGCATTACACAAAACACGTTGAGCAACTAAACATTCATACCTGTCAGCATCTTCAGGAGCCATGTATTGCGTCTCATGATCAGAATCGTCTCCACCGTGTTCTTCACGTGTAATAAGAGCCAAAGTCTCCTCATCATAGTCACTAGCGGATTCATATCCACCATCCTCAGTAGCAATCATCACATGGTGAGATTTGCATTCTCTCGCAAAATGTCCTCTTCCCTTACAACGACAACAAATAATATCACTGGTGTTCCCTGTTGATGCCATGGAAGAAGAAGAACTATGTGCAGGCCCAATAGGTGTGCTCTTGGCAGATAATGGTGGTTGTGCCTACTTCCTTGTATCACGGCTGGAGGTAACAGCTGATGGAGGTGTCGCTGCAGTAGAATGTGTGGAAGTAGAGCATGCACGCGGTGTCCATGATGAAGGTCGACCTGCAGAAAAGTTAGTCCACGCCAATGCCTGTCAATCCTGCACTTCACGTTCAACTTTACAAGCAAGATGGAATAAACGAGTGATATTATTATAATCCTTATACTCTAGAATGGTCTGAATCTTTTTATTTAATCCACCCATAAAACGTGCAAGCATAGCTTCATTCTCCTCAACAATACCACATCTAATCAGGCCAGTTTGTAATTGCTAATAATATTCTTCTACATAATTTTTTCCTTGTCTTAAGCGCTGCAATTTTTGAAGTAATTCACGTTGATAATATGGTGGAACCCAACGAGTATGCATAACAGTTTTTAAAGCAGCCCAAGTAGTTGGAATATTATCCGGATGTAATCTACAATATTCAGACCACCACACACAAGCAAAACTAGTGAAAGCACAAAGAGCAGCAGCAACACGTCTCTCCTCGGGATATTTTAAACATGTAAAACGTTGTTCGATTTCTAACTCCCAAGTAAGATATATATCAGGAACATATCTACCCTCAAATGGTGGAATATTCAATTTTAGTTTAGGGAGATGGTCATGATCGTGTACCTGAGGGTATGGTGCAGCCCTACCATTGCGATTATATGCATGTGGATGACATGGTTGTTGTGGTGCTGGTTGTTGCACGTAGTTCTGATTTTGATCAACCTCTTCCTCGTAATCCCCCGCGTAATCGTCCTCCTCCTCAGCAGCAGCAGGAGCCACAGAAGTATCAACAGCAGCACCAACAGGTTGGCCAGGCAGAAGAGGGACACGGCTCACTTTGCGGAGGGCGATTTCGCAACGTGAAGGTGGTTGTTGTTGTTGTTGCAACGGTGCAGTAGGTGGAGGTAGACGCGCAAGCACTTCAGCGAATTTGGCATCCAACTTGGTGTCAATTGACTTCTCAATGCCATCCATCCTTGCTAGTGCGTTGTCAAAACTGGTCATGACATCTGCTACCTGTTGACCCATCATTTGCTGAAATTTATCATGCAACTCATTGTTTGTCATGTTCTCCCAGTCAGTCTCGTCGACTTGTGATCCTGGCATGGTTAGCAGCAATAGAAACACACAAAAATATGATCCTACAGACTACTAGAAAATGGTGGTGGTGGGGCGTCACAAATCCGTCAAGCAAAACTCAAATTCTTACCAGTTCTTACCCAGCAGCAGGTGGTGATCGACAACCGTGGTAGTCAAAACTCTCAAAGGTTGGATCGATTACCAGGTAGAGTCAAACGCACGATGTAGATGTATGTGGAGCTAGAAAGGCTTATAAGATGGTAGCAAAAAGGGTCAGCAATACTCAATTCAGAGATGCAAAGTTGAATAAATGCTCAACGACGGTACTGTGCTGGTCCTAGGCTAGACCGTACTAGAGACGCGAGCCTAGAACACTAACAAAATCACGGCGCTGCACGTAATCAAGGGGGAAACACACTCTGAATTTTTGTTCGCCTCTTTTTTTTTGCGCTGCTTTTTTTATTTTTATTTTTTTGCCGAAAATCACTATAATGGCGAGTGTCTCAAAACACTTCCCAAGTCAAACTAAGATGATAGGAACGAATTTTTTTTCGGAATCAGGGCAGCGGCGACGAAAAAGTGCGGTAAAAAAACAGTATGGTGGCACGTGTCTCAAAAGACTCAGAAAAGCCCAAAAATAAAATAGGGAAAAAATATTTTCACCTGCCGAAATTTTGGCCTAAAAACTGCCCAGGGGTCTCCGGACTCTTTTTTTTTTCGAGACCTACATAGGCAAGGAAACACGAAACCGAAACTAGATGGATCTTGAAAGCCAATCTAAAACGAAAAGAACTCGGATTGCTGGTGGATATGTGGTGGTAGAATATGGCAGCGGTGGTGGTATATGGCAGCGGTGGGGGTATATGGATACGGATTGGTGGTGGTATATGGATACGGATCGGTGGTGGTATGTGGCAGTAGCGATGAAGATGTTGAGGCGGCGGCGTGACAACTTATGACCAGAACTCGAAACTCTAAAAGACTAGACGCTAAGACCAGCAACTTGACACGATGATGCAACCACAAATTCAACTAAGCAATACAATGGCTCAGACTAGTTCGGATATGATGAACTAACCCTATTTTTTTGGCTTTTTCGTGGACTGTAGATATGAAGAACAGACTCCATCTAATCTACGAAAAACTGTAAAATCTCACCGAGCAACCTGGAAATCTGATACCACTTGATAGAGGCAAATGTATCCCGTCTTTCATGAGATGGTGGCTATCGTTTTGTAGGAAGTCGACTTGGACGATCCGACTACGAACGTGTGTGGACGTCGCGCCTTAGCAATCGCTAAACCAACTCTGGGAGGTTATTGACCACGCCAGAGCACGATCAACCTGACCACGAAGGTCTGTTTCCTGCAGGCAAACGAAGAACAAGCAAGAAACTGAGATTGCAATCTGGATATTGCGAATTCAAGAGGAAAGCTTTATTGATCAAGTGGGGTTCTGTGACGTCTTTGTCTGGTCATTGAACACAAACGAAGTACGCGAAGTTGCAGCTATGGCGAACTTTAATCTAAACAAAACCCAAAGTCTAAACGACGCCCTAAGGGCTGTATATATGGGGGAAAGAGTGGGGAATTTCGTGGCCCTTGGTGGAGGGGTCCGAAACCAACCCTAACTCTTGTTTCCCCACACATACGGACTCTAAAAAACAGCCTACACTCAAGTATTTCTAAATTACATGGGCCTGGCCCAATAATAAGGTGACGCAACACCTATAATAGCCTCTGGACGAAATTTATGAAGTGGAATCTTGTATATTTCGTCCAAGGCTTCACACACTCATTATGGTGGCTTCAAAGTCCTGAAATCATCACTTGTAACTCCATTCTTGTTCCCCTTGCGCATGCCATCATCTCCATGCTTGATCTTGCTCCAATCTTCATCCTTCTTGTCCAAGCTAGGCCCTTCATTTGTAAGCAAGACAAATGTATCCAATTTAGGCAGCATCATATTCTCATGAACATTAGATTCATTACCAAGAAACGAAAGTACCTGGTAAGTTAATTGGCGTGCGCGAGCTCTAGTAATTGGTCCTGTATATGTGTCAGTTGGAGCTGTGGGTGTAACCTTGTTAGTGATGTCCTCATCACAATTTCAAGGGAATATACAATGATGTCGTCGAGGTTACCGTCTGTGTCGATGATGAGAGGTGGTGCTCTTGATGTAGACCCGCTCCTAATTAGCTGAAACACCTTAGGAAATGGAAAAACCACAACTCAAAATCTCAAGGACAAATGTCAAATGGTGGTAGCGGCAATGCCGTGGTGGTTGCGGAAGTAGAGTGATGGCCTATACACGATGTCCGAGTTGAAGTCACGGTCCCTAAGTAGCCGAAACACCTTAGGAGACACAAGCCACAACTCAAACAAGCTCAACAAAATTGGGTTAGGTTGGGTTTGCGGAAAAGTATAGTGGACTAAGCTATGCGGAAGTGGTGGTGGTTGATAGAGGCAAAGGTGTCCCGTCTTTCGATGAGATGATGGCTATCGTTTTGTAGGAAGTCAAATTTGATGATCCGACTACGAACGTGCGAGGAGGTCGCGCCTTAGCAATCGCTAAACCAACTCCGAGAGGTTATTGACCACGCCGGAGCACGATCAACCTGACCACGAAGGTCTGTTTCCTGCAGGCAAACGAAGAACAAGCAAGAAATTGAGATTGCAATCTGGATATTGCGAATTCAAGAGGAAAGCTTTATTGATCAAGTGGGGTTCTGTGACATCCTTGTCTGGTCGTTGAACACAAACGAAGTACGCGAAGTTGCAGCTATGGCGAACTGTAATCTAAACAAAACCCATAGTCTGAATGACGCCCTAAGGGCTGTATATATGTGGGGAAGAGGGGGGAATTTCGTGGCCCTTGGTGGAGGGGTCCGAAACCAACCCTACCTCTTGTTTCCCCACACATACGGACGCTAAAAACAGCCGATACTCAAGTATTTCGAAATTACATGGGCCTGGCCCAATAATAAGGTGACGCAGCACCTATAATAGCCTCTGGACGAAATTTATGAAGTGGCATCTTGTATATTTCGTCCAAGGCTTCACACACTCATTATGGTGGCTTCAAAGTCCTAAAATCATCACTTGTAACTCCATTCTTGTTCCCCTTGCGCATACCATCATCTCCATGCTTGATCTTGCTCCAATGTCAATCCTTCTTGTCCAAGCCAGGCCCTTCATTTGTAAGCAAGACAAATGTATCCAATTTAGGTAGCATCTATTCTCATGAACAGTAGAATCATTACCAAGAAACGAAAGTACCTGGTAATTTAATTGGCGTGCGCGAGCTCTAGTAATTGGTCATGTATATGTGTCAGTTGGAGCTGTGGGTGTAACCTTGTTAGTGATGTCCTCATCATCCTCCCCTTCTTGAATTGAAGTTGTCCTCGACGGAAGCTCATCTTCCTCACCCAAGTAAGGCTTCAAATCTGCAATGTTAAATGTGGGACTAACCCCAAAATCTGCAGGCAACTCAAGTTTATATGCATTATCATTTATTTTCTCCAACACCTTGAAAGGACCATCAGCACGTGGCATTAGCTTTGACTTGCGCAAATTAGGAAACCTGTCCTTACGCAAATGTAACCAAACAAGATCTCCAGGTGCAAAGACAACACGTTTTCTACCCTTATCTCCAAAAAGTTTATATTTAGCATTCATGCGCTCAATATTTTCCGTAGTTAACTCTTGCATTTTTAAGATCAATTCACCACGTTGTTTAGCATCAAAATTAACCTTCTCTGAAGATGGAAGAGGCAACAAATCAATAGGTGCACGAGGTAGGAAACCATAGACAATTTCAAAAGGGCACATCTTAGTAGTAGAATGCAACGAACGATTATAAGCAAATTCAATATGAGGCAAGCATTCTTCCCACATTTTCTTGTTATTCTTCAAAACAGCCCTAAGCATAGTAGACAAAGTTCTATTGACTACTTCAGTTTGTCCATCAGTTTGGGGGTGACATGTAGTACTAAAAAGCAGTTTAGTCCCGAACTTAGCCCATAAACATCTCCAAAAGTAGCTAAGAAATTTAGTATCACGACCTGAAACAATAGTATTTGGCACACCATGCAAGCGAATAATTTCACGAAAGAACAAATCAGCAACATTAGCAGCATCATCGCTTTTATGACATGGTATAAAGTGTGCCATGTTCGAGAACCTATCCACGACAACAAATATGCTATCCCTCCCCTTCTTTGTTCGAGGTAAACCCAAAACAAAGTCCATAGATATATCTTCCCAAGGAACACTAGGGACAGGCAAAGGCATATATAAACCATGAGGATTGAGTCATGACTTAGCTTTTTGACATGTAGTGCAGCGACCAACAAAACGCTCAACATCCCGTCGCATCTTTGGCCAAAAGAAATGCGTAGCAAGTATGTCCTCCATCTTCTTCACGCGAAAGTGTCCCATTAACCCTCCTCCATGCACCTCCTGCAACAACAAAAGACGAACAGAGCTAGCTGGAATGCATAGCTTGTTAGCACGAAACACAAATCCATCATTAACGACGAACTTGTTCCATGTTCTCCCTTCTTTACAATTCTACAATACATCTTTAAATTCAGCATCATGCACATATTGATCTTTGATGGTCGCCAGACCAAATATTTTAAAGTCAAGTTGTGAAAGCATAGTAGAACGACGAGACAAAGCATCAGCAATAACATTCTCTTTTCCCTTCTTGTGTTTAATAACATAAGGGAAAGTCTCTATGAATTCAACCCATTTAGTATGTCTATGGTTCAGTTTTGCTTGACTTTTAATGTGCTTCAAAGATTCATGATCAGAATGTATAACAAATTCTTTAGGCCATAAATAATGTTGCCATGTTTCCAAAGTCCGAACAAGAGCATATAATTCCTTATCATAAGTAGAATAATTCAGACTAGGCCCACTCAATTTTTCAGAAAAGTATGCAACAGGTTTACCATCTTGTAATAACACACCTCCTAACCCAATTCCACTAGCATCAGATTCAAGCTCAAAAGTCTTATTAAAATCAGGAAGTTGGAGTAAAGGAGCATGTGTCAACTTATCTTTCAATACCGTGAATGCTTCTTCCTGTGCAATACCCCAAACAAAAGGCACATCCTTCTTTGTAAGCTCATTGAGAGGTGCAGCAATGGTGCTTAAATCTCTCACAAAACGCCGATAGAATCCAGCGAGGCCAAGGAAACTCCTCACGTGTGATGAGGACATCAATACCATTGTTACACCCACAGCCCCTACTGTTACATATACTGGACCAATTACTAGAGCTCGCGCACGCCAATTAAATTACCAGGTACTTTCGTTTCTTGGTAATGATTCTAATGTTAATGAGAATATGATGCTGCCTAAATTGGATACATTTGTTTTGCTTACAAATGAAGGGCCTAGCTTGGAGAAGGATGAACATTGGAGCAAGAACACGCATGGAGTTGATGGCATGCGCAATGGGATCAAGAACGGAGTTACAAGTGATGATTTCAAGACTTTGAAGCCACCATAAGGAGTGCATGAAGCCTTGAACGAAATATACAAGATGCCACTTCATAAATTTCGTCTAGAGGCTATTATAGGTGCTGCGTCACCTTATTATTGGGCCAGGCCCATGTATTTTCGAAATACTTAAGTATAGGCTGTTTTTAGAGTCCGGATGTGTGGGGAAACAAGAGTTAGGGTTGGTTTCGGACCCCTCCTCCAAGGGCCACGAAATTCCCCCCTCTTCCTCCATATATACAACCCTTAGGGCGTCGTTTAGACTGCGGGTTTTGTTTAGATTAAAGTTCGCCATAGCTGCAACTTCGCGTACTTCGTTTGTGTTCAACGACCAGACAAAGACGTCACAGAATCCCGCCTTGATCAATAAAACTTTCCTCTTATATTCGCAATATCCAGATTGCAATCTTAGTTTCTTGCTTGTTCTTTGTTTGCTTGCAGGAAATAGACCCTCGTGGTCAGGTTGATCGTGATCCGGCGTGGTCACTAACCTCTCGGAGTTGGTTTAGCGATTGCAAAGGCGCGACGTCCTCGCACGTTCGTAGTCGGATCGTCAAAGTCTACTCCACTGAAAACGAAAGCCACCATCTCATCGAAAGACGGGACACCTTTGCCTCTATCAAGTGGTATCAGATTTCTAAGTTGCTCGGTTAGATTTTACAGTGTTTCGTAGATTAGATCGAGTTTGTTCTTCATACCTACAGTCCACGAAAAAGCCTGATGAGGACATGACTACCTTGGATACGACCAAAAATATTGCATACATGTATATTTGTGAGGTGATTTCTAATACAAACTATGCAACAATTTATTTATGTTATCCAGAACAAAAATACTTCACAGACTTTTGTGCCATGTCTAATTCCAGGTGCATGGGACATCTGTACAATTCACATATGAAGATAAGGGAAAAAGAGAAGTTTAGGGGCTGTTCAAAAAGTTCTCTCACGTCACTTTTGGGCCAAGAGAAGATAGAGTCCAAGTCTCTCACGTTCTGCATTCAGATTCGGACTGCACAGACATACCTGACTCAAAACGGCAAGAACTCCTTCATACGGACTCCGAATTGGGTGATTCTTTTTTTGTTGGAAACTAGATTTCATACACTTTCCAACCCAATTGGAATCACCTTCAAATT
This sequence comes from Secale cereale, assembly GCA_902687465.1. NCBI lineage: Eukaryota > Viridiplantae > Streptophyta > Magnoliopsida > Poales > Poaceae > Secale > Secale cereale. Next base: position 146,366,870 of record LR738716.1, read on the forward strand.
CGTCCTGAGCATTGAGATCCCAACGAAACAATCTGACGCTGCAGCAGAATCCGAGTCAAACTACAAGTCCAAAGGTGTTACATCACCTCCACTTGGGCCCATGAGCCTTGTACGACCTAGGGTTAGTTTTAGGCTGCCTTGGGACGGCCTTCCACCTCCTTGGCCGCCACCCTTTGCTCCTATATAAGTAGATCCATCTAGTAGCTTTTTCTGAGGGATTTGTTTAGTCAAAAGTTAGCCATTGCAACTTCGTGTACTTCGTTTGTGTCCAACGACCAGACCAAGACCGCTTACGGATCCCCACATTTATCAATACATCATTCATATTTGCAATATTCAGATTGCTTTATCATATTCTTGCTTGTTCTTCGATTGCATGCAGGAATAGACCTTCGTGGTCAGGCTGATCGTGCTTCTGGCATCGTTGGTAACCCCTGGAGATTGGTTTAGCGATTGCTAAGGCGCAACGTCGTGCACGTTTGTAGTCGGATCGTCAAAGTCGTTTCCACCAAATTGATAGTTATCATCTCATCGAAAGATCGGGACACCCTAACCTCTATCAAGTGGTATCAGTTTTCAGGTTGCTCGGTGAGAATTTCCAGTTATTCCTAGATTAGATTTATTTTCTTACCTATTGTCCAAGGAAAAGCCACAAAAAAAAGTTAGATCTATTCATCCTTTGTCCAAGCCAGTATGAGCCTTTGCAATTTTCTTTTCATTGTGTGCATTATTGAATTATCGGTTGCATCGACGTGTCGAGTTGCTGGTCTTAGTGTCTAGTTCGTTAGTGTTTCGAGTTCTGTTCACATTAATCACGTCGCCGCTGCATCGTTATCCCTTCCGCTGTCCACCACCTCATCCATCAATTTCCATCTCGTGCAACCCATCGTTCTTTGTCACAATCATAGTTGAAGTCGTTTGCATCTTTGCTTGATCCAATCTGCATCTTATCTAGTTTGTCTTGGAAAGAGGGAGAAAGAGAAAAAAAGATAGAGAAAAAAAAGTAAAAAAAAAGAGGAGAGAAAGAAAAAGAAAAAAAAAGTGTTAGAAAAAAAAGAAAAAAGAAAAAGAAGGAAAAGAAAGTTGGAGACAGTGTTGTTGTATATTCTGCTTGGCAGTTGTTTTCATCATTATCTTTACTGCCGTTGTGATCTTCACTTATATCTTGCTGTCCAGAGCTAATTCATATCCTTTATTGATGCTAGTTGTGCTACACCGTGACATCATTAGTGTTCTAGGCTCGCGTCTCTAGTCCGGTCTAGCCTAGGACCAGCACAGTACCGTCGTTGAGCGTTTATTCAACATTGCATCTCTGAATTGATCATTGCTAATCTTTTGCTACCATACATAAAGCCAACCCAGCTCCACATATTTCTACACCGTGTTTACGTACATTCACCTGGCAATCGCTTTACTCAATCTTTGGAGTTATTTGACATCGCTGGTTGCCTATCACCACCTGCTGCATGGTAAGAACTTGTAAGATATTGATATTTGCTTTACTGTGAGCGCTTTACCACCACATCGTAGTAGTTCATAGGAACATTATTTTTGGATTTTGTTTCTTTTTTCTACTAATCATGACAGGATCCAGAGTCAACTCATGGGCTTTGTCGATCGCGGGAGATGTGCCACCACCTAAGGACATACCACAACCATCACGAGAGGTGCACAAACATCCAAATGCACATGATCAGGTTAATGTTTCTATACCACCGTTTAATGGCCGTTTTAGACCTGCTTTATATATTGAATGGGAGTTTGACATAAATAATATATTTGCTTCCCATAGTTTTGATGAACGTAAAAAAGTTAAGGTTGCGGTTGGTTCTTTCACTGGTTATGCTTTAGTTTGGTGGAGTGAATATTGTCGGTTACACCCTAATTATATACCTACTACTTGGATTGATTTGAAAGTTGCCATGCGACATACATTCGTCCCTGCTTATTATACTCGTGACATGCTAACAAAGTTGCAACATTTAAAACAAGGTAGTGACACCGTAACGAAATATTATGATGATTTACAAACTACCTTGTTGCATTCCTCTTTACAAGAAAGTGAAGACGATTTTATGGATAGATTTTGGGCAGGATTAAATCATGATATTCAGAAGTTACTAATTCATGAAGAGTGTTATCCTATGGACCATTTGTTTCGTCTTGTTTGTAGTGCTGAACAGGAAATAAAACGACGTATTGTCCGTAAGGAGAATAAGCGCCAGGTGCACATTCCGAGAAATGATACGGTTGTTCCTTCCACTACTAGGCATACTATGACAGACACATCCGTTGTTGTGAGGACTACATCACCTCCACCATGTGACACATCACCTCCGACAGTGCCTACATCATCTGAGTTGATCATAAGAGGTAATGACAAAGGTACCGATCTTCCACCTCCACATGAGAATGGTGAATGCCTTGTCAATTTAAATGAACCATGCGATGAGCTATCCACTACTTTGATCACACCAACTATTTTAGAGGAATATGTTCGTGATTTGACTTTGCCATGCGATCAAACAATTGTGAGTGAACCAATTGAATTAACTATTGATGCGAAAGAACCATTTGAATCAGGGAATAAATCAGATTTGGATCAAATACGTGTGAAAATAGTTGTGCCTATGTTTAATCATTTTGATATGACCTCTAATCTTGGTGATGGTTCATCAAGGTTGGGATGGTTTAATGATGAGCATTGCCAATCTTTTGTAACGATTAAGAGCTTCACTTATATGTGCAAATTGAGTTGCAATATTTTCATGCCTTCTACTTCTTGTGATAATTTTTTGGCGTTATATTTTATGAACTACGAAAGTTACTCATCTATACATGTGTCATATGTGCGAAAATTAAGGGAAGTAAAAATGGATGACATATACATATACAACATGTACACCTTGTCTATTTTCTTACCCACATTTCAGATTAAGCAAAGCCGAGGACGGCTTTATTTTCAAAAAAGGGAGGATGATGAGGACATGACTACCTTGGATACGACCAAAAATATTGCATACATGTATATTTGTGAGGTGATTTATAATGCAAACTATGCAACAATTTATTTATGTTATCCAGAACAAAAATACTTCACAGACTTTTGTGCCATGTCTAATTCCAGGTGCATGGGACATTTGTACAATTCACATATGAAGATAAGGGAAAAAGAGAAGTTTAGGGGCTGTTCAAAAAGTTCTCTCACGTCACTTTTGGGCCAAGAGAAGATAGAGTCCAAGTCTCTCACGTTCTGCATCCAGATTCGGACTGCACAGACATACCTGACTCAAAACGGCAAGAACTCCTTCATACGGACTCCGAATTGGGTGATTCTTTTTTTGTTGGAAATTAGATTTCATACACTTTCCAACCCAATTGAAATCACCTTCAAATTCGTCCGGAGCATTGAGATCCCGACGAAACAATCTGACGCTGCAGCAGAATCCGAGTCAAACTACAAGTCCAAAGGTGTTACATCACCTCCACTTGGGCCCATGAGCCTTGTACGACCTAGGGTTAGTTTTAGGCTGCCTTGGGACGTCCTTCCACCTCCTTGGCCGCCACCCCTTGCTCCTATATAAGTAGATCCATCTAGTAGCTTTTTCTTTGGGATTTGTTTAGTCAAAAGTTAGCCATTGCAACTTCGTGTACTTTGTTTGTGTCCAACGACCAGACAAAGACCACTTACGGATCCCCACCTTTATCAATTCTTCATCTATATTTGCAATATTCAGATTGCTTTATCATATTCTTGCTTGTTCTTCGATTGCATGCAGGAATAGACCTTCGTGGTCAGGCTGATCGTGCTTCTGGCATCGTCAGTAACCCCTGGAGATTGGTTTAGCGATTGCTAAGGCGCAACGTCGTGCACGTTCGTAGTCGGATCGTCAAAGTCGACTCCACCAAATCGTTAGTTATCTTCTCATCGAAAGATCGGGCCCCTCGCCTCTACCAAGTGGTATCAGTTTTCAGGTTGCTCGGTGAGAATTTCCAGTTATTCCTAGATAAGATTTATTTTCTTACCTATTGTCCAAGGAAAAGCCACAAAAAAAAGTTAGATCTATTCATCCTTTGTCCTAGCCAGTCTGAGCCTTTGCAATTTTCTTTTCATTGTTTGCATTATTGAATTATCGGTTGCATCGGCGTGTCGAGTTGCTGGTCTTAGTGTCTAGTTCGTTAGAGTTTCGAGTTCTGTTCACATTAGTCACGTCGCCGCTGCATCGTTATCCCTTCCGCTGTCCACCACCTCATCCATCAATTTCCACCTCGTGCAACCCATCTTTCATTGTCACAATCATAGTTGAAGTCGTTTGCATCTTTGCTTGATCCAATCTACATCTTATCTAGTTTGTCTTGGAAAGAGGGAGAAAGAAAAAAAAAAGACAGAGAAAAAAAAAGTAAAAAAAAAGAGGAGAGAAAGAAAAAGAAAAAAGAGTGTGAGAAAAAAAAAGGAAAAAGAAAAAGAAGGAAAAGAAAGTTGGAGAGAGTGTTGTTGTATATTCTGCTTGGCAGTTGTTTTCATCATTATCTTTACTGCCGTTGTGATCTTCACTTATATCTTGCTGTTAAGAGCTACTTCGTATCCTTTATTGATGCTAGTTGTGCTACACCGTGACATCATTAGTGTTCTAGGCTCGCGTCTCTAGTCCTGTCTAGCCTAGGACCAGCACAGTACCGTCGTTGAGCGTTTATTCAACATTGCATCTCTGAATTGATTATTGCTAATCTTTTGCTACCATATATAAAGCCAACCCAGCTCCACATATTGCTACACCGTGTTTACGTACGTTCACCTGACAATCGCTTTACTCAATCTTTGGAGTTATTTGACACCGCTGGTTGCCTATCACCACCTGCTGCATGGTAAGAACTTGTAAGATATTGACATTTGCTTTACTGTGAGCGCTTTACCACCACATCCTAGTAGTTCATAGGAACATTATTTTTGGATTTTGTTTCTTGTTTCTACTAATCATGACAGGTTCAAGAGTCAGTTGGGCTTCATCGATCGTGGGAGACGTGTCATCACCTCAGAAAATACAACCACCATCACAAGAGGTACAAAGACATCAGAATGCGCACAAACAGGTTCTTATTTCCATGCCACCTTTTCATGGTCGTTTTAAACCTGATTTATATATTGAATGGGAGTTCAACATCAATAATATATTTGCTTCCCATAGTTTTGATGAACGTAAAAAAATTAAGGTTGCGGTTGGTTCTTTCACTGGTTATGCTTTAGTTTGGTGGAGTGAATATTGTCGGTTACACCCTAATTATATACCTACTACTTGGATTGATTTGAAAGTTGCCATGCGACATACATTCGTCCCTGCTTATTATACTCGTGACATGCTTACAAAGTTGCAACATTTAAAACAAGGTAGTGGCACCGTAACGAAATATTATGATGATTTACAAACTACCTTGTTGCATTCCTCTTTACAAGAAAGTGAAGACGATTTTATGGATAGATTTTGGGCAGGATTAAATCGTGATATTCAGGAGTTACTAATTCATGAAGAGTGTTATCCTATGGACCATTTGTTTCGTCTTGCTTGTAGTGCTGAACAGGAAATAAAACGACGTATTGTCCGTAAGGAGAATAAGCGCCAGGTGCACATTCCAAGAAATGATACGGTTGTTCCTTCCACTACTAGGCGTACTATGACAGACACATCCGTTGTTGTGAGGACTACATCACCTCCACCATGTGACACATCACCTCCGACAGTGCCTACATCATCTGAGTTGATCATAAGAGGTAATGAAAAAGGTACCGATCTTCCACCTCCACATGAGTATGGTGAATGCCTTGTCAATTTAAATGAACCATGCGATGAGCTATCCACTACTTTGATCACACTAACTATTTTAGAGGAATATGTTCGTGATTTGACTTTGCCATGCGATCAAACAATTGTGAGTGAACCAATTGAATTAACTATTGATGCGAAAGAACCATTTGAATTAGGGAATAAATCAGATTTGTATCAAATACGTGTGAAAATAGTTGTGCCTATGTTTAATCATTTTGATATGACCTCTAATCTTGGTGATGGTTCATCAAGGTTGGGATGGTTTAATGATGAGCATTGCCAATCTTTTGTAACGATTAAGAGCTTCACTTATATGTGCAAATTGAGTTGCAATATTTTCATGCCTTCTACTTCTTGTGATAATATTTTGGCGTTATATTTTATGAACTACGAAAGTTACTCATCTATACATGTGTCATATGTGCGAAAATTAAGGGAAGTAAAAATGGATGACATATACATATACAACATGTACACCTTGTCTATTTTCTTACCCACATTTCAGATTAAGCAACGCCGAGGACGGCTTTATTTTCAAAAAAGGGAGGATGATGAGGACATGACTACCTTGGATACGACCAAAAATATTGCATACATGTATATTTGTGAGGTGATTTCTAATACAAACTATGCAACAATTTATTTATGTTATCCAGAACAAAAATACTTCACAGACTTTTGTGCCATGTCTAATTCCAGGTGCATGGGACATCTGTACAATTCACATATGAAGATAAGGGAAAAAGAGAAGTTTACGGGCTGTTCAAAAAGTTCTCTCACGTCACTTTTGGGCCAAGAGAAGATAGAGTCCAAGTCTCTCACGTTCTGCATCCAGATTCGGACTGCACAGACATACCTGACTCAAAACGGCAAGAACTCCTTCATACGGACTCCGAATTGGGTGATTCTTTTTTTGTTGGAAACTAGATTTCATACACTTTCCAACCCAATTGGAATCACCTTCAAATTCGTCCGGAGCATTGAGATCCCAACGAAACAATCTGACGCTGCAGCAGAATCCGAGTCAAACTACAAGTCCAAAGGTGTTACATCACCTCCACTTGGGCCCATGAGCCTTGTACGACCTAGGGTTAGTTTTAGGCTGCCTTGGGACGGCCTTCCACCTCCTTGGCCGCCACCCTTTGCTCCTATATAAGTAGATCCATCTAGTAGCTTTTTCTGAGGGATTTGTTTAGTCAAAAGTTAGCCATTGCAACTTCGTGTACTTCGTTTGTGTCCAACGACCAGACCAAGACCGCTTACGGATCCCCACATTTATCAATACATCATTCATATTTGCAATATTCAGATTGCTTTATCATATTCTTGCTTGTTCTTCGATTGCATGCAGGAATAGACCTTCGTGGTCAGGCTGATCGTGCTTCTGGCATCGTTGGTAACCCCTGGAGATTGGTTTAGCGATTGCTAAGGCGCAACGTCGTGCACGTTTGTAGTCGGATCGTCAAAGTCGTCTCCACCAAATTGATAGTTATCATCTCATCGAAAGATCGGGACACCCTAACCTCTATCAAAGCCAAAAAAAAATTTAGGGTTAGTTCATCATATCCGAACCAGTCTGAGCCATTGCATAATCTTTTCCGTGTTTGCTTAGTTGAATTTGCGGTTGCATCGTCGTGTCGAGTTGCTGGTCTTAGCGTCTAGTTCTTTAGAGTTTCGAGTTCTGTTCACAGAGTCACGCCGCCGCCGCACCATATTCATCACTGCTGCCATACCACCGCCGCTGCCATATCCCACCACCGCGACCACATACCACCACCGCTGCCATATCCTACAACCGCTGCCATATCCTACCACCATATATCCACCACCAATCCGAGTTCTTTTCATATTAGGTTTGTTCTCGAGATCCATCTAGGTTTCGGATTCGTGCTTCCTTGACTGCGTAGGTATCGAAAAAAACAAAGTGTGGAGACCCCCGGGCAGTTTTTAGGCCAAAATTTCGACAGGTGAAAATATTTTTTCCCTATCCTATTTTTAGGTTTTTCCGAGTCTTTTGAGACCCGTGCCATCATACTGTTTTTTACCGCACTTTTTCGTCGTCGCTGCCCTGATTCTGAAAAAAAAATCATCAAATTTTTTTGTGCATATCATCTTATTTTGACTTGGGAAGAGTTTTGAGACACTCACCATTATAGTGATTTTCGGCAAAAAAAAGTAGCGCAAAAAAAAAAGAGCAAAAAAAAAGAGGCGAAAAAAATTCAGAGTGTGCTTTCCCCTTGATTACGTGCAGCGCCGTGATGTTGTTAGTGTTCTAGGCTCGCGTCTCTAGTACTGTCTAGCCTAGAACCAGCACAGTACCGTCGTTGAGCATTTATTCAACTTTGCATCTCTGAATTGATTATTGCTGACCCTTTTTGGTACCATATTATAAGCCTTCCAAGCTCCACATGCATCTACATCGTGCGTTTGACTCTCCCTGGTAATCGCTCTATCCAAGCTTTGAGAGTTTTGACTACATCGGTTGTCGATCACCGCCTGCTGCTGGGTAAGAACTGGTAAGAATTTGAGATTTGCTTGACGGATTTGTGACACCCGCCACCACCACCACTTGTTAGTAGTATGTAGGATCATATTCTTGTGTGTTTCGATTGCTGCTAACCATGCCAGGATCACAAGCCGACGAGACTGACTGGTAGACCTTGACGAACAAGGAGCTTCATGATAAGTTTCATCAAATGATGAGTGGACAGGTGCAAGATGTGCTACACAGATTTGACGAGGCCATGGAGAAGATAGATGGCATGGAGAAGACGTTTGAAACAAAGCTCGATAACAAGTTTGCTGAATTGCTTTCGCGTTTTCCACCACCACCGGCCGCTGCAGCTGTCACACCTCTACAACAACAACAACATCGCCTTCCAAATCAAGTGGGACGAGCACAACGCGTTCCCCTTGAGCTTGGTCACACTTCTCGTGCCGCAGTTGATGTTTCTGTAGCTCCTGCTGCTACTGCAGAGGTGGATGACCATTACGAGGATGAGGTTGACCAAAATTAGAACTACGTGCAACCACCAGCACCACCACCACCAGGTCGTCCTCGTGCATATCATCGCAATGGTAGGGCTGCACCACCACGTGAGGTACATGACCATCTTCCTAAACTAAAATTGAATATTCCACCATTTGAGGGTAGATATGTTCCTGATATTTATCTTAGTTGGGAGTTAGAAACTGAACAATGTTTTACATGTTTACACTATCCCGAGGAGAGACGTGTTCCTGCTGCTGTTTGTGCTTTCACTAGTTTGGCATGTGTTTGGTGGTCTGAACATTGTAGATTATATCCTATTCCAGTTACTTGGGCTGCTTTGAAAACTGCTATGCGTACTCGTTGGGTTCCACCATATTATCAAAGTGAATTACTTCAAAAATTGCAGTGCTTAAGACAAGGAAAAAATTATGTAGAAGAATATTATCAGCAATTACAAACTGGCCTGATTAGATGTGGTATTGTTGACGAGAATGAAGCTTTTCTTGCACGTTTTATGGGTGGATTAAATAGAGAGATTCAGACCATTCTAGAGTATAAGGATTATAATAATATCACTCGTTTATTCCATCTTGCTTTTAAAGCTGAACATGAAGTGTAGGATCGACAGGCATTGGCGCGGACTAACTATTCTGCAGGTCGACCTTCATCATGGACACCGCGTGCATCCTCTATTTCCACACATTCTACTGCACCGACACCTCCATCAGTTGTTACCTCCAGCCATGATACAAGGAAGCAGGCACAACCACCATTATCTGCCAAGAGCACACCTATTGGGCCTGCACAGAGTTCTTCTTCTTCCATGGCATCAACAGGGCACACCGGTGATATTATTTGTCGTCGTTGTAAGGGAAGATGACATTTTGCGAGAGAATGCAAATCTCAGCGTGTAATGATTGCTACTGAGGATGGTGGATATGAGTCCGCTAGTGACTATGATGAGGAGACTTTGGCTCTTATTACACGTGAAGAACACGGTGGCGACGATTCTGATCATGAGACAAAATACATGGCTCCTGAAGATGCTGATAGGTATGAATGTTTAGTTGCTCAACGTGTTTTGAGTGTGCAGGTTACACAAGCTGAGCAAAATCAGAGGCATAATTTGTTCCATACAAAGGGAGTTGTGAAGGAACGTTCTGTTCGCGTGATCATAGATGGAGGGAGTTGCAACAACTTGGCTAGCATGGAGATGGTGGAGAAGCTATCTCTCACCACAAGACCACATCCACATCCTTACTACATCCAATGGTTCAACAACAGCGGCAAGGTAAGGTAACACCTACTGTTCGTGTGCATTTTAGTATCTCTACATATGCTGATTATGTTGATTGTGATGTGGTACCTATGCAAGCATGTTCCTTATTACTTGGTAGACCATGGCAATTTGATAAGAATTTTGTACACCATGGTAGAAACAATCAGTATACTCTTGTTCATAAGGATAAAAATATTACTTTGCTTCCTATGACTCCTGATTCCATTTTGAAAGATGATATTAATAGAGCTAATAAAGCAAAACAGGAGAAAAATAAGAGTGAAAATCAGATTGTGGCAAAAGAATTTGAGAAACAAATGAAGCCTAATAATAAACCATCTACTGTTGCTTCTGGAATTAAATTGAAAAGTGCATGTTTACTTGCCACCAAATCTGATATTGATGAGCTAGATTTTAGCAAATCTGTTTGCTAAGCTTTTGTGTGCAAAGAGGCATTATTTTCAATCAAGGACGTGCCTTCCTCTTTGCCTCCTGCTGTCTCTATCATAATGCAGGAGTTCGCCGACGTCTTTCCACAAGACGTGCCACCGGGATTACCACCTATTCGAGGGATTGAGCATCAGATTGACTTAATTCCCGGTGCATCGCTACCCAACCGCGCACCCTACCGTACCAATCCAGAAGAGACGAAGGAGATTATGCGTCAAGTACAGGAGCTACTCGACAAAGGTTAGATACGCGAATCCCTTAGTCCTTGTGATGTTCCTATTATTCTAGTGCCGAAAAAGGATGGTACATCGCGTATGTGTGTTGATTGTAGAGGCATTAATAATATTACTATTCGTTATCGTCATCCTATTCCTAGGCTAGATAATATGCTTGATGAATTGAGTGGCTCTACAATATTCTCCAAAGTTGATTTGCGTAGTGGATACCATCAAATTCGTATGAAATTGGGAGATGAATGGAAAACAGCATTTAAAACTAAGTTTGGATTATATGAGTGGTTAGTCATGCCTTCTGGGTTAACTAATGCACCTAGTACTTTCATGAGATTAATGAGTGAAGTTTTACGTGCCTTCATTGGACGATTTGTGGTAGTATACTTTGATGATATTTTGATTTATAGCAGATCTTTGGAGGAACATTTGGAACATTTATGTGCTGTTTTTATTGCTCTACGTGATGCACATTTGTTTGGTAACCTTGGAAAGTGCACCTTTTGCACCGACCGAGTCTCTTTTCTTGGCTATGTTGTTACTCCACAGGGAATTGAGGTTGATAAAGCCAAGATTGAAGCTATTGAGAGTTGGCCGCAACCCAAAACGGTCACACACGTGAGGAGTTTCCTTAGCCTCGCTGGATTCTACCGGCGTTTTGTGAGAGATTTCAGCACCATTGCTGCACCTCTCAATGAACTTACAAAGAAGGATGTGCCTTTTGTTTGGGGTACTGCACAGGAAGAAGCATTCACGGTATTGAAAGATAAGTTGACACATGCTCGTTTACTCCAACTTCCTGATTTTAATAAGACTTTTGAGCTCGAATGTGATGCTAGTGGAATTGGGTTAGGAGGTGTGTTATTACAAGATGGTAAACGTGTTACATACTTTTCTGAAAAATTGAGTGGGCCTAGTCTGAATTATTGTACTTATGATAAGGAATTATATGCTCTTGTTCGGACTTTGGAAACATGGCAACATTATTTATGGCCCAAAGAATTTGTTATACATTCTGATCATGAATCTTTGAAGCACATTAAAAGTCAAGCAAAACTGAACTGTAGACATGCTAAATGGGTTGAATTCATAGAGACTTTCCCTTATGTTAATAAACACAAGAAGGGAAAAGAAAATGTTATTGTTGATGCTTTGTCTCGTCGTTATACTATGCTTTCACAACTTGACTTTAAAATATTTGGTTTGGAGACCATCAAAGATCAATATGTGCATGATGCTGAATTTAAAGATGTTTTGCAGAATTGTAAAGAAGGGAGAACATGGAACAAGTTCGTCGTTAATGATGGATTTGTGTTTCGTGCTAACAAGCTATGCATTCCAGCTAGCTCTGTTCGTCTTTTGTTGTTGCAGGAGGCGCATGGAGGACGATTAATGGGACACTTTGGCGTCAAGAAGACGGAGGACGTACTTGCTACACATTTCTTTTGGCCAAAGATGAGACGGGATGTTGAGCGTTTTGTTGGTCGCTGCACTACATGTCAAAAAGCTAAGTCACGACTCAATCCTAATGGTTTATATATTCCTTTGCCTGTCCCTAGTGTTCCTTGGGAAGATATATCTATGGACTTTGTTTTGGGTTTACCTCGAACAAAGAAGGGGAGGGATAGCATATTTGTTGTCGTGGATATGTTCTCGAAGATGGCACACTTTATACCATGTCATAAAAGCGATGATGCTGCTAATGTTGCTGATTTGTTCTTTCGTGAAATTATTCGCTTGCATGGTGTGCCAAATACTATTGTTTCAGATCATGATACTAAATTTCTTAGCCACTTTTGGAGATGTTTATGGGCTAAGTTGGGGACTAAACTGCTTTTTAGTACTACTTGTCACCCCCAAACTGATGGACAAACTGAAGTAGTCAATAGAACATTGTCTACTATGCTTAGGGCTGTTTTGAAGAATAATAAGAAAATGTGGGAAGAATGCTTGCCTCATATTGAATTTGCTTATAACCGTTCAATGCATTCTACTACTAAGATGTGCCCTTTTGAAATTGTGTATGGTTTCCTACCTCGTGCACCTATTGATTTGTTGCCTCTTCCATCTTCGGAGAAGGTTAATTTTGATGCTAAAGAACGTGCTGAATTGATTTTAAAAATGCATGAGTTAACTAAGGAAAACATTGAGCGTATGAATGCTAAATATAAACTTGTTGGAGATAAGGGTATAAAACATGTTGTGTTTGCACCTGGAGATCTTTTTCGGTTACATTTGCGTAAGGATAGATTTCCTAATTTGCCCAAATCAAAGCTAATGCCACGTGCTGATGGTCCTTTTAAGGTGTTAGAGAAAATAAATGATAATGCATATAAACTCGAGCTACCTACATATTTTGGGGTTAGTCCCACTTTTAACATTGCAGATTTGAAGCCTTATTTGGGTGAGGAAGATGAGCTTCCGTCGAGGACGACTTCATTTCAAGAAGGGGAGGATGATGAGGACATCAATACCATTGTTACACCCACAGCCCCTACTGTTACATATACTGGACCAATTACTAGAGCTTGCGCACGCCAATTAAATTACCAGGTACTTTCATTTCTTGGTAATGATTTTAATGTTCATGACTATATGATGCTGCCTAAATTGGATACATTTGTTTTGCTTACAATTGAAGGGCCAAGCTTGGAGAAGGATGAACATTGGAGCAAGAACACACATGGAGTTGATGGCATGCGCAAGGCGATCAAGAATGGAGTTACAAGTGATGATTTCAGGACTTTGAAGCCACCATAAGGAGTGCATGAAGCCTTGAACGAAATATACAAGATGCCACTTCATAAATTTCGTCTAGAAGCCATTATAGGTGCTGCGTCACCTTATTATTGGGCCAGGCCCATGTATTTTCGAAATACTTAAGTATAGGCTGTTTTTAGAGTCCGTATGTGTGGGGAAACAAGAGTTAGGGTTGATTTCGGACCCCTCCTCCAAGGGCCACAAAATTCCCCCCTCTTCCTCCATATATACAGCCCTTAGGGCGTCGTTTAGACTACGGGTTTTGTTTAGATTAAAGTTCGCCATAGCTGCAACTTCGTGTACTTCGTTTGTGTTCAACGACCAGACAAAGACGTCACATAACTCCACCTTGATCAATAAAGCTTTCCTCTTATATTCGCAATATCCAGATTGCAATCTTAGTTTCTTGCTTGTTCTTCGTTTGCTTGCAGGAAATAGACCCTCGTGGTCAGGTTGATCGTGCTCCGGTGTGGTCAATAACCTCTCGGAGTTGGTTTAGAGATTGCTAAGGCGCGACGTCCTCGCACGTTCGTAGTCGGATCGTCAAAGTCTACTCCACTGAAAACGAAAGCCACCATCTCATCAAAAGACGGGACACCTTTGCCTCTATCAACGTGTGTGACCATTTTGGGCTGCGGCCAACTCTCAATAGCTTCAATCTTAGCTTTATCAACCTCAATTCCCTGTGGAGTAACAACATAGCCAAGAAAAGAGACTCAGTCGGTGCAAAAGGTGCACTTTCCAAGGTTACCAAACAAACGTGCATCACGTAGAGCAATAAAAACAACACGTAAATGTTCCAAATGTTCCTCCAAAGATCTGCTATAAATCAATATATCATCAAAGTATACTACCACAAATCGTCCAATGAAAGCACGTAAAACTTCATTCATTAATCTCATGAAAGTACTAGGTGCATTAGTTAACCCAAAACGCATGACTAACCACTCATATAATCCGAACTTAGTTTTAAATGCTGTTTTCCATTCATCTCCCAATTTCATACGAATTTGATGGTATCCACTACGCAAATCAACTTTGGAGAATATTGTAGAGCGACTCAATTCATCAAGCATATCATCTAGCCTAGGAATAGGATGACGATAACGAATAGTAATATTATTAATGCCTCTACAATCAACACACATACACGATGTACCATCCTTTTTCGGCACTAGAATAATAGGAAGAGCACAAGGACTAAGGGATTCGCGTATATAACCTTTGTCGAGTAACACCTGTACTTGACGCATAATCTCCTTCGTCTCTTCTGGATTGTTACGGTACGGTGCGTGGTTGGGTAGCGATGCACCGGGAATTAAGTCAATCTGATGCTCAATCCCTCGAATAGGTGGTAATCGCGGCGACACGTCTTGTGGAAAGACGTCGGCGAACTCCTGCAAAATTTTAGTGATAGAAGGAGGCAAAGAGGAAGGCACGTCCTCGAAAGAAAATAATGCCTCTGTGCACACAAAAGCATAGCAAACAGATTTGCTAAAATCTAGCTTATCAATATCAGATTTGGTGGCAAGTAAACATGCACTTTCAATTTAATTTCAGAAGCAACAATAGATGGTTTATTATTAGGCTTCATTTGTTGCTCAAATTCTTTTCCCACAATCTGATTTTCACTCTTATTTTTCTCCTGTTTTGCTTTATTAGCTCTATTAATATCATCTTTCAAAATGGAATCAGGAGTCATAGGAAGCAAAGTAATATTTTTATCCTTATGAACAAGAGTATACTGATTGTTTCTACCATGGTGTATAGAATTTTTATCAAATTGCCATGGTCTACCAAGTAATTAGGAACATGCTTGCATAGGTACCACATCACAATTAACATAATCAGCATATGTAGAGATACTAAAATGCACACAAACAGTACGTGTTACCTTAACCTTGCCGCTGTTGTTGAACCATTGGATGTAGTAAGGATGTGGATGTTGTCTTGTGGTGAGAGATAGCTTCTCCACCATCTCCATGCTAGCCAAGTTGTTGCAACTCCCTCCATCTATTATCACGCGAACAGAAGGTTCCTTCACAACCCCCTTTGTATGGAACAAATTATGCCTCTGATTTTGCTCTGCTTGTGTAACCTGCACACTTAAAACACGTTGAGCAACTAAACATTCATACCTGTCAGCATCTTCAGGAGCCATGTATTGCGTCTCATGATCAGAATAGTCTCCACCGTGTTCTTCACGTGTAATAAGAGCCAAAGTCTCCTCATCATAGTCACTAGCGGACTCATATCCACCATCCTCTGTAGCAATCATCACACGCTGAGATTTGCATTCTCTTGCAAAATGTCCTCTTCCCTTACAACGACGGCAAATAATATCACTGGTGTGCCCTATTGATGCCATGGAAGAAGAAGAACTCTGTGCAGGCCCAATAGGTGTGCTCTTGGCACATAATGGTGGTTGTGCCTGCTTCCTTGTATCATGGCTGGAGGTAACAACTGATGGAGGTGTCGGTGCAGTAGAATGTGTGGAAGTAGAAGATGCACGCGGTGTCCATGATGAAGGTCGACCTGCAGAAAAGTTAGTCCGCGCCAATGCGTGTCGATCCTACACTTCACGTTCATCTTTACAAGCAAGATGGAATAAACGAGTGATATTATTATAATCCTTACACTCTAGAATGGTCTGAATCTCTCTATTTAATCTACCCATAAAACGTGCAAGCATAGCTTCATTCTCCTCAACAATACCACATCTAATCAGGCCAGTTTGTAATTGCTGATAATATTCTTCTACAGAATTTTTTTCTTGTCTTAAGCGCTGCAATTTTTGAAGTAATTCACGTTGATAATATGGTGGAACCCAACGAGTACGCATAGCAGTTTTCAAAGCAGCCCAAGTAACTGGAATAGGATATAATCTACAATGTTCAGATCACCAAACACATGCCAAACTAGTGAAAGCACAAACAGCAGCAGGAACACGTCTCTCCTCGGGATAGTGTAAACATGTAAAACGTTGTTCAGTTTCTAACTCCCAACTAAGATATATATCAGGAACATATCTACCCTCAAATGGTGGAATATTCAATTTCAGTTTAGGAAGATGGTCATGTACCTCAGGTGGTGGTGCAGCCCTACCGTTGCGATGATATGCATGAGGACAACCTGGTGGTGGTGGTGCTGGTGGTTGCACGTAGTTCTAATTTTGGTCAACCTCATCCTCGTAATGGTCCTCCACCTCTGCAGTAGCAGCAGGAGCTACAGAAACATCAACAGCGGCACCAGAAGTTTGACCAGGCTCAAGGGGAACGCGCTGTGCTCGTCCCACTTGATTTGGAAGGCGATGTTGTTGTTGTTGTTGTTGTTGTTGTTGTTGTTGTTGTTGTTGTTGTTGTTGTTGTTGTTGTTGTTGTAGAGGTGCGATAGCTGCAGCGTCCGGTGGTGGTGGAAAACGCGAAAGCAATTCAGCAAACTTGTTATCGAGCTTTGTTTCAAACGTCTTCTCCATGACATCTATCTTCTCCATGGCCTCTTCAAATCTGTTTAGCACATCTTGCACCTGTCCACTCATCATTTGCTGAAACTTATCATGAAGCTCCTTGTTCGTCAAGTTCTCCCAGTCAGTCTCGTTGGCTTGTGATCCTGGCATGGTTAGCAGCAATAGAAACACACAAGAATATGATCCTACAGGCTACTAGAAAATGGTGGTGGTCCGGCGTCACAAATCCGTCAAGCAAATCTCAAATTCTTACCAGTTCTTACCCAGCAGCAGGTGGTGATCGGCAACCGTGGTAGTCAAAACTCTCAAAGGTTGGATAAAGCGATTACCAGGGAGAGTCAAAACGCACGACGTAGATGTATGTGGAGCTGGGAAGGCTTATAAGATGGTAGGAAAAAGGGTCAGCAATAATCAATTCAGAGATGCAAAGTTGAATAAACGCTCAACGACGGTACTGTGCTGGTCCTAGGCTAGACCGTACTAGAGACGCGAGCCTAGAACACTAACAAAATCACGGCGCTGCACGTAATCAAGGGGAAAGCACACTCTGAAATATATTTTTTCGCCTCTTTTTTTGCGCTCTTTTTTTTGCGCTCCTTTTTTTTGCCGAAAATCACTATAATTGCGAGTGTCTCAAAACACTTCCCAAGTCAAACTAAGATGATAGGCACGAAATTTTTTTGACGATTTTTTTTTCGGAATCAGGGCAGCAACGACGAAAAAGTGCGGTAAAAAAATAGTATGGTGGCACGTGTTTCAAAAGACTCCGAAAAGCCCAAAAATAGGATAGGTGGTGGATATGTGGTGGTTGAATATGGCAGCGGTGGTGGTATATGGATACAGATTGGTGGTGGTATATGGATATGGATCGGCGGTGGTATATGGCAGTAGCGATGAAGATGTTGCGGCGGCGGCGTGACAACTTATGACCAGAACTCGAAACTCTAAAAGACTAGACGCTAAGACCAGCAACTTGACACGATGATGCAACCGCAAATTCAACTAAGCAAACATGGAAACGGTTATGCAAAGGCTCAGACTGGTTCGGATATGATGAACTAACCCTAATTTTTTTTGGATTTTTCGTGGACTGTAGGTATGAAGAACAGACTCGATCTAATCTATGAAAAACTGTAAAATCTCACCGAGCAACTTGGAAATCTGATACCACTTGATAGAGGCAAAGGTGTCCCGTCTTTCGATGAGATGGTGGCTATCGTTTTGGAGGAAGTCGACTTTGACGATCCGACTACGAACATGCGAGGACGTCGCGCCTTAGCAATCGCTAAACTAACTCCGAGAGGTTATTGACCACGCCGGAGCACGATCAACCAGACCACGAAGGTCTATTTCCGGCAGGCAAACAAAGAACAAGCAAGAAACTGAGATTGCAACCTGGATATTGCGAATTCAAGAGGATAGCTTTATTGATCAAGTGGGGTTCTATGACGTCCTTGTCTGGTCGTTGAACACAAACGAAGTACGCAAAGTTGCAGCTATGGCGAACTTTAATCTAAACAAAACCCAAAGTCTAAACGACGCCCTAAGGGCTGCATATTTGGGGGGAAGAGGGGGGAATTTCGTGGCCCTTGGTGGAGGGGTCCGAAACCAACCCTAACTCTTGTTTCCCCACACATATGGACTGTAAAAACGTCCTATACTCAAGTATTTCGAAATTCCATGGGCCTGGCCAAATAATAAGGTGACGCAGCACCTATAATAGGCTCTGGACGAAATTTATGAAGTGGCATCTTGTATATTTCGTCCAAGGCTTAACGCACTCATTATGGTGGCTTCAAAGTCCTGAATCATCACTTGCAACTCCAGTCTTGTTCCCCTTGCGCATGCCATCATCTCCATGCTTGATCTTGCTCCAATGTTCATCCTTTTGTCCAAGCTAGGCCCTTCATTTGTAAGCAAGACAAATTTATCCAATTTAGGTAGCATCATATTCTCATGAACAGTAGAATCATTACCAAGAAACGAAAGTACCTGGTAATTTAATTGGCGTGCGCGAGCTCTAGTAATTGGTCTTGTATATGTGTCAGTTGGAGCTATGGGTGTAACCTTGTTAGTGATGTCCTCATCAGTGGTGGTTGATGAAGAAGCGATTGTCCCTAAGTAGCCTAAACACCTTAGGAGACTCAAATCACTACTCAAGCAACCACAAATGCTATGGTGGACAAAATGGGTTAGGTTGCGGAAAGCTATGGTGGCTATGCGGGTGATATGGTGGAGGGCCGATACAAACTTGCCAAATTTGACAAAGTTTAATGGAGTCAAATGATGATGGTAGTATTTTTTTGATATGGGGGATGTCAAGAGCTTGTAAACGAGCTAAAGAACGTCCAAATCAGAGTTCGTATGAATTAGTTATGACCAAAACAAAAATCGGCCTAATTCAAAATCTAGAGGTACGGGACGTCCGGAAAATGACGGACGACTGGTGACCGGACGTCCGGTCGGGCTCAGAAATCCGGTATTTTCTTCTGTATAGGTAGTTCCGGTCGTCCGATAGATGAGGGACGTCCGGTGCTTCGTGAGGGTCCGGACATCCGGTAAAACGCCAGTCGTCCGGTGGGTCGGGGTCAACGCGAGATTTGAGCTCGGGAACATGATTTTGGGCAGAATTTGATGATTTTGGGGTCAAAATTGATGAGATTTCGTGGATGGAAAGTGGGGAAACTTGGGGAGGTGCTAGATCCACTAAAAACCAAGCAAATCCATGTATCAAAATCAACAAAAGATCTTCAAACCAACAAATCAAAAAAAAATTGGTGCTATTTTTGGTGGGGATTTTCGAGATTTAGGACGAAATCACACAAAAGAAGGATAGAAAACGGTGGAGGGAGCTCCAAATTCGTGAGAAACCTTGCTCTTGATACCATATGATGTAGGGTGGAACCCTAGATGGCCGATCTTTCACGAAATGGAGGGGATCCCACGAAAACCACAAAGAACACGAGGGGGAATACGAGGGGAAACACGAGATACAAGATCCTCGAAACACAAAGAGATACAAGATCCATGATCAACAAGGGACGATACAAGTAGCGATAGTCTTCTCCGTGAGGAGGTCTTGGTATCCCGTAGGATCTTCTCCGCAGAGGTCTTGAATCCGTGTGGATCTTCTCCGTGGAGGCGCCGCAGTCACTCCCAAGGAGATGAACCACTAGTGGATGAGCAAAGCTCTGTCTCAAATGAGCTAAACCTAAGCTAAACCCTCACTAGGAGGAGGTGGAGGAGAATATATAGTCTAGGTCCATGAAGGGGTAAGTTGGAGAGGGATACTGATGAGGACATCACTAACAAGGTTACACCCACAGCTCCAACTGACACATATACAGGACCAATTACTAGAGCTCGCGCACGCCAATTAAATTACCAGGTACTTTCGTTTCTTGGTAATGAATCTAATGTTCATGAGAATATGATGCTGCCTAAATTGGATACATTTGTCTTGCTTACAAATGAAGGGCCTAGCTTGGACAAGAAGGATGAACATTGGAGCAAGATCAAGCATGGAGATGATGGCGTGCGCAAGGGGAACAAGAATGGAGTTTCAATTGATGATTTCAGGACTTTGAAGCCACCATAATGAGTGTGGGAAGCCTTGGACGAAATATACAAGATGCCACTTCATAAATTTCGTCCCGAGGCTATTATAGGTGCTGCGTCACCTTATTATTGGGCCAGGCCCATGTAATTTCGAAATACTTGAGTATAGGCTGTTTTTAGAGTCCGTATGTGTGGGGAAACAAGAGTTAGGGTTGGTTTCGGACCCCTCCACCAAGGGCCACGAAATTCCCCCCTCTTTCCCTCATATATACAGCCCTTAGGGCGTCGTTTAGACTTTGGGTTTTGTTTAGATTAAAAGTTCGCCATAGCTGCAACTTCGCGTACTTCGTTTGTGTTCAACGACCAGACAAAGGCGTCACAGAACCCCACCTTGATCAATAAAGCTTTCCTCTTATATTCGCAATATCCAGATTGCAATCTTAGTTTCTTGCTTGTTCTTCGTTTGCCTGCAGGAAACAGACCTTCGTGGTCAGGTTGATCGTGCTCCGGCGTGGTCGATAACCTCTCGGAGTTGGTTTAGCGATTGCTAAGGCGCGACGTCCACGCACGTTTGTAGTCGGATCGTCAAAGTCGACTTCATCCAAACGATAGCCACTATCTCATCGAAAGACGGGACACCTTTGCCTCTATCAGTACATTGGTCAAGTTGCCGAGGACGCGCGACAATTCCAACAAAGCACCAAGGAGCAAATCGACCTCATCAACACCAACATGTCTACTCAATACAATGAGCTACGGACATTGATCATCAACCGACGTTCTTCCTCAACATCATCTCATCGACGAAGCCGCTCGAGTCGACATACCGACTCAACGCAAGACTCAAGTACACCTACGTCAAATACTCTTCGTCAAGCCGCACGTCAAGCTCGACATGAACATCGGCAACCTCTACATGACAAGAGTTCTCAAGAACCATTCGACGAGCAAGAAGGCCGACGTCGTCACAACCAAGCTACACTTGAGCAAGCACAAGAACGGCAACGACTACGCCAACAACAACAAGAGCGAGCTCGTCAATATCAAGAAGAACAAGATGCCGAGGCTAACCGCCAAGCACAACAACGTCGTGACGCTCAAGCTATGGAGGCGCAACGTGCTTTACAAGATGCACACCGCAATGTGGCCGCCCGCAATCGACACACTCGTCAAGAAGAGGATTTTCTTCGAGATGAGATGCAAGAACGGCGCCATCAAGCAAGAATGCAAGAAGAAGCTCCTCCTCAAGCGCGACATGAGCAACAATACCAACAAGAACATCAACTCCAACAAGAACGTCTACATCCTCAAGAGCAACACGATACGACAAACCGACAAAATCGAGATCTTCCTCCCAATAGGCAAGGAAACAATGATGAGCATCGCTGTGGCAAGCTCAAGTTCACCATGCCAAAGTTTTCCGGAAGCATTGATCCCGAAGACTACCTCTCATGGGCATTAAAAGTTGACAAGATCTTTCGCCTTCACAACTTCGATGAAGAGAAGAAGATCGCTATGGCATCACTTGAGTTCCAAGACTATGTTCTCATTTGGTGGGAGCAAATCATAGAGAGAAGAGAAGCCAAAGGCGAACCTCCTATCACCACTTGGGCTCAAATGAAGGAAGTGATGAGAGCACGCTTCGTGCCTACACACTACAACCGAGACTTGTTCAAGAAGCTACAACTCCTCAAGCAAGGTACCAAGTCCGTTGAAGAGTACTACAAGGAGATGGAGATTGCCATGATACGAGCGAACATCACGGAAGATGATGAGCAAACTATGGCGCGATTCTTGAATGGACTCAACTATCCCATCAAGAAGATTGCGGACTTCCAACCATACAACAATCTCCTCGAGCTAGTACATCAAGCAACCAAAGCGGAGCGACAAGTTCAAGAAGACTACAAGTACTCAAAGTTCACCTCCAAGAACTTCGGTTCCTACAACCAAGCTTCAACGACTTCGGCTACTCCTCCTACCTCTTCCAAGCCTCCTACAAACTTCGGAGACAAGCAAAGCTACAAGAATGCGACTACATCGAGTCGTCCACCTTCTACCAACAACTTCAAGCCAAGAGCTTCCTCAACCACACCTCCAACCGAAGATAACAACAAGACGAGCTCCATCAAATGCTTCAAGTGCCAAGGACGAGGCCACAAGTCATTTGAGTGCAAGACCGTTCGCACCATGATCATCAACGACGACGGATCTTATGACTCCATGAGCGATGATGAGATGGAAGCACTTGAGCATGTCGCTATGCATCGCCAAGTCAATGACGAAGAAGACAATCAAGTGTTTTGCGACAATGACTCAAGCCCCAACCTTGTTGTCTCCAAAGTCTTGACACTCCAACATCAACAAGATGACGACCAACGTTGTCACATTTTCCATACGAAGGCCGGCATCAATGGACGCGCCGTCAAGGTTATCATCGATGGCGGAAGTTGCCACAACTTGGCAAGCGAAGAGCTATGCGATGATGAGGACATCACTAACAAGGTTACACCCACAGCTCCAACTGACACATATACAGGACCAATTACTAGAGCTCGCGCACGCCAATTAAATTACCAGGTACTTTCGTTTCTTGGTAATGAATCTAATGTTCATGAGAATATGATGCTGCCTAAATTGGATACATTTGTCTTGCTTACAAATGAAGGGCCTAGCTTGGACAAGAAGGATGAACATTGGAGCAAGATCAAGCATGGAGATGATGGCATGCGCAAGGGGGACAAGAATGGAGTTACAATGGATGATTTCAGGACTTTGAAGCCACCATAATGAGTGCGAGAAGCCTTGGACGAAATATACAAGATGCCACTTAATAAATTTCGTCCAGAGGCTATTTTAGGTGCTGCGTCACCTTATTATTGGGCCAGGCCCATGTAATTTCGAAATACTTGAGTATAGGCTGTTTTTAGAGTCCGTATGTGTGGGGAAACAAGAGTTAGGGTTGGTTTCGGACCCCTCCACCAAGGGCCACGAAATTCCCCCCTCTTTCCCTCATATATATAGCCCTTAGGGCGTCGTTTAGACTTTGGGTTTTGTTTAGATTAAAAGTTCGCCATAGCTGCAACTTCGCGTACTTCGTTTGTGTTCAACGACCAGACAAAGGCGTCACAGAACCCCACCTTGATCAATAAAGTTTTCCTCTTATATTCGCAATATCCAGATTGCAATCTTAGTTTCTTGCTTGTTCTTCGTTTGCCTGCAGGAAACAGACCTTCGTGGTCAGGTTGATCGTGCTCCGGCGTGGTCGATAACCTCTCGGAGTTGGTTTAGCGATTGCTAAGGCGCGACGTCCACGCACGTTCGTAGTCGGATCGTCAAAGTCGACTTCATCCAAACGATAGCCACTATCTTATCGAAAGACGGGACACCTTTGCCTCTATCAAGTGGTATCAGATTTCCAGGTTGCTCGGTGAGATTTTACAGTTTTTCGTAGATTAGATCGAGTCTGTTCTTCATACCTACAGTCCACGAAAAAGCCAAAAATAATAATAATTTAGGGTTAGTTCATCCCATCCGAACCAATCTGAGCCTTTGCATAATCTTTTCTGTATTTGCTTTGTTGAATTTACGGTTGCATCGTCGTGTCAAGTTGCTGGTCTTAGCGTCTAGTTCTTTAGAGTTTCGAGTTCTGTTCACAGTTGTCACGCCGCCGCCGCAACATCTTCATCACTACTGCCACATACCACCACCGATCCGTATCCATATACCACCACCAATCCGAATCCATATACCACCACCGCTGCCATAACCTACCACCGCTGCCATATCCTACCACCATATATCCACCGCCAATCCGAGTTCTTTTCATATTAGGTTTGTTCTCGAGATCCATCTAGGTTTCGGTTTTCGTGTTTCCTTGTCTGCGTAGGTCTCGGAAAAAAAAAAGAGTCTGGAGACCCCCGGGCAGTTTTTAGGCCAAAATTTCGACAGGTGAAAATATTTTTTCCCTATCCTATTTTTGGGCTTTTCTGAGTCTTTTGAGACACGTGCCACCATACTGATTTTTTCCCGCACTTTTTCGTCGTCGCTGCCTGATTCCGAAAAAAAAATTCGTCAAAAAAATTTCGTGCCTATCATCTTAGTTTGACTTGGGAAGTGTTTTGAGACACTCGCCATTATAGTGATTTTTGGCAAAAAAAAAACAGCGCAAAAAAAAAGCGCAAAAAAAAAAGAGGCGAAAAAAAAATTCAGAGTGTGCTTTCCCCTTGATTACGTGCAGCACCGTGATTTTGTAGTGTTCTAGGCTCGCGTCTCTAGTACGGTCTAGCCTAGGACCAGCACAGTACCGTCGTTGAGCGTTTATTCACCTTTGCATCTCTGAATTGATTATTGCTGACCTTTTTTTTGCTACCATATTATAAGCCTTCTGATACGGTGTATCCTAGGGCCATCCCCATGGACCCTCCTTCACCCCCTCAAGTGCCTCAAGGACCGATGACACGTGCTCGTACTAGAGCTTTTGAGACCGAGGTGACGTCACTCCAAGCCCTACTTCCTTATGAATCTTGCGAGACATGGTTGCTACCTCAAGCGGGCGTGCTTTGTGTGCTCAGGTGCGAAGGAGACCACTTCGGAGAAGAGCTTGAAGATGGACAAGTCCCCAAGGTCGTGGACGAGCCAATGCATCGAGAAGAGCAGAAGAGAGCTCCAGGCCCCGGACATCCGGCCCCCTGGCCCGGACATCCGGCCCCTGGGCGTTCAACTACAGAAGGCCGCTTGCAGCAGAAGCTACAGGGCCCGGACATCCGGCCAGGGCCCGGACATCCGGCCAAGCACGGCCCGGACATCCGGCCCCGGGCCCGGAAATCCGGCGCCTCTGTCCAGAGAGCGCCCGAGGCTCGACTGCCCCAGCCCGGACATCCGGGCCCCCGCCCCGGACATCCGGCGTCCCGGGAAGCCCCGGACATCCGGCCCGCTGCCCGGACGTCCGGCTCCTGATCTGCCTGCGCGCAGCACTTGGGCCGAGGCCCGTGTATCCCCTTCGCCCCGTAGACTATATATACTCCTCTCCTCATTCCGTTTAGGGTTAGCTGTGGTTTTAGCTCATTTGACACTTGTGTGGATTTCTCCCACGAGACCGGTGCGCCTCTACGGAGAAGATCCACCTCTGGATTCAAGACCCCTAACGGGAAGATCCCACGGGATTCCAAGACCTCCTCCGGGAGAAGACTATCTGTATCACCGTTGTTGACTTTGGATCATGTATCTCGACCTTGTATCGCGAATCTAGCACTTGTGTGATTGCTTCCGTGTTGATTTGAGTGTTCTCTCTTGTGTTTTCCCCATCTTTCTCCGTGTTTTCCCCGTGTTCATCGTGTGCCAACCTCCAAACGTGAAAGATCCGCTGATTAGGGTTCCACCCTGTATCATTATGGTATCTAGAGCAAAGGTTTCTCACGATTTTGGAGCCCCACACTTTGTTTTCTAGCCTGTTTTTGTCGTGTTCTTCCTAATTTCGAAAATTGCCCCACAAAAAGAGCCCCAAAAATTTGCTGTGATCTGTTGATTTGGCAAGATTTTGTTGAATTTGTTCCATGGATTTGCTGTGCCACGTGTGGATCTAGCTTTTCCTCCACTTTTCCCCAAATTTCATCCGAAAAATCCTCCGAATTTTTGCCCCAAAACCCCCTTTGCAACGTGTTCTTGCTGGCTAGGGCACCCCGGACATCCGGCTCGTGCCCCGGACATCCGGCCCGGCCCGGACATCCGGCCCCTGGCCCGGACATCCGGCCTCCCGCAGCCATTTGGCCCCACTACACTTCCCTCCTAGCAATCATCCGCCTCTTCGTTCGGTGATCCACTCACCCTTCCGCAAACCACCACCGATCTTCCGCAACAACCACCATCGCTTCACCGCTTCGAGTTTGGAAAATTTGTCTCCATTTGCCGTGGATACTTGAGTTTTGGTTTCACCGTTTCCTTGGATGTTTCGGCTACCTTGGGACGGCAAGACTTCGACGACACCACCGCTCAACTTCGGCAAGGACGGTAACATCGACGACACTTCGATCATTCTATCTTGCAATTGCATTGTCACCCTATGAACCATCTTTGCGTAGCTTTCCCATTGAGACTAGCCATTTGAGTATTGCCGGGCCACGACACTTGTGCACATTAGTGATACTCATATATATATTGCATACCACATCATCTTGGTATATTGCATATCTCCTTGTGCCACAAGAGTGCTCCGCATACACAATAGCTAACTTGATACGAGAAGCATACATATGTGCCCAAAGAAAGAGCTCAAAAGCTTTGAAGCAAAAGAGACAATCCAAGCAAAGAAACAATAGCATCATACGCCTTGCATCCAAAGAGATCATACATAGCAACATCATCTTGTGCTCAAGCATCGGCACATCATACACTCATAGCATACTTGTGATAGATAGTCGTTACGTTTTGCCCATATAGGTCGTGCACAAGTGCGTATCCGCCTATTAAGCAATCGGTTAGCGTCTCTCTAGCGTTGTGCAACACGAGCATTTTCCGTGGTTTTCCACATTTTTCGCTCATCCTTGGTTGCACAACCACAGTTATCTATCCGTGCGTGTGTTCCGTGTGCTACTCTTTGCTAGTGATCTACTTGTTGCATGAGCAAATTGTGAACCATTTTCAACATCTTTGAGTCATTTTGACGATTGCATTGAATTTGTGCCACATCCGAACCGAGCTCCTCTCAAAGCTTTACTTGTGTAGGTGTGAGAATCGACACGAAGTGATACCAATAGTGCTATTTCCGGGTTACATTGTTGAGTGATCATTGATCCATTTTCAACCTCGGTTAAGGTACATTGATATTGTCTTCTCCTTTCTCCACTCACTTACTTGCTTGTGATGATGGATAGGCCAAGTTCATCTACCAACCCGATCTTCGATGACCCTCAAGAATCGAACAACTACGTCACCAAACTACATCTATTCGGTGTCCAACGAGCTCTACATCAAGAGAGTGAAGCTATGCGAGAGTACATTGGTCAAGTTGCCGAGGACGCGCGACAATTCCAACAAAGCACCAAGGAGCAAATCGACCTCATCAACACCAACATGTCTACTCAATACAATGAGCTACGGACATTGATCATCAACCGACGTTCTTCCTCAACATCATCTCATCGACGAAGCCGCTCAAGTCGACATACCGACTCAACGCAAGACTCAAGTACACCTACGTCAAACACTCTTCGTCAAGCCGCACGTCAAGCTCGACATGAACATCGGCAACCTCTACATGACAAGAGTTCCCAAGAGCTATTCGACGAACAAGAAAATCGACGTCGTCACAACCAAGCTACACTTGAGCAAGCACAAGAACGGCAACGACTACGCCAACATCAACAAGAGCGAGCTCGTCAATATCAAGAAGAACAAGATGCCGAGGCTAACCGCCAAGCACAACAACGTCGTGACGCTCAAGCTATGGAGGCGCAACGTGCTTTACAAGATGCACACCGCAATGTGGCCGCCCGCAATCGACACACTCGTCAAGAAGAGGACTTTCTTCGAGATGAGATGCAAGAACGGCGCCATCAAGCAAGAATGCAAGAAGAAGCTCCTCCTCAAGAGCGACATGAACATCAACTCCAACAAGAACGTCTACATCCTCAAGAGCAACACGATACGGCAAACCGCCAAAATCGAGATCATCCTCCCAATAGGCAAGGAAACAATGATGAGCATCGCTATGGCAAGCTCAAGTTCACCATGCCAAAGTTTTCCGGAAGCATTGATCCCGAAGACTACCTCTCATGGGCATTAAAAGTTGACAAGATCTTTCGCCTTCACAACTTCGATGAAGAGAAGAAGATCGCTATGGCATCACTTGAGTTCCAAGACTGTTCTCATTTGGTGGGAGCAAATCATAGAGAGAAGAGAAGCCAAAGGCGAACCTCCTATCACCACTTGGGCTCAAATGAAGGAAGTGATGAGAGCACGCTTCGTGCCTACACACTACAACCGCGACTTGTTCAAGAAGCTACAACTCCTCAAGCAAGGTACCAAGTCCGTTGAAGAGTACTACAAGGAGATGGAGATTGCCATGATACGAGCGAACATCACGGAAGATGATGAGCAAACTATGGCGCGATTCTTGAATGGACTCAACTATCCCATCAAGAAGATTGCGGACTTCCAACCATACAACAATCTCCTCGAGCTAGTACATCAAGCAACCAAAGCGGAGCGCCAAGTTCAAGAAGACTACAAGTACTCAAAGTTCACCTCCAAGAACTTCGGCTCCTACAACCAAGCTTCAACGACTTCGGCTACTCCTCCTACCTCTTCCAAGCCTCCTACAAACTTCGGAGACAAGCAAAGCTACAAGAATGCGACTACATCGAGTCGTCAACCTTCTACCAACAACTTCAAGCCAAGAGCTTCCTCAACCACACCTCCAACCGAAGATAACAACAAGACGAGCTCCATCAAATGCTTCAAGTGCCAAGGACGAGGCCACAAGTCATTTGAGTGCAAGACCGTTCGCACCATGATCATCAACAACGACGGATCTTATGACTCCATGAGCGATGATGAGATGGAAGCACTTGAGCATGTCGCTATGCATCGCCAAGTCAATGAAGAAGAAGACAATCAAGTGTTTTGCGACAATGACTCAAGCCCCAACCTTGTTGATACGGTGTATCCTAGGGCCATCACCATGGACCCTCCTTCACCCCCTCAAGTGCCTCAAGGACCGATGACACGTGCTCGTGCTAGAGCTTTTGAGACCGAGGTGACGTCACTCCTAGCCCAACTCCCTTATGAATCTTGCGAGACATGGTTGCTACCTCAAGCGAGTGTGCTTTGTGTGCTCAGGTGTGAAGGAGACCACTTCGGAGAAGAGCTTGAAGATGGACAAGTCCCCAAGGCCACGGACGAGCTGATGCATCGAGAAGGGCAGAAGAGAGCTCCAGGACCCGGACATCCGGCCCCCTGGCCCGGACATCCGGCCCCTGGGCAGTCACCTACAGAAGGCCAACAGCAGCCGAGGCTACAGGGCCCGGACATCCGGCCAGGGCCCGGACATCCGGCCAGGCACGGCCCGGACATCCGGCCCCGCGCCCGGAAATCCGGCGCCTCTGTCCAGAGAGCACCCGAGGCGCGTCCACCCCCGCCCGGACATCCGGGCCCCCCGCCCCGGACATCCGGCGACCCATGAAGCCCCGGACATCCGGGCCGTAGCCCGGACATCCGGCCCCTGATCTGCCTGCGTGCAGCCCCTGGGCCGAGGCCCATGTACCCATTCGCCCCGTAGACTATATATACTCCTCTCCTCTTTCCGTTTAGGGTTAGCTGTGGTTTTAGCTCATTTGACACTTGTGTGGATTTCTCCCACGAGACCGGTGCGCCTCTACGGAGAAGATCCACCTCTGGATTCAAGACCCCTAACGGGAAGATCCCACGGGATTCCAAGACCTCCTCCGGGAGAAGACTATCTGTATCACCGTTGTTGACTTTGGATCATGTATCTCGACCTTGTATCGCGAATCTAGCACTTGTGTGATTGCTTCCGTGTTGATTTGAGTGTTCTCTCTTGTGTTTTCCCCATCTTTCTCCGTGTTTTCCCCGTGTTCATCGTGTGCCAACCTCCAAACGTGAAAGATCCGCTGATTAGGGTTCCACCCTGCATCATCTTGTCAACTTTTAATGCCCATGAGAGGTAGTCTTCGGGATCAATGCTTCCGGAAAACTTTGGCATGGTGAACTTGAGCTTGCCATAGCGATGCTCATCATTGTTTCCTTGCCTATTGGGAGGATGATCTCGATTTTGGCGGTTTGCCGTATCGTGTTGCTCTTGAGGATGTAGACGTTCTTGTTGGAGTTGATGTTCATGTCGCGCTTGAGGAGGAGCTTCTTCTTGCATTCTTGCTTGATGGCGCCGTTCTTGCATCTCATCTCGAAGAAAATCCTCTTCTTGACGAGTGTGTCGATTGCGGGCGGCCACATTGCGGTGTGCATCTTGTAAAGCACGTTGCGCCTCCATAGCTTGAGCGTCACGACGTTGTTGTGCTTGGCGGTTAGCCTCGGCATCTTGTTCTTCTTGATATTGACGAGCTCGCTCTTGTTGATGTTGGCGTAGTCGTTGCCGTTCTTGTGCTTGCTCAAGTGTAGCTTGGTTGTGACGACGTCGATTTTCTTTTTCGTCGAATAGCTCTTGGGAACTCTTGTCATGTAGAGGTTGCCGATGTTCATGTCGAGCTTGACGTGCGGCTTGACGAAGAGTGTTTGACGTAGGTGTACTTGAGTCTTGCGTTGAGTCGGTATGTCGACTTGAGCGGCTTCGTCGATGAGATGATGTTGAGGAAGAACGTCGGTTGATGATCAATGTCCGTAGCTCATTGTATTGAGTAGACATGTTGGTGTTGATGAGGTCGATTTGCTCCTTGGTACTTTGTTGGAATTGTCGCGCGTCCTCGGCAACTTGACCAATGTACTCTCGCATAGCTTCACTCTCTTGATGTAGAGCTCGTTGGACACCGAATAGATGTAGTTTGGTGACGTAGTTGTTCGCTTCTTGAGGGTCATCGAAGATCGGGTTGGTAGATGAACTTGGCCTATCCATCATCACAAGCAAATAAGTGAGTGGAGAAAGGAGAAGACAATATCAATGTACCTTAACCGAGGTTGAAAATGGATCAATGATCACTCAACAATGTAACCCGGAAATAGCACTATTGGTATCACTTCGTGTCGATTCTCACACCTACACAAGTAAAGCTTTGAGAGGAGCTCGGTTAGGATGTGGCACAAATTCAATGCAATCGTCAAAATGACTCAAA
Organism: Secale cereale; assembly: GCA_902687465.1. Classification (NCBI taxonomy): domain Eukaryota; kingdom Viridiplantae; phylum Streptophyta; class Magnoliopsida; order Poales; family Poaceae; genus Secale; species Secale cereale. The sequence continues at coordinate 146,398,229 of LR738716.1, forward strand.
GATGTTGAAAATGGTTCACAAATTTGCTCATGCAACAAGTAGATCACTAGCAAAGAGTAGCACACGGAACACACGCACGGATAGATAAATGTGGTTGTGCAACCAAGGATGAGCGAAAAATGTGGTAAACCACGGAAAATGCTCGTGTTGCACAACGCTAGAGAGACGCTAACCGATTGCTTAATAGGCGGATACGCACTTGTGCACGACCTATATGGGCAAAACGTAACGACTATCTATCACAAGTATGCTATGAGTGTATGATGTGCCGATGCTCGAGCACAAGATGATGTTGCTATGTATGATCTCTTTGGATGCAAGGCGTATGATGCTATTGTTTCTTTGCTTGGATTGGCTCTTTTGCTTCAAAGCTTTTGAGCTCTTTCTTTGGGCACATATGTATGCTTCACGTATCAAGGTAGCTATTGTGTATGCGGAGCACTCTTGTGGCACACGTGGATATGCAAGATACCAAGATGATGTGATGTTACTCACAATGATGTGGTATGCAATATCTATGACTATCACTAATGTGCACAAGTGTCGTGGCCCGGCAATACTCAAATGGCTAGTCTCAATGGGAAAGCTACGCAAAGATGGTTCATAGGGTGACAATGCAATTGCAAGATAGAATGAGCGAAGTGTCGTCGATGTTACCGTCCTTGCCGAAGTTGAGCGGTGGTGTTGTCGAAGTCTTGCCGTCCCAAGGTAGCCTAAACATCCAAGGAAACGGTGAAACCACAACTCAAGTATCCACGGCAAATGGAGACAAATTTTCCAAACTCGAAGCGGGTAAGCGATCGTGGATGCGGAAAAGGTGGTGGTATGCGGAAGAAATTGTGGAGCACCGAACGAAAATGGCGGAGAGGTGGGGAAATGGCTGCGGGAGGCCGGATGTCCGGGCCAAAGGCCGGATGTCCGGGCTGGGCCGGATGTCCGGGGCACGGGCCGGATGTCCGGGGTGCCCGAGCCAGCAAGAACACGATGCAACGGTGGTTTCGGGGCAAAAATTCGGTGGATTTTTCGGATGAAATTTGGGGAAAAGTGGAGGAAAAGCTAGATCCACCCGTGGCACAGCAAATCCATGGAACAAATTCAACAAAATCTTGCCAAATCAACAGATCACAGAAAATTTTTGGGGCTCTTTTTGTGGGGAATTTTTCGAAATTGGGAAGAACACGACAAAAACAGGCTAGAAAACGAAGTGTGTGGCTCCAAAATCGTGAGAAACCTTTGCTCTAGATACCATATGATACAGGGTGGAACCCTAATCAGCGGATCTTTCACGTTTGGAGGTTGGCACACGATGAACACGGGGAATCACAAGGGAAAGATGGGGGAAACACAAGAGGAAAACACTCAATCAACACGAAAGCAATCACACAAATGCTAGATTCGCGATACAAGGTTGAGATCCATGATCCAAGGTCAACAACGGTGATACAGATAGTCTTCTCCCGGAGGAGGTCTTGATATCCCGGGGGATCTTCTCCGATGAAGGAGGTCCTGAATCCGAAGTGGATCTTCTCCGTAGAGGCGCACCGTCTCGTGGGAGAAATCCACACAAGTGTCAAATGAGCTAAACCACAGCTAACCCTAAACGAAATGAGGAGAGGAGTATATATAGTCTACGGGGCGAATGGGTACATGGGCCTCGGCCCAGGGGATGCGCGCAGGCATTTCAGGGGCCGGACGTCCGGGCGGCGGGCCGGATGTCCGGGGCTTCGCGGGGCGCCGGATGTCCGGGACGGGGGCCCGGATGTCCGGGCTGGGGCAGTCGAGCCTCGGGCGCTCTCTGGACAGAGGCGCCGGATTTCCAGGCCCGGGGCCGGATGTCCGGGCCGTGCTTGGCCGGATGTCCGGGCCCTGGCCGGATGTCCGGGCCCTGTAGCTTCTGCTGCAAGCGGCCTTCTGTAGTTGAACGCCCAGGGGCCGGATGTCCGGGCCAGGGGGCCGGATGTCCGGGGCCTGGAGCTCTCTTCTGCTCTTCTCGATGCATTGGCTCGTCCACGACCTTGGGGACTTGTCCATCTTCCAGCTCTTCTCCGAAGTGGTCTCCTTCACACCTGAGCACACAAAGCACACTCGCTTGAGGTAGCAACCATGTCTCGCAAGATTCATAAGGAAGTAGGGCTAGGAGTGACGTCACCTCGGTCTCGAAAGCTCTAGTACGAGCACGTGTCATCGGTCCTTGAGGCACTTGAGGGGGTGAAGGAGGGTCCATGGGGATGGCCCTAGGATACACCGTATCATCTCCCCTCCCTTGGGAAAGATCCGACCTCGGATCGAAATCTTCATCACCATGGAGCACCTTGAATGGTCCGTCGTCACGAGGTAGAGGCTTGGACTTGTGCTCTATCGCGAAGTGGTCCTTGTGAAGATGTAGCCAACTGAGATCTTCCGGGTGAAACGCCATTGTTGCCTTGTTGACGTTGATCTTGGTGGTGAGGCGATGTACTTGTCGCTCGATTGTTGCCCGTGTTTGTTCGTGCACCTTCTTGAGTATTTCACTACAAAAGAAAGTGGCAACATGTGAAGCATCGTCGATCTTGTTATCGGGAATGAAATGAGCCATGTTAGAGAATGTATCGACCATGACAAGCACGGAATCGTTTCCATATTTAGTCCTAGACAAGCCAAGTATGAAATGCATGTTTATGTCTTCCCATGGATGAAATGTAGTAGGAAGAGGCATGTAAAGACCATGAGATTGAGCTTTGGACTTAGCTTTGCGGCATGTCGGACATCGGTTGGTGAGGTTTGAGACGTCACGTAGCATCTTGGGCCAAAAATAGTTCTTAGAGAGGGTAGCAAACATCTTGTCGCGTCCAAAGTGTCCCATGAGTCCTCCTCCATGCGATTCCTGCAAAAGGAGCAAACAAAGCGAAGACTCGGGGATGCAAAGTTTGTTAGCTCTCATAAGATATCCACCCTTGGTGTAATGATGTTCCCAAGAAGTTTGAGTCAAGCATTTAGCATAGGCATTTGCAAAGAAAGGATCATGCTCATATAAATCTTTTAGCTGCTCGAAGCCAATCACATGCAACTTAAATTGTGTAAGAGGTAAGCACTTGCGTAACAAGCATGCATTTGCGTGAAAACTTCCATGTTTCGTAGGCAATAGAATAACCGGAGCGGCGCAAGTGCTAAAGTTGTCACGTACATGACTTTTGTCGATGAGTTTTGGTACTTGCCGTTGTATCTCGTGGTTGACACGGTAGAGAACCTTGTTGGGAAATGGTACACCGGGTACGAGTTCGGTGCGGTGTTCTATCCCGTGAAGTAGAAGCGGTGGTGATACGGTGTATCCCATGATCATCCCCATGTTCACTCGACGAGACCTCAACCACACACAATTGGACACAAGGTTCACTCGCTCCTCTCTGAACCCCCACTTTCTACATGTGAGACATGGCTACTACCTCAAATATATGTGCTATGCATGACCAGGAACCAAGAGGGAGGCCATGGGACAGCTGGGAGCGTTGGACAAGACGGCGAGGACACGAAGTACAAGGAACAAGAGAAGCTGCTGGAAAAGCTTCAGGCTCCGGACGTCCGGCATCTACCGGACGACCGGCGACTCCCAGGCGACCGGACGACCGGAGGCCACCGGACGTCCGTGACTTCGACGACAGAAGGAAAATAGCGGAAGTCCGAAGACTTCCGGACGTCCGGACCCTCGCGAGCCACCGGACGTCCGGTAGCCGTCGGACGTCCGCTACCTGCTGTCTGCGCACAGTTATCGGGCCAGAGGCCCATGTATCCCTCTCCCACTTACCCCTTCGTGGCCCTAGACTATATATACTCCTCCACCTCCTCCTAATGAGGGTTAGCTTAGTGATAGCTCATTTGATACCATCTAGTGGTTCATCTCCTTGTGAGTGACTGCGGCCCCTCCACGGAGAAGATCCACACGGATTCAAGACCTCCTTTACGGAGAAGATCCCGCGGGATACCCCAAGACCTCCTCACGGAGAAGAACCGGTTACCCTTTGTATCGTCCCTTGTTGATCATGGATCTTGTATCTCTTTGTGTTTCGAGGATCTAGCATATGTGTGACTTGTTCTTGTTGGTTTGAGTGATTCTCTCGTGTTTTCCCTCGTGTTCCCTCTCGTGTTCTTCGTGTTCATCGTGGGATCCACTCCATTTCGTGAAAGATCCGCTGATTAGGGTTCCACCCTGTATCAAGACCTCTTGCGGTTCTTGATGAGGGCTTTGAGCTCCTCCATTTGAGCATTCATGTTGGCGCACAAGTTGTTCGTCATGGCATCGAACTTGTCGTTGTTGTTGTAGACCGAAGTAGATGAAATGATTTTCCTATCCATCACAAGACTCGAGCAAAGGTGAGTAGGAGATGAGATAAACAATACCAAGTTACCTTTTCCGAATGTTGAGGATGTATCCCGTTTCACTCAATGTGAAATGAAAGAATAGTGGAATTGGTACCGGACTTGTTCACTCACACCTATCAAGTAAAGCTTATGGAGTAGCTCGGTGAGGATAGTGGCACAAAAATTTGATGCAAAATGTTAGAAAGAGTCAATAATGTTGAAAGAGATTCACAAATTTGCAAGTGAAACAAGTAGACCAATAGCAATATGGGTGGCACACGGAAACACACACACGGATAGATAGATGGGGTCGTGCAACCAAGGAATGAGCCAAAATGTGGAATCCACGAAAATGCTCGTGTTGCACAACACTAGAGAGACGCTAGCGCGATTACATAATAGGCGGATACGAACTTGTGCACAACCTACTAAGCAAAATGCAACGACTTCTATGCCAAGTATGTTATATGTATGGTATTCCGGTGGTATGATCCAAAATGATCGAGTATGACAATCTTAAATGCAATGTGGTATGATGCTATGGCTCTTGCTTACAAGCTTCTTTGCTTTTCTCCTTTGCTTAAAAGCTTATTCTCTCTTTTTTTTGTATATGGCCACGATGCACAAACCAAGATAGCAATTGTGTATATGCGGGAAACAATCTTGTGACACAAGGGATGATATGATGATAGCAAGATGATATGGCATGTATGCAATGGAAGGCGGATCGATGATCACTAATGTGCACAAGTAACGTTGCCGGCAATACTCAAAGGCTAGTCTCGATAGGCAAGTGACGCAAAATGGGCTAGAGGTTAACAATGCAATTGCAAGGGGAATATACAAAGATGTCGTCGAGGTTACCGTCCGTGTCGATGATGAGAGGTGGTGCTCTTGATGTAGACCCGTTCCTAATTAGCCGAAACACCTTAGGAAATGGAAAAACCACAACTCAAAATCTCAAGGACAAATGTCAAATGGTGGTAGCGGCAATGCCGTGGTGGTTGCGGAAGTGGAATGATGGGCTATACACAATGTCGGAGTTGAAGTCACGGTCCCTAAGTAGCCGAAACACCTTAGGAGACACAAGCCACAACTCAAACAAGCTCAACAAAATTGGGTTAGGTTGGTTGGCTATGTATAATGGGCAATGGGTATGCGGAAGTGGTGGTGGTGGTTGATGAAGAAGCAATGGTCCCTAAGTAGCCTAAACACCTTAGGAGACTCAAATCACTACTCAAGCAACCACAAATGCTATGGGAACAAAATTGGTTAGGTTGCGGAAGTCGGTGGTGGTGTAGCGGATGATATGGTGGAAGCCCTAGGCAAAGATGCCAAAATCCACAAAATATGATGGAGTCAAACGATGATGGTGGTATTTTTGTGTTATGGGGGATGTCAAGAGCTTCAAAACGAGCTCAAGAACGTCGAAATCGGAGTTCGGATGAATTAGTTATGGACAAAATGGTGAAACACGGGTGGCTGAAATTCCCAGGGGTCGGACATCCGGGGTCGGGTCCGGATTTCCGGGACCGGATGTCCAGAAACTTGCGCGATTTTGCCCTCCAGGAGCCGGATGTCCGGCCAGTGGCCCGGATGTCCGGCCCGAAGATTCCAGATCTGAATCGGGACGAACTTTTCGAATTGGGGGCGGAATTTGATGATTTTGGGGGCGAAATTTGAGCGATTTCGTGGAGGAAAGATGGGGAAACTTGGGGAAATGCTAGATCCACTTGAAACCAAGCAAATCCATGGATCAAAATCAACAAAACTTCATCAAACCAACAGATCACAAAAAAAATATGGGGCTATTTTTGGTGGGGAATTTTCGAATTTTGGGAAGAACACAACAAAACAAGGCTAGAAAACGGAGGGGAGGCTCCAAATTCGTGAGAAACCGTGGCTCTGATACCTAATTATGTAGGGTGGAACCCTATGTGGCCGATCTTTCACGAAATGGAGGGGATTCCACGATGAACACGAAGAACACAAAGGGAAATCACGAGGGAAACACTCAAGAACAAGTCCAATCACACATCCACTAGACAATCAAACACACAAGATCACAAGATACATGAACAACAAAGGGAAAGATACATGGGTAGAGTTCATCTCCAAGAGGAGGCCTTGAATCCATGAAGGATCTTCCCGTTTAGGGGTCTTGAATCCAAGGTGGATCTTCTCCGTAGAGGGACCGCGGTCTCTCTCGTGGAGTAGATCCGGGATGGATGAGCAAAGCTCTATCTCACATATGAGCTAAATCAATGCTAACCCTAAAATGGTGGAGGTGGAGGAGTATATATAGTCTAGTACACGAAGGGGTAAGTAGATGGGGGGATACATGGGCCTCGGGCCCTGTCCATGCGCGCAGGCAGGTGCCGGATGTCCGGCTGGGGGCCGGATGATAGAGGCAAAGGTGTCTCGTCTTTCGATGAGATGGTGGCTATCGTTTGGATGAAGTCGGCTTTGAACGATCTGACTACGAACGTGCGTGGACGTCGCGCCTTAGCAATCGCTAAACCAACTCCGAGAGGTTATTGACCACGCCGGAGCACGATCAACCTGACCACGAAGGTCTGTTTCCTGCAGGCAAACGAAGAACAAGCAAGAAACTGAGATTGCAATCTGGATATTGCGAATTCAAGAGGAAAGCTTTATTGATCAAGTGGGGTTCTGTAACGTCTTGGTCTGGTCGTTGAACACAAACGAAGTACGCGAAGTTGCAGCTATGGCGAACATTAATCTAAACAAAACCCAAAGTCTAAACGACGCCCTAAGGGCTGTATATATGAGGGAAAGAGGGGGGAATTTCGTGGCCCTTGGTGGAGGGGTCCGAAACCAACCCTAACTCTTGTTTCCCCACACATACGGACTCTAAAAACAGCCTATACTCAAGTATTTCGAAATTACATGGGCCTGGCCCAATAATAAGGTGACGCAGCACCTAAAATAGCCTCTGGACGAAATTTATGAAGTGGCATCTTGTATATTTCGTCCAAGGCTTCTCGCACTCATTATGGTGGCTTCAAAGTCCTGAAATCATCCATTGTAACTCCATTCTTGTCCCCCTTGCGCATGCCATCATCTCCATGCTTGGTCTTGCTCCAATGTTCATCCTTCTTGTCCAAGCTAGGCCCTTCATTTGTAAGCAAGACAAATGTATCCAATTTAGGCAGCATCATATTCTCATGAACATTAGATTCATTACCAAGAAACGAAAGTACCTGGTAATTTAATTGGCGTGCGCGAGCTCTAGTAATTGGTCCTGTATATGTGTCAGTTGGAGCTGTGGGTGTAACCTTGTTAGTGATGTCCTCATCAGAGGTTTGTAGGACAGTAGCAATTTCCCTCAAGTGGATGACCTAAGGTTTATCGAACTCAGGGAAGTAGAGGTTGAAGATGGTCTCTCTCAAGCAACCCTGCAACTAAGATACAAGAAGTCTCTTGTGTCCCCAACACACCTAATACACTTGTTAGATGTATAGGTGCACTAGTTCGGCGAAGAGATGTTAAATGGCAAGTAATATGGATGGCAAAACAAAGTAATATAATTCTGTAATAAAAAGTGCAGCAAGCAAACAAGTGGTAAACATGAGCACAAATGGTATTGCAATGGTGGAAACAAGGCCTAGGGTTCATACTTTCACTAGTGGCAACTCCCAACAACATTAACATAATCGAATCACATGATATTTCCCATAAAACATGCAAAGGGGACACACTCGGAGGTCATTCCTTCGTGGTCAAGAGAGGACGAGAATTATGTAGGGCTACAAAAGCACACCTCAAAGTTCGTAGTTCTCAATCTAAGGACTTCCCAATGTCACCGCGGCCATCTAAAGAGAGTCCCACAATCACCACAACATATCTAAAGGATAGTCAAAGACAAGCACCAAGAGACTCTCAATCTTCAATCAACACACAAGAGAGGAAATCACTCATGAAAATACTTTTCTAATCCATGTCCAATAGACCGCTGTCACCTTGGTCTCGGGGATTATACTAGATAAAGACAAGTGAGTACATCAATCCAGTACATAGAGGAAGGGGAAATATCATGGGATCACCCTAGATTAACATAGCCTATGATCACAACGAAGATCACATCATGGGAGAGAGAATTGACCACATAGCTACTGGTAAGAACCTCAGCCCCGAGGAGGAACTACTCCCGCGTCATGGAGAGAGGAAGCAACATTGATGGAGATGAATCCGGGGGCACTTCCCCGTCCCGACAGGGTGCCGGCGCAGGAATTCTGGCACCCGGAGCTTGATGGCGATGGCGGCGGAGATCGGAATCGCGTCTGGAGAAAAGGGGTCTGGAATCAGGGTTTTCTCGACGGACCTTAAATATATGCCAAAGGGGGTCACTAGGGGAGTCCTGGGGGGCCCAGGCGCCCCCCCGGCGCGGCCTAGGGGTGGGCCGCCTGGGCAGGCCGCCTGGAGCCCCTGTGGGTCCCCCCCCGGCTGTACTTTGGCCGCACGATAGCTCCTGGAACGCTGATTTTTTATATATTTTTTCTGGATTTTTCCTGGCAGTTCTCGTAATGTGAAAACCTGAAATACGAAAACAGCCGAAAACAGAAACTAGCACTGGGGTGCACTGAGTTAATAGGTTAGTCCAAATATGATCAAAATTGTATGGAAGTGTATAAATATCATAGCAATATCACCCAAAAGAGGCATGGAGCAATCAGAAATTATAGATACGTTTTGGACGTATCAATAGCCCATCATACCCTTCCGCCACCATAACCCATTTTGACCGGGTTTCCACCAACAAGTCCGCTACCACCATTTGACATTTGTCCTTGAGATTTTGAGTTGTGGTTTTTCCGTTTCCTAAGGTGTTTCGGCTAATTAGGAACGGGTCTACATCAAGAACACCGCCTCTCATCATCGACTCGGACGGTAACCTCGACGACATCATTGTATATTCCCTTGCAATTGCATTGTTAACCCCTAGCCCATTTTTGCGTCACTTACCTATCGGGACTAGCCATTCGAGTATTGCCGGCAACGTTACTTGTGCACATTAGTGATCATACTTCCCATATCATACATACCATGTCACCGCGGTGCATATCTTGGTATCATCTCTTGTGACACGAGGTTGTCATCGCATATACTCAATTGCTATCTTGGTTCGTGAAGTTTTGCATGAGAAAAAAGCTCAAAAGAGAAAGAGCCAAACAAGCTTTTAAGCACAAAGAAAAAAATAAGCAAAGAGCTTTTAAGCAAGAACCATAGCATTATACTACATTAAGATTGTCATACTCGATCATTTTGGATCATACCACCGGAATTGTAATGCCCCGGATGTAATACTTTCCCTTTTGGGCATATAATATATCTCCGGCTTCATCTATTTCCATTTCGGGTTCTTTGTCTTTCGGGTTTTCGTCGTTTTGTTGTGTGAGTGTGTGGCATTCATTCATATCATGTAGACATGTGCATCGCATTGCATTTGTGTTGTCGGTTGCATCCGGTTCCACGCGTTCCTTCCCGTTGTTCGTTTCGCGTTCCGGAGCTCCCTCACGTGTCCGTGACGTCCCGTAGGCCTACTTTGGTGTTTGGGCGTGTAACGTTACCGGTGTGCCGCGAGGTTGTTGTGTGTGTTGTTGTTTTGTTGTGTGCAACCCGCCTCTCAAATCTCGTCGCGTTTGGACTCCGTTGGCTATCCCATCAGTTATTCGTGTGGGTCCAAAGTGCCTTCACTTTGTGTCCCAGAAACACCCCTACTGCAGTCCACTACTATCTCCTAGGCCCATCTAAACTACCCCCGCGATCGGATCCGTCGGATCGCGATCGGAGGGCTCCTAACACCCCTAAATCCCCTAACCCTAGAAAATCTGCTATATAATAGACCCTAGTCTATTTTTGGCATCCCTAACCTCTAGCCTCTTCTTTCCCCTTTTCTCTCCTCATTTTTTCTATCAGATCCACTGCCTGGGGATCATCCCCTTCGAACCAGCCGCCGGATCTTTCGTCTCCTCGAGCCGCCGACCAGGCAAGCGCCCGAGTCAACGCGCAAGCCGACCGAACGCCTGCTTCGAGCCAGCGGCCAGGCGATCGATCCCCAGCCTTCGATCGACCGACCGAAGCGCCTCCCTCCGCTCGATCTGGTCCAAGTGGACCAGATCCCCGTCGCCCTCACCGCCAGTCGCCAGGCCGAGCCTCTGGACTACATCGCCAGCGCGATCGAGCCAGGGCCAGCCGTCGCGGGCCGCATCCCTTCGCCGTCCCGATCGCCAGCTGGGCTCCCCCTTGCGCGCCGCCTCCGCGCCAGGCCGCGGCCACCTCCCGAGTGATGAGGACATCACTAACAAGGTTACACCCACAGCTCCAACTGACACATATACAGGACCAATTACTAGAGCTCGCGCACGCCAATTAAATTACCAGGTACTTTCGTTTCTTGGTAATGAATCTAATGTTCATGAGAATATGATGCTGCCTAAATTGGATACATTTGTCTTGCTTACAAATGAAGGGCCTAGCTTGGACAAGAAGGATGAACATTGGAGCAAGATCAAGCATGGAGATGATGGCATGCGCAAGGGGGACAAGAATGGAGTTACAATGGATGATTTCAGGACTTTGAAGCCACCATAATGAGGCGAGAAGCCTTGGACGAAATATACAAGATGCCACTTCATAAATTTCGTCCAGAGGCTATTTTAGGTGCTGCGTCACCTTATTATTGGGCCAGGCCCATGTAATTTCGAAATACTTGAGTATAGGCTATTTTTAGAGTCCGTATGTGTGGGGAAACAAGAGTTAGGGTTGGTTTCGGACCCCTCCACCAAGGGCCACGAAATTCCCCCTCTTTCCCTCATATATACAGCCCTTAGGGCGTCGTTTAGACTTTGGGTTTTGTTTAGATTAAAAGTTCGCCATAGCTGCAACTTCGCGTACTTCGTTTGTGTTCAACGACCAGACCAAGGCGTCACAGAACCCCACCTTGATCAATAAAGCTTTCCTCTTATATTCGCAATATCCAGATTGCAATTTTAGTTTCTTGCTTGTTCTTCGTTTGCCTGCAGGAAACAGACCTTCGTGGTCAGGTTGATCGTGCTCCGGCGTGGTCAACAACCTCTCGGAGTTGGTTTAGCGATTGCTAAGGCGCGACGTCCTCGCACGTTCGTAGTCGGATCGTCAAAGTCGACTTCCTCCAAAACGATAACCACCATCTCATCGAAAGTCGGGACACCTTTGCCTCTATCAAGTGGTATCAGATTTCCAGGTTGCTCGGTGAGATTTTATAGTTTTTCATAGTTTAGATCGAGTCTGTTCTTCATACCTATAGTCCACGAAAAAGCCAAAAAAAATTAGGGTTAGTTCATCCCATCCGAACCAATCTGAGCCTTTGCATAATCTTTTCTGTATTTGCTTTGTTGAATTTGCGGTTGCATCGTCGTGTCCAGTTGCTGGTCTTAGCGTCTAGTCTTTTAGAGTTTCGAGTTCTGGTCATAACTTGTCACGCCGCCGCCGCAACATCTTCATCACTACTGCCACATACCACCACCGATCTCTATCCATATACCACCACCAATCCGAATCCATATACCACCACCGCTGCCATAACCTACCACCGCTGCCATATCCTACCACCATATATCCACCACCAATCCGAGTTCTTTTCATATTAGGTTTGTTCTCGAAATCCATCTAGGTTTCGGATTTGTGTTTCCTTGCCTGCGTAGGTCTCGAAAAAAAAAAGTCTGGAGACCCCCGGGCAGTTTTTAGGCAAAAATTTCGACAGGTGAAAATATTTTTTCCCTATCCTACTTTTGGGCTTTTCTGAGTCTTTTGAGACACGTGCCACCATACTGATTTTTTCCCGCACTTTTTCGTCGTCGCTGCCCTGATTCCGAAAAAAAAATTCGTCAAAAAAATTTCGTGCCTATCATCTTAGTTTGACTTGGGAAGTGTTTTGAGACACTCGCCATTATAGTGATTTTCGGCAAAAAAAAAGCAGCGAAAAAAAAAGAGGCGAAAAAAAAAATTTCAGAGTGTGCTTTCCCCTTGATTACGTGCAGCGCCGTGATTTCGTTAGTGTTCTAGGCTCGCGTCTCTAGTACGGTCTAGCCTAGGACCAGCACAGTACCGTCGTTGAGCGTTTATTCACCTTTGCATCTCTGAATTGATTATTGCTGACCCTTTTTGCTACCATATTATAAGCCTTCCCAGCTCCACATACATCTACATCGTGCGTTTGACTCTCCCTGGTAATCACTCTATCCAAGCTTTGAGAGTTTTGACTACATCGGTTGTCGATCACCACCTGCTGCTGGGTAAGAACTGGTAAGAATTTGAGATTTGCTTGACGGATTTGTGACACCCGCCACCACCATCACTTGTTAGTAGTCTGTAGGATCATATTCTTGTGTGTTTCTATTGCTGCTAACCATGCCAGGATCACAAGTCGACGAGACTGACTGGGAGAACTTGACGAACAAGGAGCTTCATGATAAGTTTCAGGAAATGATGAGTGTACAGGTGCAAGATGTGCTAAACACATTGGACGAGGCCATGGAGAAGATAGATGGCATGGAGAAGACGTTTGAAACAAAGCTGGATAACAAGTTTGCTGAATTGCTTGCGCGTTTGCCACCACCACCGGCTGCTGCAGCTGTCCCACCTCTTCAACAACAACAACAACAACAACAACGCCGACTTCCGAATCAAGTGGGACGAGCACAGCGCATTCCCCTTGAGACTGGTCAAGCTTCTGTTGCTGCTGTTGATGTTTCTGTAGCTCCTGCTGCTACTGCAGAGGTGGAGGACCATTACGAGGATGAGGTTGACCAAAATCTGAACTACGTGCAACAACCAGCACCACCACCACCAGGTCGTCCTCATGCATATCATCGCAACGGTAGGGCTGCACCACCACCTGAGGTACATGACCATCTTCCTAAACTGAAATTGAATATTCCACCATTTGAGGGTAGATATGTTCCTGATATATATCTTACTTGGGAGTTACAAACTGAACAACGTTTTACATGTTTAAACTATCCCGAGGAGAGACGTGTCCCTGCTGCTGTTTGTGCTTTCACTGGTTTTGCATGTGTTTGGTGGTCTGAACATTGTAGATTATATCCTATTCCAGCTACTTGGACTGCTTTGAAAACTGCTATGCGTACTCGTTGGGTTCCACCATATTATCAACGTGAATTACTTCAAAAACTGCAGCGCTTAAGACAAGGAAAAAATTATGTAGAAGAATATTATCAGCAATTACAAACTGGCCTGATTAGATGTGGTATTGTTGAGGAGAATGAAGCTATGCTTGCACGTTTTATGGGTGGATTAAATAGAGAGATTCAGACCATTCTAGAGTATAAGGATTATACTACTATCACTCGTTTATTCCATCTTGCTTGTAAAGCTGAACGTGAAGTGCAGGATCGACAGGCATTGGCGCGGACTAACTTTTTTGCAGGACGACCTTCATCATGGACACCGCGTGCATCATCTACTTCCTCACATTCTACTGCACCGACACCTCCATCAGCTGTTACCTCCAGCCATGATACAAGGAAGCAGGCACAACCACCATTATCTGCCAAGAGCACACCTATTGGGCCGGCACAGAGTTCTTCTTCTTCCATGGCATCAACAGGGCACACCAGTGATATTATTTGTCGTCGTTGTAAGGGAAGAGGACATTTTGCGAGAGATTGCAAATCTCAGCGTGTGATGATTGCTACTGAGGATGGTGGATATGAATCCGCTAGTGACTATGATGAGGAGACTTTGGCTCTTATTACACGTGAAGAACACGGCGGAGACGATTCTGATCATGAGACGCAATACATGGCTCCTGAAGATGCTGACAGGTATGAATGTTTAGTTGCTCAACGTGTTTTGAGTGTGCAGGTTACACAAGCTGAGCAAAATCAGAGGCATAATTTGTTCCATACAAAGGGAGTTGTGAAGGAACGTTCTGTTCGCGTGATCATAGATGGAGGGAGTTGCAACAACTTGGCTAGCATGGAGATGGTGGAGAAGCTATCTCTCACCACAAGACCACATCCACATCCTTACTACATCCAATGGTTCAACAACAGCGGCAAGGTTAAGGTAACACGTACTGTTCGTGTACATTTTAGTATCTCTACATATGCTGATTATGTTGATTGTGATGTGGTACCTATGCAAGCATGTTCCTTATTACTTGGTAGACCATGGCAATTTGATAAAAATTCTTTACACCATGGTAGAAACAATCAGTATACTCTTGTTCATAAGGATAAAAATATTACTTTGCTTCCTATGACTCCTGATTCCATTTTGAAAGATGATATTAATAGAGCTAATAAAGCAAAACAGGAGAAAAATAAGAGTGAAAATCAGATTGTGGCAAAAGAATTTGAGCAACAAATGAAGCCTACTAATAAACCATCTACTGTTGCTTCTGAAATTAAATTGAAAAGTGCATGTTTATTTGCCACCAAATCTGATATTGATGAGCTAGATTTTAGCAAATCTGTTTGCTATGCTGTTGTATGCAAAGAGGCATTATTTTCATTCGAAGACGTGCCTTCCTCTTTGCCTCCTGCTGTCACTAACATTTTGCAGGAGTTCGCCGACGTCTTTCCACAAGACGTGCCACCGGGATTACCACCTATTCGAGGGATTGAGCATCAGATTGACTTAATTCCCGGTGCATCGCTACCCAACCGCGCACCATACCGTACCAATCCAGAAGAGACGAAGGAGATTATGCGTCAAGTACAGGAGCTACTCGGCAAACGAAGAACAAGCAAGAAACTAAGATTGCAATCTGGATATTGCGAATATAAGAGGAAAGCTTTATTGATCAAGGTGGGGTTCTGTGACGCCTTGGTCTGATCGTTGAACACAAACGAAGTACGCGAAGTTGCAGCTATGGCGAACTTTTAATCTAAACAAAACCCAAAGTCTAAACGACGCCCTAAGGGCTGTATATATGAGGGAAAGAGGGGGGAATTTCGTGGCCCTTGGTGGAGGGGTCCGAAACCAACCCTAACTCTTGTTTCCCCACACATACGGACTCTAAAAACAGCCTATACTCAAGTATTTCGAAATTACATGGGCCTGGCCCAATAATAAGGTGACGCAGCACCTATAATAGCCTCTGGACGAAATTTATGAAGTGGCATCTTGTATATTTCGTCCAAGGCTTCCCGCACTCATTATGGTGGCTTCAAAGTCCTGAAATCATCAATTGAAACTCCATTCTTGTTCCCCTTGCGCACGCCATCATCTCCATGCTTGATCTTGCTCCAATGTTCATCCTTCTTGTCCAAGCTAGGCCCTTCATTTGTAAGCAAGACAAATGTATCCAATTTAGGCAGTATCATATTCTCATGAACATTAGATTCATTACCAAGAAACGAAAGTACCTGGTAATTTAATTGGCGTGCGCGAGCTCTAGTAATTGGTCCTGTATATGTGTCAGTTGGAGCTGTGGGTGTAACCTTGTTAGTGATGTCCTCATCACTTCTCCACCATCTCCATGCTAGCCAAGTTGTTGCAACTCCCTCCATCTATGATCACGCGAACAGAACGTTCCTTCACAACTCCCTTTGTATGGAACAAATTATGCCGCTGATTTTGCTCAGCTTGTGTAACCTGCACACTCAAAACACGTTGAGCAACTAAACATTCATACCTGTCAGCATCTTCAGGAGCCATGTATTGCGTCTCATGATCAGAATCGTCTCCGCCGTGTTCTTCACGTGTAATAAGAGCCAAAGTCTCCTCATCATAGTCACTAGCGGATTCATATCCACCATCCTCAGTAGCAATCATCACACGCTGAGATTTGCAATCTCTCGCAAAATGTCCTCTTCCCTTACAACGACGACAAATAATATCACTGGTGTGCCCTGTTGATGCCATGGAAGAAGAAGAACTCTGTGCAGGCCCAATAGGTGTGCTCTTGGCAGATAATGGTGGTTGTGCCTGCTTCCTTGTATCACGACTGGAGGTAACAGCTGATGGAGGTGTCGGTGCAGTAGAATGTGTGGAAGTAGAGGATGCACGCGGTGTCCATGATGAAGGTCGACCTGCAGAAAAGTTAGTCCGCGCCAATGCCTGTCGATCCTGCACTTCACGTTCAGCTTTACAAGCAAGATGGAATAAACGAGTGATATTAGTATAATCCTTATACTCTAGAATGGTCTGAATCTCTCTATTTAATCCACCCATAAAACGTGCAAGCATAGCTTCATTCTCCTCAACAATACCACATCTAATAAGGCCAGTTTGTAATTGCTGATAATATTCTTCTACAGAATTTTTTCCTTGTCTTAAGCGCTGCAGTTTTTGAAGTAATTCACGTTGATAATATGGTGGAACCCAACGAGTACGCATAGCAGTTTTCAAAGCAGCCCAAGTAGCTGGAACAGGATATAACAACATAGCCAAGAAAAGAGACTCGGTCGGTGAAAAAGGTGCACTTTCCAAGGTTACCAAATAAACGTGCATCACGTAGAGCAATAAAAACAGCACGTAAATGTTCCAAATGTTCCTCCAAAGATCTGCTAAAAATCAATATATCATCAAAGTATACTACCACAAATCGTCCAATGAAAGCACGTAAAACCTCATTCATTAATCTCATGAAAGTACTAGGTGCATTAGTTAACCCAAAAGGCATGACTAACCACTCATATAATCCAAACTTAGTTTTAAATGCTGTTTTCCATTCATCTCCCAATTTCATACGAATTTGATGGTATCCACTACGCAAATCAACTTTGGAGAATATTGTAGAGCCACTCAATTCATCAAGCATATCATCTAGCCTAGGAATAGGATGACGATAACGAATAGTAATATTATTAATGGCTCTACAATCAACACACATACGCGATGTACCATCCTTTTTCGGCACTAGAATAATAGGAACAGCACAAGGACTAAGGGATTCGCGTATATAACCTTTGTCGAGTAGCTCCTGTACTTGACGCATAATCTCCTTCGTCTCTTCTGGATTGGTACGGTATGGTGCGCGGTTGGGTAGCGATGCACCGGGAATTAAGTCAATCTGATGCTCAATCCCTCGAATAGGTGGTAATCCCGGTGGCACGTCTGGTGGAAAGACGTCCGCGAACTCCTGCAAAATGTTAGTGACAGCAGGAGGCAAAGAGGAAGGCACGTCCTCGAATGAAAATAATGCCTCTTTGCATACAACAACATAGCAAACAGATTTGCTAAAATCTAGCTCATCAATATCAGATTTGGTGGCAAATAAACATGCACTTTTCAATTTAATTTCAGAAGCAACAGTAGATGGTTTATTATTAGGCTTCATTTGTTGCTCAAATTCTTTTGCCACAATCTGATTTTCACTCTTATTTTTCTCCTGTTTTGCTTTATTAGCTCTATTAATATCATCTTTTAAAATGGAATCAGGAGTCATAGGAAGCAAAGTAATATTTTTATCCTTATGAACAAGAGTATACTGATTGTTTCTACCATGGTGTACAGAATTTTTATCAAATTGCCATGGTCTACCAAGTAATAAGGAACATGCTTGCATAGGTACCACATCACAATCGACATAATCAGCATATGTAGAGATACTAAAATGCACACGAACAGTACGTGTTACCTTAACCTTGCCGCTGTTGTTGAACCATTGGATGTAGTAAGGATGTGGATGTGGTCTTGTGGTGAGAGATAGCTTCTCCACCATCTCCATGCTAGCCAAGTTGTTGCAACTCCCTCCATCTATGATCACGCGAACAGAACGTTCCTTCACAACTCCCTTTGTATGGAACAAATTATGCCGCTGATTTTGCTCAGCTTGTGTAACCTGCACACTCAAAACACGTTGAGCAACTAAACATTCATACCTGTCAGCATCTTCAGGAGCCATGTATTGCGTCTCATGATCAGAATCGTCTCCGCCGTGTTCTTCACGTGTAATAAGAGCCAAAGTCTCCTCATCATAGTCACTAGCGGATTCATATCCACCATCCTCAGTAGCAATCATCACACGCTGAGATTTGCAATCTCTCGCAAAATGTCCTCTTCCCTTACAACGACGACAAATAATATCACTAGTGTGCCCTGTTGATGCCATGGAAGAAGAAGAACTCTGTGCAGGCCCAATAGGTGTGCTCTTGGCAGATAATGGTGGTTGTGCCTGCTTCCTTGTATCATGGCTGGAGGTAACAGCTGATGGAGGTGTCGGTGCAGTAGAATGTGAGGAAGTAGAGGATGCACGCGGTGTCCATGATGAAGGTCGTCCTGAAGAAAAGTTAGTCCGCGCCAATGCCTGTCGATCCTGCACTTCACGTTCAGCTTTACAAGCAAGATGGAATAAACGAGTGATAGTAGTATAATCCTTATACTCTAGAATTGTCTGAATCTCTCTATTTAATCCACCCATAAAACGTGCAAGCATAGCTTCATTCTCCTCAACAATACCGCATCTAATCAGGCCAGTTTGTAATTGCTGATAATATTCTTCTACAGAATTTTTTCCTTGTCTTAAGCGCTGCAGTTTTTGAAGTAATTCACGTTGATAATATGGTGGAACCCAACGAGTACGCATAGCAGTTTTCAAAGCAGTCCAAGTAGCTGGAATAGGATATAATCTACAATGTTCAGACCACCAAACACATGCAAAACCAGTGAAAGCACAAACAGCAGCAGGAACACGTCTCTCCTCGGGATAGTTTAAACATGTAAAACGTTGTTCAGTTTGTAACTCCCAAGTAAGATATATATCAGGAACATATCTACCCTCAAATGGTGGAATATTCAATTTCAGTTTAGGAAGATGGTCATGTACCTCAGGTGGTGGTGCAGCCCTACCGTTGCGATGATATGCATGAGGATGACCTGGTGGTGGATATGAATCCGCTAGTGACTATGATGAGGAGACTTTGGCTCTTATTACACGTGAAGAACACGGCAGAGACGATTCTGATCATGAGACGCAATACATGGCTCCTGAAGATGCTGACAGGTATGAATGTTTAGTTGCTCAACGTGTTTTGAGTGTGCAGGTTACACAAGCTGAGCAAAATCAGAGGCATAATTTGTTCCGTACAAAGGGAGTTGTGAAGGAACGTTCTGTTCGCGTGATCATAGATGGAGGGAGTTGCAACAACTTGGCTAGCATGGAGATGGTGGAGAAGCTATCTCTCACCACAAGACCACATCCACATCCTTACTACATCCAATGGTTCAACAACAGCGGCAAGGTTAAGGTAACACGTACTGTTCGTGTGCATTTTAGTATCTCTACATATGCTGATTATGTTGATTGTGATGTGGTACCTATGCAAGCATGTTCCTTATTACTTGGTAGACCATGGCAATTTGATAAAAATTCTGTACACCATGGTAGAAACAATCAGTATACTCTTGTTCATAAGGATAAAAATATTACTTTGCTTCCTATGACTCCTGATTCCATTTTAAAAGATGATATTAATAGAGCTAATAAAGCAAAACAGGAGAAAAATAAGAGTGAAAATCAGATTGTGGCAAAAGAATTTGAGCAACAAATGAAGCCTAATAATAAACCATCTACTGTGGCTTCTGAAATTAAATTGAAAAGTGCATGTTTATTTGCCACCAAATCTGATATTGATGAGCTAGATTTTAGCAAATCTGTTTGCTATGCTGTTGTATGCAAAGAGGCATTATTTTCATTCGAGGACGTGCCTTCCTCTTTGCCTCCTGCTGTCACTAACATTTTGCAGGAGTTCGCCGACGTCTTTCCACAAGACGTGCCACCGGGATTACCACCTATTCGAGGGATTGAGCATCAGATTGACTTAATTCCCGGTGCATCGCTACCCAACCGCGCACCATACCGTACCAATCCAGAAGAGACGAAGGAGATTATGCGTCAAGTACAGGAGCTACTCGACAAAGGTTATATACGCGAATCCCTTAGTCCTTGTGCTGTTCCTATTATTCTAGTGCCGAAAAAGGATGGTACATCGCGTATGTGTGTTGATTGTAGAGCCATTAATAATATTACTATTCGTTATCGTCATCCTATTCCTAGGCTAGATGATATGCTTGATGAATTGAGTGGCTCTACAATATTCTCCAAAGTTGATTTACGTAGTGGATACCATCAAATTCGTATGAAATTGGGAGATGAATGGAAAACAGCATTTAAAACTAAGTTTGGATTATATGAGTGGTTAGTCATGCCTTTTGGGTTAACTAATGCACCTAGTACTTTCATGAGATTAATGAATGAAGTTTTACGTGCTTTCATTGGACGATTTGTGGTAGTATACTTTGATGATATATTGATTTTTAGCAGATCTTTGGAGGAACATTTGGAACATTTACGTGCTGTTTTTATTGCTCTACGTGATGCACGTTTATTTGGTAACCTTGGAAAGTGCGCCTTTTGCACCGACCGAGTATCTTTTCTTGGCTATGTTGTTACTCCACAGGGAATTGAGGTTGATAAAGCCAAGATTGAAGCTATTGAGAGTTGGCCGCAGCCCAAAACGGTCACACACGTGAGGAGTTTCCTTGGCCTCGCTGGATTCTATCGGCGTTTTGTGAGAGATTTCAGCACCATTGCTGCACCTCTCAATGAGCTTACAAAGAAGGATGTGCCTTTTGTTTGGGGTACTGCACAGGAAGAATCATTCACGGTATTGAAAGATAAGTTGACACATGCTCCTTTACTCCAACTTCCTGATTTTAATAAGACTTTTGAGCTTGAATGTGATGCTAGTGGAATTGGGTTAGGAGGTGTGTTATTACAAGATGGTAAACCTGTTGCATATTTTTCTGAAAAATTGAGTGGGCCTAGTCTGAATTATTCTACTTATGATAAGGAATTATATGCTCTTGTTCGGACTTTGGAGACATGGCAACATTATTTATGGCCCAAAGAATTTGTTATACATTCTGATCATGAATCTTTAAAGCACATTAAAAGTCAAGCAAAACTGATCCGTAGACATTCTAAATGGGTTGAATTCATAGAGACTTTCCCTTATGTTATTAAACACAAGAAGGGAAAAGAAAATATTATTGCTGATGCATTGTCTCGTCGTTATACTATGCTTTCACAACTTGACTTTAAAATATTTGGTTTGGAGACCATCAAAGATCAATATGTGCATGATGCTGAATTTAAAGATGTATTGCAGAATTGTAAAGAAGGGAGAACATGGAACAAGTTCGTCGTTAGTGATGGATTTGTGTTTCGAGCTAACAAGCTATGCATTCCAGCTAGCTCTGTTCGTCTTTTGTTGTTGCAGGAGGCGCATGGAGGAGGATTAATGGGACACTTTGGCGTGAAGAAGACGGAGGACGTACTTGCTACACATTTCTTTTGGCCAAAGATGCGACGGGATGTTGAGCGTTTTGTTGCTCGCTGCACTACATGTCAAAAAGCTAAGTCACGACTCAATCCTCATGGTTTATATATGCCTTTGCCTGTCCCTAGTGTTCCTTGGGAAGATATATCTATGGACTTTGTTTTGAGTTTACCTCGAACAAAGAAGGGGAGGGATAGCATATTTGTTGTCGTGGATAGGTTCTCGAAGATGGCACACTTTATACCATGTCATAAAAGCGATGATGCTGCTAATGTTGCTGATTTGTTCTTTCGTGAAATTATTCGCTTGCATGGTGTGCCAAATACTATTGTTTCAGATCGTGATACTAAATTTCTTAGCCACTTTTGGAGATGTTTATGGGCTAAGTTGGGGACTAAACTGCTTTTTAGTACTACTTGTCACCCCCAAACTGATGGACAAACTGAAGTAGTCAACAGAACTTTGTCTACTATGCTTAGGGCTGTTTTGAAGAATAATAAGCAAATGTGGGAAGAATGCTTGCCTCATATTGAATTTGCTTATAATCGTTCGTTGCATTCTACTACTAAAATGTGCCCTTTTGAAATTGTCTATGGTTTCCTACCTCGTGCACCTATTGATTTGTTGCCTCTTCCATCTTCGGAGAAGGTTAATATTGATGCTAAACAACGTGCTGAATTGATCTTAAAAATGCATGAGTTAACTAAGGAAAATATTGAGCGCATGAATGCTAAATATAAACTTGTTGGAGATAAGGGTAGAAAACGTGTTGTCTTTGCACCTGGAGATCTTGTTTGGTTACATTTGCGTAAGGATAGGTTTCCTAATTTGCGCAAGTCAAAGCTAATGCCACGTGCTGATGGTCCTTTCAAGGTGTTAGAGAAAATAAATGATAATGCATATAAACTTGAGCTGCCTGCAGATTTTGGGGTTAATCCCACATTTAACATTGCAGATTTGAAGCCTTACTTGGGTGAGGAAGATGAGCTTCCGTCGAGGACGACTTCAATTCAAGAAGGGGAGGATGATGAGGACATCACTAACAAGGTTACACCCACAGCTCCAACTGACACATATACAGGACCAATTACTAGAGCTCGCGCACGCCAATTAAATTACCAGGTACTTTCGTTTCTTGGTAATGAATCTAATGTTCATGAGAATATGATGCTGCCTAAATTGGATACATTTGTCTTGCTTACAAATGAAGGGCCTAGCTTGGACAAGAAGGATGAACATTGGAGCAAGATCAAGCATGGAGATGATGGCATGCGCAAGGGGGACAAGAATGGAGTTACAATGGATGATTTCAGGACTTTGAAGCCACCATAATGAGTGCGAGAAGCCTTGGACGAAATATACAAGATGCCACTTCATAAATTTCGTCCAGAGGCTATTTTAGGTGCTGCGTCACCTTATTATTGGGCCAGGCCCATGTAATTTCGAAATACTTGAGTATAGGCTGTTTTTAGAGTCCGTATGTGTGGGGAAACAAGAGTTAGGGTTGGTTTGGGACCCCTCCACCAAGGGCCACGAAATTCCCCCCTCTTTCCCTCATATATACAGCCCTTAGGGCGTCGTTTAGACTTTGGGTTTTGTTTAGATTAAAAGTTCACCATAGCTGCAACTTCGCGTACTTCGTTTGTGTTCAACGACCAGACCAAGGCGTCACAGAACCCCACCTTGATCAATAAAGCTTTCCTCTTATATTCGCAATATCCAGATTGCAATCTTAGTTTCTTGCTTGTTCTTCGTTTGCCTGCAGGAAACAGACCTTCGTGGTCAGGTTGATCGTGCTCCGGCGTGGTCAACAACCTCTCGGAGTTGGTTTAGCGATTGCTAAGGCGCGACGTCCTCGCACGTTCGTAGTCGGATCGTCAAAGTCGACTTCCTCCAAAACGATAGCCACCATCTCATCGAAAGACGGGACACCTTTGCCTCTATCACCGAGCCGAGCCATCGGGCCGGCCCACTCCCACCGCGCCAGCAACCGCCGCTGGGCCGCGCGCTCTCCTCCAGGCCGTCGCCTCCGCCCCGCGCCAGCCGGGCCTCGCCTCTCCTCCGCACCGCCGGGCTGGGCCGCGCCTCACCGCCCCAGCCACTCTACGGGCCGCCTCGACGAAGCCACTCCAGCCGCCTCTGCCGCTGGGCCGGATCCATCTCCACCGGGCTGCGTTGTTTTTTTTTTCTGTGATCTGAGGTTATTTCTACAACCCTAGATCTAGTCCCTGTTAGATTAGTTGCTGATGCTGTTTTAGAACTGCTGTAACTTTTAGTGTGTTTGTCCGTTTCGCGCAAATAGCATGTCCAGACGTTCGTGGGATCGTGCACTACGTTTCATCTTTTAGTGTCATGCATGTTAGAGTTCATCTAGGTGCTTGTTTTGCTGTTGCAAGAGTGCATCGTGATATAAACTGCTGTTATGTGATGTTTTTATGCCATCTTTGCCATATGATATCTTTTAGCTCGTTTGTCCGAATGATGCAAATGACATGTCCACGTGTTCGTCTTGCCATGCTCTACATGTTGTATATGATAGGTTGCATGATAGATTTATTCTTGCCATGTTTATCATCGTTGCAAAGTGCCATGTGGCTGTGATGTTGTTTCACTTGTTATGAAATGCCATCTTGTTGAGCTCGTTGCTATCGTTGTGTTTATCTCCATGAAGCATGCTTGTGTGTTTCGGAATCACCATCATGTGTAATTTGATGAGGTGCTTACCATCTGCCATGTTTAGTTTCGAGGTGACTTAAACATGCTCTTTTAGATGCCATGATGAAATTGTTGTTTTAGGACTTAGTGGATTTTCACAAAGTCTGAAATCTGTAACGTTCCGATGCCATGTTTGCTTGCTGCTCTAGGACAAACCATGATAGATTTTGAGTGGATCTTGATTGTTCCTTGTAGTATATATTGTTGGCTTACCATTCATGTTCTCACATGTCTATTTAAGTGGATGTAGCATGTTTATCTTTTGCTCCAAAGTTTCAATAAAATTCTGCTGCCAGAATTTTATTGTCAAGTTCAATATGTCCAAGTTCATTGCTATTGAACCGTGACTCCTTTGGGGGTGCACCTTTGGACTTAGTTGCTGTAGTATATGTCTAGTTTGTGTTCATGCTCTTTGCCATGTTGTTTGAGAGCTGTAGCTTAATTATTTTGTGCTCCGAAGTTGCTATGTTGCTGTAATTTTCAGCTTTCGCTCATTTCTTGTTTCGGGCATAACTTTTAGCCCGTAACTCCGATTTCAGCGAATCTTATATGAAACTTGATTGATTTTCTGTGTAGATTCAGAATATCAGATTGTTATCATGTTTTGAGGTGTTTTTCTTGAGTGCTATTTTACGTGCTCCGTGTGCATCCTTAGTGCATCCATCATTTTCGAGTGCGCATTGCATCTTGTTGATTTGTGCTTGGTGTGATTGTTCTGTTTAGAGCCGGAAGCTGAGACCGAGCACGAGGTTTCCAACGAGGTTGAGCACGAGGACCCTTCTTACGATCCGAACGACTTCTCTTCAGGCAAGATGACCGAACCACGATAACATTACTATCTTTGCCTATTGCTAGTAGTTCCGCTCTATAGTTTTGCCTCGATGCC
Source organism: Secale cereale (assembly GCA_902687465.1). NCBI lineage: Eukaryota > Viridiplantae > Streptophyta > Magnoliopsida > Poales > Poaceae > Secale > Secale cereale. The sequence continues at coordinate 146,423,480 of LR738716.1, forward strand.
CATGATCTTCTTGTCAGCCTCCTACTGTAACCATTGCCATGTTTAACCAACCTACCTATGCAAACTGTTTCTTGGCTAAGTACGCTTCGCTAAGCCCTTCTTATAGCATTGCTAGTTGCAGGTGAAGATCGAAGATGCTTGCTTCATGTTGAAGTTTGGTTGGGTTTTATCACACTATATAATTGCTAAATGAAATCATCTATATATTGGCAAGGATGGAAGGCTAAGCCTTTTGCTTGGTGATTTGTTCCACTCATGCCGTTAGGAACCGTATAAACCGGTGTTATGTTCCTTGATTATGCGTTCCTAACACGGTTGGGGTGTATGGGACCCCCTCGATAAACCGCTAAGTGCTAAGTCTTTTCCAGCAAGTCCCAACATTGGTACTATTTGCCTAATAACAAACTAAACTTGCATAGGGAGTTATAAACCCTTTTTCTTAATCAACAACCCCGGGCCAGTGCTCCACATGAGTGTTGGTCCGAAACGGGGAGTCTGCGGGGCCACCTCAAGGAAACTCGAGGTTTGGTAAAAACCTGTAGAATCGCCCATCCGGTCGTGTCCTGAGACTTAGATACGCGCGGCTACTATCAGGGTGTCGACACGCCGGGAGGATTTGCTGGATTAGCCTTACTTTAGATCGGTATATCTTGAGCACGGGATTCCGAGGATACTCGGGTCTTCCCACTTTGGAGTTGCGACTCCGCGGATCGTGGGCTTGTAATGGGTCAAGTTCGAACACCCCTGCAGGGTTTGAACTTTCGAAAGCCGTGCCCGCGGTTATGTGGCAGATGGGAGCTTGTTAATATCCGGTTGTAGATAACTTGACACAATGTTTCTAATACACTACCAGCGTGTGTTCCGTGACCGTCAATTTCCGAATAGGGATTCGGGAGTTGAACATGGAGGGGTTATGTTTGTTGAGCTTGTAGCTAGGATCACTTCGTGATCACTTCTCGTCCGAGGCTTTCTCTTCTCGCTCTCGCTCACGTAAGCTAGTTGCTAGTTGCTGCTGCAGACACTTATTCTTTTCTTCAGCCTTTCCTCTCCCAAGGCTTGAATAGTCTTGTTACCCGGGAACGGGATTGCTGAGTCCTCTGTGGCTCACAGTTACTTCACCACACCAGATGCAGGTCCAGTTGTGAGCTATCCAGGTGATGGCACCGAGCTGGATTGGGAGTACGACGAGGAGTGTAGTCCGTACTATGTTCGATATCCGGATGATCAGTAGTGGAGACTCCTACTAGGATTCGATCCGCGTGTGGTTTATTTATTTCAGTTTGGTATCTTGACATTTGGGTTTTGCCCTTAGAGGGTTGTGATATTCTTAATGTATGATGATTGAGACATGTTATGTAATTGTGTGACGTGGCGAGTGTAAGCCAACTATTTATGTTTACAATCCCCTCTTTTACATGAGATGTGCAAATATTACCAAACTTGAGATCATTCTAGGATGGACTTATGCCTTTAAGTCATGCCTCGACACGTATGAGGTATAACTCCATCCTGGGCATTACAAGTTGGTATTCAGAGCCTTCTCCAACCTAGGAGCCCCCACTGTTTGATCGAATCGTTGACGGTTGAGTCTAGGCACACACTGAAAACATTTTGAGTCCTATATTATATCGGAGAGTAGGATTTCTTTGCTTCTCATCCCCTTTCTCTCTAGTGAGGACTCCTGACGACTACTCTTGTCTCTCCTACTTTCAAAAATTGCACACATTTTTTTTAGGAATCCCACGAGTATTCTGGGGTTGTTTCGATGTTCTTGTGACGAGGATATTGTTCTCGATGCCTCCTGACATTAGGGGTTGTGGCAGTGTCCCGGGGAGTTGAGCTTCGGGGTATTGTCGTCACAAGCATATCGCGGCTGTACTAAATACTTAAGACGGCCGACATCGAAAATCTCTCCTATACGGCCAGTGGCAAGATAACCCCGACATCACCCAGTACTGGGGAGGTAGTTCGGGAGTATTGCCATAGCTTGTTATAGTGGATGCTTTTCGAAGGTCCGAGGTACACAGTTTCCGAGAAAGACTGGTTATGTGTTGAAGGATGGATACACCTGGATGTAGGTTTAGAGTTGATTGCGCGGTGCTTCCCGTGTATCCCCAACACCTGATTGCATAACTGGAATCTTTCGGAAATTTATAGGTGGGTTTATCCAGTAGATCGTAGGCATTCTTCCAACGAATGCAGGTTAGTGAGTTCGGGGTTCTACATTGAGTGAAGGGGTTTATGACCGATGTTACTATCAGGAGTTGCATCTTAAAGGATCCTTGGCTATGCTGATCCGGGGATTGCAAAACCTTTTCGTAACGCGTTCATATGCTTTCAGCACAAAGATGTTAGAACGAAACTCCTCTCTTGTGTTTGTTCCCGTCTGTACCTTGTTGTTTTCTTATTTTCATTTTGTCCCCTATGTGGCTTCTCGTGAAGATTGATGTTATCATTTAACTGAGAATTTCATTCGTTCCTCTTGTTCGAATGATTTCATTCGTTCTATTGTTCGAATGATTATTGTGAAAACTTGTTGCAATTCATTCCATTGATTCAGCTTATACCATTTGTCAATCAATTGCTGATTCGTGGTCATCTCTTTCAGGATGGCTCCGAAAAAAGTTCCCAACGCTAACCCAGAGGTGGAAGAGGTCCCAGATCGTCCTCCTTCCCCTCCTCCTCCGCCTGAGGCTTGGAGAGCGATTATGCAGACTACAGCTCAGAACACCCAGTTGTTGATGCAGATGATGCAGCAGATGCAAGCTAATCAAGCTAATCAGGGTGTTCCAGGGAATCAAGGCAATTTCTTCAACCAGCAGCACCATGCTACTCTCAACCAGTTCTTGGCCAACAATCCTAAAGCTTTCAGGTACTGTGTCGACCCTCTTGATGCTGAAGATTGGCTAACCGATATCAAGAAGCATTTTGAGTGCAGTAACGTGAAGGAAGATAATTATGTGAAATTCGCAGCATTCCAACTCAAAGATCAAGCAGCTGACTGGTGGCAGCAATACAAAGACTCCAGGCCAGGTCAAGTGATCTCTTGGGAGAATTTCTGCAAGGATTTTCGCTCGCATCACATTCCTACAAGTGTCATCGAGGGTAGGCGTGAGCAATTCCGCAACCTGAAGCAGGGCTCCATGACAGTCTATCAGTATAATGTCAAGTTCCAAAACCTCGCTCGTTATGCTAAGCAAGACTGATGCGGAGCATCCCTTGATCATCCCCATGTTCACTTCGACGAGACCTCAACTACACACAATTGGACACAAGGTTCACTCGCTCCTCTCCGAACCTCCACTTTCTACATGTGAGACATGGCTACTACCTCAAATATATGTGTTATGCATGACCAGGAACCAAGAGGGAGGCCATGGAACAGCTAGGAGCATTGGACAGGACGGCGAGGACACCAAGTACAAGGATCAAGAGAAGCTGCTGGAAAAGCTACACGCTCCGGACGTCCGGCCTCTACCGGACGACCGGCGACTCCCAGGCGACTGGACGACCGGAGGCCACCGGACGTCCTTGACTTCGACGACAGAAGGAAAATAGCGGAAGTCCGAAGACTTCCGGACGTCCGGACCCTCGCGAGCCACCAGACGTCCGGTAGCCGTCGGACGTCCGCTACATGCTGTCTGCGCACAGTTATCGGGCCAGAGGCCCATGTATCCCTCTCCCACTAACCCCTTCGTGGCCCTAGACTATATATACTCCATCACCTCCTCCTAGTGAGGGTTAGCTTAGTGATAGCTCATTTGATACCTAGAGCTTTGCTCATCTAGTGGTTCATCTCCTTGTGAGTGACTGCAGCCCCTCCACGGAGAAGATCCACATGGATTCAAGACCTCCTTCACGGAGAAGATCCCGCGGGATACCCCAAGACCTCCTCACGGAGAAGAACCGGTTACCCTCTGTATCGTCCCTTGTTGATCATGGATCTTGTATCTCTTTGAGTTTCGAGGATCTAGCATATGTGTGACTTTTTGTTGTTGGTTTGAGTGATTCTCTCGTGTTTCCCCTCGTGTTCCCTCTCGTGTTCTTCGTGTTCATCGTGAGATCCCCTCCATTTCGTGAAAGATCGGCCATCTAGGGTTCCACCCTACATCATTATGGTAACAGAGCCATGGTTTCTCACGAAATTGGAGCCCCCCACCTAGTTTAGGATCATTATGGTATCATGAGCCACGTTTCTCTCGAATTTGGAGTCCCCTCCACCGTTTTCTAGCTTGTTTTTGTTGTGTTCTTCCCCAATTTCGAAAATTCACCACCAAAAATAGCCCCAAAAAATTTTGTGATCTGATGATTTGATGATATTTTGTTGATTTTGATCCATGGATTTGCTTGGTTTCAAGTGGATCTAGCACTTCCCCAAGTTTCCCCATCTTTCATCCACGAAATCTCATCAATTTTGACCCCAAAATCATCAAATTCCGCCTAAAATCGCGTCCCGGATCTCAAATCTCGCGTTGACCCCGACCCACCGGACAACCGGCGTTTTACCGGACGTCCGAACCCTCACGAAGCACCGGACGTCCGGAACTCACCAGGACGACCGGAACCACATATACAGCAGAAAATACCGGATTTCCGGTCTTTTCCGGACGTCCGGTACACCCAGTTTTTGAATTCGGCTGATTTTTGTTTTGTCCATAACTAATTCATACGAACTCCGATTTGGACGTTCTTTAGCTCGTTTTGAAGCTCTTGACATTCCCCATACCAGAAAAATACAACCATATTCATTTGACTCCATCATATTTTGTGGATTTTGGCATCATTGCCTAGGGCCTCCACCACATCATCCGCTATACCACCACCGACTTCCGCAACCTAACCATTTTGTCCACCATAGCATTTGTGGTTGCTTGAGTAGTGATTTGAGTCTCCTAAGGTGTTTAGGCTACTTAGGGACAATTGCTTCTTCAACAACCACCATCACCACTTCCGCATAGCCTAGTCCACCATACATAGCCAACCTGATGCGGAGCATCCTTCGGCACAAGCACTCAAGGGACCAATGACTAGAGCACGCGCACGCGCTATCAAGCACGAGGTGAATTCTCTCCTCTTCGAGTTTCGTTTGGATTCGCATGAGGATTGGGTTCTACCTCACAAGGAGATGTTGTGCATCCTCAGTTACCAAGGAGGTGATCCCGTGGACGCAAAGGAGAACCCATTCAGCCCGGATCGCGTAGAAGCAAATGAAGACCTGCTCGACCCGGAACAGGCGGTACTACCGCTCCGCCAAGCGGTACTACCGCACCTGGACAGTCCGGCACCAGCGGTACTACCGCCCCCTAGGCGGTACTACCGCTCTACAAGCGGTACTACCGCTCGAGCTGGCGGTACTACCGCCCTGCCTGCGCGCAGCCCTCGGCCCTTGGCCATGTATCCCTCTCTTCTCGTACCCCTTCGTAGCATAAACTATAAATAGACCTTCCCCACTTCCTTGGAAGGGTCAGCAAAGTATTTGATAGACATTGAGAGCTTTGCTCCTTGTATCCCCTCCTCTAGGAGATCAAGACCTCCCAAGGGAGAAGAATCCTTGTGGGATTGCAAGACCTCCCACGGGAGAAGAATCCTTGTGGATTGCAAGACCTCACCTCCTCAAGGAGTGGGATGAACTAGTTACCTTGTATCTTTCCTTTTGTTGTTCTTGAATCATTGTGAACTCTTGCATGTTCTTGAATCTAGCATATGTGTGATTGGATCTAGTCAATTTGAGCGTTTTCCCTCTCTTGTGTTCATCGTGTTCTTGGGGATTCCCCTCCAATTCGTGAAAGATCTCCACCTAGGGTTCCACCCTACAACATCATGGTATCTAGAGCTATGGTTTCTCACGAAATTGGAGCCCCCCTTCGTGTTTTCTAGCCTTGTTTTGTTGTGTTCTTGCCTAATTTCGAAAATCCCCACCAAAAATAGCCCCAAATTTTTCTGTGATTTGTTGGTTTGATGATGTTTTGTTGGATTTGATCCATGGATTTGCTTGGTTTCGAGTGGATCTAGCATCTCCCCAAGTTTCACCACTTTCCATCCACGAAATCCATCCAATTTCGCCCCCGAAATCATCCATTTCCGCCCCAAATTCGCCCCGATCGCGATCTGCGAAGTTTTTCCCGACACCAGCGGTACTACCGCTCATCCAAGCGGTACTACCGCCCTACAAGCGGTACTAATTTTTTAGTTCCGCTCAACCAAAGCGGTACTACCGCCCCGCACTTTTTCAGCCTTCCGAGTTTCATCGTTTTGACCATAACTTTTACTCCCGAACTCCGATTTGAGTGTTCTTTGGCTCGTTGGAAAGCTAGCGACGTGCCCGAGCTGCTCATCTTGGTTTTACCACCATTTCACTCCATCATATTTTGTGAATTTTGACATCTCTTCCTAGGGCTTCCACCACATCATCCGCTATACCACCACCGACTTCCGCAACCTAACCATTTTTGTTTCCCTTAGCATTTGTGGTTGTTTGAGTTGTGACTTGAGTCTCCTAAGGTGTTTCGGCTACTTAGGGACGAGTGCTTCTTCATCAACCACCACCACCACTTCCGCAACCACCACGGCATTGCCGCTACCACCATTTGACTTTGGCCTTTGAGATTTTGAGTTGTGGTTTTTCCGTTTCCTAAGGTGTTTCGGCTAATTAGGAACGGGTCTACATCAAGAGCACCGCATCTCATCATCATCATCGGACGGTAACCTCGACGACACCATTGTATATTCCCCTTGCAATTGCATTGTTAACCCCTAGCCCATTTTGCGTCACTTGCCCATCGAGACTAGCCATTTGAGTATTTCCGGCAACGTTACTTGTGCACATTAGTAATCATCGATCCGCCCTTCCATTGTATACATACCATATCATCTTGGTATCATCATATCATCCCTTGTGTCACAAGATTGTTCCCGCATATACACAATTGTTATCTTGGTTTGTGCATCGTGGCCATATACAAAAAAAAAGAAAAAGAAAAGAAGAATAAGCTTTTAAGCAAAAAGAGAAAGACAAAGAAGCTTGTAAGCAAGAGCCATAGCATCGCATCATATCATATCCTACTTGATCATCTTGGATCATCTTGTGCTAAAAGCACCGGAACATCATACACATAGCATACTTGGGATAGAAAGCTCATACATTTTGCATCTTATAGGTTGTGCACAAGTGTCGTATCCGCCTATTGAGCAATCGTGCTAGCGTCTCTCTTGAGTTGTGCAACACGAGCGTTTTCCGTGGACTCCACATTTTGTGCTCATTCCTTGGTTGCACGACCCCATTTATCTATCCGTGTGTGTGTTTCCGTGTGCCACATTTTGCTATTGGTCCACTTGTTACATTTGCGAATTTGTGAATCTCTTTCAACATTATTGACTCCTTCTAACATTTTGCATCAATTTTTTGTGCCACTATCCTCACCGAGCTCCACCATAAGCCTTACTTGTGTAGGTGTGAGAATTGACAAGATCCGGTACCAATTGTGCTATTTCCTTGATACATTATTGAGTGATCATTGATCCATCTTCAACATTGGAAAGGTACATTTGGTCTAGTTCTTTCCTTTCTCCGACTCACATTTGCTCGAGTCTTGTGATGGATAGGCAAGGCATTTCATCTCCGACAAGATCACATGGGCATCGACACCATCAACAACAAGAACGTGAAGGTCACGAGCTCAACATCAACAACCGCTCAACGACTTCACCATCTACCTTGGCATCTTCGCCAAGTGGCTTCAAGGCATCTTCGCCTTCGGACTTGCGGCATCTTCGCCGACCCGCACCTCAAGAGAAGCTTCCCAAGCTCAAGTCCGCGACTTCAACGAGCTACTTCGACCTCGTCAACGACCACGAGATTCCTTTCTATGGGACTCAAGACCCCGAGGAGTATCTCGAGTGGGAGCGCTTGATGGACGACTACCTCATGCTACTTCAAGTTCCTCCCGAAGATCAAGTGAAATGCGCCACAAGAAACTTCCACGGCCGCGCGTCGACATGGTGGCTTCACACACCTTCGGAGAGCTACAACATGAATTGGCCCAAGACGAAGAGAGCTATGCGGCGAGCTTTCGTGCCTCCCACCTACACGGAACAACTTCTTCGCCAATTGGAGAACACCATACAAGGATCCAAGTCCATCGACGTGTACTTCAAGGAGATGAAGAAGGCCTTGCGACGAGCCGGCGTGGACGACCCCATTTGGATGAAGTTTTACTTCATGATGGGATTGGACAACGACATCTCCAAGACTATCTTCCTCGAGAACTACAAGTCCCTCGACGACAACTACATGGGTGCTCTCAAGGCGGAACAAGAACTCATGAAGGCCAAGGCTTCTCCACCGCAAGCACACTTCTCGAAGACCAAGCTCCAAGATGGCGAGCATGAGGCTAGTACCACCACGATGTCCAACCCCAGCGAGCTCCAAGATGACGCTCCCAAGTTCAACTCCACCGCCATCCCTCTTCGTGGCATTATTGATGCCGAGTCTACTTCGACTCTTTTTCAAGACGGTGCCGCGACGACTACGACTACGGAGCCATTCGAAGACCAAGCTTTGGAGGCGAGCGACAAGGTGGCGAGCGAGGATGATGCTTCCATCTTTGGAGGCGAGAGTGATGATGTGCCATCTTCGGCCTTCATCCACGACGACGACTACGAGATGGTTGAGCATGGGATTTTCCCTTCGACCACGGCGACGTATGATGACTTGAGTGACTTTTGCCACCATATTGAGAGTGAGAGTGACTTCACCACTAGCCCCATATATGACAAGTTGCCCCAATTCCCATGTGAGGAGAGCCACAACCCCCACCACTTGAGTGAGATGAGTGACTTCACCATATGCGACATTGAGTGCACCTACCTTGAGGGAGTGAGTGAGCCACCACCACATAGAGAGAGTGAGGAAGTTGATAGGGCACGTGAGGCCATTCGCATTTCTAACGACTTGACCTCTACCTCTATTGTGTCTTCTCAATTGGTGCTAGGTCCAACATTTGATGACGCGCCGATCCGCGACGACTTCGTCCTTCCTATGGACAAGACGATGGCCATGGTGGATTATGACGCACCCCCCGCATGGTTCCATCAAGATGAAGATGACCACCATTTGGTCTTTGCCACCTCACCTACACCACTTGAGTGGAATGAACAAGGTAATATAGGTGAAGGTGATGCGCTTGTCCCACTAGTGGACTATCTTGACAATGATTGCTTACATGATGTTGACACACCTATTGCCATGCTTCATGCTAGTGCGACTTCATCATGTCTTGACTTACCTATTTATGATGGATATGATGATGAGCATGTTGAGTTGCCTAGTTGTGATGCTATGCTCCATAGGATATCATGTGAAAATTCTTTTGGTCACATCATGTTTGATAATCCTTTGAGCTTGTCATATGCTATGAGTGAGATCTCACATATTGCATCATTTCAATCTCAACATAGTAGCTATGCATGCCCCATTAAAGTAAATCCTATTTGCACTTGTGGCATAGATGAAAAGATGATGGTCATTGGCTTGTGTTTCTCTTGCGATGATATTGCCATGCTTCCTTTACATGATTTGCGCAATTCAACAACTATGCCATGCCATGAACACATTGTTCCAAATATGCTTTGCTTTGGATGTTGTCAATATTCTCCATGTGAACTTTCCAATAATGCTCATGAGGAGACCCCCATAGTTTCCTTATACATACTAGGAGATCTTGATGCATTCCATTCCTTGCATGATTACCATGATTGTGTGCACCATATGCATTCCATGTATAACAACGCTCTACATATTTCTTGTCATGATGCATTACACAATTTGAGTCTCCATTATGCTATACATAATAACAAACCTCTCATGATGGATGACATGTTTCTATATCACGCATCTCATTTATTTGAGCATTGGCTATTTTGTGCTAACGAACACATGCACGTGCGCATCATGATGGATGATGTGTACGTTTACCACGCACACACTTTCTTTGGTTTGTGTCTCTTTTGTGTAGGTACCCATGAATACTTGTCAACCTCACAATCTCACGAGTTGACAAAACGAGCTCTAGAGAGCAACGATGACTTGGGATCCCGTGGACTATCCTTACCACCGTTCTCTTCGCGCAACCTCTACGCGCATCTCTTTTACTTGGCTCTCACACGACTATGGGCTATTTACCACTTGTCATCTTATGCCCATTCTATCGTGTTCACTTTGCATGTTATGCCTCTTGCTATGAATTTGCCATGCAATTGTGACCCTTGCTTGCCTTTATACATGATTCACCATTATGCTACTTCTATGTGTATTTGCATGCTTGGTGGAGATACTTGTTGCTATTGCCATGTTTACATTGTGCCTCATGCTATTGATGAGACTTTGCTCACATCTTGCTTTCATGATTGTGTTATGCCATGTGCATTATTCATGCCCACTATTTACACACATGCCATGATTGCCATGATTACCTCTAGTAGATTGCATCTTCGCACTACTAGCTTACACTACTTGATTTCCATGATTGCTTGCTATGTTGCATCACCCATGTTCCACTCTTACTTGCTTTCTTGGGTTGATGACATCTATGTTCATGCTTTTCACATGATATATCTTGATCATTGTCACTTGTCTCCAATAGTTGCACCTCTCATATTCACTTGTTGTGAGTGCAACCATGCTATACTTGTTGATCTCGGAGACTTGGACACCTTGCTTGTGATGCATGCTTGCTTGTTTGAGCTTAATGCCTTTGGTTGTTATCGCATCATATGCTTCCATACATTGCCATGTCCCCTTGTCCTTTCTTATGATAAGAATGACGAACATACTTGTTGGGTGACTCACCACATGACTAGGTTTTGCATCTTCGCTAACCTCATTTGTTTTTCCGAGTGTTTGTCATGTTCTTTCATTTTGAAGGATTCACAAGGCGGTACCATCACGAGGCACCTTGAGCATGTGAAGGCATACACGTTGCGCGACAACAACACCGTTTTCGACATCCTCATCAAGGTGCATTCCTTCCTAGTGAGCCATCCTCACATACGCTTGGATTTCATGGATGCACCACCGGTCTACCACTATTGCCATGGCTTTGAGCATGAGTATATCAACACTCCTTTGGCACATTGCACCCAAACCTTCATATTTATTGATTGTGCGCTCACATGCCATGCTCCATGGACAAATCATTCCCATAACAAATTTGCATCTTGCGCATGGATTGACTCCCATTATGATTGCCTTGTTGCATCTTGTATTCCCATGTCATCCATGATATATGAGCTTGTGCATTTTCTTAGCAAATTTGTTGTGATCTTTCTTGATGGACTCTTCATACATATTGATCACATCGCCAAGCATCAATTGCATGATCACATACTCACATTGAGCATCATTTACCACATTCATGCTTTTGATACACAATCCCATTACGACATCATTTTGCACAATGGTAGCATTTGCAACTTCTTGCACAATGAGCTTGATCACATGAATGCATTGTATGCCATGCTCTTTCATTTTGCTACAATTCATGCTCATTGCCACTACCGATTTGTTTGGACAGACTCATGCTTAAATGATGGACACCTTGCGTCTGCTAACCATTGTATCTCCAAGTGTCCCTTGTGTTTGCTCGTTTTGCATGTCTACCATTCCGACGACATCTTGGATTCGTCCACCTCCAAGTTCATCCATGCCTACCGTGAACATGGCAATATGGTTCACGATCCGAGGACGGATCTTTCCCAAGGGGGAGGAGATGATGCGGAGCATCCTTCGGCACAAGCACTCAAGGGACCAATGACTAGAGCACGCGCACGCGCTATCAAGCACGAGGTGAATTCTCTCCTCTTCGAGTTTCGTTTGGATTCGCATGAGGATTGGGTTCTACCTCACAAGGAGATGTTGTGCATCCTCAGTTACCAAGGAGGTGATCCCGTGGACGCAAAGGAGAACCCATTCAGCCCGGATCGCGTAGAAGCAAATGAAGACCTGCTCGACCCGGAACAGGCGGTACTACCGCTCCGCCAAGCGGTACTACCGCACCTGGACAGTCCGGCACCAGCGGTACTACCGCCCCCTAGGCGGTACTACCGCTCTACTAGCGGTACTACCGCTCGAGCTGGCGGTACTACCGCCCTGCCTGCGCGCAGCCCTCGGCCCTTGGCCATGTATCCCTCTCTTCTCGTACCCCTTCGTAGCATAAACTATAAATAGACCTTCCCCACTTCCTTGGAAGGGTCAGCAAAGTATTTGATAGACATTGAGAGCTTTGCTCCTTGTATCCCCTCCTCTAGGAGATCAAGACCTCCCAAGGGAGAAGAATCCTTGTGGGATTGCAAGACCTCCCACGGGAGAAGAATCCTTGTGGATTGCAAGACCTCACCTCCTCAAGGAGTGGGATGAACTAGTTACCTTGTATCTTTCCTTTTGTTGTTCTTGAATCATTGTGAACTCTTGCATGTTCTTGAATCTAGCATATGTGTGATTGGATCTAGTCAATTTGAGCGTTTTCCCTCTCTTGTGTTCATCGTGTTCTTGGGGATTCCCCTCCAATTCGTGAAAGATCTCCACCTAGGGTTCCACCCTACAACACAACCCAACTTAACCAAATTTTGTTCGAGCTTGTTTGAGTTGTGGATTGTGTCTCCTAAGGTGTTTCGGCTACTTAGGGACCGTGACGTCAACTCCGACATCGTGTATAGCCCATCATTCCACTTCCGCAACCACCACGGCATTGCCGCTACCACCATTTGACATTTGTCCTTGAGATTTTGAGTTGTGGTTTTTCCGTTTCCTAAGGTGTTTCGGCTAATTAGGAACGGGTCTACATCAAGAGCACCGCATCTCATCATCATCATCATCGGACGGTAACTTCGACGACATCATTGTATATTCCCCTTGCAATTGCATTGTTAACCCCTAGCCCATTTTGCGTCACTTGCCTATCGAGACTAGCCTTTGAGTATTGCCGGCAACGTTACTTGTGCACATTAGTGATCATCGATCCGCCCTTCCATTGGATATATATCATATCATATTGGTATCATCATATCATCTCTTGTGTCACAAGATTGTTCCCACATATACACAATTGCTATCTTGGTTTGTGCATCGTGGCCATACAAAAAAAAAGAGATAGAATAAGCTTTTAAGCAAAAAGAGAAAGACAAAGAAGCTTGTAAGCAAGAGCCATAGCATCACAAAATATCATATCATACTTGATCATCTTGGATCATCTTGTGCTCAAAGCACCGGAACATCATACACATAGCATACTTGGGATAGAAAGTTCATACATTTTGCATCTTATAGGTTGTGCACAAGTGCCGTATCCGCCTATAGAGGAATCGTGCTAGCGTCTCTCTTGAGTTGTGCAATACGAGCGTTTTCCGTGGATTCCACATTTTGGCTCATTCCTTGGTTGCACGACCCCATCTATCTATCCGTGTGTGTGTTTCCGTGTGCCACCCATATTGCTATTGGTCTTCTTGTTTCACTTGCGAATTTGTGAATCTTTTTAAACATTATTGAGTCTTGCTAACATTTTGCATCAAATTTTTGTGCCGCTATCCTCACCGAGCTCCACCATAAGCTTTACTTGTGTAGGTGTGAGAAACCGACAAGAATTGGTACCAATTGTGCTATTTCCTTGTTCCACATTTGAGTGATCATTGATCCATCTTCAACATCGGTCAAGGTACATTTGGTCTAGTTCTTCTCTTTCTCCCACTCATACTTGCTAGCATCTTGTGATGGATAGGCAAGGCATTTCATCTCCGGTCTTCGACATCGACGGCGCGAACAATGACATCCACGCGAAAACCATCGGACTACAACGAGAAATGCAAGAGTGCTTGGGCAACATCGCCATCGAACAACGACACTTCGAGACAAGGACAATGGCTTCCTTCGACGACATGTGCGACTCCTTCAACAAACAAATGGCGGAGCTCCGACACTTGGTGGTCGATTACAAGTCTTCTTCCCCTTCGTCATCCTCTCGGCGGCGACGTTCAAGTCACAAGTCTTCGGAGCGCAAACATGATGCAAGTGCAAGTCTTCCACGGCCACACCGCCATGGCGACCATCGACATCGTCATGAAGGGCAAGTCACCTCCAAGCATCATGTGCACGACGACGACGAACGACATCTACCAAGAGCTCAAGCACGACAACGACATCATCATCATGAAGATGCTCGACAAGCGCATACCTACAAGTCCGAAGAAGCTCAACATCACGCCAAGGCCAAGCTTCAAGAGCATAAGAGAAGACCGCGAGACAAGCACACCCAAGACGGAGCTACGGCTACAACCACCACTTCGGCATCTTCGCCAAGTGCTATCAAGGCATCTTCGCCTTCGGACGTACGGCATCTTCGCCTACTTCCCATGAGTTCGCCTACATCGACGTCTTCATCATCAAGGTGATCATCTACGAGCGACGGCGACACGACGGTCGAGCATGGGCCATCCCCTTCGACCAAGGCGACGAGCATGAACCTCTTCGACACCATGAAGGCGGCGCCCATATTGGACTACTACTCCGGGTCAAGCTACGCGAGCAAGCATGAGACCTTCTCTTTGACCTCGGAGGAGCGTGATGGTTTGCCACACCCTACGGCATTCATCTTTGGAGGCATTACGGATGAGGAAGTTGAGCATGGAGACTATTGCACCTACACCTCTTCAACATCCACTTATGACGAGATGCCCCAATTACCATGTGAGGAGAGCCACCACCACATGAGCGATATGAGTGACTCCACCATATGTGATCTTGAGAGCATTTCCCTTGAGAGGATGAGTGTGCCCACCACTAGCCCCACACATGAGAGCATGCCACTTCTCCTATGTGAGGTTGAGAGCCATTTGAGTGACTCCACCAACCATACGAGTGAGAGCATCCACGAGGGAGTGAGTGACCCACAACACTTAGTGAGTGAGGTAGTTGATAGGGCATGTGAGGCCACTATGCTTTCTAACGACTTAACCTCTACTCCGAGTGTGTTTTCTTTGGTGCTAGGTCTCCTACAAGAGGACATGCCTACCCTCGATGAGTCCGTCCCTCCAATGGACAAAGCGATGGCCATGGTGGAAGAATATGCACCCCCCACATGGTACCATCAAGTTGCAACCTCACCTACAACACATGAGCGGAACTCTAAAGGTAACATAGGTGATGGTGCTTCTTTCGTCCCACTTGTGGACCATCTTACCAATGATTGCTTGCATGATGTTGACACACCTATTGCCATGCTTCATGCTAGTGCGACTTCATCATGTCTTGAATTACCTATTTATGATGAATATGATGATGAGCATGTTGAGTTGCCTAGTTGTGATGCTATGCTCCATAGGATCTCATGTGAAAATTCTTTTGGTCACATCATGTTCGACAACCCTCTAAACTTGTCATATGCTATGAGTGAGATTTCTCATATTGTTTCATATCAATCTCAACACAGTAACTATGCATGCCAAATTAAAGTAAATCCTATTTGCACTTGTGGCATAGATGACAAGATGATGGTCATTGGCTTGTGTTTCTCTTGCGATGATATTGCCATGCTTCCTTTACATGACTCGCGCAATTCATCTACTATGCCATGCCATGAACACAATGTTCCAAATATGCTCTGCTTTGGATGTTGTCAATATTTTCCATGTGAACTTTCCAATAATGCTCATGAGGAGACCCCCATAGTTTCCTCATACATCCTAGGAGATCTTGATGCATTCCATACCTTGCATGATTACCATGATTGTGTGCACCATATGCATTCCATGAATAACAATGCTCTACATATTTCTTGTGATGCATTACATAATTCGAGTCTCCATTATGCTATACATAACAACAAACCTCTCATGATGGATGACATGTTTCTATATCACGCATCTCATTTATTTGAGCATTGGATATTATGTGCTAACCAACACACACACGTGCGCATCATGATGGATGATGTGTACATATACCACGCACACACAATTTTTCCCTTGTCTTTGTTTTGTGTAGGTACTCATGAACATTTGTCAACCTCACAATCCTATGAGTTGACAAAACGAGCTCTTGAGAGCGATGACGATTTGGGACCACATGGATTGTCCTTACCACTGTTCTCTTCGCGCAACCACTACGCGCATCTCTTTTACTTGGCTCTCACACGGCTATGGGCTATTTGCCACTTGTCACATTATGCCCATACTATGGTGTTCACTTTGCATGTTATGCCTCTTGCTATGACTTTGCCATGCAATTGTGACCCTTGCTTGCCTTTACACATGATTCACCATTATACTACTTATATGTGTATTTGCATGCTTGGTGGAGATACTTGTAGCTATTGCCATGATTTCTTTGTGCCCCATGCTATTGTTGATTCTTGTGTTGAGAGAGACATGATATCCCATTGCTATTTCCATATGGCCTCTCATCAACACATTGATGCTATTTTGCTCATATCTTGCTTTCATGCTTGTGCTATGCCATGTGCATCATGTATTCTCACTATTTGCACACCTGCCATGATTGCCATGATTACTTCTAGTATGTTGCATCTTTGCACTACTAGCTTGCTTGACTTGATCACTATGCTTGCTTGCTATGTTGCATCACCCATGTTCCTCTCTTACTTGCTTTCTTGGGTTGATGACACATATGTTCATGCCACTCACATGATATACATTGATCATTGTCATTTGTCTCCACTAGTTGCATCTCTCATCACTTGTATTGAGTGCAACAATGCTATGTTTGTTGATCTTGGAGACTTTGACACCTTTCTTGTGATGCATACTTGCTTGATTGAGCCTATTGCATTTGGTTGTTCTCGCATCTTATGCCTACATACCATGCACCACACCCTTATACTTTCTTATGATAAGAATGATACAAGCACTTGTTGGGTATTTTCCCGCACGAATGCTAGGTTTCGCATTATGGCTAACCTCATTTGTTTTTCCGAGTGTTTGTCATGTTCTTTCATTTTGAAGGATTCACAAGGCGGTACCATCACGAGGCATCTTGGGCATGTGAAGGCATACACGTTGCGCGACACCAACACCTTCGAGAACATACATAAGGTGAATTCCTTCTTTGTGAGCCATCCTCACATATGCATACTGGATGGGCCATACTTTCATTGTTGCTTCCTTCTTGTTATCTACATGATACATCTACGAGATGGAGGACCGACATTGAAGATGGACCATATGCATGCACCACCGGTCTACCACTCTTGCCACGACATCGAGCATTGGTATGTCAAAACCCCTTTGACACATTGCACCAAAAACTTCATATTTGTTGATTGTGTGCTCACATGCCATGCTCCATGGACATATCATTCCCATAACAAATTTGCATCTTGCCCATGGATTGACTCACATTATGATTGCCTTGTTGCATTTTGTATCCCCATGTCATCCATGATATATGAGCTTGTGCATTTCCTTAGCAAATTTGTTGTGATCTTTCTTGATGGCATATTCATACATCATGATCATCTTGTCCTCCATCAATTGCATGATAACATACACATATTGAGCATCCATTGCCATGTTCATGCTCTTGATAAACCAACACACTATGACATCATTTTGCACAATGGTTGCATTGATCACATTCACAACACCTTTGTGTGCACCTCAAATGCATTTGATCACATGAATGCTTTCCATGTTATTGTACATCTTTTCGATAAGCATCTTGTGCCTTGCCATGCCCAAATTTGTCACACGGACCCATTCTTACATGATAGACACTTGTGCGCTAACCATTGTATTTCCGAGTGTCATTTGTGTTTGCCCTTCTTGCATGTATACCACTCCGACGACACCTTGGACTACTTGGATTACGCCAAGTCTTCATCTCGGTCCAACTACAAGTCCGTCCACGACAACCATTTCCATGGTGATGAGCTTTTTGATCCGAGGTCGGATCTTTCCCAAGGGAGGGGAGATGATGCGGAGCATCCCTTGATCATCCCCATGTTCACTTCGACGAGACCTCAACTACACACAATTGGACACAAGGTTCACTCGCTCCTCTCCGAACCTCCACTTTCTACATGTGAGACATGGCTACTACCTCAAATATATGTGTTATGCATGACCAGGAACCAAGAGGGAGGCCATGGAACAGCTAGGAGCATTGGA
The DNA here is from genome assembly GCA_902687465.1 of Secale cereale. NCBI lineage: Eukaryota > Viridiplantae > Streptophyta > Magnoliopsida > Poales > Poaceae > Secale > Secale cereale. Next base: position 146,441,651 of record LR738716.1, read on the forward strand.
CAGGACAGCGAGGACACCAAGTACAAGGATCAAGAGAAGCTGCTGGAAAAGCTACACGCTCCGGACGTCCGGCCTCTACCGGACGACTGGCGACTCCCAGGCGACCGGACGACCGGAGGCCACCGGACGTCCGTGACTTCGACGACAGAAGGAAAATAGCGGAAGTCCGAAGACTTCCGGACGTCCGGACCCTCGCGAGCCACCGGACGTCCGGTAGCCGTCGGACGTCCGCTACATGCTGTCTGCGCACAGTTATCGGGCCAGAGGCCCATGTATCCCTCTCCCACTTACCCCTTCGTGGCCCTAGACTATATATACTCATCCACCTCCTCCTAGTGAGGGTTAGCTTAGTGATAGCTCATTTGATACCTAGAGCTTTGCTCATCTAGTGGTTCATCTCCTTGTGAGTGACTGCGGCCCCTCCACGGAGAAGATCCACACGGATTCAAGACCTCCTTCACGGAGAAGATCCCGCGGGATACCCCAAGACCTCCTCACGGAGAAGAACCGGTTACCCTCTGTATCGTCCCTTGTTGATCATGGATCTTGTATCTCTTTGAGTTTCGAGGATCTAGCATATGTGTGACTTGTTCTTGTTGGTTTGAGTGATTCTCTCGTGTTTCCCCTCGTGTTCCCTCTCGTGTTCTTCGTGTTCATCGTGGGATCCCCTTCATTTCGTGAAAGATTGGCCATCTAGGGTTCCACCCTACATCAAAGACATTCCTGATGCCAAGAGCAAAATCTACCAGTTCCGTGGAGGTCTCAAAGATGAACTTCAACTTGCTCTCACCTTGTTCGAGCCGGATGAATTCGACAAGTTCTATAACATGGCTTTGAAACAAGAAGCAGCTCAGCTTAAGATGGAGGCTTCTAAGAAAGGAATTCGAGATGTCGTTCACTCTTCCTCATCGTCTCAGTTGGTCTCGAAGCATCAGAAATTCTGGCTTCCTCCTCCTCCAGTGATTCGAGCTCCATACAACAACTCCAACAACTCCAACAACTACAAGAACTCTGGTGGACGTGGTTTCTCCCACCCACCCAACCTGTTCAACAAGTCGAAGAACCAGTTTCAGTCTCAAGGCTCCATGATACGGTGTATCCTAGGGCCATCCCCATGGACCCTCCTTCACCCCCTCAAGTGCCTCAAGGACCGATGACACGTGCCCGTACTAGAGCTTTCGAGACCGAGGTGACGTCACTCCTAGCCCTACTTCCTTATGAATCTTGCGAGACATGGTTGCTACCTCAAGCGAGTGTGCTTTGTGTGCTCAGGTGTGAAGGAGACCGCTTCGGAGAAGAGCGTGAAGGTGAACAAGTCCCCAAGGCCACGTACGAACCGATGCATCAAGAAGGGCAGAAGGGAGCTCCAGGCCCCGGACATCCGGCGCCATGGCCCGGACATCCGGCACCTGGGCCATCATCTACAGAAGACCAGCAGCGACTGAAGCTACAGGGCCCGGACATCCGGCCAGGGCCCGGACATCCGGCCAAGCACGGCCCGGACATCCGGCCCCGGGCCCGGAAATCCGGCGCCTCTGTCCAGAGAGCACCCGAGACCAGGCCACTCCAGCCCGGACATCCGGCCCATGGCCCCGGACGTCCGGCGTCCCTCGAAGCCCCGGACATCCGGGCCACCGCCCGGACATCCGGCCCCTGATCTGCCTGCGTGCAGCCCCCTGGGCCGAGGCCCATGTACCCGTTCGCCCCGAAGACTATATATACTCCTCTCCTCTTTCCGTTTAGGGTTAGCTGTGGTTTTTAGCTCATTTGACACTTGTGTGGATTTCTCCCACGAGACCGGTGCGCCTCTACGGAGAAGATCCACCTCTGGATTCAAGACCCCTAACGGGAAGATCCCACGGGATTCCAAGACCTCCTCCGGGAGAAGACTATCTGTATCACCGTTGTTGACTTTGGATCATGTATCTCGACCTTGTATCGCGAATCTAGCACTTGTGTGATTGCTTCCGTGTTGATTTGAGTGTTCTCTCTTGTGTTTTCCCCATCTTTCTCCGTGTTTTCCCCGTGTTCATCGTGTGCCAACCTCCAAACGTGAAAGATCCGCTGATTAGGGTTCCACCCTATATCACTAACTTTTCTGCAGGACGACCTTCATCATGGACACCGCGTGCATCCTCTACTTCCTCACATTCTACTGCACCGACACCTCCATCAGCTGTTACCTCCAGCCATGATACAAGGAAGCAGGCACAACCACCATTATCTGCTAAGAGCACACCTATTGGGCCTGCACAGAGTTCTTCTTCTTCCATGGCATCAACAGGGCACACCAGTGATATTATTTGTCGTCGTTGTAAGGGAAGAGGACATTTTGCGAGAGATTGCAAATCTCAGCGTGTGATGATTGCTACTGAGGATGGTGGATATGAATCCGCTAGTGACTATGATGAGGAGACTTTGGCTCTTATTACACGTGAAGAACACGGCGGAGACGATTCTGATCATGAGACGCAATACATGGCTCCTGAAGATGCTGACAGGTATGAATGTTTAGTTGCTCAACGTGTTTTGAGTGTGCAGGTTACACAAGCTGAGCAAAATCAGAGGCATAATTTGTTCCATACAAAGGGAGTTGTGAAGGAACGTTCTGTTCGCGTGATCATAGATGGAGGGAGTTGCAACAACTTGGCTAGCATGGAGATGGTGGAGAAGCTATCTCTCACCACAAGACCACATCCACATCCTTACTACATCCAATGGTTCAACAACAGCGGCAAGGTTAAGGTAACACGTACTGTTCGTGTGCATTTTAGTATCTGATACGGTGTATCCTAGGGCCATCCCCATGGACCCTCCTTCACCCCCTCAAGTGCCTCAAGGACCGATGACACGTGCCCGTACTAGAGCTTTCGAGACCGAGGTGACGTCACTCCTAGCCCTACTTCCTTATGAATCTTGCGAGACATGGTTGCTACCTCAAGCGAGTGTGCTTTGTGTGCTCAGGTGTGAAGGAGACCGCTTCGGAGAAGAGCGTGAAGGTGAACAAGTCCCCAAGGCCACGTACGAACCGATGCATCAAGAAGGGCAGAAGGGAGCTCCAGGCCCCGGACATCCGGCGCCATGGCCCGGACATCCGGCACCTGGGCCATCATCTACAGAAGACCAGCAGCGACTGAAGCTACAGGGCCCGGACATCCGGCCAGGGCCCGGACATCCGGCCAAGCACGGCCCGGACATCCGGCCCCGGGCCCGGAAATCCGGCGCCTCTGTCCAGAGAGCACCCGAGACCAGGCCACTCCAGCCCGGACATCCGGCCCATGGCCCCGGACGTCCGGCGTCCCTCGAAGCCCCGGACATCCGGGCCGCCGCCCGGACATCCGGCCCCTGATCTGCCTGCGTGCAGCCCCCCTGGGCCGAGGCCCATGTACCCGTTCGCCCCGAAGACTATATATACTCCTCTCCTCTTTCCGTTTAGGGTTAGCTGTGGTTTTAGCTCATTTGACACTTGTGTGGATTTCTCCCACGAGACCGGTGCGCCTCTACGGAGAAGATCCACCTCTGGATTCAAGACCCCTAACGGGAAGATCCCACGGGATTCCAAGACCTCCTCCGGGAGAAGACTATCTGTATCACCGTTGTTGACTTTGGATCATGTATCTCGACCTTGTACCGCGAATCTAGCACTTGTGTGATTGCTTCCGTGTTGATTTGAGTGTTCTCTCTTGTGTTTTCCCCATCTTTCTCCGTGTTTTCCCCGTGTTCATCGTGTGCCAACCTCCAAACGTGAAAGATCCGCTGATTAGGGTTCCACCCTATATCATTATGGTATCTAGAGCAAAGGTTTCTCACGATTTTGGAGCCCCACACTTTGTTTTCTAGCCTGTTCTTGTCGTGTTCTTCCTAATTTCGAAAATTGCCCCACAAAAAGAGCCCCAAAAATTTTCTGTGATCTGTTGATTTGGCAAGATTTTGTTGAATTTGTTCCATGGATTTGCTGTGCCACGTGTGGATCTAGCTTTTCCTCCACTTTTCCCCAAATTTCATCCGAAAAATCCACCGAATTTTTGCCCCGAAACCACCCTTTGCAACGTGATCTTGCTGGCTCGGGCACCCCGGACATCCGGCTCGTGCCCCGGACATCCGGCCCGGCCCGGACATCCGGCCCCTGGCCCGGACATCCGGCCTCCCGCAGCCATTTCCCCCCACTACACTTCCCTCCTAGCAATCATCCGCCTCTTCGTTCGGTGATCCACCCACCCTTCCGCAAACCACCACCGATCTTCCGCAACAACCACCATCGCTTCACCGCTTCGAGTTTGGAAAATTTGTCTCCATTTGCCGTGGATACTTGAGTTTTGGTTTCACCGTTTCCTTGGATGTTTCGGCTACCTTGGGACGGCAAGACTTCGACGACACCACCGCTCAACTTCGGCAAGGACGGTAACATCGACGACACTTCGATCATTCTATCTTGCAATTGCATTGTCACCCTATGAACCATCTTTGCGTAGCTTTCCCATTGAGACTAGCCATTTGAGTATTGCCGGGCCACGACACTTGTGCACATTAGTGATACTCATATATATTGCATACCACATCATCTTGGTATATTGCATATCTCCTTGTGCCACAAGAGTGTTCCGCATACACAATAGCTACCTCGATACGAGAAGCATACATATGTGCCCAAAGAAAGAGCTCAAAAGCTTTCAAGCAAAAGAGACAATCCAAGCAAAGAAACAATAGAATCATACGCCTTGCATCCAAAGAGATCATACAACATAGCACTTTCATCTTGTGCTCAAGCATCGGCACATCATACACTCATAGCATACTTGTGATAGATAGTCGTTACGTTTTGCCCATATAGGTCGTGCACAAGTGCGTATCCGCCTATTAAGCAATCGGTTAGCGTCTCTCTAGCGTTGTGCAACACGAGCATTTTCCGTGGTTTTCCACATTTTTCGCTCATCCTTGGTTGCACAACCACAGTTATCTATCCGTGCGTGTGTTCCGTGTGCCACTCTTTGCTAGTGATCTACTTGTTGCATGAGCAAATTGTGAACCATTTTCAACATCTTTGAGTCATTTTGACGATTGCATTGAATTTGTGCCACATCCTAACCGAGCTCCTCTCAAAGCTTTAATTGTGTAGGTGTGAGAATCGACACGAAGTGATACCAATAGTGCTATTTCCGGGTTACATTGTTGAGTGATCATTGATCCATTTTCAACCTCGGTTAAGGTACATTGATATTGTCTTCTCCTTTCTCCACTCACTTGCTTGTGATGATGGATAGGCCAAGTTCATCTACCAACCCGATCTTCGATGACCCTCAAGAAGCGAACAACTACGTCACCAAACTACATCTATTCGGTGTCCAACGAGCTCTACATCAAGAGAGTGAAGCTATGCGAGAGTACATTGGTCAAGTTGCCGAGGACGCGCGACAATTCCAACAAAGCACCAAGGAGCAAATCGACCTCATCAACACCAACATGTCTACTCAATACAATGAGCTACGGACATTGATCATCAACCGACGTTCTTCCTCAACATCATCTCATCGACGAAGCCGCTCAAGTCGACATACCGACTCAACGCAAGACTCAAGTACACCTACGTCAAACACTCTTCGTCAAGCCGCACGTCAAGCTCGACATGAACATCGGCAACCTCTACATGACAAGAGTTCCCAAGAGCTATCCGACGAACAAGAAAATCGACGTCGTCACAACCAAGCTACACTTGAGCAAGCACAAGAACGGCAACGACTACGCCAACAACAACAAGAGCGAGCTCGTCAATATCAAGAAGAACAAGATGCCGAGGCTAACCGCCAAGCACAACAACGTCGTGACGCTCAAGCTATGGAGGCGCAACGTGCTTTACAAGATGCACACCGCAATGTGGCCGCCCGCAATCGACACACTCGTCAAGAAGAGGATTTTCTTCGAGATGAGATGCAAGAACGGCGCCATCAAGCAAGAATGCAAGAAGAAGCTCCTCCTCAAGCGCGACATGAGCAACAATACCAACAAGAACATCAACTCCAACAAGAACGTCTACATCCTCAAGAGCAACACGATACGGCAAACCGACAAAATCAAGACCATCCTCCCAATAGGCAAGGACACAATGATGAGCATCGCTATGGCAAGCTCAAGTTCACCATGCCAAAGTTTTCCGGAAGCATTGATCCCGAAGACTACCTCTCATGGGCATTGAAAGTTGACAAGATCTTTCGCCTTCACAACTTCGATGAAGAGAAGAAGATCGATATGGCATCACTTGAGTTCCAAGACTATGTTCTCATTTGGTGGGAGCAAATCATAGAGAGAAGAGAAGCCAAAGGCGAACCTCCTATCACCACTTGGACTCAAATGAAGGAAGTGATGAGAGCACGCTTCGTGCCTACACACTACAACCGAGACTTGTTCAAGAAGCTACAACTTCTCAAGCAAGGTACCAAGTCCGTTGAAGAGTACTACAAGGAGATGGAGATTGCTATGATAAGAGCAAACATCATGGAAGATGAAGAGCAAACAATGGCGAGATTCTTGAATGGACTCAACTATTCCATTAAGAAGATTGCGGACTTCCAACCATACAACAATCTCCTCGAGCTAGTACATCAAGCAACCAAAGCGGAGCGACAAGTTCAAGAGGACTACAAGTACTCCAAGTTCAACTCCAAGAACTTCGGTTCCTACAACCAAGCTTCAACGACTTCGGCTACTCTTCCTACCTCTACCAAGCCTTCTACAACCTTCGGAGACAAGCCAAGCTTCAAGAATGCGACTACCTCGAGTCGTCCTCCTTCTACCAACAACTTCAAGCCAAGAGCTTCATCAACTACAACTCCTACCGAAGACAATAACAAGACGAGCTCCATCAAATGCTTCAAGTGCCAAGGACGAGGCCACAAGTCATTTGAGTGCAAGACCGTTCGCACCATGATCATCAACGACGACGGATCTTATGACTCCATGAGCGATGATGAGATGGAAGCACTTGAGCATGTAGCAATGCATCGCCAAGTCAATGACGAAGAAGACACTCAAGTGTTTTGCGACAACGACTCAAGCCCCAACCTTGTTGTCTCCAAAGTCTTGACACTCCAACATCAACAAGATGAAGACCAACGTTGTCACATTTTCCATACGAAGGCCGGCATCAATGGACGCGCCGTCAAGGTTATCATCGATGGAGGAAGTTGCCACAACTTGGCAAGCGAAGAGCTATGCGACAAGCTTCATTTGGTCAAGACGAAGCATCCTCACCCCTACAAGGTCCAATGGCTCAACGACGCCGGAATTCTTCGAGTCGAGCACACCGTGCAAGTCTCTTTCAAGATTGGCGCTTACGAGGACACTCTTGAGTGTGATGTGATACCCATGTCCGTGTGCCACCTTATTCTTGGACGACCATGGCAATATGATCGTGGAGTCACACACAATGGACGGACGAATCACTATCACTTCAAGATGAAGGGCAAGGAATTCGTGCTACGTCCAATGACTCCAAGTAAAGTAGCCGCCGACAAGATTTTACCAACCACCCATCGTGGAGAGAATGGTGAGAGAGCGAGCCACCAAAAAGAGAGCGAGAGCCACAAGCCAAATATGAGCGACTCCACGATGAGCGACAAGAAGCAACTAGTGCTATTTGCTACCAAACGTGAGATGAGAGAAGTGTGTGAGAACCCATCGAGCGTATTCCACCTTGTGCTTCTATGCAAAGGGGAAGCCAAACCTACTAACACTTCACCACCTCCACCTTTGGTGTTGTCTAAATTGTTGCAGGAATTCTCGGACGTCTTTCCGGATGAGCTACCACCGGGTCTACCTCCACTTCGAGGGATAGAACACCGCATCGACCTCGTACCCGGTGCTCCTCTTCCAAACAAAGCTCCGTACCGCGTCAACCCCGAGGAAACGAAGGAGATACAACGGCAAGTACAAAATCTCATCGACAAGGGTCATGTACGTGAAAGTCTAAGCCCTTGTGCCGTTCCCGTTATTCTCGTGCCTAAGAAAGACGGAACTTTTCTCATGTGTTCCGATTGCCGCCCGATAAATGCTATAACCGTTAGATATCGTCACCCTATTCCTCGCTTAGACGACATGCTTGATGAACTTTGTGGTGCCACCATCTTTTCAAAAATTGATCTTAAAAGTGGTTACTACCAAATTCGAATTCAAGAGGGTGATGAGTGGAAAACTGCTTTCAAAACCAAGTTTGGGTTATATGAGTGGCTTGTCATGCCAATGGGCTTATCGGAAGCACCCGGCACTTTTGTGCGTCTTATGCACTTTGTTCTTAGACCCTACATAGGTGTCTTTGTTGTGGTTTACTTTGATGACATTCTTGTGTTTAGCAAGTCGCTTGAAGAACATGTTGACCATGTTCAACTAGTTTTGCAAGCACTTCGCAAACAACAATTGTATGCTAATATGGAAAAATGCACTTTTGGCGTTGACAAGGTTGTCTTTCTAGGATTTGTCGTGTCTTCTCAAGGTGTTCACGTTGATGAAACTAAAATTGAAGCAATTAAATCTTGGCCTCAACCAAAGAATCTTATGCAAGTGCGTAGTTTCCTTGGTCTAGCCGGTTTCTATCGACGTTTTGTGAAGGACTTTAGCACCATTGCTATGCCTCTACACGCTTTGAGCAAGAAGAACGCACCCTTCATTTGGGGTCCTTCGCAAGACACCGCGTTCAATGAGCTTAAGAGCTTGCTCACGCACGCACCGCTTCTAGCACTACCAAACTTTGACAAACCGTTTGAGATTCATTGTGATGCTAGTGGTACCGGCATAGGTGGCGTGCTAATGCAAGAAAAGCGCCCAATTGCTTACTTTAGTGAGAAGCTATCGGGAGCGCAACTTAACTATCCTATCTATGATAAAGAGCTTTATGCCTTGGTGAGAGTTCTACGTGTTTGGGAACACTATCTTAGACCTCATGAATTCATTCTTCATACGGACCATGAGACACTCAAGTATCTCAAAGGTCAAACCAAGTTGAACAAGCGTCATGCTAAATGGAGTGAGTTCATTGAGTCTTTTCCCTATGTCATCAAATACATCAAGGGCAAAGAAAATGTTGTGGCGGACGCGCTTTCCCGCAAATGCATGCTTGTTACACAACTTGAGTTGAATGTGATTGGCTTTGAGCATATTAAAGATTTATATGAGCATGATCCTTTCTTTGCAAATGCCTATGCGAAATGCTTGACTCACACTTCTTGGGAGCATTACTACATCAAAGATGGATATCTTATGAGAGCTAACAAACTTTGCATTCCCGAGTCTTCGCTTCGTTTGCTCCTTTTGCAGGAATCGCATGGAGGAGGACTCATGGGACACTTTGGACGAGACAAGACGTTTGCTACACTCTCTAAGAACTATTTTTGGCCCAAGATGCTTCGTGACGTCTCACGCTTCACCAACCGTTGTTCTACATGCCGCAAAGCTAAGTCCAAAGCTCAATCTTATGGTCTTTATATGCCCCTCCCTATTCCATATCACCCATGGGAAGACATAAGCATGGATTTCATACTTGGCTTGCCTAGGACTCAAAATGGCAAAGATTCAGTGCTTGTCGTGGTAGATAGGTTCTCCAAAATGGCTCATTTCATTCCTTGTAACAAGATCGACGATGCTTCACATGTTGCAACTCTCTTTTGCAGGGAGATACTTCGTCTACACGGCGTGCCCAAAACGATCGTCTCCGACCGGGACGTCAAGTTCCTGAGTTACTTTTGGAAAACTGATACAGGGTGGAACCCTAATCAGCGGATCTTTCACGTTTGGAGGTTGGCACACGATGAACACGGGGAAAACACAAGGGGAAGACGGGGAAAACACAAGAGAGAACGCTCAAATCAACACGGAAGCAATCACACAAGTGCTAGATTCGCGATACAAGGTCGAGGTACATGATCCAAAGTCAACAACGGTGATACAGATAGTCTTCTCCCGGAAGAGGTCTTGGAATCCCGTGGGATCTTCCCGTTAGGGGTCTTGAATCCAGAGGTGGATCTTCTCCGTAGAGGCGCACCGGTCTCGTGGGAGAAATCCACACAAGTGTCAAATGAGCTAAACCACAGCTGAGTCTAAAGGAAAGAGGTCCACAGTATTTATATTACACACGCGGTCGCCGTCGTAGCGGACGTCCGGAGGTTACCGGACGTCCGGTGGTTCCGGAGGGACCGGACGTCCGGTAATCCTCGGATTTCCGCTATTTAGCTTCTGTTGCCGAAGTCACGGACGTCCGGTGGCTTCCGGTCGTCCGGTCGTCTGGGAGGGGCCGGACGTCCGGTGTTCTCCGGTCGTCCGGTGCCTGGGAGTCGCCGGTCGTCCGGTGCAGGCCGGACGTCCGGTGCCTGTAGCATCTTCAGCATTCCTTCTTCTTGTCTCGAGCACTTGTCGGTCCTGTCCTCTTGAGCATCATATAGAGCTGTCCCGCGGCCTTCGTCCAAGTACCTGAGTATGCATAGAGTCTCTGATGAAGGTAGAGGCCGTACCTCAAGTGAATCCGAAAGATGTAAAGAGAGGAGCGAGGTCACCTCGGTCTCAAAAGCTCTTGCACGTGCTCTAGTCATGGGTCCTTTGGGCACTTGGTGAGGCGATGAAGGGTCCATGGTGATGGCCCTAGGATACACCGTATCATCTGTCCAGAGAGCACCCGAGACCAGGCCACTCCAGCCCGGACATCCGGCCCATGGCCCCGGACGTCCGGCGTCCCTCGAAGCCCCGGACATCCGGGCCGCCGCCCGGACATCCGGCCCCTGATCTGCCTGCGTGCAGCCCCCTGGGCCGAGGCCCATGTACCCGTTCGCCCCGAAGACTATATATACTCCTCTCCTCTTTCCGTTTAGGGTTAGCTGTGGTTTTAGCTCATTTGACACTTGTGTGGATTTCTCCCACGAGACCGGTGCGCCTCTACGGAGAAGATCCACCTCTGGATTCAAGACCCCTAACGGGAAGATCCCACGGGATTCCAAGACCTCCTCCGGGAGAAGACTATCTGTATCACCGTTGTTGACTTTGGATCATGTATCTCGACCTTGTATCGCGAATCTAGCACTTGTGTGATTGCTTCCGTGTTGATTTGAGTGTTCTCTCTTGTGTTTTCCCCATCTTTCTCCGTGTTTTCCCCGTGTTCATCGTGTGCCAACCTCCAAACGTGAAAGATCCGCTGATTAGGGTTCCACCCTATATCACTCCAAGTCAAGTGGCTCTCATTTCCGTCCTCTCTCAGAAATGACTTGCAACAAATGCACTCAGAAAGGTCACTATGCCAATAGATGTCCGAACCCGAAGCGTCTTCCACCTCCTCCACCTATCGGTACCGCTATTGTCAAGCATGATCCAAAGGCAGCAAGGGTCAATCTGATGAATGCAGCACAAGCGGAGAATTCTTCTGATGTCATTTTGGGTAACCTTCCAGTTAACTCTTTTCCAGCTAAAGTGTTATTTGATTCGGGTGCTTCATGCTCTTTCATGTCTCAACCATTTGCATCGAAGCACGATATTGCCACTTCAAATTTGCCTCAGAAGTTGCAAGTTGTTTCTCCGGGCAGGATTATGACTTCTAGTGTCTATGCTCCGGATGTTTCTATTCGCATGGGAGATTATCGCTTTCTGGCTAAACCGGTGATTCTTGGTAATTCTGACATTGACCTCATCCTCGGAATGGATTGGCTTTCTCAGCATGATGCTCACATTGATTGAGCTCAAAAGGAAGTCAAGATGACTCATTCTGATGAAGATGTGATTATCTTCGCCTCCAGGGATAACACTATCAGGCTTTTCTCTCTCAATGATAAGGGCGGAATTAATGCCATATCTCAAATTCCGGTGGTGAACGAATATCAAGACGTCTTTCCTGAAGAACTTCCAGGCATGCCTCCACACCGTCAGGTGGAATTCGTTATTGAACTCGAGCCGGGTACTGAGCCAGCTTGCCGGCGTCCATACAAGCTCTCTCCGGATGAATTGAAGGAATTGAAGAAGCAGCTTGATAAACAGGAGAGTATGGGTCTCATCAGGCCTAGTACGTCTCCATGGGGCTGTGGTGTCTTATTTGTCAAGAAGAAAGATGGCACGGAGCGTCTCTGTGTTGATTACCGGCCATTGAACAAGAAGACAATAAAGAACAAGTATCCGCTCCCCAACATCAACGAACTCTTCGAGCAGCTCAAAGGAGCTAAAGTGTTCTCTAAGCTTGACCTCCAAATGGGCTATCATCAAATTCGCATTCGCGAGGAAGACATTCCCAAGACGGCCTTCAGAACGAGCTACGGTTCATACGAGTATACCGTCATGTCCTTCGGTCTCGCCAATGCTCCTCCTACCTTTTCGAGGATGATGCATTACATCTTCAACCCCTATACTGGCGAGTTTGTGCTTGTGTATCTAGATGATATTCTGGTGTTTTCCAAGAATGAAGAAGATCACGAAAAGCACTTACGTCTGGTTCTTGATCGACTCCGAGAGCATAAATTCTATGCCAAGTTCTCCAAGTGCGAGTTTTGGCTCGATAAGGTTTTGTACCTGGGCCACATCATCTCAGCTGACGGTATTGCGGTTAATCCCGAGAAAGTTGAAGCAATTGTCAACTGGGAAGCTCCTCAGAACGTCAAGCAACTCCGCAGTTTTCTGGGTCTTGCCAGCTATTGCAGAAGGTTCGTTGAGAACTTCTCCAAGATTGCAAAGCCTCTTTCCAACTTGCTTCAGAAGAATGTCAAATACTTTTGGTCTCCAGAGTGTGAAGTGGCATTCAAAACTCTCAAAGAAAAGCTTGTCTCTGCTCCAGTTCTGACTCCTCCAGATGAATCCAAGCCCTATGAAGTATTCTGTGATGCTTCTCTTCAAGGTCTTGGTGGTGTGCTTATGCAAGATAAGAGAATTGTGGCATACACTTCTCGTCAGCTAAAGCCAAGTGAGAAGAACTATCCCACACATGATCTCGAGCTAGCAGCTGTAGTACATGCTTTGATTACGTGGAGACATCTGTTGTTGGGCAGAAAGGTCGACATCTTCACTGATCACAAGAGCTTGAAGTACATCTTCACACAGCCGCATCTGAACCTCCGTCAGACTCGTTGGGTTGAAATGATCCAAGAGTATAATCCCAGCATTGAATACACTCCTGGCAAGGCGAATGTGATTGCAGATGCTTTGAGCAGAAAGGCATATTGCAACAGCCTTCTTATCAAGCCGTGCTAGCCTGAGCTTTGTCAAGCTTTCAGGAAGCTCAACCTTCAAGTTGTTCCGCAGGGTTTTCATGCAAATCTCCAAATTGCTCCTACCTTGGAAGATCAAGTCCGTGAGGCCCAGCTCAGTGATACCATGGTGAAGAAGGTGAAACATGCTATCGCTAAGGGCATTCCGAAATACAAGTGCTTCCGTGTTGATGAGAGAGATACCTTGTTCTTCGAGGACAGACTCGTTGTTCCCAAAGGTGATCTCAGGAAACTCATAATGGAAGAAGCTCATGATTCTCTCCTTTCCATTCATCCTGGCAGTTCCAAGATGTACCAAGACCTCAAGCAATCTTACTGGTGGACACGCATGAAAAGGGAAATTGCCCAATTCATGAACGAATGTGATGTATGCAGAAGAGTGAAAGCAGAACATCAACGTCCAGCCGGTCTTCTCCAACCTCTTCCTATTCCCGAGTGGAAGTTCGACCACATTGAAATGGACTTCGTCACTGGTGATTGACAAGCTTACCAAAGTCGCTCACTTCCTGCCAGTCAAAGAATCAATCAATGCAGCTCAATTGGCAGAGCTGTACACTTCCAGAATTGTGTCCTTACATGGCATTCCTCAAGTTATTTCCTCAGACCGTGGAAGCTTGTTCACATCAAGGTTCTGGGACTCCTTTCAGTCCGCCATGGGCACTAAGATCAGGTTCAGCACTGCTTTTCACCCTCAGACTAGTGGTCAAGTCGAGCGAGTGAATCAGATTCTAGAAGACATGCTCAGAGCATGTGTCATCTCCTTTGGCATGAAATGGGAAGACTGTCTTCCATTTGCCGAGTTCTCTTACAACAACAGCTTTCAAGCAAGTGCCGGAAAAGCACCGTTTGAAATCCTCTATGGCAGAAAGTGCCGTACCCCTCTCAACTGGTCTGAAATAGGCGAACGTCAACTTCTTGGCAATGACTTGATCTCAGAAGCCGAAGAAATGTGCAAAGTCATACGTGAGAATCTCAAGGCCGCTCAGTCGCGTCAGAAGAGCTACTATGACGGCAAGCATCGTGATTTGGCTTTCAACATTGATGATCATGTTTATCTCCGTGTGTCTCCGATGAAAGGCACCCAAAGATTCGGTATCAAAGGAAAGATTGCTCCTAGATACGTCGGGCCTTTCAAGATTCTTGGCAAAAGAGGCGATCTAGCCTATCAACTTGAGCTCCCCCCAAACTTCGCCAATGCTCATGATGTCTTCCATGTGTCTCAACTTCGCAAATGCTTCAAGGCACCTGAGCGCATGATTCCGTTTGAAGAGATTGATCTTCAACAAGACCTGTCCTACCGAGAGCATCCAGTTGCTATTCTCGAAGAAACCGAACGCAAGACCCGCAACAAGTCCATCAAATTCCTGAAAGTCAAGTGGTCACATCACACCGACCGAGAAGCTACCTGGGAACGAGAAGATCATCTTCGTTCCGAGTACCCTTCCTTTTTCCAGTCCTAGATCTCGGGACGAGATCTTTTTGTAGTAGAGGAGAATTTGTAATGCCCCGGATGTAATACTTTCCCTTTTGGGCATATAATATATCTCCGGCTTCATCTATTTCCATTTCGGGTTCTTTGTCTTTCGGGTTTTCGTCGTTTTGTTGTGTGAGTGTGTGGCATTCATTCATATCATGTAGACATGTGCATCGCATTGCATTTGTGTTGTCGGTTGCATCCGGTTCCACGCGTTCCTTCCCGTTGTCCGTTTCGCATTCCGGAGCTCCCTCACGTGTCCGTGACGTCCCGTAGGCCTACTTTGGTGTTTGGGCGTGTAACGTTGCCGGTGTGCCGCAAGGTTGTTGTGTGTGTTGTTGTTTTGTTGTGTGCAACCCGCCTCTCAAATCTCATCGCGTTTGGACTCCGTTGGCTATCCCATCAGTTATTCGTGTGGGTCCAAAGTGCCTTCACTTTGTGTCCCAGAAACACCCCTACTGCAGTCCACTACTATCTCCTAGGCCCATCTAAACTACCCCCGCGATCGGATCCGTCGGATCGCGATCGGAGGGCTCCTAACACCCCTAAATCCCCTAACCCTAGAAAATCTGCTATATAATAGACCCTAGTCTATTTTTGGCATCCCTAACCTCTAGCCTCTTCTTTCCCCTTTTCTCTCCTCATTTTTTCTATCAGATCCACTGCCTGGGGATCATCCCCTTCGAACCAGCCGCCGGATCCTTCGTCTCCTCGAGCCGCCGACCAGGCAGGCGCCCGAGTCAACGCGCAAGCCGACCGAACGCCTGCTTCGAGCCAGCGGCCAGGCGATCGATCCCCAGCCTTCGATCGACCGACCGAAGCGCCTCCCCCCGCTCGATCTGGTCCAAGTGGACCAGATCCCCGTCACCCTCACCGCCAGTCGCCAGGCCGAGCCTCTGGACCACATCGCCAGCGCGATCGAGCCAGGGCCAGCCGTCGCGGGCCGCATCCCTTCGCCGTCTCGATCGCCAGCTAGGCTCCCCCTTGCGCGCCGCCTCCGCGCCAGGCCGCGGCCACCTCCCGAGCCGCGCCATCGGGCCGGCCCACTCCCACCGCGCCAGCAACCGCCGCTGGGCCGCGCGCTCTCCTCCAGGCCGTCGCCTCCGCCCCGCGCCAGCCGGGCCTCGCCTCTCCTCCGCACCGCCGGGCTGGGCCGCGCCTCACCGCCCCAGCCACTCTGCGGGCCGCCTCGACGAAGCCACTCCAGCCGCCTCTGCCGCTGGGCCGGATCCATCTCCACCGGGTTGCGTTGTTTGTTTTTTTCTGTGATCTGAGGTTATTTCTACAACCCTAGATCTAGTCCCTGTTAGATTAGTTGCTGATGCTGTTTTAGAACTGCTGTAACTTTTAATGTGTTTGTTCGTTTCGCGCAAATAGCATGTCCAGACGTTCGTGGGATCGTGCACTACGTTTCATCTTTTAGTGTCATGCATGTTAGAGTTCATCTAGGTGCTTGTTTTGCTGTTGCAAGAGTGCATCGTGATATAAACTGCTGTTATGTGATGTTTTTATGCCATCTTTGCCATATGATATCTTTTAGCTCGTTTGTCCGAATGATGCAAATGACATGTCCACGTGTTCGTCTTGCCATGCTCTACATGTTGTATGTGATAGGTTGCATGATAGATTTATTCTTGCCATGTTTATCATCGTTGCAAAGTGCCATGTGGCTGTGATGTTGTTTCACTTGTTATGAAATGCCATCTTGTTGAGCTCGTTGCTATCGTTGTGTTTATCTCCATGAAGCATGCTTGTGTGTTTCGGAATCACCATCATGTGTACTTTGATGAGGTGCTTACCATCTGCCATGTTTAGTTTCGAGGTGACTTAAACATGCTCTTTTAGATGCCATGATGAAATTGTTGTTTTAGGACTTAGTGGATTTTCACAAAGTCTGAAATCTGTAACGTTCCGATGTCATGTTTGCTTGCTGCTCTAGGACAAACCATGATAGATTTTGAGTGGATCTTGATTGTTCCTTGTAGTATATATTGTTGGCTTCCCATTCATATTATCACATGTCTATTTAAGTGGCTGTAGCATGTTTATCTTTTGCTCCAAAGTTTTAATAAAATTCTGCTGCCAGAATTTTATTGTCAAGTTCAATATGTCCAAGTTCATTGCTATTGAACCGTGACTCCTTTGGGGGTGCACCTTTGGACTTAGTTCCTGTAGTATATGTCTAGTTTGTGTTCATGCTCTTTGCCATGTTGTTTGAGTGTTGTAGCTTAATTATTTTGTGCTCCGAAGTTGCTATGTTGCTGTAATTTTCAGCTTTCGCTCATTTCTTGTTTCGGGCATAACTTTTAGCCCGTAACTCCGATTTCAGCGAATCTTATATGAAACTTGATTGATTTTCTGTGTAGATTCATAATATCATAATGTTATCATGTTTTGAGGTGTTTTGCTTGAGTGCTATTTTACGTGCTCCGTGTGCATCCTTAGTGCATCCATCATTTTCGAGTGCGCATTGCATCTTGTTGATTTGTGCTTGGTGTGATTGTTTTGTTTAGAGCCGGAAGCTGAGACCGAGCACGAGGTTTCCAACGAGGTTGAGCACGAGGAGCCTTCTTACGATCCGAACAACTTCTCTTCAGGCAAGATGACCGAACCCCGATAACATTACTATCTTTGCCTATTGCTAGTAGTTCCGCTCTATAGTTTTGCCTCGATGCCCATGATCTTCTTGTCAGCCTCCTACTGTAACCATTGCCATGT
Organism: Secale cereale; assembly: GCA_902687465.1. Lineage (NCBI taxonomy): Eukaryota > Viridiplantae > Streptophyta > Magnoliopsida > Poales > Poaceae > Secale > Secale cereale. The sequence goes on from LR738716.1 coordinate 146,459,060, forward strand.
TTAACCAACCTACCTATGCCAACCGTTGCTTGGCTAAGTATGCTTCGCTAAACCCTTCTTATAGCATTGCTAGTTGCAGGTGAAGATCGAAGATGCTTGCTTCATGTTGAAGTTTGGTTGGGTTTTATCACACTATATAATTGCTAAATGAAATCATCTATATATTGGCAAGGGTGGAAGGCTAAGCCTTTTGCTTGGTGATTTGTTCCACTCATGCCGTTAGGAACCGTATAAACCGGTGTTATGTTCCTTGATTATGCGTTCCTAACACGGTTGGGGTGTATGGGACCCCCTTGATAAACCGCTAAGTGCTAAGTCTTTTCCAGCAAGTCCCAACATTGGTACTATTTGCCTAATAACAAACTAAACTTGCATAGGGAGTTATAAACACTTTTTCTTAATCAACAACCCCGGGCCAGTGCTCCACATGAGTGTTGGTCCGAAACGGGGAGTCTGCGGGGCCACCTCAAGGAAACTCGAGGTTTGGTAAAAACCTGTAGAATCGCCCATCCGGTCGTGTCCTGAGACTTAGATACGCGCGGCTACTATCAGGGTGTCGACACGCCGGGAGGATTTGCTGGATTAGCCTTACCTTAGATCGGTATATCTTGAGCACGGGATTCCGAGGATACTCGGGTCTTCCCACTTTGGAGTTGCGACTCCGCGGATCGTGGGCTTGTAATGGGTCAAGTTGGAACACCCCTGCAGGGTTTGAACTTTCGAAAGCCGTGCCCGCGGTTATGTGGCAGATGGGAGCTTGTTAATATCCGGTTGTAGATAACTTGACACAATGTTTCTAATACACTACCAGCGTGTGTTCCGTGACCGTCAATTTCCGAATAGGGATTCGGGAGTTGAACACGGAGGGGTTATGTTTGTTGAGCTTGTAGTTAGGATCACTTCGTGATCACTTCTCGTCCGAGGCTTTCTCTTCTCGCTCTCGCTCACGTAAGCTAGTTGCTAGTTGCTGCTGCAGACACTTATTCTTTTCTTCAGCCTTTCCTCTCCCAAGGCTTGAATAGTCTTGTTACCCGGGAACGGGATTGCTGAGTCCTCTGTGGCTCACAGTTACTTCACCACACCAGATGCAGGTCCAGTTGTGAGCTATCCAGGTGATGGCACCGAGCTGGATTGGGAGTACGACGAGGAGCGTAGTCGGTACTATGTTCGATATCCGGATGATCAGTAGTGGAGACTCCTACTAGGATTCGATCCGCCTGTGGTTTATTTATTTCAGTTTGGTATCTTGACATCTGGGTTTTGCCCTTAGAGGGTTGTGATATTCTTAATGTATGATGATTGAGACATGTTATGTAATTGTGTGACGTGGCGAGTGTAAGCCAACTATTTATGTTTACAGTCCCCTCTTTTACATGAGATGTGCAAAGATTACCAAACTTGAGATCATTCTAGGATGGACTTATGCCTTTAAGTCGTGCCTCGACACGTAGAAGGTATAACTCCATCCTGGGCATTACAGGAATACCATACATATAGCATACTTGGGATAGAAGTAGTTGCATTTTGCTTAGTAGGTTGTGCACAAGTTCGTATCCGCCTATTGTGCAATTGCGCTAGCATCTCTCTAGTGCTGTGCAACAAGAGCATTTTCGTGGATTCCACATTTTGGCTCATTCCTTGGTTGCACGACCCCATCTATCTATCCGTGTGTGTGTTTCCGTGTGCCACATATTGCTATTGGTCTACTTGTTACATTTGCAAATTTGTGAATCTCTTTCAACATTATTGACTCTTTCTAATATTTTGCATCACACTTTTGTGCAACTATCCTCACCGAGCTCCACCATAAGCTTTACTCGATAGGTGTGAGTGAACAAGTCCGGTACCAATTCCACTATTCTTTCATTTCACATTGAGTGAAACGGGATACATCCTCAACATTCGGAAAAGGTAACTTGGTATTGTTTATCTCATCTCCTACTCACCTTTGCTCGAGTTTTGTGATGGATAGGCAAAGCATTTCATCTACTTCGGTCTACAACAACAACGACAAGTTCGATGCCATGACGAACAACTTGTGCGCCAACATGAGTGCTCAAATGGAGGAGCTCAACGCCCTCATCTTGAACCGCAAGAGGTCTCCCTTTCGAGCTACCATCTCCGGCAAGATCTCATTGGCATCGACACCATCAACGACAAGAACTTGAAGGTCATGAGCTCAACACCAACAACCGCTCAATGACTTCACCATGTACCTTGGCATCTTCGCCAAGCGACTTCAAGGCATCTTCGCCTTTGGACATACGACATCTTCGCCCACAAGCACCTCAAGCTTATGATCAAGAGAAGCTCCCCAAGCTCAAGTCCGCGACTTCCACGAGCTACTACGACCTCGACAACGACTACAAGATTCCTTTCTATGGGACTCAAGACCCCGAGGAGTATCTCGAGTGGGAGCGCAAGATGGACGACTACCTCAAGCTACATCAAGTTCCCTACGAAGATCAAGTGAAGTGCGCCACAAGACACCTCCACGACAACGCGTCAACATGGTGGCTTCACACACCTTCGACGAGCTTCAACGTGAATTGGCCCAAGATGAAGAAAGCTATGCGAAGAGAGTTCGTGCCTCCCACCTACACGGAACAACTTCTACGCCAATTGGAGAACACCATTCAAGGATCCAAGTCCATCGACAAGTACTTCAAGAAGATGAAGAATGCCTTGCGACGTGCCGGCGTGGACGACCCCATTTCAATGAAGCTCCACTTCATGATGGGATTGCACAATGACGTCTACAAGACTATCTTCTTCGAGAACTACAAGTCCCTCGACGACAACTACATTGGTGCTCTCAAGGCGGAACAATAACTAATGAAGGCCAAGGCTTCTCCACCGCAAGCACACTTCTCGAAGACCAAGCTCCAAGACGGCGAGCATGAGGGTAGTACCACCATGATGTCCAAGCCCGACGAGCTCCAAGACAACGTTCCCGAGTTCGACTTCATCGCCATCCCTCTTTGTGGCATTGATGATGCCGAGTCTACTTTGACTCTTTTTCAAGACGGTGCGGCGACGACTACGACTACGGAGCCATTCGAGGACCAAGCTTTGGAGGCGAGCGACAAGGTGGCGAGCGAGGATGATGCTTCCATCTTAGGAGGCGAGAGTGATGATGTGCCATCTTCGGCCTTCATCCACGGCGACGATTACGAGATGGTTGAGCATGGGATTTTCCCTTCGACCACGGCGGTGTATGATGACTTGAGTGACTTGTGCCACCATATTGAGAGTGAGAGCGAGTTCACCACTAGCCCCATATATGACGAGTTGCCCCAATTCCCATGTGAGGAGAGCCACAACCCCCACCACTTGAGTGAGATGAGTGACTCCACCATATGCGACATTGAGTGCACCTACCTTGAGGGAGTGAGTGAGCCACCACATAGAGAGAGTGAGATAGTTGATAGGTCATGTGAGGCCACTTTCAACACTAACGACTTGACCTCTACCTCTATTGTGTCTTCTCATTTGGTGCTAGGTCCCACATATAATGACGCGTCGATCCTCGACGACTTCGTCCTACCATTGGACAAGACGATGGCCATGGTGGAATATGATGAACCCCCCACATGCTTCCATCAAGATGAAGATGATGACCACCATTTGGTCTTTCCCACCTCACCTACACCTCATGAGTGGAATGAGAAAGGTAACAAAGGTGAAGGTGATGATCTCGTCCCACTAGTGGACTATGTTAACATTGATTGCTTGCATGATGTTGATCCTCCTATTGCCATGCTTCATTCTAGTATGATTTCGTCATGCGATGATTTACCCATTTATGATGAGTTTGATGATTGCCATGTGGTGTCTATTAGTTGTGATGCCATGTTGCGTAGGATTTCTTGTGATAATTCTCTCGGTCACATCATGTTTGACAATCCACTTGACTTGTCATATGCTATGCATGAGATCAACAATATGTCGTATTTGTAATCTCTTCATAGTAACTATGCATATGCCAATAAGATAAACCCAATTTGCACTTATGGCATAGATGACAAGCCCATGGTTATTGGCATTTGTTTTTCTTGTGATGATATTGACATACTTCTTTTGCATCATATCCATCATATGCCATGCCATGAACACCTAGCTTCGGATATGCATTGTTTTGGATGTTGTCCATTTTCTCCATATGATGTTTCCGATATTGCTCATGAGGAGACACCCATAGTTTCCTCATACATTTTAGGAGATTTTGATCCATCCCATTCACTGCATGATCCCCATACTTGTGTGCACAATATGCTCCACATGAATACAAATGCTATTGTCGTGCCACATACTTGCACTAATTTGTGTCCCCATCGTACTATACATGACAATTATTCTTTCATGATGGATGACATATTTCTCTATCGTGCCTCAAATTTATTTGAGCGATGCCTATCTTGTGCTAACTTTAACATGCACATACACATCATGATGGATGATGTGTACATTTACCACGCGCACAATTTCTTTGGTTTGTGTGTCTTTTGTGTAGGTCCCCATACTTACTCGTCAACCTCGCAAGAGCACGAGTTGACGAAACGAGCTCTAGAGAGCAACGACGACTTGGGAGTACATGGATTATCCTTCCAACGGATCCCTTCGCGCAAAGACTTCGCGCATCTCTTCTACATGGCCCTCACATGGTTATGGGTTATTGTCCATTATATCTCTTATGCCCCTCTTTCCATGTTCACATTGCATGATATGTCAATCCCTTTGCCTTTGCCATGCATTTGTGACCCATGCTTTGCATTACACATGATGATTGATTCCCATACTTGTATGTGTATTTGCAAGCTTGGTGGAGATATCACTCGTTATTGCCATGATTCCTTTGCACACCATGCATATTATGATGCTTTGACCCTGATTTGTGATCGTGCTTGCGATATGTCATGTGCATTGCCTATATCCACTATTTGCTCACATGACATGATTGCCATACCTTCTCTTAGTGTGTTGCATCTTCGCTCCACTAGTTTGCACAACTTGATCACCATGCTTGCTTATGTTGCATCACCGATGATTCATACTTGCTCCTTTCATGCGGTTGATGACAACCATTGCCATGCTTTGCACATGATTGATATTGCTTGTTGTCATATGTCTCCACATGTTGCCTCTCTCATGCTACCATGTATTGAGCGAACCATGATTTTAGTCTTGCCAATGAGATTGCCCCCATAGCATTCTCGCATTTATTTGGAGATTATGACATCATTCTTGTGAAGCATGCTTGTTTTACCTCCTTGCACCATATGCCTAGTGCCATGAATATAGCTATTGTTGCATCATATTATTCATGCACTTTTGCTCCTAATGGTTATGTGCAAGAGAAGAGAACCATCATGATGGATGATGTGTTTATCTACCATGCGCATACGTTCTTCCTTTTGTTGTGTGCATGTGTAGGATACTTGGACTATGTGTCGACTTCGACTTCACGTGAGTTGACCATTCGAGCTCTTGAGAGCGAGCCACTTTCTACCACGACACTTCTACACCGCACTTGTTTGTGCTTCGGCATTGTGAAGGATGCACAAGGACACACTTTCAAGGTGATATCATTCTCTTTCGAGACACCCAAAACCATGAGCATGGATATTATGGATCACACTACTTGTGTTGCTTGCACCATGAGACTTATTTGCACACATGTTAGAGATCTTGATTTGACTTGCCATTTACACATCTCCATGCCTCGTGATATATATGCCTTGTGTGTTGCATCCGACTTATGGATTACTTGTCCCTATCATATGCTTGGTTGCAACAATGTCATCTCTTCACATATGCCATGTCCCATTGCTTGTCACATGATTGACATGTTTGCATCACACATGATGAACAATTGCAATTTCTATTGTGTTGAGTGCCACTCGATTTTCACTACACCCTATGCACATTATGCTTGGATTGTCTTGCACTTGACCCTTGTGTTTAGACATTTCATTTTCTTTGGTGTTGTGAATGATTCGTATGCCTACCATAGACCTTTAATTGAGCGCTTTATGCCTGCTTGCTATGACTTTGAGGTAGATGCTTATTCTCTTAACACACATATGTGCATCTCTACCTCACATTTACATGCTTGTTTCCATGATGACCTTGATTGTGCTCAATTGATGTGCTTAAATGCCATGCCACAACCCTTTGTCACACCCTATGATATGCTTGATGACAACACTTGTTGGGTGAATCACCTCTTGAATGCTTGGTTTTGCACTAACGCTAACCACATTTGTTTTTCCAAGTGTTTGTTTTCCTTGCTCCTCTTGAAGGAATCACTAGACGGTTCGACATTGGAGAGTGCACATGTAAAGCTTCAAGATGATGAGTACTTCGTGATCGTCCACATATACACGACGACGCCACCTCTTTTCCATGGTGATTTGGTTTTCGATCCGAGGTCGGATCTTTCCCAAGGGGGAGGGGATGATGCGGAGCATCCTATGGACATCACCATGTCAAGAGTCCGCTTGGCAAGTGACACGTGCGACCTCTACTTCTCATACAAAAAGGTGAATCATCTCCTTTACACGTGTTCACTTGACCCCTTCGAGGATGGTATACTACTTGACACTCCTCTCGTGTGCATGCATAGGTATTGTCGGAGCTCCACGGATGATGAGGAGGAGTGCAAGCGCCAAGGATCACCTACACCATCCGCGAGGGAAGCGTGGAAGAGAAGACGGAAGAAACGGAGCTGCTGGAAAAGCTACAGGCTCCGGACGTCCGGCCTCTTCCGGACGACCGGAGGTCACCGGACGTCCGTGACATCGGCAACAGAACCGAAATCCAGGAAATTACCGGTAGTCCGGGAGCTATCGGACGTCCGGTCCCTCCCGAGCCACCGGACGTCCGGTGTCCAGCGGACGACCGGTACCTGTCTGCGTACAGTGTTCGGGCCGAGGCCCATGTATCCCTTTCGCCCCTCACTTACCCCTTGGTAGCCCTAGACTATATAAACTCCTCCACCTCCACCATTTCAGGGTTAGCATTGATTTAGCTCATATGAGAGATAGAGCTTTGCTCATCCATCCCGGATCTACTCCACGAGAGAGACCGCGGCCCCTCTACGGAGAAGATCCACCTTGGATTCAAGACCCCTAAACGGGAAGATCCTTCACGGATTCAAGACCTCCTCTTGGAGATGAACTTTACCTTGTATCTTTCCCTTTGTTGTTCATGTACCGTGTGATCTTGTGTGTTTGATTGTCTAGTGGATGTGTGATTGGACTTGTTCTTGAGTGTTTTCCCTTGTTGATACGGTGTATCCTAGGGCCATCACCATGGACCCTCCTTCACCCCCTCAAGTGCCTCAAGGACCGATGACACGTGCTCGTGCTAGAGCTTTTGAGACCGAGGTGACGTCACTCCTAGCCCAACTCCCTTATGAATCTTGCGAGACATGGTTGCTACCTCAAGCGAGTGTGCTTTGTGTGCTCAGGTGTGAAGGAGACTACTTCGGAGAAGAGCTTGAAGATGGACAAGTCCCCAAGGCCACGGACGAGCTGATGCATCGAGAAGGGCAGAAGAGAGCTCCAGGACCCGGACATCCGGCCCCCTGGCCCGGACATCCGGCCCCTGGGCATTCCCCTACAGAAGGCCAACAGCAGCCGAGGCTACAGGGCCCGGACATCCGGCCAGGGCCCGGACATCCGGCCAGGCACGGCCCGGACATCCGGCCCCGCGCCCGGAAATCCGGCGCCTCTGTCCAGAGAGCACCCGAGGCGCGTCCACTCCCGCCCGGACATCCGGGTCCCCGCCCCGGACATCCGGCGACCCATGAAGCCCCGGACATCCGGGCCGTAGCCCGGACATCCGGCCCCTGATCTGCCTGCGTGCAGCCCCTGGGCCGAGGCCCATGTACCCATTCGCCCCGTAGACTATATATACTCCTCTCCTCTTTCCGTTTAGGGTTAGCTGTGGTTTTTAGCTCATTTGACACTTGTGTGGATTTCTCCCACGAGACCGGTGCGCCTCTACGGAGAAGATCCACCTCTGGATTCAAGACCCCTAACGGGAAGATCCCACGGGATTCCAAGACCTCCTCCGGGAGAAGACTATCTGTATCACCGTTGTTGACTTTGGATCATGTATCTCGACCTTGTATCGCGAATCTAGCACTTGTGTGATTGCTTCCGTGTTGATTTGAGTGTTCTCTCTCGTGTTTTCCCCATCTTTCTCCGTGTTTTCCCCGTGTTCATCGTGTGCCAACCTCCAAACGTGAAAGATCCGCTGATTAGGGTTCCACCCTATATCATTATGGTATCTAGAGCAAAGGTTTCTCACGATTTTGGAGCCCCACACTTTGTTTTCTAGCCTGTTTTTGTCGTGTTCTTCCTAATTTCGAAAATTGCCCCACAAAAAGAGCCCCAAAAATTTTCTGTGATCTGTTGATTTGGCAAGATTTTGTTGAATTTGTTCCATGGATTTGCTGTGCCACGTGTGGATCTAGCTTTTCCTCCACTTTTCCCCAAATTTCATCCGAAAAATCCTCCGAATTTTTGCCCCAAAACCCCCTTTGCAACGTGTTCTTGCTGGCTAGGGCACCCCGGACATCCGGCTCGTGCCCCGGACATCCGGCCCGGCCCGGACATCCGGCCCCTGGCCCGGACATCCGGCCTCCCGCAGCCATTTTGCCCCACTACACTTCCCTCCTAGCAATCATTCCCCCCTTTGCGTTCGGTGATCCACCCACTCTTCCGCAAACCTCCACCAATCTTCCGCAACAACCACCAACGCTTCACCGTTTCGAGTTTGGAATATTTGTCTCCATTTGCCGTGGATACTTGAGTTTTGGTTTCACCGTTTCCTTGGATGTTTAGGCTACCTTGGGACGGCAAGACTTCGACGACACCACCGCTCAACTTCGGCAAGGACGGTAACATCGACGACACTCCGATCATTCTATCTTGCAATTGCATTGTCACCCTATGAACCATCTTTGCGTAGCTTTCCCATTGAGACTAGCCATTTGAGTATTGCCGGGCCACGACACTTGTGCACAATAGTGATACTCATATACATATTGCATACCACATCATCTTGGTATATTGCATATCCCCTTGTGCCACAAGAGTGCTCCGCATACACAATAGCTACCTCGATACGAGAAGTATACATATGTGCCCAAAGAAAGAGCTCAAAAGCTTTTAAGCAAAAGAGACAATCCAAGCAAAGAAACAATAGCATCATACGCCTTGCATCCAAAGAGATCATACATAGCAACATCATCTTGTGCTCAAGCATCGGCACATCATACACTCATAGCATACTTGTGATAGATAGTCGTTACGTTTTGCCCATATAGGTCGTGCACAAGTGCGTATCCGCCTATTAAGCAATCGGTTAGCGTCTCTCTAGCGTTGTGCAACACGAGCATTTTCCGTGGTTTTCCACATTTTTCGCTCATCCTTGGTTGCACAACCACATTTATCTATCCGTGCGTGTGTTCCGTGTGCTACTCTTTGCTAGTGATCTACTTGTTGCATGAGCAAATTGTGAACCATTTTCAACATCTTTGAGTCATTTTTTACGATTGCATTGAATTTGTGCCAAATCCTAACCGAGCTCCTCTCAAAGCTTTACTTGTGTAGGTGTGAGAATCGACACGAAGTGATACCAATAGTGCTATTTCCGGGTTACATTGTTGAGTGATCATTGATCCATTTTCAACCTCGGTTAAGGTACATTGATATTGTCTTCTCCTTTCTCCACTCACTTATTTGCTTGTGATGATGGATAGGCCAAGTTCATCTACCAACCCGATCTTCGATGATCCTCAAGAAGCGAACAACTACGTCACCAAACTACATCTATTCGGCGTCCAACGAGCTCTACATCAAGAGAGTGAAGCTATGCGAGAGTACATTGGTCAAGTTGCCGAGGACGCGCGACAATTCCAACAAACTACCAAGGAGCAAATCGACCTCATCAACACCAACATGTCTACTCAATACAATGAGCTCCGGACATTGATCATCAACCGACGTTCTTCCTCAACATCATCTCATCGACGAAGCCGCTCAAGTCGACATACCGACTCAACGCAAGACTCAAGTACACCTACGTCAAACACTCTTCGTCAAGCCGCACGTCAAGCTCGACATGAACATCGGCAACCTCTACATGACAAGAGTTCTCAAGAGCTATTCGACGAGCAAGAAAGTCGACGTCGTCAAAACCAAGATACACTTGAGCAAGCACAAGAACATCAACTCCAACAAGAACGTCTACATCCTCAAGAGCAACACAATACGGCAAACCGCCAAAATCGAGATCATCCTCCCAATAGGCAAGGAAACAATGATGAGCATCGCTATGGCAAGCTCAAGTTCACCATGCCAAAGTTTTCCGGAAGCATTGATCCCGAAGACTACCTCTCATGGGCATTGAAAGTTGACAAGATCTTTCGCCTTCACAACTTCGATGAAGAGAAGAAGATCGCTATGGCATCACTTGAGTTCCAAGACTATGTTCTCATTTGGTGGGAGCAAATCATAGAGAGAAGAGAAGCCAAAGGCGAACCTCCTATCACCACTTGGACTCAAATGAAGGAAGTGATGAGAGCACGCTTCGTGCCTACACACTACAACCGAGACTTGTTCAAGAAGCTACAACTTCTCAAGCAAAGTACCAAGTCCGTTGAAGAGTACTACAAGGAGATGGAGATTGCTATGATAAGAGCAAACATCATGGAAGATGAAGAGCAAACAATGGCGAGATTCTTGAATGGACTCAACTATTCCATTAAGAAGATTGCGGACTTCCAACCATACAACAATCTCCTCGAGCTAGTACATCAAGCAACCAAAGCGGAGCGACAAGTTCAAGAGGACTACAAGTACTCCAAGTTCAACTCCAAGAACTTCGGTTCCTACAACCAAGCTTCAACTACTTCGGCTACTCTTCCTACCTCTACCAAGCCTTCTACAACCTTCGGAGACAAGCCAAGCTACAAGAATGCGACTACCTCGAGTCGTCCTCCTTCTACCAACAACTTCAAGCCAAGAGCTTCCTCAACTACAACTCCTACCGAAGACAATAACAAGACGAGCTCCATCAAATGCTTCAAGTGCCAAGGACGAGGCCACAAGTCATTTGAGTGCAAGACCGTTCGAACCATGATCATCAACGACGACGGATCTTATGACTCCATGAGCGATGATGAGATGGAAGCACTTGAGCATGTAGCAATGCATCGCCAAGTCAATGACGAAGAAGACACTCAAGTGTTTTGCGACAACGACTCAAGCCCCAACCTTGTTGTCTCCAAAGTCTTGACACTCCAACATCAACAAGATGAAGACCAACGTTGTCACATTTTCCATACGAAGGCCGGCATCAATGGACGCGCCGTCAAGGTTATCATCGATGGAGGAAGTTGCCACAACTTGGCAAGCGAAGAGCTATGCGACAAGCTTCATTTGGTCAAGACGAAGCATCCTCACCCCTACAAGGTCCAATGGCTCAACGACGCCGGAATTCTTCGAGTCGAGCACACCGTGCAAGTCTCTTTCAAGATTGGCGCTTACGAGGACACTCTTGAGTGTGATGTGATACCCATGTCCGTGTGCCACCTTATTCTTGGACGACCATGGCAATATGATCGTGGAGTCACACACAATGGACGGACGAATCACTATCACTTCAAGATGAAGGGCAAGGAATTCGTGCTACGTCCAATGACTCCAAGTCAAGTAGCCGCCGACAAGATTTTACCTACCACCCATCGTGGAGAGAATGGTGAGAGAGCGAGCCACCAAAAAGAGAGCGAGAGCCACAAGCCAAATATGAGCGACTCCACGATGAGCGACAAGAAACAACTAGTGCTATTTGCTACCAAACGTGAGATGAGAGAAGTGTGTGAGAACCCATCGAGCGTATTCCACCTTGTGCTTCTATGCAAAGGGGAAGCCAAACCTACTAACACTTCACCACCTCCACCTTTGGTGTTGTCTAAATTGTTGCAGGAATTCTCGGACGTCTTTCCGGATGAGCTACCACCGGGTCTACCTCCACTTCGAGGGATAGAACACCGCATCGACCTCGTACCCGGTGCTCCACTTCCAAACAAAGCTCCGTACCGCGTCAACCCCGAGGAAACGAAGGAGATACAACGGCAAGTGCAAAATCTCATCGACAAGGGTCATGTACGTGAAAGTCTAAGCCCTTGTGCCGTTCCCGTTATTCTCGTGCCTAAGAAAGACGGAACTTTTCGCATGTGTTCCGATTGCCGCCCGATAAATGCTATAACCGTTAGATATCGTCACCCTATTCCTCGTTTAGATGACATGCTTGATGAACTTTGTGGTGCCACCATCTTTTCAAAACTTGATCTTAAAAGTGGTTACTACCAAATTCGCATTCAAGAGGGTGATGAGTGGAAAACTGCTTTCAAAACCAAGTTTGGGTTATATGAGTGGCTTGTCATGCCAATGGGCTTATCGGAAGCACCCGGCACTTTTGTGCGTCTTATGCACTTTGTTCTTAGACCCTACATAGGTGTCTTTGTTGTGGTTTACTTTGATGACATTCTTGTGTTTAGCAAGTCGCTTGAAGAACATGTTGACCATGTTCAACTAGTTTTGCAAGCACTTCGCAAACAACAATTGTATGCTAATATGGAAAAATGCACTTTTGGCGTTGACAAGGTTGTCTTTCTAGGATTTGTCGTGTCTTCTCAAGGTGTTCACGTTGATGAAACTAAAATTGAAGCAATTAAAACTTGGCCTCAACCAAAGAATCTTATGCAAGTGCGTAGTTTCCTTGGTCTAGCCGGTTTCTATCGACGTTTTGTGAAGGACTTTAGCACCATTGCTATGCCTCTACACGCTTTGAGCAAGAAGAACGCACCCTTCATTTGGGGTCCTTCGCAAGACACCGCGTTCAATGACCTTAAGAGCTTGCTCACGCACGCACCGCTTCTAGCACTACCAAACTTTGACAAACCGTTTGAGATTCATTGTGATGCTAGTGGTACCGGCATAGGTGGCGTGCTAATGCAAGAAAAGCGCCCAATTGCGTACTTTAGCGAGAAGCTATCGGGAGCGCAACTTAACTATCCTATCTATGATAAAGAGCTTTATGCCTTGGTGAGAGTTCTACGTGTTTGGGAACACTATCTTAGACCTCATGAATTCATTCTTCATACGGACCATGAGACACTCAAGTATCTCAAAGGTCAAACCAAGTTGAACAAGCGTCATGCTAAATGGAGTGAGTTCATTGAGTCTTTTCCCTATGTCATCAAATACATCAAGGGCAAAGAAAATGTTGTGGCGGACGCGCTTTCCCGCAAATGCATGCTTGTTACACAACTTGAGTTGAATGTGATTGGCTTTGAGCATATTAAAGATTTATATGAGCATGATCCTTTCTTTGCAAATGCCTATGCGAAATGCTTGACTCACACTTCTTGGGAGCATTACTACATCAAAGATGGATATCTTATGAGAGCTAACAAACTTTGCATTCCCGAGTCTTCGCTTCGTTTGCTCCTTTTGCAGGAATCGCATGGAGGAGGACTCATGGGACACTTTGGACGAGACAAAACGTTTGCTACACTCTCTAAGAACTATTTTTGGCCCAAGATGCTTCGTGACGTCTCACGCTTCACCAACCGCTGTTCTACATGCCGCAAAGCTAAGTCCAAAGCTCAATCTTATGGTCTTCATATGCCTCTTCCTATTCCATATCACCCATGGGAAGACATAAGCATGGATTTCATACTTGGCTTGCCTAGGACTCAAAATGGCAAAGATTCCGTGTTTGTCGTGGTAGATAGGTTCTCCAAAATGGCTCATTTCATTCCTTGTAACAAGATAGACGATGCTTCACATGTTGCAACTCTCTTTTGCAGGGAGATACTTCGTCTACACGGCGTGCCCAAAACGATCGTCTCTGACCGGGACGTCAAGTTCCTGAGGTACTTTTGGAAAACACTATGTGCCAAGCTCGGAATCAAGCTTCTATTTTCTTCGGCGTACCATCCACAAACGGACGGCCAGACGGAGGTGACGAACCGCACGCTATCCACTCTTCTTCGTGTGTTGATCAAGAGGAACATCCGGGAATGGGAGCATTGCTTACCAATCGCCGAGTTCGCCTACAACCGCGCAAGACACTCCACAACCGGCAAGTCCCCCTTCGAGATCGTCTACGGCTTCAACCCGTTGTCACCTTTGGACATCCTACCGCTTCCTCTCCAAGAGCGCACGAACATGGACGCAAGTGCAAGGGCAACTTATCTCAAGAAGGTGCACGAAGACACAAGGGCGATGATCGAGCGACAAGTCCACCGTCGCGCCACCAAGCTCAACGTCAACAAGACACCGATGGTGTTCCAACCGGGAGATCTTGTTTGGCTTCACCTTCGCAAGGACCGCTTCCCACTCGAGCGCAAGTCCAAGCTTCCCACGGGACAAGTACTCCGTGAGCGATACTTTCAACATCAAGGACCTCTCTCCTTTCCATGGTGATGAAGATTTCGATCCGAGGTCGGATCTTTCCCAAGGGAGGGGAGATGATACGGTGTATCCTAGGGCCATCACCATGGACCCTCCTTCACCCCCTCAAGTGCCTCAAGGACCGATGACACGTGCTCGTGCTAGAGCTTTTGAGACCGAGGTGACGTCACTCCTAGCCCAACTCCCTTATGAATCTTGCGAGACATGGTTGCTACCTCAAGCGAGTGTGCTTTGTGTGCTCAGGTGTGAAGGAGACCACTTCGGAGAAGAGCTTGAAGATGGACAAGTCCCCAAGGCCACGGACGAGCTGATGCATCGAGAAGGGCAGAAGAGAGCTCCAGGACCCGGACATCCGGCCCCCTGGCCCGGACATCCGGCCCCTGGGCATTCACCTACAGAAGGCCAACAGCAGCCGAGGCTACAGGGCCCGGACATCCGGCCAGGGCCCGGACATCCGGCCAGACACGGCCCGGACATCCGGCCCCGCGCCCGGAAATCCGGCGCCTCTGTCCAGAGAGCACCCGAGGCGCGTCCACTCCCGCCCGGACATCCGGGTCCCCGCCCCGGACATCCGGCGACCCATGAAGCCCCGGACATCCGGGCCGTAGCCCGGACATCCGGCCCCTGATCTGCCTGCGTGCAGCCCCTGGGCCGAGGCCCATGTACCCATTCGCCCCGTAGACTATATATACTCCTCTCCTCTTTCCGTTTAGGGTTAGCTGTGGTTTTAGCTCATTTGACACTTGTGTGGATTTCTCCCACGAGACCGGTGCGCCTCTACGGAGAAGATCCACCTCTGGATTCAAGACCCCTAACGGGAAGATCCCACGGGATTCCAAGACCTCCTCCGGGAGAAGACTATCTGTATCACCGTTGTTGACTTTGGATCATGTATCTCGACCTTGTATCGCGAATCTAGCACTTGTGTGATTGCTTCTGATACGGAGTATCCCATGATCATCCCCATGTTCACTCGACGAGACCTCAACTACACACAATTGGACACAAGGTTCACTCGCTCCTCTCTGAACCTCCACTTTCTACATGTGAGACATGCCTACTACCTCAAATATATGTGCTATGCATGTTCAGGAACACCCAAGGAGACCATGGAGAACCCAAGAACCAAGGCCAAGTGCGCACGGAAGAGAAGGAAGAAGGGCCAGCACCTACAGGCCCCGGACATCCGGCCCCCAGGCCCGGACATCCGGCGCCCCGGACATCCGGGCCCTGGCCGGAAATCCGGCGCCACTGTCCAGAAGACACCCGTGGCTCAACCCCTCCAGCCCGGACATCCGGCCCCTCGGCCCGGACATCCGGCGTCTCGGGAAGGCCCGGACATCCGGCCCCCGCCCGGACATCCGGCCCCTGTCTGCGCACAGTGTATCGGGCCTGAGGCCCATGTATCCCTCTCCCACTTACCCCTTCGTGGACCTAGACTATATATACTCCCCCCCCTCCTCCATTTGAGGGTTAGCTTAGAGATAGCTCATTTGATACCTAGAGCTTTGCTCATCTAGTGGTTCATCTCCTTGTGAGTGACTGCGGCCCCTCCACGGAGAAGATCCACACGGATTCAAGACCTCTGCGGAGAAGATCCTACGGGATTCAAGGCCCCTCGCGGGAAGATCCTACGGGATATCATCAAGACCTCCTCACGGAGAAGAACCGGTTACCCTTTGTATCGTCCCTTGTTGATCATGGATCTTGTATCTCTTTGTGTTTCGAGGATCTAGCATATGTGTGACTTGTTCTTGTTGGTTTGAGTGATTCTCTCGTGTTTTCCCTCGTGTTCCCTCTCGTGTTCTTCGTGTTCATCGTGGGATCCCCTCCATTTCGTGAAAGATCCGCTGATTAGGGTTCCACCCTGTATCAACGCGCCTCGGGTGCTCTCTGGACAGAGGCGCCGGATTTCCGGGCGCGGGGCCGGATGTCCGGGCCGTGCCTGGCCGGATGTCCGGGCCCTGGCCGGATGTCCGGGCCCTGTAGCCTTGGCTGCTGTTGGCCTTCTGTGGGTGAATGCCCAGGGGCCGGATGTCCGGGCCAGGGGGCCGGATGTCCGGGTCCTGGAGCTCTCTTCTGCTCTTCTCGATGCATTGGCTCGTCCATGAACTTGAGGACTCGTCCATCTTCACGCCCCTCTCCGATGTGGTCTTCTTCACACCTGAGCACACACAACACGTCCGTCTGAGGTAGCGACCATGTCTCGCAAGATTTGTATGGAAGTAGGGCTAGGAGTGACGTCACCTCGGTCTCGGGAGCTCTAGTCCTTGGTCCTTTGGGCACTTGTTGAGGTGAAGGAGGGTCCATGGGGATGGCCCTAGGATACACCGTATCAACTACTAGCTTGCTTGACTTGATCACTATGCTTGCTTGCTATGTTGCATCACCCATGTTCCTCTCTTACTTGCTTTCTTGGGTTGATGACATATATGCTCATGCCACTCACATGATATACATTGATCATTGTCATTTGTCTCCACTAGTTGCATCTCTCATCACTTGTATTGAGTGCAACAATACTATGTTTGTTGATCTTGGAGACTTTGACACCTTTCTTGTGATGCATACTTGCTTGTTTGAGCCTATTGCATTTGGTTGTTCTCGCATCTTATGCCTACATACCATGCACCACACCTGATACGGTGTATCCTAGGGCCATCACCATGGACCCTCCTTCACCCCCTCAAGTGCCTCAAGGACCGATGACACGTGCTCGTGCTAGAGCTTTTGAGACCGAGGTGACGTCACTCCTAGCCCAACTCCCTTATGAATCTTGCGAGACATGGTTGCTACCTCAAGCGAGTGTGCTTTGTGTGCTCAGGTGTGAAGGAGACCACTTCGGAGAAGAGCTTGAAGATGGACAAGTCCCCAAGGCCACGGACGAGCTGATGCATCGAGAAGGGCAGAAGAGAGCTCCAGGACCCGGACATCCGGCCCCCTGGCCCGGACATCCGGCCCCTGGGCATTCACCTACAGAAGGCCAACAGCAGCCGAGGCTACAGGGCCCGGACATCCGGCCAGGGCCCGGACATCCGGCCAGGCACGGCCCGGACATCCGGCCCCGCGCCCGAAAATCCGGCGCCTCTGTCCAGAGAGCACCCGAGGCGCGTCCACTCCCGCCCGGACATCCGGGTCCCCGCCCCGGACATCCGGCGACCCATGAAGCCCCGGACATCCGGGCCGTAGCCCGGACATCCGGCCCCTGATCTGCCTGCGTGCAGCCCCTGGGCCGAGGCCCATGTACCCATTCGCCCCGTAGACTATATATACTCCTCTCCTCTTTCCGTTTAGGGTTAGCTGTGGTTTTAGCTCATTTGACACTTGTGTGGATTTCTCCCACGAGACCGGTGCGCCTCTACGGAGAAGATCCACCTCTGGATTCAAGACCCCTAACGGGAAGATCCCACGGGATTCCAAGACCTCCTCCGGGAGAAGACTATCTGTATCACCGTTGTTGACTTTGGATCATGTATCTCGACCTTGTATCGCGAATCTAGCACTTGTGTGATTGCTTCCGTGTTGATTTGAGTGTTCTCTCTTGTGTTTTCCCCATCTTTCTCCGTGTTTTCCCCGTGTTCATCGTGTGCCAACCTCCAAACGTGAAAGATCCGCTGATTAGGGTTCCACCCTACATCACTTGTGTTTCTCCCCGTGTTCATCGTGTTCTTTGTGGGATCCTCTCCATTTCGTGAAAGATCGGCCATCTAGGGTTCCACCCTACATCACTAGATGATATGCTTGATGAATTGAGTGGCTCTACAATATTCTCCAAAGTTGATTTGCATAGTGGATACCATCAAATTCGCATGAAATTGGGAGATGAATGGAAAACAACATTTAAAACTAAGTTTGGATTATATGAGTGGTTAGTCATGCCTTTTGGGTTAACTAATGACCCTAGTACTTTCATGAGATTAATGAATGAAGTTTTACGTGCTTTCATTGGACGATTTGTGGTAGTATACTTTGATGATATTTTGATTTATAGCAGATCTTTGGAGGAACATTTAGAACATTTACGTGCTGTTTTTATTGCTCTACGTGATGCATGTTTGTTTGGTAACCTTCGAAAGTGCACCTTTTGGACCGACCGAGGCTCTTTTCTTGGCTATGTTGTTAATCCACAGGAAATTGAGGTTGATAAAGCCAAGATTGGAGCTATTGAGAGTTGGTCGCAGCCCAAAACGGTCACACACGTGAGGAGTTTCCATGGCCTCGTTGGATTCTATCGGCGTTTTGTGAGAGATTTCAGCACCATTGATGCACCTCTCAATGAGCTTACAAAGAAGCATGTGCCTTTTGTTTGGGGTACTGCACAGGAAGAAGCATTCACGATATTGAAAGATAAGTTGACACATGCTCCTTTACTCCAACTTCCTGATTTTAATAAGACTTTTGAGCTTGAATGTGATGCTAGTGGAATTGGGTTAGGAGGTGTGTTATTACAAGATGGTAAACCTGTTGCATATTTTTCTAAAAAATTGAGTGGGCGTAGTCTGAATTATTCTACTTATGATAAGGAACTATATGCTCTTGTTCGGACTTTCGAAACATGGCAACATTATTTATGGCCCAAAGAATTTGTCATACATTTTGATCATGAATCTTTGAAGCACATAAAAAGTCAAGCAAAACCGAACCGTAGACATGCTAAATGGGTTGAATTCATAGAGACTTTCCCTTATGTAATTAAACACAAGAAGGGAAAATAAAATGTTATTGCTGATGCTTTATCTCGTCGTTATACTATGCTTTAACAACTTGACTTTAAAATATTTGGTTTTGGAGACCATCAAAGATCAATATGTGCATGACGCTGAATTTAAAGATGTATTGCAAAATTGTAAAGAAGGGGGAACATGGAACAAGTTCGTCATTAATGATGGATTTGTGTTTCGTGCTAACAAGCTATGCATTCCAGCTAGCTTTGTTCGTCTTTTGTTGTTGCAGGAAGCGCATGGAGGAGGATTAATGGGACACTTTGGCGTGAAGAAGATGGAGGACGTACTTGCTACACATTTCTTTTGGCCAAAGATGCGACGGGATGTTGAGCGTTTTGTTGGTCGCTGCACTACATGTCAAAAACCTAAGTCACGACTCAATCCTCATGGTTTATATATGCCTTTGCCTGTCCCTAGTGTTCCTTGGGAAGATATATCTATGGACTTTGTTTTTGGTTTACCTCAAACAAAGAAGGGGAGGGATAGCATATTTGTTGTCGTGGATAGGTTCTCGAAGATGGCACACTTTATACCATCTCATAAAAGCGATGATGCTGCTAATGTTACTGATTTGTTCTTTCGTCAAATTATTCGCTTGCATGGTGTGCCAAATACTATTGTTTCATATCGTGATACTAAATTTCTTAGCCACTTTTGGAGATGTTTATGGGCTAAGTTGGGGACTAAACTGCTTTTTAGTACTACTTGTCACCCCCAAACTGATGGACAAACTGAAGTAGTCAACAGAAATTTGTCTACTATGCTTAGGGCTGTTTTGAAGAGTAATAAGAAAATGTGGGAAGAATGCTTGCCTCATATTGAATTTGTTGATAATCGTTCGTTGCATTCTACTACTAAGATGTGCCCTTTTGAAATTGTCTATGGTTTCCTACCTCGTGCACCTATTGATTTGTTGCCTCTTCCATCTTCGGAGAAGGTTAATTTTGATGCTAAACAACGTGCTGAATTGATCTTAAAAATGCATGATTTAACTACGGAAAATATTGAGCGCATGAATGCTAAATATAAACTTGTTGGAGATAAGGGTAGAAAACGTCTTGTCTTTGCACCTGGAGATCTTGTTTGGTTACATTTGCGTAAGGATAGGTTTCCTAATTTGCGCAAGTCAAAGCTAATGCCACGTGCTGATGGTCCTTTCAAGGTGTTAGAGAAAATAAATGATAATACATATAAACTTGAGCTGCCTGCATATTTTGGGGTTAGTCCCACATTTAACATTGCAGATTTGAAGCCTTACTTGGGTGAGGAAGATGAGCTTCCGTCGAGGACGACTTCAATTCAAGAAGGGGAGGATGATGAGGACATCACTAACAAGGTTACACCCACAGCTCCAACTAACACATATACAGGACCACTAGAGCTCGCTCACGCCGATTAAATTACCAGGTACTTTCGTTTCTTGGTAATGATTCTAATGTTCATGAGAATATGATGCTGCCTAAATTGGATACATTTGTCTTGCTTACAAATGAAGGGCCTAGCTTGGACAAGAAGGATAAACATTGGAGCAAGATCAAGCATGGAGATGATGGCATGCGCAAGGGGAACAAGAATAGAGTTACAAGTGATGATTTCAGGACTTTGAAGCCACCATAATGAGTGCGAGAAGCCTTGGACGAAATATACAAGATGCCACTTCATAAATTTCGTCCACAGGCTATTATAGGTGATGCGTCACCTTATTATTGGGCCAGGCCCATGTAATTTTGAAATACTTGAGTATAGGCTGTTTTTAGAGTCCGTATGTGTAGGGAAACAAGAGTTAGGGTTGGTTTCGGACCCCTCCACCAAGGGCCACGAAATTTCCCCCTCTTTCCCCCATATATACAGCCCTTAGGGTGTCGTTTAGACTTTGGGTTTTGTTTAGATTAAAAGTTCGCCATAGCTGCAACTTCGCGTACTTCGTTTGTGTTCAACGACCAGACAAAGGCGTCACAGAACCCCACCTTGATCAATAAAGCTTTCCTCTTATATTCGCAATATCCAGATTGCAATCTTAGTTTCTTGCTTGTTCTTCTTTTGCCTGCAGGAAATAGACCTTCGTGGTCAGGTTGATCGTGCTCCGGTGTGGTCAATAACCTCTCGGAGTTGGTTTAGCGATTGCTAAGGCGCGACGTCTTCGCACGTTCGTAGTCGGATCATCAAAGTCGACTTCCTCCAAAATGATAGCCACCATCTCATCGAAAGACGGGACACCTTTGCCTCTATCATAAACCCAAAACAAAGTCCATAGATATATCTTCCCAAGGAACACTAGGGACAGGCAAAGGCATATATAAACCATGAGGATTGAGTCGTGACTTAGCTTTTTGACATGTAGTGCAGTGAGCAACAAAATGCTCAACATCCCGTCTCATCTTGGGCCAAAAGAAATGTGTAGCCAGTACGTCCTCCGTCTTCTTCACGCCAAAGTGTCCATTAATCCTCCTCCATGCGCCAACTCCAACAACAAAAGACGAACAGAGCTAGCTGGAATGCATAGCTTGTTAGCACGAAAGACAAATCCATCATTAACGACGAACTTGTTCCATGTTCTCCCTTCTTTTCAATTCTGCAATACATCTTTAAATTCAGCATCATGCACATATTGATCTTAGATGGTCTCCAAACCAAATATTTTAAAGTCAAGTTGTGAAAGCATAGTATAACGACGAGACAATGCATCAGCAATAACATTTTCTTTTCCCTTCTTGTGTTTAATAACATAAGGGAAAGTCTCTATGAATTCAACCCATTTAGCATGTCTATGGTTTAGTTTTGCTTGACTTTTAATGTGCTTCAAAGATTCATGATCAGAATGTATAACAAATTCTTTGGGCCATAAATAATTTTGCCATGTTTCCAAAGTGCGAACAAGAGCATATAATTCCTTATCATAAGTAGAATAATTCAGACTAGGCCCACTCAATTTTTCAGAAAAGTATGCAACAGGTTTACCATCTTGTAATAACACACCTCCTAACCCAATTCCACTAGCATCACATTCAAGCTCAAAAGTTTTATTAAAATCAGGAAGTTGGAGTAAAGGAGAATGTGTCAACTTATCTTTCAATACCATGAATGCTTCTTCCTGTGCAGTACCCCAAACAAAAGGCACATCCTTCTTTGTAAGCCCATTGAGAGGTGCAGCAATGGTACTGAAATCTCTCACAAAACGCCTATAGAATCTAGCGAGTCCAAGGAAACTCCTCACGTGTGTGACCATTTTGGGCTGCGGCCAACTCTCAATAGCTTTGATCTTGGCTTTCTCAACCTCAATTCCGTGTGGAGTAACAACATAGCCAAGAAAAGATACCCGGTCGGTCCAAAAGGTGCACTTTCCAATGTTACCAAACAAACGTGCATCACGTAGAGCAATAAAAACAGCATGTAAATGTTCCAAATGTTCCTCCAAAGATCTGCTATAAATCAATATATCATCAAAGTATACTACCACAAATCGTCCAATGAAAGCATGTAACACTTCATTCATTAATCTCATGAAAGTACTAGGTGCATTAGTTAACCCAAAAGGCATGACTAACAACTCATATAATCCAAACTTAGTTTTAAATGCTGTTTTCCATTCATCTCCCAATTTCATACGAATTTGATGGTATCAACTACGCAAATAAACTTTGGAGAATATTGTAGAGACACTCAATTCATCAAGCATATCATCTAGCCTAGGAATAGGATGACGATAACGAATAGTAATATTATTAATGCCTCTACAATCAACACACATACACGATGTACCATCCTTTTCTTGGCACTAGAATAATAGGAACAACACAAGGACTAAGAGATTCGTGTATATAACCTTTGTCGAGTTGCTCCTGTACTTGATGCATAATCTCCTTTGTCTCCTCTGGATTGGTATGATATTGTGCATGGTTGGGTAGCGATGCACCGGGAATTAAGTCAATCTGATGCTCAGTCCCTCGAATAGGTGGTAATCCCGGTGGTACGTCTTGTGGAAAGACGTCGGCAAACTCCTGCAAAATTTTAGTGACATCAGGAGGCAAAGAGGAAGGCACGTCCTCGAATGAAAATAATGCCTCTTTGCACACAAAAGCATAGCAAACAGATTTGCTTATATCTAGATCATCAATATTAGATTTGGTGGCAAGTAAACATCCACTTTTTAATTTAATTTCAGATGCAACATGAGATGATGGTGTGTTATTAGGCTTCATATGTTGCTCAAATTCTTTTGCCACAATCTGATTTTCACTCTTATTTTGATCATGTTTTTCTTTATTAGCTCTATTAATATCATCTTTCAAAATGGAATCAGGAGACATAGGAAGCAAAGTAATACGTTTATCCTTATGAACAAGAGTATACTGATTGTTTCTACCATGGTGTACATAATTTTTATCAAATTGCCATGGTCTACCAAGTAATAAGGAACATGCTTGCATGGGTACCACATCACAATCAACATAATCAGTATATGTGGAGATACTAAAATGCACACGAACTGTACGTGTTACCTTAACCTTGCCGCTGCTGTTGAACCATTGGATGTAGTAAGGATGTGGATGTGGTCTTGTGGTGAGAAATAACTTCTCCACCATCTCCATGCTAGCCAAGTTGTTGCAGCTCCCTTCATCTATGATGACGCGAACATAACGTTCCTTCACAACTCCCTTTGTATGGAACAAATTATGCCTCTGATTTTGCTCCGCTTGTCTGACCTGCACACTCAAAACACGTTGAGCAACTAAACATTCATACCTGTCAGCGTCTTCAGGAGCCATGTATTGCATCTCATTTTCAGAATCATCTCCACCATGTTCTTCACGTGTAATAAGAGCCAAAATCTCCTCATCATAGTCACTAGCGGACTCATAACCACCATCCTTAGTAGCAATCATGACACGCTGTGATAGTCATTTGCTCGCATAGTGACCACGACCAGTGCAACGACGACGTATAACATCATGTGTTGGCCCATTGGATGCCATGGATGAAGAAGAGCTCTGAGCAGGACCGGAAGGTGTACTCCTGGTTGATGGTGGTGGTGCCTGTTTGCTTTTATCACGGCTAGAAGTGATGGATGAAGTAGGCGGTGCTGCAGCCGGACATGTCGAAGTAGATGATGCACGCGGTGTCCATGATGAAGGTCGACCTGCAGAAAAATTAGTTTGTGCCAAGGCCTGTCGATCCTGCACTTCACGTTCAGCTTTGGAAGCAAGATGGAACAAACGAGTGATATTATTACACTCCTTATACTCTAGAATTGTCTGAATCTCTCTATTTAAGCCACCCATAAAACGTGCAAGCATAGCCTCATTATCCTCAACAATACCACATCTAATCAGGCCAGTTTGTAATTCCTGATAATATTTCTCTATAGAATTTTTTCCTTGTCTTAAACGCTGCAATTTCTGAAGTAATTCACGTTGATAATATGGTGGAACCCAACGAGTACGCATAGCATTTTTCAAAGCAGGCCAAGTAGTTGGAATATTATCCAGATGTAATTTACAATATTCAGACCACCACACACAAGCAAAACTAGTGAAATCACAAAGAGCAGCAACAACACATCTCTCCTCGGGATATTTTAAACATGTAAAATGTTGTTCGGTTTCTAACTCCCAAGTAAGATATATATCAGGAACATATTTACCCTCAAATGGTGGAATATTCAATTTTTAGTTTAGTGAGATTGTCATGATCGCGTACCTGAGGGTGTGGTGCAGCCCTACCATTGCGATTATATGCATGTGGACGACTTGGTAGTTGTGGTGCTGGTTCTTGCACGTAGTTCTGATTTTGATCAACCTCTTCCTCGTAATCCCCCGCGTAATCATCTTCCTCCTCAGTAGCAGCAGGAGCCACAGAAGTATCAACAGCAGCACCAATAGTTTGGCCAGGCTGAAGAGCGACACGGATCGCTTTGCGGAGGGCAGTTTCGCGATGTGAAGGTGGTTGTTGTTGTTGTTGGAATAGTGCAGCAGGTGGAGGTAGACGTGCAAGCACTTCAACGAATTTGGCATCCAACTTGGTGTCAATTGACTTCTCAATGCTATCCATCTTCGCTAGTGCGTTGTCAAAACTGGTCATCACATCTTCTACCTGTTGACCCATCATTTGTTGAAATTTATCATGCGACTCCTTGTTCGTCATGTTCTCCGAATCAGTCTCGTCGACTTGTGATCCTGGCATGGTTAGCAGCAATAGAAACACACAAAAATATGATCCTATAGGCTACTAGAAAATGGTGGTGATGGGGAGTCACAAATCCGTCAAGAAAATCTCAAATTTTTACCAGTTCTTACCCAGCAGCACGTGGTGATCGGCAACCGTGGTAGGCAAAACTCTCAAAGCTTGGATAAATCGATTACCAGGGAGAGTCTAACGCACGACATAGATGTATGTGGAGCTGGGAAGGCTTATAATATGGTAGCAAAAAGGGTCGGCAATAATCAATTCAGAGATGCAAAGGTGAATAAACGCTCAACGACGGTACTGTGCTGGTCCTAGGCTAGACCGTACTAGAGACACGAGCCTAGAACACTAACAAAATCACGGCGCTGCACGTAAACAAGGGGAAAGCACACCCTAAAAAAATTGCCTTTTTTTAGGCTCCTTTTTTCGCTCCTTTTTTTTGCTGAAAATCACTATAATGGCGAGTGTCTCAAAACTCTTCCCAAGTCAAACTAAGATGATAGGCACGAAAAATTTTTGACTAATTTTTTTTCGGAATCAGGACATCGACGACGAAAAAGTGCGGTAAAAAAATAGTATGATGGCACGTGTCTCAAAAGACTCGGAAAAGCCTAAAAATAGGATAGGGAAAATATTTTCATGTGTCGAAATTTTGGCCTAAAAACTGGCCGGGGGTCTCCAGACTTTTTTTTCCGAGACCTACTCAGGCAAGGAAACACGAAACCGAAACTACATGGATCTCGAAAGCCAATCTAAAATGAAAAGAACTCGGATTGCTGGTGGATATGTGGTGGTAGAATATGGCAGCGGTGGTGGTATATGGCAGCGGTGGTGGTATATGGATACGGATTGGTGGTGGTATATGGATACGGATTGGTGGTGGTATATGGATACGGATCGGTGGTGGTATGTTGCAGTAGCGATGAAGATGTTGCGGCAGCGGCGTGCCAACTTATGACCAGAACTCGAAACTCTAAAAGACTAGACGCTAAGACCAGCAACTTGACACGATGATGCAACCGTAAATTCAACTAAGCAAACACGGAAAAGATTATGCAATGGCTCAGACTGGCTCGGATATGATGAACTAACCCTAAATTTTTTTTGGCTTTTTCGTGGACTGTAGGTATGAAGAACAGACTCGATCTAATCTACAAAAAACTGTAAAATCTCACCGAGCAACCAGGAAATCTGATACCACTTTATAGCGGCAAAGGTGTCCCGTCTTTCGATGAGATGGTGGCTATCGTTTTGGACGAAGTCGACTTTGACGATCCGACTACAAACATGCAAGGACGTCGCGCCTTAGCAATCGCTAAACCAACTCCGAGAGGTTATTGACCACGCCGGAGCACGATCAACCTGACCGCGAAGGTCTGTTTCCTGCACGCAAACGAAGAACAAGCAAGAAACTGAGATTGCAATCTTGATATTGCGAATTCAAGAGGAAAGCTTTATTGATCAAGTGGGGTTCTGTGACGTCTTTGTCTGGTCGTTGAACACAAACGTAGTACGCGAAGTTGCAGCTATGGCGAACTTTAATCTAAACAAAACCCAAAGTCTATACGACGCCCTAAGGGCCGTATATATGGGGGAAGAGGGGGGATTTCGTGGCCCTTGGAGGAGGGGTCCGAAACCAACCCTAACACTTGTTTCCCAACACATACGGACTCTAAAAACAGCCTATACTTTACTATTTCGAAATTACATGGGCCTGGCCCGATAATAAGGTGACGCAGCACCTATAATAGCCTCTGGACGAAATTTATGAAGTGGCATCTTGTATATTTCGTGCAAGGCTTCACACACTCATTATGGTGGCTTCAAAGTCCTGAAATCATCACTTGCAACTCCGTTATTGTTCCCCTTGCGCATGCCATCATCTCCATGCTTGATCTTGCTCCAATTATCATCATTCTTGTCCAAGCTAGGCCCTTCATTTGTAAGCAAGACAAATGTATCCAATTTAGGCAACATCATATTCACATGAACATTAGAATCATTACCAAGAAACAAAAGTACCTGATAATTTAATTGGCGTGCGCGAGCTCTAGTAATTAGTCATGTATATGTATCAGTTCGGGCTGTGGGTGTAACCTTGTTAGTGATGTCCTCATCATACCCTAGGAAGGAGGAAGTCAACAGGGTATATATTCTCTGGACGAGGGGAGGGGTACATGGGCTTCGGCCCTGTCACTGCGCGCAAGCAGGCGGGACGGACGTCCGCTGGATCACCGGACATCCGGTGGCTCAGGAGGGACCGGACATCCGGTAACCCTCGGATTTCCGCTAATTACGTTCTGTAGTCGGTGTCACGGACGTCCGGTGGCCTCCGGTCGTTCGGTCGTCTGGGAGTCGCCGGTCGTCCGGTGCCTTGGGGTGACCGGTCGTCCGGTAGGGGTCGGACGGTGCCTGTAGCGTCTCCAGCGGCACTTCTTCTTGTTCCAAGCACTTGTCGATCTCGCCGCCTTGTCCACTGTGCAGAGCCGTCACGTGGCCTTCTTCCAAGTACCTGAATATGCATAGAGTTTCTGATGAGGGTAGAAGCCATGTCCCATGTGCATCGAGAGGAAATTGATAAAGGAGCGAGTTCACCTCGTCTTCGAGAGCTCTTGCACGGCTCGTGTCATTAGTCCTTTGGGCACTTGGTGAGTCGACGGTAGGTCCATGGGGATGACCTTGGGATGCTCCGCATCATCTCCCCTCCCTTGGGAAAGATCCGACCGCGGATCGAAATCTTCATCACCATGGAAATGAGATAGGTCCTTGATGTTGAAGGTATTGCTCACATTGTACTTGTCTCGTGGAATGTCGATCTTCTAGGCATTGTTGTTGTAGCATGCTAGCACCTTGAAAGGTCCGTCCGCTCGAGGTAGTAGTTTGGACTTGCGTTCGTTGGGGAAGCGGTCCTTTCGAAGATGAAGCCATACGAGATCTCCCGGTTGGAACACCATTGTTGCCTTGTTGATGTTGCGCTTGGTGGCTATGCGTTGCACTTGTCGCTTGATCGTTGCCCTTGTATCTTCGTGCACCTTCTTGAGATAGCTTGCTCGTGCACTTGCGTCCATGTTGATGCGTTCTTGTAGAGGTAGAGGTAGGACGTCCAATGGGGACAACGGGTTGAAGTCGTAGACGACCTCGAAGGGGGACTTGCTGGTAGTCGAATGTCTTGCTCGATTGTAGGCGTACTCGGCGATGGGCAAGCATTGCTCCCATTCCTTGATGTTCTTCTTGATCAACACGCGAAGAAGCGTGGAAAGTGTGCAGTTCGTCACCTCCGTTTGGCCATCGGTTTGTGGATGATATGCCGAAGAGAAGAGGAGCTTGATGCCGAGTTTGGCGCATAGAGTGATGCGGAGCATCCCACGATCATCCCTATGTTCACTTCGACGAGACCTCAAGTACACACCATTGGACACAAGGTTAAGTCGCTCCTCTCCGAACCTCCACTTTCTACATGCGAGACATGGCTACTACCTCAAATATATGTGATATGCATGACCAGGAACCAAGAGGGAGGCCATGGAACAGCTAGGAGCATTGGACAAGATGGCGAGGACAAGTCCGAGGATCAAACGGAGAAGCTGCTGGAAAAGTTACAGGCTCCGAACGTCCGGCCTCTACCGGACGACCGACGACTCCCAGGCGACCGGACGACCGAAGGCCACCGGACGTCCGTGACTTCGACGATAGAAGGAAAATAGCGGAACTCCGAATACTTCCGGACGTCCGGACCCTCGCGAGCCACCGGACGTCCGGTAGCCGTCGGACGTCCGCTACATGCTGTCTGCGCACAGTTCCCGGGCCAGAGGCCCATGTATCCCTCTTCAACTTACCCCTTTGTGGCCCTAGACTATATATACTCCTCCACCTCCTCCTAGTGAGGGTTTAGCTTAGGTTTAGCTCATTTGAGACAGAGCTTTGCTCATCCACTAGCGGTTTATCTCCTTGGGAGTGACTGCGGCGCCTCCATGGAGAAGATCCACACGGATTCAAGACCTCTGCGGAGAAGATCCTATGGGATACCAAGACCTCCTCACGGAGAAGACTATCGCTACTTGTATTGTCCCTTGTTGATCATGGAACTTGTATCTCTTTGTGTTTCGAGGATATAGCATATGTGTGACTTGTTCTTGTTGGTTTGAGTGATTCTCTCGTGTTTCTCCTCGTGTTCCCCCTCGTGTTCTTCGTGTTCTTCGCGGGATCCCCTCCATTTCGTGAAAGATCGGCCATCTAGGGTTCCACCCTAGATCATATGGTATCAAGAGCAAGGTTTCTCATGAATTTGGAGCCCCCTCCACCGTTTTCTATCTTTCTTTTGTGTGATTTCGTCCTAAATTTCGAAAATCCCCACCAAAAATAGCCCCAATTTTTTTTTGATTTGTTGGTTTGATCCATGGATTTGCTTGGTTTCAAGTGGATATAGCACTTCCCCAAGTTTCCCCACTTTCCATCCACGAAATCTCATCAATTTGGACCCTAAAATCATCAAATTCCACCCAAAATTGCGTTCCCGAGCTCAAATCTCGCGTTGACCCCGACCCACCGGACGATCGGCGTTTTACCGGACGTCCGGACCCTCATGAAGCACCGGACGTCCGTCATCTACCGGACGACCGGAACCACCTATACAGAAGAAAATACCGGATTTCCGAGCCCAACCGGACGTCCGGTCACCGGCCGTCCGTCACTTTCCGGACGTCCGGTACCTCTAGATTTTGAATTCGGCCGATTTTTGTTTTGGTCATAACTAATTCATACGAACTCCGATTTGGACGTTCTTTAGCTCGTTTTCAAGCTCTTGACATCCCCCATAACGCAAAAATACTACCATCATCATTTGACTCCATCAAAGTTTGTCAAATTTGGCAAGTTTGTATAGGCCCTCCACCATATCACCCGCATAGCCACCATAGCTTTTCGCAACCTAATCCATTTTGTCCACCATAGCATTTGTGGTTGCTTGAGTAGTGATTTGAGTCTCCTAAGGTGTTTAGGCTACTTAGGGACAATCACTTCTTCATCAACCACCACCACCACTTCCGCATAGCTTAGTCCACTATACTTTTCCGCCAACCCAACCTAACCCAATTTTGTTGAGCTTGTTTGAGTTGTGGCTTGTGTCTCCTAAGGTGTTTCGGCTACTTAGGGACCGTGACTTCAACTTCGACATCGTGTATAGGCCATCATTCCACTTCCGCAACCACCACGGCATTGCCGCTACCACCATTTGACATTTGTCCTTGAGATTTTGAGTTGTGGTTTTTCCTTTTCCTAAGGTGTTTCGGCTAATTAGGAACGGGTCTACATCAAGAGCACCACCTCTCATCATTGACACGAACGGTAACCTCGACGACATCATTGTATATTCCCTTGCAATTGCATTGTTAACCCCTAGCCCAATTTTGCGTCACTTGCCTATCGAGACTAGCCATTTGAGTATTGCCGGCAACGTGACTTGTGCACATTAGTGATCATACTTCCCATATCATACATACCATATCACCGTGGTGCATATCTTGGTATCATCTCTTGTGACACAAGGTTGTCATCGCACATACTCAATTGCTATCTTGGTTCGTGAAGTTTTGCTTGAGAAAATAGCTCAAAAGAGAAAGAGACAAACTAGCTTCTAAGCAGAAAGAAAAAGATGAGCAAAGAGCTTTTAAGCGAGAACCATAGCATCATACTACATTAAGATTGTCATACTCGATCATTTTGGATCATACCACCAGAATACTATACATATAGCATACTTGGGATAGAAGTCGTTGCATTTTGCTTAGTAGGTTGTGCACAAGTTCGTATCCGCCTATTGTGCAATCGCGCTAGCGTCTCTCTAGTGTTGTGCAACAAGAGCATTTTCGTGGATTCCACATTTTGGCTCACCCCTTGGTTGCACGACCCCACTTATCTATCTGTGTGTGTGTTTCCGTGTGCCACCCATATTGATATTGGTCTACTTGTTGTATTTGCAAATTTGTGAATCTTTTTCAACATTATTGACTCTTGCTAACATTTCACATCATTTTTTGTGCCACTATCCTCACCGAGCTCCACTATAAGCTTTACTTGTGTAGGTGTGAGAAACCGACAAGAATTGGTACCAATTGTGCTATTTCCTTGTTCCACATTTGAGTGATCATTGATCCATCTTCAACAACGGTCAAGGTACATTTGGTACAGTTCTTCTCTTTCTCCCACTCATACTTGCTAGTGTGTTGTGATGGATAGGCAAGGCATTTCATCTCCGGTCTTCGACATCGACGGTGAGAACAATGACATCCACGCGAAAACCATCGGACTACAACGATCAATGCAAGAGCGCTTGGGCAACATCGCCATCGAACTACGACACTCCGAGACAAGGACAATGCCTTCCTTCGACGACATGTGCGACTCCTTCAACAAACAAATGGCGGAGCTCCGATACTTGGTGGTCGATTACAAGTCTTCTTCCCATTCGTCATCCTCTCGGCGGCGACGTTCAAGTCACAAGTCTTCGGAGCGCAAACATGATGCAAGTGCAAGTCTTCCACGTCCACACCGCCATTGCGACCATCGACATCGTCATGAAGGGCAAGTCACCTCCAAGCATCATGTGCACGATGACGAGAACAACATCTACCAAGAGCTCAAGCACTACAACGACACCATAAATATGAAGATGCTCGACACGCGCAAACATACAAGTCCAAAGACGCTCTACTTCACGCCAAGCCCAAGATTCAAGAGAACATAATAAGACCGCGAGACAAGCACACCCAAGACGGAGCTACGGCTACAACCACCATTTCGGCATCAACGCCAAGTGCTATCAAGGCATCTTCGCCTTTGGACGTACGACATCTTCGCCTACTTCCCATGAGTTCGCCTACATCGACGACTTCATCATCAAGGCGATCATCTACGAGCGACGGCGACAAGACGGTCGAGCATGGGCCATCCCCTTCGACCAAGGCGTCGTGCATGAACCTCTTTGACACCATGAAGACAGCGCCCATATTGGACTACTACTCCGGGTCAAGCTACGCAAGCAAGCATGAGACCTTCTCTTTGACCTCGGAGGAGCGTGATGATTGGCCACATCCCACGGCATTCATCTTTGGAGGCATTACGGATGAGGAAGTTGAGCATGGAGACTATTGCACCTACATGTGACGCCCGAAGACCGACGTCCCAGAAGATTCCAGATGTTCCGGGATCTCCCGTGTGTTCCTTGTGCTTGTGTTAGTTATTTTGCATTGCATCATGTCATCATGCCATCATGTCATATTTTCTTTTGCATCTCAACCTAAATAAATTGTGTTGACATTCGGTCCATTTAAATCGAGGGAAGAATGTCTTCTCTTTAAAACATATAAAGCCTCTCAATATTATTAGGGAGCTATATAATAATATTCCATTTGTTTGGAATTAACCAACACACGTGCATAATTTTCCCCATGCTTTTCCTACTTCGAGTTTCTCCTTCAAAACCTTGCCAACAATTTCTTTTCTGTTGTTTCGAGGTTCCTCCAAAATCCTCATCATTTTTGGACACCTCAAAAAATCAAGTCTTAGTTCGAACCCATTTGAATTACACTCAAATGTGTTTGAATTATATTTTTTCGATCATGCCTTTTATATTTTTCTCGGACCGTGCTCATTTTTATGAACCCGAGAGAATAACCTCATGTGCAAATTCTTGCCTAAGCTTCCCTTTCTTTTCTTCTCTCCTTTCTTTCGTTCTGTGTTTTTTTTTCCTTTTCACTCTTAAAATAGGAGAGGCTCCCAGCCACTGGACTCCTTTTGGCCCAAGGCATCAGCCGCCTGGCCCATCACCTCCCAGCCATCAGGCCGACTCCCTCCCAGCGTCTAGCCGAACCGGCCCAGGCCTCTCCTCCCTGGCCCATCTACCTCCTGGCCCGTTCCTCTCCCCCTAACCCTAGCATGCGACCCGCTCCGCAGCCCCCTCCCCGCATCGATCCCTCGTCCGCCGCCAGCTTCTTTTCCCTTCGTCCCGATCCCCTAGCAGCCTCGCTCGCCCGACCCCCAGTCCCCTCGCTCTCTCCTCACACCGCCGTCACCTCCCGCCTCGCGACTCACTTCTCCTCCTGCGAGCGCCCTTCTCCTCCTGCCCGCAGCCCAGAGCCACCGCGCCTCTGCGCCCGGCCCTCTCCCTCCGGTCCCGATGGCCACTGCCAGCCACCCCGACGCGCCCGGCCTCCTCCTCCAGCGGCCAGGAGCCCCGCCTCCCTCCGTCCTCAGGCCGGGACCGCGCCCCTCCTCGTCTCCAGCTCGCGGCCTCCCTTCTCCAAGCCCGAGCGCCACCATCCTGCGCCCGACGCGCGCCCAGGCCGTCCCGACCGCGACCTCCCTCCGTCCCCTCGCGCGTCCGAGCAGAGGCCCCGTCCTCAAGCAGAGCCGCCCCTGCCATGGCGTCCAGCCACTGCCCCGTCCGCAAGCCGCGCCCCAGCGTCGCCAGCGCCTGGACGCGCCCTCCAGTCGCCTGTCCGCCCCGAGCTCTGTACCTCCAGCATGGGAGCAGCCCGGCCGCCCCAAGCCCCGACAGCGCCGGCGACCTCCTTGCTGCTGTTGTGCTTCTTCTGTTTTGGCTCGGTTTTTTGTTTTGGGCCAGCAGGTATCCCCGGATTGCCAAGCACCAGGACGACAAGGACCGTCAAGTTCCTCTTCAAGAAGTTCGACTACCGGATGTGCAAGTACTACTACCGTCGCCCGGAAACGATGGATGCGCCAAATACCACGACTACTCGGAGACCCCAAGTACCCCTACCGTTGCCCCGTGTACCTCTACGGAACGTGTACGACTCCGAGACGAAAACGACTACATGTGACGACGAACGCCAAGTACCACCACGTCCGACGATGCGTCAAGTACCTCTACACATGACATGAACATCTACGATACGAGAACGACGACGCAAGATGACGCGACAAGTACCTCTTCGGAAACGGAAACTCCAACGTGTACAACTACCGTCCCGAGACCAAGTACCACTACATAACGTGTACCCCGACGTCGCAAGTACCACAACACGTAACGTGAACGTCTACCGTCGCCGAAGACCCGTGAACAACTACTTCCTCTTCGGCCGTGTACCACTACTTCCTCTACGAACGTGTACCACTACTTCCCTCTCCGAAACGGAACGTGAACGACTACTTCCCCTACGTTCCTCGACGACCTCGAACCCCTCCGAGAAACAGATGTTCCGAAGGTATAACCCCGAGACGATGACACATGGATGTTGCTTGTGTGTTGTATGAGATGTTTCCTTGTGTGCACCATGCCGTTTCATCTTTTGTCGTGCTCCTCGGTTGCCTCGTCGCCGACTCGTGGGAACCCGGTGACGGGATCGCCCCACCTTTCATCTCGTTTGACTCGCTCACGCCATCTTTCCTTTTGCACCGGACTCTCAACGAGTTACCGGAACCGATATGTTGCCGTGGCATCATTTTCGGAATTGTTGTCGTGGCACCCTTTTCCACGGTGACAATACTTCATATCTTCTTCATGTCAACCTTTAAATAAAATTGCATAAACTTGTTCATGTCATCCGCATCATGCTAACAACCTTTGAATATTTAATTGTTGTTTGCTTATAATTACTAAACATGCTCATGGGGACTTTCCGGATATGTTGGTGTTATTTCCGGCCCCATTTAAAATGCCTAAATAGTGTAGTTTTATTATGCTTCACCTCTTGCCATGTTAACAAATATTTAATCTTGTCTTGTAAATAAACGAGAGTCAACTAAATAATTATAATGTGGTGTTTCGTCAATATGCAACTCGTTGCATATTGAGCTCCACTTAACTTGTAGTATTTGTTTGTGCACTTTGCCATGCCATGCATAATTAAACCGGACATACATCATGCTTGCTTGTGCATCGTATGCCATGTTATGCTTGTGTGTTTACCGTGTTGTTTGTTTCTTTCTGGTTGCTTCTCTTGTTAGCTTCGGTTTCGTTCCGAAGTTGTGAGGCTTCTTCTTCGTCTACTTCATGGATCCGTTCTTCTCCCTTGTGGAATCCCAGGCAAGATGATCATACCCTTGGATACCTTTACTACCATTGCCATGCTTAGTTGTCTCGATGCTATCGTTACATGTCGCGCTACCCATCTTTTATGTCAGCCTCTCCTTGTTGCCATGAACCTCTAACCTTGACACCTTCCTAGCAAAACCACTGTTTGGCTATGTTACCCGCTTGCTCAGCCCCTCTTATAGCGTTGTTAGTTGCAGGTGAAGATGAAGATCGTTCTAGGAGGGAACTTGTTGTTGTTATATCACAATATCTATAATTATTATTAATAACACACCAATATACTGGGCATGGGTGGAAGGCTTGGCCTTTTGCTCGGTGTTTTGTTCCACTCATGCCACCTTAGGCGCCGATAAACCGGCATTATGTTCCTTGATTTTGCGTTCCTTACACGATGGGTGGATGGGGACCCCTTGACAGTTCGACTTTGAATAAAACTCCTCCAGCGAGGCCCCACTTTGGTTTTAATTTGCTCATAATAACAACTTAATTAATTAATTAAAATTGCATAGGGGGTCGCGTCCCCGAGGATTCTTAATTCTACATAGCAGGGGGGGCCAGTGCTGATGGTGTTGGTCCCAAACGGGGAGCCTGCGGGGCTGCCTTGGGGAAACCCGAGGTATCTGGTATACCTGTAGCATCACCCATCCGGTTGTGGCCTCAGACGAGATACGCGCGGCTACTATCAGGGTGTCGGCACGCCAGGAGGTCTTGCTGGACTTGTTTTACCATTGTTGAAATGTCTTGTGCTACCGGGATGCCGAGCATGATCGGATTTCCCTAAGATAAGGAGTGATGATATTATATTTATCACTTCAGCTAATCGTGAGAGCTTGTGATGGGCTAAGTTGGGACACCCCTGCAGGGTTATGATCTTTCGAAAGCCGTGCCCGCGGTTATGTGGCAGATTGGAACTTGTTAATGTCCGGTTGTAGAAAACTTGACAGAGGATCCGAATTAAAACACACAACTGTGTGAGTAACCGTGACTGTCTATTTTCACTTTGAGAAGAGAACACGGTGGGGTTATGTTTGACCGTATGTAGTTCAGGATCTTTAGCGATCACCACTTTTGCGACCGCTTGCGTAGATGCTCATCTTATTCTGGTACTCGTAAGTTAGCCACCATATTATGCTTAGCCGATGCTGCAACCTCACCACTTTACCTCTTCCTACCCATAAAGCTTTGCTAGTCTTGATACCCATGGTTATGGGATTGCTGAGTCCTCGTGGCTCACAGATACTACAACACCAGATGCAGGTTCAGCCGAGTTTGATGCAGGAGCTGGTTCAAGTTCTTCACCGGGAGTTCGATGAAGAGTGTGTCCGTATGCTTGTGACGTTTCGACGATCAGTAGTGGTTTCTACTAGGATTCGATCCGGACCTGTGGCTTTATGTTATTTTGGTATCTTTCTTTTGGATCTTCACCCGTAGTCGGGTTGTGATGTTTTGAATGATGTTTTGTTTATGTAATGTATTGTGTGAAGTGGCGAGTGTAAGCCAACTATCTTCTTCTGCAATTTAATCCCTCTTTTACATGAGTCGTGCAAAGATACCAAACTTGAGATCATTCTAGGATGGGCTTATACCTTTAAGTCGTGCCTCGACACGTAGGAGGTATAGTCCCATCTTGGGCATTACTAGTTGGTATTCAGAGCCTTCTCCGACCTAGAAGCCCCCACTGATTGATCGAATCGTTGATGGTTGAGTCTAGGCACACACTGAAAAGTTTTGAGTCCTATATTTATATCGGAGAGTAGGATTTCTTTGCTTCTCATCTCTTTTCATTCTGGTGAGGACTCCTGACGATTACTTTTGTCTCTTCCACTCTCAAAATTTCACCAATTATTTTTTAGGATTACGCGAGTATTGTTTGGATTGTTCCGATGTCTTTGTGACGAGAACATTGTTCTCGATGCCTCCTGTCATTAGGGGTTGTGGCAGTGTCCCGGGGAGTTGAGCTCCGAGGTGTTGTCGTCACAAATCCATCGCGGCAGTAAAAGAATACTTAAGACGGCCGACATCGAAAACTCTCCTATGCGGTTAGTGGCAAGATAACCCCGACATCACCCAGTACTGGGGAGGTAGTTCGGGAGTATTGCCATAGCTTGTATAGTGGATGCGTTTCGAAGGTCCGAGGTAAACGGTTTCAGGAGATAACTGGTTATGTGTTGAAGGATGGATACAGCTGGATGTAGGTTTAGAGTTGATTGTGCGGTGCTTCCCCTGTATCCCCAACACCTGATTGCATAACTGGAAACTTTCGGAAATTAGTAGGTGGGTTCATCCAGTAGTTCTAGGCATTCTTCCAACGGATGCTCGATATGAAGTTCGGGTTTCTACATTGAGTGAAGTGGTTTTATGGACTTGTTCTGATCGGGAGTTGCATCTTAAAGGGTCCTTGGCTATGCTGATCCGGGGATTGCAAAACCCTTTTGTAACACGTTCCATGAGCTTTCAGCACGAAGATGTCGAACGAAGCTTCTATCTTGTATTTGTTCTATCTGATCCTTGTTCCTTTTTATTTATCTTTTTCTTCTTCCAAGTGGCTTCTCGACAAGTTGATGTCCCCGCAGAATTCATTCGTGCAATTCTCCGTTCGGATAGATATGTTGCAACATAATCTTCTTCATCAACACATCTATCCTTTGTTCTTGATTTGATTCTGGTATTCGAGTTGCTTGGATGTCAAATGTTGATTCCATACCTTTCCTAATCGGTATTCTCATATTTCTATGGGAGTGCAGGTCCTTCCTGATCATCAGTATGGTCATGTTAAATTCTTTTCAACCGGTGTCCATTTTGTTCATCCCAAGTTGTTTTTGTTTCCCCACCCTCCCTCCCTTCTTTTTCTTGGAGCCAGAAATTCTCAAATGAAGTATCCATTTTATTCATGTGATATTTCTTCATTCTTTTCCTTTAATGTTCTTATCCGGTGATTCTCAGGAAGATGCTCAAGAGCTTCAAGTTCATTATTCTTTTGTTCTCAAATTCTGCCGGTGGATGTAATTCAAGATTTTGGTGTTGATCTTATCCTTTTCCTCTTTTCACAATGCTTTCTTATTCCGGTGCACCAATTCATCATTCTCCTCTTGCTATTCATATCCGAAGTGTTCAAGATATCTTAGAAGATTCACATTTTCATTCTCAATTTGTTCAAGCTATTTTGAGATTGTTATCTTATTCAAGCCATTTAATTCAACCGGTGCATTATCTCTTAAGCAATCTTTTTCAACGGTGATTTCTTTTGAGTGGGCCCTAAACCACAGGTCTTTTCCCAGGATCTTACCTGACTCTTCTAATTATTTTCTGGAGTTATACTCAAATTCTTTTCAAAATGTGACGAAAGAATGATCCCCATCAGTCACATGCCTTCTCCAAGATCGCTTTCAAATTCTTGTTCATCATTGGTTCAACCTTTTTAATTATTCATTCCGGAGTGCTCAACAATTCTTATGGCATTTCTCGCCTTCATTATCAGCACTTGGAGACCGGAGAAGAGTTTCTCTTAATTTTGACCCGTTCTCTTGATGAGTTGTGGTTCTAGCTTCATGCCATCCTCATTATTGTTCAGATTGGGAGGAAT
The DNA here is from genome assembly GCA_902687465.1 of Secale cereale. Lineage (NCBI taxonomy): Eukaryota > Viridiplantae > Streptophyta > Magnoliopsida > Poales > Poaceae > Secale > Secale cereale. The sequence goes on from LR738716.1 coordinate 146,498,096, forward strand.
TCTTTTATGCCATCCGAAGCATTTCATGAATTCTTTTCTTTGTGATCCTCCGAAGGCCATCATTTCAGAAGATTCTTCGTTCTCAGTTTTCAACTTCGTTCTCCAAATATTCTTCATTGATGCCTCTTCGTTCGTCTCCATATTCTTACGGTGGTTCTTTCAAGATTACCCTTCTGTTGTTATCGTTTTAATTCATTTGTTCTTTTCACAATCCTACCGGTGCTTTGTTGAAGATTTACCCAGGTTTGTGCGAGATCTCTCTTTAATTCTTTGCAACGAGAATAAGTTGTATGCCAAATCCATTGGTTGTCATCAATTTAAATTGGTGAAGGAGATGCATGACATAATTCTTATTCTTATTCCTTCAAGGTGATTTAATTCTTTTGTCTAGAGCTTGTTCATCATATCATATCCTTGGTTCTAAGTTCTCCATCTTGTTTTTCCGGAGCTCCAAGTTATTTCTATTACATCATTTCAAGCTCCATCTAATTCATCGCGAGCCTTAAATCTTATTCTTTTCATCTTTCACTTCCCATGCTTTCAGTACCGGAGTTCTTCATGGTTCATCAAGATTTAATTCATCCTCGTAGTCTTCATCAAGATTCTTGTTGGAGCTCAAGCATTCTTCATCATGCATTCCAATTGCAATCCTTTCTACCTTATCTTTTCAGATGGTGTTATGTCATTCTTGTCAATTCCTTCATGTTTTATGATTCACGAGTTGTCAAGAATGAGATAATTAAAACCATCATTTCTTTCTCTTTAGGAGATCCTTTCAGCCCCTCTTTTTATCTCTTGGAGTTATCTTGGGTTGTATTTCACCTAAAAGCTTTCCCTGAGGATTGTTGCTATTATGGTGCTTATAAATGATCCAAGTTCTTCATTTATCCTTCCGGTGAAATAAGTTTTTCATCTCCTTGTTGATCTCAACCCAAGCAATTCGTTTCTGTTAGTGGCTGGTTGTCACCTCTTAATTTTGAGATGTTTTCCATAAGCCCACATCAAGCTTATTCGTTTTCGTTGTTGGTTTTTCCAACAACTACGTTCAATCCTTCTTCGTAAGGATGCTATTTCAAATTCATTTGTGGGAGAAGTTGTCATTTTTCTTCTCCATTCATTTCTTTCATTGGTTTATATGCTATTCTTTCATTCCGGAGGCTTTGTGATATTGCTCTCGTTGACCATCATCTCATTTTTATCAAGATCATATTCTCCCTTGCTTGTCTATTTAACCGGAGTGTTCTATTCTTCATTCTAGTTACGTCATCTTTTCTAGTTTTGCCTCTCTTTTCAACCGGAGTGCTGTCTGAATCATTCTTACCCCCTTGTGCCATTCTTTTAATTGTTTCGGAGGCAATGTGTTGTTGATTTCATCAACTATCATCCATCTTCTCAAGTTCTTGTTCAATTCCTTCCATTTTCAGACGGAGTGCTGTCCAAATTCTGTCATTCTTATTCCTTGGCTATACCATTGCGGTTTCATATTCTTTTGATCCGTGAGCTCTTGTTTCATGTCTTTCAATCTACAAGGTTCTCGTAATGTTCCTTGTTCCTCATTTTATCGGAGTGCTCTTAACTTCGTTCATCTCCGTTGCATTCATTCGTCAAGATTGTTCAACCTCTCAAGGTTCTTTGGTTTCACTCGTCTGTCAAAGAAGCAACTTTGTTTTACCTCTTCTTTTTCCGTTTTACCCGGTGCTATCTCTAGGATCTCGGGTCGAGATCCTCTGTTAGTGTGGGAGAGTTGTGACGCCCGAAGACCGATGTCCCAGAAGATTCCAGAAGATTCCAGATGTTCCGGGTTCTCCCGTGTGTTCTTTGTGCTTGTGTTAGTTATTTTGCATTGCATCATGTCATCATGCCATCATGTCATATTTTATTTTGCATCTCAACCTAAATAAATTGTGTGGACCTTCGGTCCATTTAAATCGAGGGAAGAATGTCTTCTCTTTAAAACATATAAAGCCTCTCCATATTATTAGGGAGCTATATAATAATATTCCATTTGTTTGGAATTAACCAACACACGTGCATAATTTTCCCCATGCTTTTCCTACTTCGAGTTTCTCCTTCAAAACCTTGCCAATAATTTCTCTTCCGTTGTTTCGAGGTTCCTCCAAAATCCTCATCATTTTTTGACACCTCAAAAAATCAAGTCTTAGTTCAAACCCATTTGAATTAAACTCAAATGTGTTTGAATTATATTTTTTCGATCATGCCTTTTATATTTTTCTCGGACCGTGCTCATTTTTATGAACCCGAGAGAATAACCTCATGTGCAAATTCTTGCCTAAGCTTCCCTTTCTTTTCTTCTCTCCTTTCTTTCGTTCTTTGTTTTTTTTCCTTTTCACTCTTAAAATAGGAGAGGCTCCCAACCACTGGACTCCTTTTGGCCCAAGGCATCAGCCGCCTGGCCCATCACCTCCCAGCCATCAGGCCGACTCCCTCCCAGCGTCTAGCCGAACCGGCCCAGGCCTCTCCTCCCTGGCCCATCTACCTCTTGGCCCGTTCCTCTCCCCTAACCCTAGCATGCGACCCGCTCCGCAGCCCCCCCGCATCGATCCCTCGTCCGCCGCCAGCTTCTTTTCCCTTCGTCCCGATCCCCTGGCAGCCTCGCTCGCCCGACCCCCAGTCTCATCGCTCTCTCCTCACACCGTCGTCACCTCCCGCCTCGCGACTCACTTCCGCTCCTGCGAGCGCCCTTCTCCTCCTGCGCGCGCCTCCGCCGGCGGCCAGGGCCCCGCAGCCCAGAGCCACCACGCCTCTGCGCCCGGCCCTCTCCCTCCGGTCCCGATGGCCACTGCCAGCCACCCCGACGCGCCCGGCCTCCTCCTCCAGCGGCCAGGAGCCCCGCCTCCCTCCGTCCTCAGGCCGAGACCGCACCCCTCCTCGTCTCCAGCTCGCGGCCTCCCTTCTCCAAGCCCGAGCGCCTCCATCCCGCGCCCGACGCGCGCCCAGGCCGTCCCGGCCGCGACCTCCCTCCGTCCCCTCGCGCGTCCGTGCAGAGGCCACGTCCTCAAGCGGAGCCGCCCCTGCCATGGCGTCCAGCCACTGCCCCGTCCGCAAGCCGCGCCCCGGCGTCGCCAGCGCCTGGACGCGCCCTCCAGTCGCCTGTCCGCCCCGAGCTCTGTACCACCAGCACGGGAGCAGCCCGGCCGCCCCAAGCCCCGACAGCGCCGGCGACCTCCTTGCTGCTGCTGTGCTTCTTCTGTTTTGGCTCGGAGTTTTGTTTTGGGCCAGCAGGTATCCCCGGATCGCCAAGTACCAGGACGACGAGGACCGTCAAATTCCTCTTCAAGAAGTTCGACTACCGGATGTGCAAGTACTACTACAGTCGCCCGGAAACGATGGATGCGCCAAGTACCACGACTACTCGGAGACCCCAAGTACCCCTACCGTTGCCCCGTGTACCTCTACGGAACGTGTACGACTCCGAGACGAAAACGACTACACGTGACGACGAACGCCAAGTACCACCACGTCCGACGATGCGTCAAGTACCTCTACACGTGACGTGAACATCTACGATACGAGAATGACGACACAAGATGACGCGACAAGTACCTCTTCGGAAACGGAAACTCCAACGTGTACAACTACCGTCGCCGAGACCAAGTACCACTACATAACGTGTACCCCGACGTCGCAAGTACCACGACACGTAACGTGAACGTCTACCGTCGCCGAAGACCCGTGAACAACTACTTCCTCTTCGGCCGTGTACCACTACTTCCTCTACGAACGTGTACCACTACTTCCCTCTCCGAAATGGAACGTGAACGACTACTTCCCCTACGTTCCTCGACGACCTCGAACCCCTCCAAGAAACAGATATTCCGAAGGTATAACCCCGAGACGATGACCCATGGATGTTGCTTGTGTGTTGTATGAGATGTTTCCTTGTGTGCACCGTGCCGTTTCATCTTTTGTCGTGCTCCTCGGTTGCCTCGTCGCCGACTCGTGGGAACCCGGTGACGGGATCGCCCCACCTTTCATCTCGTTTGACTCGCTCACGCCATCTTTCCTTTTGCACCGGACTCTCAACGAGTTACCGGAACCGATATGTTGCCGTGGCATCATTTTTGGAATTGTTGCCATGGCACCCTTTTCTTCCACCACGGTGACAATACTTCATATCTTCTTCATGTCAACCTTTAAATAAAATTGCATAAACTTTTTCATGTCATCCGCATCATGTTAACAACCTTTGAATGTTTAATTGTTGTTTGCTTATAATTACTAAACATGCTCATGGGGATTTTCCGGATATGTTGTTGTTATTTCCGGCCCCATTTAAAATGCCTAAATAGTATAGTTTTATTATGCTTCACCTCTTGCCATGTTAACAAACATTTAATCTTGTCTTGTAAATAAACGAGAGTCAACTAAATAATTATAATGTGGTGTTTCGTCAATATGCAACTCGTTGCATATTGAGCTCCACTTAACTTGTAGTATTTGTTTGTGCACTTTGCCATGCCATGCATAATTAAACCGGACATGCATCATGCTTGCTTGTGCATCGTATGCCATGTTATGCTTGTGTGTTTACCGTGTTGTTTGTTTCTTTCCGGTTGCTTCTCTTGTTAGCTTCGGTTTCGTTCCGGAGTTGTGAGGCTTCTTCTTCGTCTACTTCATGGATCCGTTCTTCTCCCTTGTGGAATCCCAGGCAAGATGATCATACCATTGGATACCTTTACTACCATTGCCATGCTTAGTTGCCTCGATGCTATCGTTACATGTCGCGCTACCCATCTTTTATGTCAGCCTCTCCTTGTTGCCATGAACCTCTAACCTTGACACCTTCCTAGCGAAACCACTGTTTGGCTATGTTACCCGCTTGCTCAGCCCCTCTTATAGCGTTGTTAGTTGCAGGTGAAGATGAAGATCGTTCCAGGAGGGAACTTGTTGTTGTTATATCACAATATCTATAATTATTATTAATAACACACCTATATACTGGGCATGGGTGGAAGGCTTGGCCTTTTGCTCGGTGTTTTGTTCCACTCATGCCACCTTAGGCGCCGATAAACCGGCATTATGTTCCTTGATTTTGCGTTCCTTACACGATGGGTGGATGGGGACCCCTTGACAGTTCGACTTTGAATAAAACTCCTCCAGCAAGGCCCAACTTTAGTTTTAATTTGCTCATAATAACAACTTAATTAATTAATTAAAATTGCATAGGGGGTCGCGTCCCCGAGGATTCTTAATTCTACATAGCAGGGGGGGCCAGTGCTGATGGTGTTGGTCCCAAACGGGGAGCCTGCGGGGCCGCCTTGGGGAAACCCGAGGTATCTGGTATACCTGTAGCATCACCCATCCGGTTGTGGCCTGAGACGAGATACGCGCGGCTACTATCAGGGTGTCGGCACGCCGGGAGGTCTTGCTGGACTTGTTTTACCATTGTCGAAATGTCTTGTGCTACCGGGATGCCGAGCCTGATCGGATTTCCCTAAGATAAGGAGTGATGATATTATATTTATCACTTCAGCTAATCGTGAGAGCTTGTGATGGGCTAAGTTGGGACACCCCTGCAGGGTTATGATCTTTCGAAAGCCGTGCCCGCGGTTATGTGGCAGATTGGAATTTGTTAATGTCCGGTTGTAGAAAACTTGATAGAGGATCCGAATTAAAACACACAACTGTGTGAGTAACCGTGACTGTCTCTTTTCACTTTGAGAAGAGAACACGGTGGGGTTATGTTTGACCGTATGTAGTTCAGGATCTTTAGCGATCACCACTTTTGCGACCGCTTGCGTAGATGCTCATCTTATTCTGGTACTCGTAAGTTAGCCACCATATTATGCTTAGCCGCTGCTGCAACCTCACCACTTTACCTCTTCCTACCCATAAAGCTTTGCTAGTCTTGATACCCATGGTTATGGGATTGCTGAGTCCTCGTGGCTCACAGATACTACAACACCAGATGCAGGTTCAGCCGAGTTTGATGCAGGAGCTGGTTCAAGTTCTTCACCGGGAGTTCGATGAAGAGTGTGTCCGTATGCTTGTGACGTTTCGACGATCAGTAGTGGTTTCTACTAGGATTCGATCCGGACCTGTGGCTTTATGTTATTTTGGTATCTTTCTTTTGGATCTTCACCCGTAGTCGGGTTGTGATGTTTTGAATGATGTTTTGTTTATGTAATGTATTGTGTGAAGTGGCGAGTGTAAGCCAACTATCTTCTTTTGCAATTTAATCCCTCTTTTACATGAGTCGTGCAAAGATACCAAACTTGAGATCATTCTAGGATGGGCTTATACCTTTAAGTCGTGCCTCGACACGTAGGAGGTATAGTCTCATCCTGGGCATTACAAGTTGGTATTCAGAGCCTTCTTCGACCTAGAAGCCCCCACTGATTGATCGAATCGTTGACGGTTGAGTCTAGGCACACACTGAAAAGTTTTGAGTCCTATATTTATATCGGAGAGTAGGATTTCTTTGCTTCTCATCTCTTTTCATTCTGGTGAGGACTCCTGACGATTACTTTTGTCTCTTCTACTCTCAAAATTTCACCAATTTTTTTTTAGGATCACGCGAGTATTGTTTGGATTGTTCCGATGTCTTTGTGACGAGAACATTGTTCTCGATGCCTCCTGTCATTCGGGGTTGTGGCAGTGTCCCGGGGAGTTGAGCTCCGAGGTGTTGTCGTCACAAATCCATCGCGGCAGTAAAAGAATACTTAAGACGGCCGACATCGAAAACTCTCCTATGCGGTTAGTGGCAAGATAACCCCGACATCACCCAGTACTAGGGAGGTAGTTCGGGAGTATTGCCATAGCTTGTATAGTGGATGTGTTTCGAAGGTCCGAGGTAAACGGTTTCCGGAGATAACTGGTTATGTGTTGAAGGATGGATACAGCTGGATGTAGGTTTAGAGTTTATTGCGCGGTGCTTCCCCTGTATCCCCAACACCTGATTGCATAACTGGAAACTTTCGGAAATTAATAGGTGGGTTCATCCAGTAGTTCTAGGCATTCTTCCAACGGATGCTCGATATGAAGTTCGGGGTTCTACATTGAGTGAAGTGGTTTTATGGACTTGTTCTGATCGGGAGTTGCATCTTAAAGGGTCATTGGCTATGCTGATCCGGGGATTGCAAAACCCTTTTGTAACACGTTCCATGAGCTTTCAGCACGAAGATGTCGAACGAAGCTTCTGTCTTGTATTTGTTCTATCTGATCCTTGTTCCTTTTTATTTACCTTTTTCTTCTTCCAAGTGGCTTCTCGACAAGTTGATGTACCCGCGGAATTCATTCGTGCAATTCTCCGTTCGGATAGATATGTTGCAACATAATCTTCTTCATAAACACATCTATCCTTTGTTCTTGTTTTGATTCTGGTATTCGAGTTGCTTCGATGTCAAATGTTGATTCCATACCTTTCCTAATCGGTATTCTCATATTTCTATGGGAGTGCAGGTCCTTCTTGATCATCAGGATGGTCATGTTAAATTCTTTTCAACCGGTGTCCATTTTGTTCATCCCAAGTTGTTTTTGTTTCCCCACCCTCCCTCCCTTCTTTTTCTTGGAGCCAGAAATTCTCAAATGAAGTATCCATTTTATTCATGTGATATTTCTTCATTCTTTTCCTTTAATGTTCTTATCCGGTGATTCTCAGGAAGATGCTCAAGAGCTTCAAGTTCATTATTCTTTTGTTCTCAAATTCTGCCGGTGGATGTAATTCAAGATTTCGGTGTTGATCTTATCCTTTTCCTCTTTTCACAATGCTTTCTTATTCCGGTGCACCAATTAATCATTCTCCTCTTGCTATTCATATCCGGAGTGTTCAAGATATCTTAGAAGATTCACATTTTCATTCTCAATTTGTTCAAGCTATTTTGAGATTGCTATCTTATTCAAGCCATTTAATTCAACCGGTGCATTATCTCTTAAGCAATCTTTTTCAACGGTGATTTCTTTTGAGTGGGCCCTAAACCACAGGTCTTTTCCCAGGATCTTACCTGACTCTTCTAATTATTTTCTGGAGTTATACTCAAATTCTTTTCAAAATGTGACGAAAGAATGATCCCCATCAGTCACATGCCTTCTCCAAGATCGCTTTCAAATTCTTGTTCATCATTGGTTCAACCTTTTTAATTATTCATTCCGGAGTGCTCAACAATTCTTATGGCATTTCTCGCCTTCATTATCAGCACTTGGAGACCGGAGAAGAGTTTCTCTTAATTTTGACCCGTTCTCTTGATGAGTTGTGGTTCTAGCTTCATGCCATCCTCGTTATTGTTCAGATTGTGAGGAATTGTTTTATGCCATCCGAAGCATTTCATGAATTCTTTTCTTTGTGATCCTCCGAAGGCCATCATTTCAGAAGATTCTTCGTTCTCAGTTTTCAACTTCGTTCTCATGAGGAGACCCCCATAGTTTCCACTAATGCTCATGAGGAGACCCCCATAGTTTCCTCATAGATACTAGGAGATCTTGATGCATTCCATACCTTGCATGATTACCGTGATCGTGTGCACCATATGCATTCCATGAATAACAATGCTCTACATACTTCTCATGATGCATTGAACAATTTGAGTCTCCATTATGCCATACATAACAACAAATGACATGTTTCTATATCATGCATCTCATTTATTTGAGCATTGGCCATTTTGTGCTAACCAACACATGCACGTGCGCATCATGATGGATGATGTGTACATATACCACGCACATACAATTTTTCCTTTCCCTTTGTCTTGTGTAGGTACTTATGTAAACTTGTCAACCTCACAATCCCATGAGTTGATGACAAGTGCTCTTGAGAGAAACGACGATTTGAGATTCCGTGGAATCTCCTTACCACCATTCACTTCGCGCAACCACTACGAGCATCTCTTTTACTTGGCTCTCACACGGCTATGGGCTATTTGCCACTTGTCACATTATGCCCATACTATTGTGTTCACTTTGCATGTTATGCCTCTTTCTATGACTTCTCCATGCAATTGTGACCCTTGCTTGCATTTACTCATGTTTCACCATTATGATACTCCTATGTGTATTTGCATGCTTGGTGGAGATACTTGTAGCTATTGCCAAGATTTCTTTGTGCCCGATGCTATTATTGATTCTTGTGTTGGGAGAGTCATGATGTCCCATCGCTATTTACATATGGCCTCTCGCCAATACATTAATCCTATTTTGCTCATATCTTGCTTGCATGCTTGTGATATGCCATGTGCATTATTCATGCTTCCTATTTGCACACATGCCATGATTGCCATGATTACTTCTAGTATGTTGTATCTTCGCACTACTAGCTTGCTTGACTTGATTACTATGATTGCTTGCTTTGTCGCATCACCCATGTTCCACTCTTACTTGCTTTCTTGGGTTGATGATATATATGTTCATGCCATTCACATGATTCACATTGATCATTGTCATTTGTCTCCACTAGTTGCATCTCTCATCACTTGTATTGAGTGCAACAATGCTATGTTTGTTCATCTTGGAGACTTGGACACCATACTTGTGATGCATGATTGCTTGTTTAAGCCTAATGCCTTTGGTTGTTATCGCATCATATGCTTACATGCAATGCCACATTACCTTGCCCTTTCTTATGATAAGAATGATGCAAGCACTTGTTGGGTATTTTCCCTCACGCATGCTAGGTTTTGCATTCACGCTAACCTCATTTGTTTTTCCGAGTGTTTGTCATGTTCTTTCATTTTGAAGGATTCAAAAGGCGGTATCATCACTATACATATTGGTCATGCAAAGTCTACATGATGCACAACACCAACATTTCCGACTTCCTCATAAAGGTGAACTCCTTCCTTTTGAGCCATCATCACTTACACATATTGAATGGGCTATGCTTTCATTGTTGTTTCCTTCTTGTTGTCTACATGATACATCTATTGGATGGAGGACCGACATTGGAGATGGACCCTATGGACCTTCAAGTTGAGGAGCGCTCGGACTTATTGGATGACCCTTCGGAATTCCACTCATTCCATGACATTGAGCATTGGTATACCGACACCCCTTTGACACATTGCACCAAAACCTTCATATTTGTTGATTGTGTGCTCACATGCCATGCTCCTTGGACTTATCTTACCCATGATATATTTGCATCTTATGCATGGATTGACTCACATTATGATTGCCTTGTTGCATCTTGTATTCCCATGTCATCCATGATATATGAGCTTGTGCATTTCCTTAGCAAATTTGTTGTGATCTTTCTTGATGGCATATTCATACATCATGAGCATCTTGTCCTCCATTAATTGCATGATAACATACACATATTGAGCATTCATTGCCATGTTCATGCTCTTGATAAACCATCACACTATGACATCATTTTGCACAATGGTTGCATTGATGACATTTATGACACCTTTGTGTGCACATGTAGTGACCAGACCTCAAACAGTCTGATCTCTGTGCATCAGTGTCATCCCTGGATCAGTAATGCTGACACGCACAGTACTTGAAGGATTTATAACAAAGTAGCAATCACACACTTATTACATCGATAGTTCCAACGATGAACTTATTACAATAAAATTGGCTTAAGGCCATCTAACACGATAACAGCGGAAGGCTCGGAAGATAAGTGAGTCCATCAACTCCAACGGCATCACTAAGTATAGGACCACGACCTATAAGGCACCTTACTCGTCGTCTGAAAAGACTGCAACATGAACGTTGCAGCCCAAAAACGGGTCAGCACATGGAATATGCTGGCAAAGTAACACAAAGAGAGTAACACAAGTAAAGCTATACTATATGCAATATGGCTGGTGGAAAGCTCGATGGTTATAGTTTTTGCGTAAAGCCAATTTTTCCCTACTGCAAAGGAATAGATTTTTATTTAACTATCATGGTAGTTGAAACATCGTTGAGAAGATAGACATCCTCTCAACCCCAATTAAAAACCATCATTAAACCCAACAATATTAATTAAAGTAACATGATGAGATTCACATGATATGCAAGTACTAGATACTCAAGACGTCTGTAACCGGGGACACGGCTAATCATGATCAGTTTGTACACTCTGCAGAGGTTTGTGTACTTTTCCCCACAAGACTCGATTGCCTCCGTTTAATTTCTCGCACTGCATGATGTTTGAGAAACGGATGACCGAGACACAGTCTTTCAGAAGTACTAGCACCTTACAAACGGGTCGACCGTACCAACCTACATCCCCTACATCTGCTAGTCCACCACTGTAAGAGTTCGCACAACTTAGTCAACTATGCTAGAGCCCATAATAGCATTGTGGCTGCACACGGAAGTTTCTAGTATGAATAATCTCATGATCCCTTTGAGCCTGGGTGGCGGTCCAAAAGAAAAACAGGCAATCTCTGGAATACCCAGGTGCCTCAATCCACCCAGATGTGTGTTAAAGTTGCCACCTTAAGTTGAACCATTTAATCGCGATCAGAAAATAAACTAGAAAAAAGAAAACTAATATAGCTTAACGAATGAACGTTCGTCAGCTGAGACTAAACGATGAACTCGTTCGTTAGAACGAACGAACGGGTGAACGTTTACTAATTAACTAAACCGAAACAGAAAATCGATCTAATAAAAAAAAAGAAAAACGAACTAGGGTTCTAAAAGAAAAACCGACAGTCTTCTACAGAAAACCGGCCGGCGGGCGGCTACCTCGTCAAACGGCCGGCGGGCAGCAGCGTTGGCGACGGCGGGCGACGGTGGCAGCGGCGGGGCTGCGGTGGCGGTGGGCAGCAGCGGCGACTTGCGGCGGCGGCGACTTGCGGCAGCGCCGACTTGCGGCGGCGGCGGCGGTGTCTTGCGGCGGCGGTGGTGTGCGACAAGGGGCAGGGGGGCAGTATATATAGTGGGGGGGCTTGGAGGCTTGGGGGAGGGGGCAAGTAACCGGCGGCGGCGGCAGTCCGGCTCGGCCACGGCGAGCGGCGCTGGCGGGGAAGGCGGTGCGGCGGGGCGCTGGGCCTGGCTCGGCTGGGCTTCGGCCCAGTCGGGTCGGGTCCTCTCCTTTTTTTTCTAATTACGCCGGCCCTACGAAGAAAGAAAACTCTAGAAGAAGAAATAAAAATCTAAAATTGCCAAAACAAATTTTCACCGTCTAAATGGAATATTTAGAACAAGATGAACATTTTCTTGGCACTAAAATGCAATTTTTGAAAACGTGCAATTTTTCCTAATTCAAATAAAACTCCAAAAAAACGTATTTGATTTTTTATTAAACCCTCCGTATTTCTTTATTTTTGGGAGAGTCATTTTACTCCCTATCTCATATTTTCATAATAGAAATACTTGAAGATAAAATAAATAAAATCAAATGATCCTATTTTCAAAATTTGAGAAACCTCAAATATGAAAATAATGAAATCCCCAACTCTCTCCGAGGGTCCTTGAGTTGCGTAGGATTTTCTTGGATCCACCAAAAGTAAGAAAATATGATATGCATGATGATCTAATGTATAACATTCCAAATTAAAATTTTGGGATGTTACAGCACAACAAATGAATTATCTCACATTAATGCTTTACTTTTCATTCTACATCTTTTGGATAAGCATATTGTGTATTGCCATGCCCAACCTTGTCACACAGACTCATTCTTAAACGATGGACACTTTGTGTGCGCTAACCATTGTATTTCCGAGTGTCGTTTGTGTTTGCTCTTCTTGCATGTATACCACTCCGGCGACACTTTGGACTACTTGGATTGCACCATGTCCTCAACTCCGTCCAACTACAAGTCCATCCACGACAACCGTTTCCATGGTGATGAGGTTTTTGATCCAAGGTCGGATCTTTCCCAAGGGAGGGAAGATGATGCAGAGCATCAGACGATCATCCCCATGTTCACTTCGATGAGACCTCAAGTACACACCATTGGACACAAGGTTAAGTCGCTCCTCTCCGAACCTCCACTTTCTACATGCGAGACATGGCTACTACCTCAAATAAATGTGCTATGCATGACCAGGAACCAAGAGGGAGGCCATGGAACAACTAGGAGCATTGGACAAGATGGCGAGGACAAGTCCGAGGATCAAACGGAGAAGCTGTTGGAAAAGCTACAGGCTCCGGACGTCCGGCCTCTACCGGACGACCGACGACTCCCCAGCGACCGGACGACCGGAGGCCACCGGACGTCCATGACTTCGACGACAGAAGGAAAATAGCGGAAGTCCAAATACTTCCGGACGTCCGGACCCTCGCGAGCCACCGGACGTCCGGTAGCCGTCGGACGTCCGGTAGCCGTCGGACGTCCGCTACATGCTGTGTGCGCACAGTTCCCGGGCTAGAGGCCCATGTATCTGATAGAGGCAAAGGTGTCCCGTCTTTCGATGAGATAGTGGCTATCGTTTGGATGAAGTCGACTTTGACGATCCGACTACGAACGTGCGTGGACGTCGCGCCTTAGCAATCGCTAAACCAACTCCGAGAGGTTATCGACCACGCCGAAGCACGATCAACCTGACCACGAAGGTCTGTTTCCTGCAGGCAAACGAAGAACAAGCAAGAAACTAAGATTGCAATCTGGATATTGCGAATATAAGAGGAAAGCTTTATTGATCAAGGTGGGGTTCTGTGACGCCTTTGTCTGGTCGTTGAACACAAACGAAGTACGCGAAGTTGCAGCTATGGCGAATTTTTAATCTAAACAAAACCCAAAGTCTAAACGACGCCCTAAGGGCTGTATATATGAGGGAAAGAGGGGGGAATTTCGTGGCCCTTGGTGGAGGGGTCCGAAACCAACCCTAACTCTTGTTTCCCCACACATACGGACTCTAAAAACAGCCTATACTCAAGTATTTCGAAATTACATGGGCCTGGCCCAATAATAAGGTGACGCAGCACCTATAATAGCCTCTGGACGAAATTTATGAAGTGGCATCTTGTATATTTCGTCCAAGGCTTCCCACACTCATTATGGTGGCTTCAAAGTCCTGAAATCATCAATTGAAACTCCATTCTTGTTCCCCTTGCGCACGCCATCATCTCCATGCTTGATCTTGCTCCAATGTTCATCCTTCTTGTCCAAGCTAGGCCCTTCATTTGTAAGCAAGACAAATGTATCCAATTTAGGCAGCATCATATTCTCATGAACATTAGATTCATTACCAAGAAACGAAAGTACCTGGTAATTTAATTGGCGTGCGCGAGCTCTAGTAATTGGTCCTGTATATGTGTCAGTTGGAGCTGTGGGTGTAACCTTGTTAGTGATGTCCTCATCATCCTCCTCTTCTTGAATTGAAGTCGTCCTCGACGGAAGCTCATCTTCCTCACCCAAGTAAGGCTTCAAATCTGCAATGTTAAATGTGGGACTAACCCCAAAATCTGCAGGCAGCTCAAGCTTATATGCATTATCATTTATTTTCTCTAACACCTTGAAAGGACCATCAGCACGTGGCATTAGCTTTGACTTGCGCAATTAGGAAACCTATCCTTACGCAAATGTAACCAAACAAGATCTCCGGGTGCAAAGACAACACGTTTTCTACCCTTATCTCCAACAAGTTTATATTTAGCATTCATGCGCTCAATATTTTCCTTAGTTAACTCATGCATTTTTAAGATCAATTCAGCACGTTGTTTAGCATCAAAATTAACCTTCTCCGAAGATGGAAGAGGCAACAAATCAATAGGTGCACGAGGTAGGAAACCATAGACAATTTCAAAAGGGCACATCTTAGTAGTAGAATGCAACGAACGATTATAAGCAAATTCAACATGAGGCAAGCATTCTTCCCACATTTTCTTATTATTCTTCAAAACAGCCCTAAGCATAGTAGACAAAGTTCTGTTGACTACTTCAGTTTGTCCATCAGTTTGGGGGTGACAAGTAGTACTAAAAAGTAGTTTAGTCCCCAACTTAGCCCATAAACATCTCCAAAAGTGGCTAAGAAATTTAGTATCACGATCTGAAACAATAGTATTTGGCACACCATGCAAGCGAATAATTTCACGAAAGAACAAATCAGCAACATTAGCAGCATCATCGCTTTTATGACATGGTATAAAGTGTGCCATCTTCGAGAACCT
>LR738716.1:146532339-146542473 GCA_902687465.1 Secale cereale
TGCAAGTCCATTGCTTCTCATCAATTTATTGGTGGAGGATAAGCATAACATAATTCTTATTCTTCTTTGTGGAGTTGTTTAATCCCTTCTTTCAGAGTTTATTCTTGAGGAATAAATTCTAATCCCAAGTCCTTTCATCTTTTCATTTCTGGAGTGCAAGTGTTCTCGACTATCTCGTCGGAACCCCCGTCTAAATCATCGCAAGGCTTTAATCTTATTCTTTTGACCATTCAATTCTATCTCATCATTCTTTTGTTACCGGAGTTCTTCATGGTGGTTCATCATGATTTAAATCATTCTTCAAGTGTTCATTATAATTCTTGTGGAGCAGCTCAAGTAATCTTATTCTTGCATCTCGAGGACCAAATAATTCTCCGTATTCTTTTGAAGTGGAGTTTTGCATTCTTCGCTCTTCTCAGCTCATCAATACTTTGGTTGCGGCATAATTCACCTCAAGTTTTGAGATGTTTACATAAGTCCATAGCAAGCTTATTCTTTTGTTGTTGATTTTTCTCAACTACTTCGTTCAATCCTTCCTTATAAGCATTATTCCAATTCATTCATGCTGGAAGTCGTCATCTTCTTCTCCATTCTTTCAATTCTTCCGGAGGCGTTGTGTTGTTCATCTCATCAAGTATCATAACATATTCTGAACTTCATGTTCTATTCCTTCCATTTTCAGCCGGAGTGCTGCCCGAATTCCTTCGTGGAAATTCCTTTCTATCTCTTATTAACCAGAGTGGTTTCAAATTCATTCTTGTTCCTTCAGCTCTTGTTTCGTGCCTTTCAACCTCCTTGATTCTCATTGTATTCCTTGTTCCTCTTGTCTAACGAAGTCTTTGCAACTTTGTTCACCTCCATTGTATTCTTCCTTTGAAGTGACTCAACCTCTGAAGGTTCTTTGGTTTCACTCTTTTGTCCTCGAAGAACTTTGTTCTTCCTTTTTCCTTCTCCATCTCGTTCCTAAGATCTCGGGACGAGATCTCTTGTTAGTAGAGGAGTGTTGTGACACCCCGAGACCGGTGCACTAGGTGTCAGCCAGTTATTCGTTGTCGTCGCCATGTCATTTGCTTGCATGTTGCATCTTTGCCTTGTCATCGTGTGTGTTGCATCATCATGTTTTCAAAACTGGCATTCATCCGAGTCCCCTCGTCCTTTCCGTTGTCCGTTCTGAGCCCAGACACACTCACACGTGCCCGCGGCACCTCCGGATATTTATTTTATAAGTGGCCAGAAATTGTTCTCGGAATGGGATGAAACTTGGCGTGTAGTCTTATTATAGCATAGGTTGACCGCCTGCCAAATTTCATCCCATTCGGAGTCCGTTTGATGCCCCAACGGTTAACCACGTTAACCGTCGAGGCCCCTTCTCTTTTGGCCCAGCACCCCCTCTCCAACAGGCCTCAAGCCCATCCTAACCACCTCCATGCTCTCGGTCGTCGGATCAGAATCGCGTGGCCGAAAACCACACCTCATTTGGACACTCCTAGCTCCCTCTACCTATATATATGTGTCTCCCCCCGCAATTTTTCGCAGATAAAACCCTAGCCCCGCTTCCCCGACGCAGCCGGACATGTCCGCCCGCCACCGGACGCGTCCACCACCACCTCCACATCGCCCGGCAATCCGGGGGCGCCACGCCAGCGGATCTCCCGCCCGCAGCCACTCACGAGGTGCCATGTGGCCTCCCTGCCTCCAACCACCATGTCGGCCCGCCGAGCCCATCTGGGACCCGCCCGGGCCCGAGTCGTGCACCGCCGCGGCCCGCAGCCGCCCGACCTCGCCGGATCGCGATCCACCGTCGCGTCCTCTTCGCCGGAGCCGAACCCAGTCACATTCCCGAGCACTCCTCGCTTCGTCGCCGCCAGCCACCCTCGCCGCCGGCAGTGCTCCCCGACGCCTCTGCCATCCCGCTCGCTCGCCGCCGCCACTTCACCGCCCGGCTCCGCCGTCGCCGAATCCAGGGGCCTCACGCCCGGATCCGCTCGTCCACGCTCGCCACCAGCCATCGCCCGACGGGCCCGGCGTCGTCCGGCGCCGCCGTGCCTGCCTCCCTCCCCTGCTCGTGCGGGAGCACGGGAGGACGATGTCATGGAATTGTCACGACAGATGTCCTAGGGTTAGGACTTAGTCGCGAGGCCAACACATCTATGTAGTAGCTTGAGAGGGGTTGAGCGGAATCGAGAGACACAACGTAAGACAAGGATTTAGACAGCTTCGGGCCCCGGGAAACATCATCCGGTAATAGCCCTACATACTGTTTGAGGCTAGATCTCATTATGATCCTCATGGTGTCGCCGGTAAACCGACTCTTTGTGTCTAGCCCTAGAGATTGTTTCTTCTTGGTTCTGAGAACTTGTCCCTCTTTGGGGAGCCCTGCCCCTCCTTATATATGTTGAAGGGGCGGGTTACATGACTAGTCCTAGTAGGATTAGGATTACTCTATTACAAAGAGTCCTAGTCTTCCTTCCTTTGTAGGAGAATATTCCTTGTGCTTTCTTCATAAACCGGCCCACCATAATATTCCTTGTGCCGGCCTGTTGTGTCATCCGTGATCCGCCCGCCGGGCTACCAGTGAATCGCCAAATGTAAACCGTCTCAAGTAAACCGCCAAGTCCGGCCGGGTTATACTTCCGGCCGGGTAACACCGCGGGGTATATCCCCGACATTAGCCCCCAGTTTAATTTGGATTTTTCCATGTTAAACTTATGCTGCAAAATAAACACAAGAACAAATTTGACAGGTTGTGCTCCGGGTTAAGAATTCTTGTAAACCGGCACCTGACCATCCTTAAGTCCTTGTCCTTTCCTTCTTCTAGAAAATCCGAGTCAACAGTCCAACTTCATAATCAACTTGCTTGCATAAGAAATATTGTAAATCAAGAATCCATTTGAACCGGCCTTCAATGCTCCGATTTGACAAAAATATTGGTCTTCAAATATTCAACTGATATTGAGCCGGCTTGAGGATACCAGTTTATGATTACCACCATTGCCGGGTTATAAAAACTGATAATTCCGGGTCATGACTGTTTATAGACGCCGGGTTATGATTGTGGCCAACGTCGGGTCACACAATTAATCTTCCTGATTTGCCCAAAACTGAGAATTTGAAGATGTTCCTCTTTTATATGCATATTACCTGTAGCCCCCAAGTCTTAAGAGGAGAGCATAGTGATAGCTTAAGACTTGTTTCAATATAAATATTCCAACCTTGAAGAAATCCAGATTGCTCATCCCAGTCACTAGTAAAAACTGAATATTCCATATGATGTAGCCCCCAAGTGCTGGGTCGTCATGCTTGCAGCAACCTGGGACTTGTAATTGCCTGATACTCAAAAACTTCAACCAGTGTAGCCCCCAAGGGCCGGGTCGTTATGTAATAATGAGCAGGGACTTTTGTAGATATGATCATGTAGACTTGAACAACAACATGCAGCCCCCCAAGGGCCGGGTCATTATGTAATAATGAGCAGGGACTTTGTATATACTTCATTGAAAATAACATTATATAATTTAACTCCCATCATGGGGCTTGAACCCACGTCCACAAGGTTAAGAGATTTGTGCTTTACCAACTGAGCAGTGGACCCTTCAATATAATGGATTAATACTTGTGTACCTTTATTTTACTGACAGGAGCAATTGGTAGCCCCCAAGGGCCGGCTCATTATGATGTGATGAGTCGGGTCTTCAATATAGGTGATCAAACAATGACTTTGCATTAGCCCCCAAGTGCCATGGTGCATGCTGGCAGTGACATGGAACTTGCATATTTGATGTAATCTCAATTTGAATAATGTAGCCCCCAAGTGCCGGGTTGTAAGCCTGCAGCGACTCGGGACTATTCCTTTGTAGAATAAATAATACCATTGATAAAATAATATCCATTGCGCGGAAGCGACTTTAAAAACCTCAATCATAATATTGGTTATTGATAACCATAATAAAAATCCAGCCATGTTGGCTATTAAAGATTTGAATAATATAACCCGATTTTAAAACTGGTTCCAGTGATATTTGATCATACTGTTGGTTTTAGCAAGCCAGTGTAGTAAGGATGATAACCCAAAATTTGAACACTGGTAAATATCATAGATTGCCGATTTATAAATAAAACTAGGCCGGGTTAATGAACACCGGTCATTATCTTATATCATACTGGCAACTTATAGTCAAAAGGCAGGCCGGTTTAATAACACCGGTCATTATCTGTAGATAGTACTGGTGATTTTATAATCAAAAGCCAGGCCGGGTTAATAAACACCGGTCATTATCTGTAAATAGCCCAATTGTATGAGATTGCTTCATTTGGCAACTTCATAATTATTTCTTGCTTATAATGCATTTGACAGTTTATTGCACCTGTTTCTGCATAAAACAATGTTCAAAGTGTCCTGGCGATTTATCCCCGGACGGGTCATAATGCCCAAGCACATGATCTAAGTTGATAACTTGAACTGTGCATAAAGTATAAGTATGTATCATACCTGTGATTAAGTGTATCACAATAAACCTTAATCCGGTAGTCAAAGATAATGATCCAAGGTGAATTGCTGATGACTCCCTTGATTATTCGTCGGCTCGTTATGAGAACCGAACCGGGTTATGATGAACTCCGGTTTAGCTGTAGTTAGTACTGGTGTTTATAACCAAGACTAGAGCTCTGTAAACACACATGTAGTGGCAACTTATAGTCATCCACTCCCTGTATCGATGGACTTGGTTTAAAAACCAATGACCTTGAGGATAAAGATTTGAGAAAACATAAAAAAAATGAAAAATAAAGTTTTTGGGCAAATAAGACCATGTAGTCGAGGCTTTTTATGAGCTGCCAGGCTCCAAATTCGAGGCTTTTTATGAGCTGCCAGGCTACTGTCATTAACCATTTTAGAAAAACCTGTTAAGATGGTCCGCAGTCCTTAACCAAATCATCAATGTTAAATGCTACCAAGTTCAAAAAATCTCGTAGAGATTTGACTTGTGTAATCACTTGATGATCGTCAATTTAACATTACCAAGTTCAGGGTCCATCAGGATTGACTTGTGTGTACGTTCGATGGGTCGTACCAGGTTTACCTGGACGACGTGACTTACTTGATGCAGGAAGGTTAATCCGGGGTTTTAGATGTATACACCAAGCTTCCAAGCCGTGTTTACTACAAGAGTTTTCAACTCGTTGATGTCTTGCACCAGGAGCCCCCAGGTAGCATTTGAGCATTGCTCGTCGGGGCATATGTTTGAGTTGTGCTAGGCATCAAACCCTTTTTTGCCCCTCATCATCATGTGGAAATTGCCGAAGCAACAGAGCAGTGCTCTTATGATGGTCTTCATATCGCCGCCGGTTTAAGAGGCCATGGGAAACTTCCTTGCCCGCGGAAGCCCCCATGTGATTCTTGTTTGTATAGAAAGGACGGCTGATTTCTTGATTTATCAAGGGCGTCAGTTTAAGTGGCCATAGAAAACTCCCTTGCACACGGAAGCCCCCATGTGACATATTTCTGAGCTGTGCTCACCGGGTGCCTATGTTTGAGTTGTGCTGTGCAACAAACTCTCTTTGGTCCCCTTAATCTTTCATGAGAACTCGAACTTGCAAGAGATACTTCTTCTTGAACCGGATGTTAAACCGGATATTGAGAGCGTTCAGTAATACAGACGTCCTTTGAATTTGCACCAATATGGCGGTTTTAGGGTCCTGCATTAGATAAATTTGCAAGCCGGAGTAATTGCTCTTCTAAAGAAAGCGATATATAATAAAATATACTGGATGGATTTCACCTGATATGTTTAGACCTTATGATCCTCATCGGTGTCCGTTAGCCAACCCGGCATGTTGAGTAGGCCGGACCGCAGGGCGGACAGTAAAACGACCACAGCATCAGAGGCAGCCCAGACACATGAGTCGGCCGCAGTGTTGTAAGCTAGCGCAGACGAGCAAGTTGTCCTCCGCGTTGTAAACCGGTGAGGTCATGAAAGACGGCCACGGCGTGGTAAACCGGCGCGATCGCGAGAGATGGCCACGATGCTGTAAGCCGGTGCGGGAGTCCGTTGAGTAACGACGACCACTTGTGTCAAATGATGTTGGCGTGCCTCCATCTATGCGGTATAATATCATTTTGTAATGAATAATTTTCCTGCATATAAAATACAGCAGGGCGAGGTATTTTTGCTCAGATGAATTAATATGTACTTGACAAAATACATAGGAAAAATAACACCTGGTATTTTTTGCCGGATGAGCGTGGACAGTGAAGTAGTAGTGGGATGACACACGCCCCTTTGCCTTTATTTTCTTCTCTTGTGTGTAGCCAAAGTAGTATTTTAATTGATCCTGTCGTGCTCACCCAACTAGTACTGAGTACTAGATGAATTGTTTCTCTTCTTGTGGAGGACACAACAAACAGCAGAGGCGATCCCGTATGCTTTGATTCTCGGGACTTGCAATTTGTACGTGACCAGCCATGGCCGGTCTGGTCTTGTGTCTATCTCGGATACAATGATCCGGACTTCCGCCTGGAACAGGTCTCGTGGCCTCCGATCTAGATACGAGCAGCGAACTTGGATCCAATCCGCAACGACGGAGTGGCTCAGTGCGTTACGGCGGCAGAAGCCGCGGGCAGCGGCTCGGAGGCGGGGACGACGCGTGAAACCCGGACGGCGGCTCCTACAGGCCCCAACAGTAGCGAGATAAGCCGACCGACTCTAGGTGCGGCGGCGCGAACCGAGGGCGGAGAACAGCAGTGACTGAAAGCCGGCCCTGATGGCGGCTCGGATTGGCCTTGAAATCGATCCGGAGCGGAAGACGACAACTCCGGCGGCCACAACGGCTCATACAGAGGCAGGGCCGGGTCGAGGCAATCCGGATACGCGGGAGAGGAAGGCGAGGCAGCAGCACAGGTAGCCCAAGGCCGCGGGACGTCTGGTGAGAGGCATCAGCGGCGATGGTGACCCGGTGGAGGTATTGTACAGGCAGATCTGGCGAGGCGGCTCGCGACTGTGGTGGCAGTCATGGTTCGGCAGCTAGGCACGGAGCAAGAGGCAGCGGCTCGCTCGATGCCAGGTCCTCGTCCGAGTCGTTCCTTGTTTTGACTTTCCACTACGTGCCTTCCAGATCGTGGCCTCCCCTTTTCCTTTTCTTTTTTGTTCACGTGAAGACCCTGCCACTTCATAGCTTTTGCCTTCCATATCTCTCTGAACGAGTCTGTGGGCAGATTCCTTATATGCATGTGACAACTAGAATTGACAACAGGAAATCCGTTTCGGCTTCAGGTGATGGTTTCGGCGACTTTGTAATTTCGGCGAGTTTTTGTTGATCCTGCTGAACACGCACGGGCCAGGAACAAGTCCCCGGGCCGTACGAAAAATAACCTCTTCATGATCTTTTTACTGAACACACGCGGACGCTGTTCCACTGGCTCACGGCGTTCCTGGACGAAAAACCAATCGGTTTCGCCGACGCGCAACTGAAATAACCCTAATCCCTTGAACTCTTCTTTGTTCAATTGATCACGGGCTTCTCGATCCCTATGTGAGATCCCTCCAAGAACTCAACACCACCGTGCGCGAGCCCCATGGTGGGCGCCAACTGTCGTGGAATTGTCACGGCAGATGTCCTAGGGTTAGGACTTAGTAGCGAGGCCAACGAAACTATGTAGTAGCTTGA
Organism: Secale cereale; assembly: GCA_902687465.1. Taxonomy (NCBI): domain Eukaryota; kingdom Viridiplantae; phylum Streptophyta; class Magnoliopsida; order Poales; family Poaceae; genus Secale; species Secale cereale. The sequence continues at coordinate 146,540,002 of LR738716.1, forward strand.
GAGGGGTTGAGCGGAATCGAGAGACGCAACGTAAGACAAGGATTTAGACAGCTTCGGGCCCCGGGAAACATCATCCGGTAATAGCCCTACATGTTGTTTGAGGCTAGATCTCATTATGATCCTCATGGTGTCGCCTGTAAACCGGCTCTTTGTGTCTAGCCCTAGAGATTGTTTCTTCTTGGTTCTGAGAACTTGTCCCTCTTTGGGGAGCCCTGCCCCTCCTTATATATGTTGAAGGGGCGGGTTACATGACTAGTCCTAGTAGGATTAGGATTACTCCATTACAAAGAGTCCTAGTCTTGCTTCCTTTGTAGGAGAATATTCCTTGTGCTTTCTTCATAAACCGGCCCACCATAACATGAACCGGCCTTCTGGGCCTTGGGCCTTGTCATCCGTGATCCGCTCGCCGGGCTACCAGTGAATCGCCAAGTGTAAACCGTCTCAAGTAAACTGCCAAGTCCGGCCGGGTTATACTTCCGGCAGGGTTACGCCGCGGGGTATACCCCCGACAGACGAAGAGAGGAGCAGCGCCACGTGGGCTTCCTCCCCTTCAGGCCCAACTCCCACGGGCCCCAGCCAGGCCCAACACTGCCTGCTGGCCTGCTCTGCTCCTCCCTCCGCCAAACTGGTCCATGCCCGCTTGGTGAGCTCACCGTATCCCTCGCCCTGAGCACTGCGTAGTTATCCACCGCTCACTTTTCGTTTCAGTAAAATTGCTAAGTCTGAGAAAATCATCGACATATATGCATGTCTGAGTGGCTGTAACTTTTTGTCCGATGGTCCGATTTGAGCATATAATATGTCCAAATGTTCGTTGTGATACACTCTTCATTTTGTTCCACTGTGGCATGCTTTTTTGAGTTCATATTGATGCACTAATCATTGTTGGAAGAGTGCTATATGTTTAAAACTGCTGTTAACTGTAATTATGTTAGCATGTTTGTGAGGTGATAACTTTGTGCATGTTGGTCCAAATGGAGTTTATGATATGTCAAAATGTTCACTGTGAAGTGCTCTACATGATGGTTGCTGTAGCATTCATGTTAGGTGCCATGTTTCCATGTTAATCTCTGTTGCAAAAGTGCATGTGGCTGTTAAGTGCTGAAACTTGTTATGAGATGCTGATTTGACTTGTTCATAGCTATTGATGTGTTTGCCTTTCATGCCACATGTCAATATGTTTTAGAAGCACTTTCATGCCATCTTTGCTGTCGTGCAATCCACTTTTCAGGATATGCCTTGAGGTGTTTGCAACAAGCTTGTAAAGTGGCCGACTCGCTATAGTATTTTCTGGGACTTGCTGAAAAATGCCAAGTCTGAAACTGTTAAACCTGATGCTATGTTTGCTTGATGCCCCACTCAAATCCTTGCATGTTTTAGTATGTCAAATGATCATGACTTGTTGTCCATGTTATGCTCTATCCGTTCATGCCCTTATTTGCATATATGGCCTGCTGTAGCTTATTTATTTCTTGCTCTCAAGTTGCTATAAATGTACCTGTCAGGTTGTTATCAGCATGATCAATTTGGTGAAGCTTATTGTTATTGATCCATGCCTCCTATGGAGTTGTTCCAATGGAGTTGTTTGATGTATGCTATGTCTATTACATGTCCATAATATTTATATACTTAGTATAGTTGATATGCTTGTTGTTTTGTGCCTCCGAAGGCAGCATCGTGATGATGTTTTTGCCTTCCCAGATTTTGACTAAGTCTGGATAAATTTATTGCAACTTGCCATGCTTGTTTAATTGTGTTCCAGCAAGTTTTTGGGTGTGCCCTGAGTTCATGCTTGTTAAGTATCATGTCTATTTGACATCCATGCCTCTTGTTATCATGTTTGGGTGTTGTAGCATATAAATACCTTGCTTGTCACATCCCCAGCTTCACCTTGCATTAGGATAGCACCTGTCTGTTGCATCATGTTTAAATTTTAAATGAATTTGAAATGGGGATGTTCAAACCCTAGCACCAAATGAATTCAACTAGGGTCAAATTTAAATCTTTTTCAATGAGCCCAAAATGCCCTCTGGAAAAGTTCACATTTTTGGATTGATTAAAAACCTCTGCCAAAAATGTTGCACATATTTCTAGGACCATTATGGATTTTTGAATTAATCCATATTGTATTTGAATTGGAGCATTTAAATTCTATAAATAGTTTAGATGCTCTAATAATTGTGAAACTAGTTGAGGGCTATTGAAATTAATTCAATATGTGCCCACAAATGTTTTCATGAATAATGAAAATGCTCTAGCATTTATATTAAAGCAAAACAAAGAAAGAAAATAGGAAACAGAACCCCTGCCCCCTGGATGCCTCTGGACGACGCCACGGAGACGCCAGAACCCCTGCCCCTCTCCCTCTCTTCCCCCCCGAACGCTCTCCCCCCTTTTTGTTTTCTTCCACCAAACACGGCCGTCGCCGCCGTTTGCCGTTGCCGCGGCCACCAGCATCCCCACGCCCGGCCA
>LR738716.1:146542483-146561728 GCA_902687465.1 Secale cereale
CAGCGTCAAGGACGGCCCTGAGCTCGTGGACCACCTCCTCGCCCTCGCCGTGAGCTCCACTGCGTTTCCCCTCCCTCCTTTTCGTTTGCCCCTTGCCGTAGCGTCGTTCCCGCCGTGACCGGAGCTCCTCGCCGCCGAACATGGTGCCGCCGTGGACAGAGCTAGCAAAGCTCGCGTCCGAGCCTTCCGTCGTGCTCAGCACGCTCCTAGGAGTCCGTAGAGCCCCTTAGCTCCCCTTCCCGTGCCCCGTATCACCGTAACCACCGAGGCCCGATTCCGGCCGCCGCCGTTGAGGTCGCCGCCGATGATTCCGGCCACCCCAGCTCCTCTGGCTTGCCCTACTGGATGCGCGAGTTCACTAGCTCCACGTAGATGCTCTCCGCTGCTGTTTTGGTCGCCGAAGGGCATTTTCCGAGCCCTCCACCGTGTCTGTCACCACCGGCGATGAGCCGCCGGCGCGTTTGACTGGTTTGACCGGTGGGTTGACCCCCCCCGAGTCACTGACGTATGGGCCCCACGCCCTTAGTCAACCACTAACTCGCTGACAAGTGGGGCCCACCCTGCTAATTAACCTAGTTTAGTTTCAATTAATCGGTTAATTAGTTAGCCACTGACGTGTGGGCCCTGTCCTGTATAAGATTAGTTTAGAATTTAGTTAGTGCTAATTAACCCTGTTAATTAGCAGAGCCACTGACGTGTGGACCCCACACGCCAGGTTTGACCTGGACCAGTCTCTGTTGACTGATGACGTCATCCGGACGTCAAGCTGACGCAGTAACTATTTTCTGTGATTTAAAATAAATCAGAAATGATTTATTTATTTCAGAAAATAGCCAAAACTTCTAAAAATCATATAAAATCAACCGTAGCTCAGATGAAAATAATTTATATATGAAAAATGATCAGAAAAATCCAAGGAATATGTGTATGGCATTTTCATGCATGTTTGAACAAGTTAAACCTGCTGATTAGGTCAAATCAATTAAATGGCATTTAAATAATCACATATGGAGTTTGAATTTGAATCTTGGGTTCAAACCAACTTCATTTAATTGTGTTGCTAGTTGCATTAGCTCAATCAACAGCATATTGCCATGTCATGATCATGCATCATATTGTCGCATTGCATTGATTGTGTTTCTTTCTCTGTTGCCGGTGTTTGTCCCCTCTCAGTAGACCTGGTTCCGACGATGTGATCGATGACACCGATGAAGACCCAATGTTATCTTCAGAAGTGCCAGGCAAGCAAAACCCCATTGAGCATTCCGATACAACCCCACTCTCTCGCTCTTGCTCTCTTTTACTGCATTAGGACAACAACGCTTGAACTGTTACTTGCTACGGTAGTTGAACCCCTTTCCACTGCATGACCCGTCATTGCCACAGTAAATAGTTGAAACCCACTAGTATGAGTAGGAGTTGTTTGAGTCATGTTGTGCCTACTCATTCATGCTTTCTGGTTATGCCTGCTATTGCTTAGAGTTATGTCAGGTCTGATTCATCGGGGATGAATTGGAATGTGGTGAACATGTCCTACTGTTGAGAGCTAAGTGTGTGAACACGATTTGGTAAAGGTAGCGATGAGAGGCCATGTAGGAGTACATGGTGGGTTGTCTCATTGCAGCCGTCCTCAGGAACTGAGTTCTGTGTTGGTTGGTCCATGAAACAGCTACTACCACACATTGGGATCCTTAATTGACTCTCTCGACTTATTAATCAACATAATCTCTGTCCAGGAGTTGCAACTAGTTTCTGGTGTTTGTAGTTTACTGGAGGTCATGCGCAGCGCTGACCCTCGGGGTGTGCTGTGACGCGGCAGGTACGTGGCACGGTGTACCGATCGCCCGTTTGGTGATGCGGGAACCCTGTACACATCGTTTGGGGCCGTGAGCGACACCCCAGCCGGATCTCCCCACGGATGGAACCCAAATAGGCGATAAACCTGGACGAGAGACTTGTGTGGTTAGTCAGGTCGTGGCCGACACCCTCGCTGGGCCTCCGCTTGAAGGTTGCCGAGTACATGTCGTGTAAACGGCGGTAAGTGGTGAGAGCGTGTGTGAAGAAGTACACCCCTGCAGGGTTAAATATAATCTATTCGAATAGCCGTGTCCGCGGTAATGGACCTCTGGGTTGCCTATTATAGTTCATAGACAAGTGAAAGTGGATGCTCTAAAACGCGCAAGATAAGCGTGAGTGCTATGGATGGCCTTCTCGTAGGGAGACGGGAGCGGATCCATAGTGGTGTATTGATTGGTGAATATGTGGACTCGTGTGCGCCACCTCAAAAGAGTTACTTGTAGTCGTAGTCTAGGATAGCCACCGAGTCAAAGCTGGCTTGCTGCAGTCAAACTCCACCACCCCTTTGTTGATACTGATGCATATGTAGATAGATCTGATGTAAGTCTTGCTGAGTACCTTTGTACTCACGTTTGCTTAATTTATGTTTTTGCAGAGAGACTTCAGTCTCGCTAGTGGTTCCGCGTGGACTTCGACGTTTAGCTTGTTACCTCAGCTACGGTCTTGTACCCTTGTAGGATCTTGTAGATAGTCAGGCTTCTCAGCCTTTTTCATTTGTAGTTGTCTGTACTCAGACATGTTATGCTTCCGTTGCCTGTATACTCTGTATGTTGGGTCATGTCAACTCTGATTGTAATAAATGCTATAATGGCTCTTCTGGGCCTTTATCTATATGAGTTGTTGAGTTATGTTGTGATGCCTTGTTGTACATCACATACTTGCATGTTATGCGTACGTGTAATGTGTATTGCTATGTGTGGGATCCGACACCTAGTTGTTTACCTTTGGTAGCCTACCTTACAGGGAAATGTCTCCTAGTGCTTCCACTGAGCCTTGGTAGCTTGCTACTGCTCCGGAACACTTAGGCTGGCCGGCATGTGTCCTTCTTCGTTCCTGTGTCTGTCCCTTAGGGGAAATGTCACGCGTTGTTCCTTTAAGTCCTTGTAGCTTGCTACGACTTGGGTTCATACGTTGATGACCGACACGTTCGTTGCTGGGTCATGTATGCCTGTCCCTGTAATTTAGTGCCACTTTTGGTTTATAACTAGTCATGTCGGCCCGGGTTCTCTGTCATATGGATGCTAGCGACACTATCATATACGTGTGCCAAAATGCGCAAACGGTCCCGGGCCAGGTAAGGTGGCACCCGTGGGGATACCGTGCGTGAGGCCGCAAAGTGATATGATGTGTTACAGGCTAGACCTGTGTGACTTAGGATCGGGGTCCTGACAGCTTTGGTATCAGAGCCTGACTGCCTGTAGGATTAGCAAGCCAAACTGGTCGAAGTTGTGTCTAGAAACTCTTTAGTTATATTAAGGGAATTGTTTGTGGAAGGGAACGTAAGGCTCTTTTTACCCACTTCATGTTGGTAGTATTTGCTCGTCCCTTTAGGATATTAGTAACCTTGTGATAGTCCTCGAGGTCTGTGGTATATCCTTCTTCCAAATACCATGAACCATCATGGCAGAAATTCTTCTGAACCAAAAGATCACAACCCGAGTGCTCTTGAGTAGTACTCCATTCATATTGTGACTCTGCCAATTCTACTTTCCGCATGGGTTATCCGGAAGACATATGTTGAACTCGTTCGACATGTTAATCTATGCATCCGCAACTCAGAAGTTATATGTTCCTTGAGTTGTCTCCTTTTAGTTGTATTATGACCCTCGTCTATCAATTGAAAGTCAGGAGTAGTTGTGCACTCTTGTTCATCGATGCCTTTTACTCTAGTGATCCGTCAATTCATTCTATCTCGGAATGACTAGGAGAAACAAACTCCAGTACCCTATCCATATCCCGTATTTGGTCAAAGAAGTTGTACTTCGCAGATGAAGAATGCTAATGCAGCTTCTAAACTGTTCTATCCTGGAGTATTACCATCTTTATGTCAAGAATGTCGTGAGCATTGCATTATCTCTTATGAATTCTTGATGTAGTAATACTTCTTGCCATTACTGTTCATCCCTCGGTTTCCGTGTTATTGTAACCGGAATGCTGACAAGTGAATTGTGATGTGTGAAATTAATACTCCTAGCAACTTCGTTGCTTGGTAGTTAAAGGACAACAACCTCATCCTTAGCGAGTTGATTATTGAATCATCACCCTAAGGTTGATCGTGCTACCTAGTCCACTTCCCTGGTGCACTCCTTGATTGATGAGTTAGGATTGTGTTAAGTCCTTGCTCATTTGATCATATCGTCTTGCTCTGAAAGGCAAGATTGTTCTCGAGCTTAGTAACATATCGGTGGTTCGTGATTTTCCGAATATCTTCTCGGAAGTATTACCAGGTTGTTCCCTGACCGCTATGTTGAACTCGTGATCAAGTTGGTTCCTTATAAACCACCACTTCTCTAAGAATCTGTAATGGATACCCTGAACTGGTTGGTTAAGCTAAAACAATAACTTGGAGAGTTGGAAGATAAAAGCTTGCCAGCTTAGTTCATCTCAAGGGGTATCTTTGCGTGTGTTGAAGATAGATGACATCTTCATCAGTTGGTCCCTGTGATCAGTTGTTGGACCTATTGTCATATCAAAACTTTGATTTGAGTATGGGCTATCATCAAATCAAATCAGAACCAACGATGTTCATAATGATGTCTTACTCGTGGTTGATCCCTCGAGCATACACCATTATATCTCCTGGGTCTGACCAATACTATCACTTGTTCACATAATTATGGAATTCCATCTCCATGGAAATCTGGATGGATTGTTGTTGAGCCCATCAACAAACATCCTTATCTCCTCCATGATTTTGTAGGACATTAAGCTAGTGTTGGAAATTTGGTAAGCATTGCCTTCGTGTCCCGTTCATGAGGTATATGTTGGATGAGAGAAGAAACTTTCCCTAATTCATGTGTAGTTGATGTAAGTTGCCATCGTGAGTTTGAGAAAGTTTATTTTGCCTCCTGTGGAATCATCCCAAGTCAGTCATGCATACGTGTGAAGTATCCTGTGGTTTGGAGCTTTGCAACCTTCACTCCATATGTATCCCTAGCACACCAAGCCACTGATTGATTGTCTTAGGAGAAGAAGTTCCTTCTTAAGATCCGGACTTATGTAAGGACTTCGTTATCCGCAATGATGGTTCCCCAACCCGAACTTGGTAGTGTTTCATTGTAAGACTACTATGTGGTCATGTTTGTCTTGGACAACTTGTTCACACGTATGTAGCAGAACCAACTCATGTTCTGGAGCTTGCTATCGTAGTTCATTTCCTGAGAATCTCGCAACGCCGTCTTGCCGATTTGTGTTGCAAACTTTCATCTATCTTTCTGGACTCGATGAGTCTGGAATATTCTGACACCAACCAGAACTGAATCTCAGGCAGATATGATGGTTGGAGCATTTCCCAAGAACTATAATATTGGTCTCTTGATTACCGGTAAAGTGAATGTCGTGGCCAACACACCTAGCCGGAAGACCTATTGTTGTAGTATCTTGATTGAAGAAATTGGCCACCTCCCCATAAGGACTTCGTAGGAATTACTCCCTAGTTGTCCCTTATGGACTTTTTGTGCTCCCGAAGTCCGACCTTTACTTGATGGCCATGTTGATGCTTTTAAGCATTGACCGTGGTACCTAGTACATCAAGGAGAACATTAGAAGCGGAGTGCTAAATGTCTCTCGGTTGATCATCCAGATTTCGTCCCCTTGGCCTCGCCAAGGTGAAATCCAAGAAGGTGTTATCTTCCTTTGCATCTGCATCATCCATCATTATTCATCATGGTGGTATGTGACGTTGCCAGGATCCTTGACACAGATATTGGTAAAACCTTGATGAATATGGGAATACTCAAGTTCTTGAGAGCACGCACAAGCACTAGGTGTTATCCTCGAGACTAACCAGGATTGCTTCCAGTGTTCTTGATTATATTATACACCCTCAAGAGTAGATTTACTCTCTACTGTTGGGATTCTTCCCAGTTACCAGAATCATTCCCAGCATTTGCATTTTGTTCCCAGCTTGCACCGCCAATGTGCCAATTCTCCATGGGTTACCATTCTCAATCACTACTGTTCAGGATTATCCTCAGGAGTGGAATTGCCATGGGTCCCATCCATCTCCGATGATAACCAAATCATCCCTTGTGTTGTCTTTAACAAGATAGTCCACATCATCCATTCTGGACGAGTATGTCATTCTTTCGGACTCCGTCAAACGATCGATTGTGTTTGCCTTAGGCTGGTATAGGGAATCTTAATGATCTCTATATCAAAAGTAATTCTTTTTGCCACTTAAAGAAATAATTCTACGAGTCACCTTCCCTAAAGGTGCCCCGTCTGGTGGTATCGATCACCCTCTTCTTAGGTGTGGAATTATTGCCGTCAAGTGAATCTTCATCGTTTGTTTCACTCCATCCCTTTGAATGTGTGTCCCGTGTCCTAGCTCAAGAGATGTTTTAACGTCTCACTCCAAGAGTGGATCTTGAGTTGCCCGATCTTTCGCAAGATCAACTATTTCGAAGTTTCTTTCGTCGTCACCGTGTTGGACAAAGACCTCAAAAGCAAGGGTTTCAGGATCAACATGATGCAAACAGTCAACATTCTTATGAAGGACACTTGGTTCATGAAGATTGTGTTAGTTAGTGTCCCCTCTGATTTCTTATCTCACGTCCTGAATCTCGGGACGAGATTCTTGTTTAGTGGGGGTGAGTTGTCACATCCCCAGCTTCACCTTGCATTAGGATAGCACCTGTCTGTTGCATTAAATTTTAAATGAATTTGAAATGGGGATGTTCAAACCCTAGCACCAAATGAATTCAACTAGGGTCAAATTTAAATCTTTTTCAATGAGCCCAAAATGCCCTCTGGAAAAGTTCATCATTTTTGGATTGATTAAAAACCTCTGCCAAAAATGTTGCACATATTTCTAGGACCATTATGGATTTTTGAATTAATCCATATTGTATTTGAATTGGAGCATTTAAATTCTATAAATAGTTTAGATGCTCTAATAATTGTGAAACTAGTTGAGGGCTATTGAAATTAATTTAATATGTGCCCACAAATGTTTTCATGAATAATGAAAATGCTCTAGCATTTTTATTAAAGCAAAACAAAGAAAGAAAATAGGAAACAGAAACTAATAAAAGGAGAGAGAGAGAGCACTTAACTAGCGGCCACTTACCTGCAGCTGGCTCAGCGCTGTAGCTGCCCGGCCCACCAGGGGCAGCGCTGTCTTCTTCCTCCTGCCAGGAGGAGAAGCAGCTGCGTGCCAGGCACGCCGCCGAGCCGCGCCAGCTCCTCCCTGTGTGCCTGCCTCCTCCTTCCCCCTGGATGCCTCTGGACGACGCCACGGAGACGCCAGAACCCCTGCCCCTCTCCCTCTCTTCCCCCCCGAACGCTCTCCCCCCTTTTTGTTTTCTTCCACCGAACACGGCCGTCGCCGCCGTTCGCCGTTGCCGCGGCCACCAGCATCCCCACGCCTGGCCAGTTAGCCCATGAGCTCCGCCTCGGCTCCGTGAAGCTCTAAGACGACGCACGCGACGCCAGGTGCCCCGATGCCACCCCATCATCGCCGTTTTCATCGCCACGGTCGGCGATCGCCGCCGCTCGATTTGCAGCGTCAAGGACGGCCCTGAGCTCGTGGACCACCTCCTCGCCCTCGCCGTGAGCTCCACTGCGTTTCTCCTCCCTCCTTTTCGTTTGCCCCTTGCCATAGCATCGTTCCCGCCGTGACCGGAGCTCCTCGCCGCCGAACATGGTGCCGCCGTGGACAGAGCTAGCAAAGCTCGCGTCCGAGCCTTCCGTCGTGCTCAGCACACTCCTAGGAGTCCGTAGAGCCCCTTAGCTCCCCTCCCCGTGCCCCGTATCACCGAAACCATCGAGGCCCGATTCCGGCCGCCGCCGTTGAGGTCGCCGCCGATGATTCCGGCCACCCCAGCTCCTCTGGCTTGCCCTACTAGATGCGCGAGTTCACTAGCTCCACGTAGATGCTCTCCGCTGCTGTTTTGGTCGCCGGAGGGCATTTTCCGAGCCCTCCACCGTGTCTGTCACCGCCGGCGACGAGCCTCCGGCGCGTTTGACTGGTTTGACCCCCCCGAGTCACTGACGTATGGGCCCCACGCCCTTAGTCAACCACTAACTCGCTGACAAGTGGGGCCCACCCTGCTAATTAACCTAGTTTAGTTTCAATTAATCGGTTAATTAGTTAGCCACTGACGTGTGGGCCCTGTCCTGTATAAGATTAGTTTAGAATTTAGTTAGTGCTAATTAACCCTGTTAATTAGCAGAGCCACTGACGTGTGGACCCCACACGTCAGGTTTGACCTGGACCAGTCTCTGTTGACTGATGACGTCATCCTGACGTCAAGCTGACGCAGTAACTATTTTCTGTGATTTAAAATAAATCAGAAATTATTTATTTATTTCAGAAAATAGCCAAAACTTCTAAAAATCATATAAAATCAACCGTAGCTCAGATGAAAATAATTTATATATGAAAAATGATCAGAAAAATCCAAGGAATCTGTTTACGGCATTTTCATGCATGTTTGAACAAGTTAAACCTGCTGATCAGGTCAAATTAATTAAATGGCATTTAAATAATCACATATGGAGTTTGAATTTGAATCTTGGGTTCAAACCAACTTCATTTAATTGTGTTGCTAGTTGCATTAGCTCAATCAACAGCATATTGCCATGTCATGATCATGCATCATATTGTCGCATTGCATTGATTGTGTTTCTTTCTCTGTTGCCGGTGTTTGTCCCCTCTCAGTAGACGTGGTTCCGACGATGTGATCGATGACACCGATGAAGACCCAATGTTATCTTCAGAAGTGCCAGGCAAGCAAAACCCCATTGAGCATTCCGATACAACCCCACTCTCTCGCTCTTGCTCTCTTTTACTGCATTAGGACAACAACGCTTCAACTGTTACTTGCTACGGTAGTTGAACCCCTTTCCACTGCATGACCCGTCATTGCCACTGTAAATAGTTGAAACCCACTAGTATGAGTAGGAGTTGTTTGAGCCATGTTGTGCCTACTCATTCATGCTTTCTGGTTATGCCTGCTATTGCTTAGAGTTGTGTCTGGTCTGATTCATCGGGGATGAATTGGAATGTGGTGAACATGTCCTACTGTTGAGAGCTAAGTGTGTGAACACGATTTGGTAAAGGTAGCGATGAGAGGCCATGTAGGAGTACATGGTGGGTTGTCTCATTGCAGCCGTCCTCAGGAACTGAGTTCTGTGTTGGTTGGTCCATGAAACAGCTACTACCACACATTGGGATCCTTAATTGACTCTCTCGACTTATTAATCAACATAATCTCTGTCCAGGAGTTGCAACTAGTTTCTGGTGTTTGTAGTTTACTGGAGGTCGTGTGCAGCGCTGACCCTCGGGGTGGGCTGTGATGCAGCAGGTACGTGGCACGGTGTACCGATCGCCCGTTTGGTGATGCGGGAACCCTGTACACATCGTTTGGGGCCGTGAGCGACACCCTGGCCGGATCTCCCCACGGATGGAACCCAAATAGGCGATAAACCTGGACGAGAGACTTGTGTGGTTAGTCAGGTCGTGGCCGACACCCTCGCTGGGCCTCCGCTTGAAGGTTGCCGAGTACATGTCGTGTAAACGGCGGTAAGTGGTGAGAGCGTGTGTGAAGAAGTACACCCCTGCAGGGTTAAGTATAATCTATTCGAATAGCCGTGTCCGCGGCAATGGACCTCTGGGTTGCCTATTACAGTTCATAGACAAGTGAAAGTGGATACTCTAAAACGCGCAAGATAAGCGTGAGTGCTATGGATGGCCTTCTCGTAGGGAGACGGGAGCGGATCCATAGTGGTGTATTGATTGGTGAATATGTGAACTCGTGTGCGCCACCTCAAAAGAGTTACTTGTAGTCGTAGTCTAGGATAGCCACCGAGTCAAAGCTGGCTTGCTGCAGTGAAACTCCACCACCCCTTTGTTGATACTGATGCATATGTAGATAGATCTGATGTAAGTCTTGCTGAGTACCTTTGTACTCACGTTTGCTTAATTTATGTTTTTGCAGAGAGACTTCAGTCTCGCTAGTGGTTCCGCGTGGACTTCGACGTTTAGCTTGTTACCTCAGCTACGGTCTTGTACCCTTGTAGGATCTTGTAGATAGTCAGGCTTCTCAGCCTTTTTCATTTGTAGTTGTCTGTACTCAGACATGTTATGCTTCCGTTGCCTGTATACTCTGTATGTTGGGTCATGTGACCTCTGATTGTAATAAATGCTATGATGGCTCTTCTGGGCCTTTATCTATATGAGTTGTTGAGTTATGTTGTGATGCCTTGTTGTACATCACATACTTGCATGTTATGCGTACGTGTAATGTGTATTGCTATGTGTGGGATCCGACACCTAGTTGTTTACCTTTGGTAGCCTACCTTACAGGGAAATGTCTCCTAGTGCTTCCACTGAGCCTTGGTAGCTTGCTATTGCTCCGGAACACTTAGGCTGGCCGGCATGTGTCCTTCTTCGTTCCTGTGTCTGTCCCTTAGGGGAAATGTCACGCGTTGTTCCTTTAAGTCCTTGTAGCTTGCTACGACTTGGGTTCATACGTTGATGACCGACACGTTCGTTGCTGGGTCATGTATGCCTGTCCCTGTAATTTAGTGCCACTTTTGGTTTATAACTAGTCATGTCGGCCCGGGTTCTCTGTCATATGGATGCTAGCGACACTATCATATACGTGTGCCAAAATGCGCAAACGGTCCCGGGCCAGGTAAGGTGGCACCCGTGGGGATACCGTGCGTGAGGCCGCAAAGTGATATGATGTGTTACAGGCTAGACCTGTGTGACTTAGGATCGGGGTCCTGACAGCTTTGGTATCAGAGCCTGACTGCCTGTAGGATTAGCAAGCCAAACTGGTCGAAGTTGTGTCTAGAAACTCTTTAGTTATATTAAGGGAATTGTTTGTGGAAGGGAACGTAAGGCTCTTTTTACTCCTTTACCTTATGACCTTCTGATCTGAGTCACCTTCTTCTTTCTACGGGGATTAAGAACTAGGCTTTCTCTTATGTCTATCAGGATCACGTTAATTGTGGATTCAACTCTCAGTTCAGTTTATTCAATTTCTGTGTGTTCAATTGTTGATCTCAGAACCTTGACATTTTGATGTTAAGTGGATATGCTACCCTTTTTCTTGGATCTCAACAGTATTTTCGAACATTTGCAGCCGTTATGCTGTCCGAGTCATCCCAGGTTTCTAAATAGTCTGATGCATTAGCAAACCTTTCCTCCCTGTTTCCGATGTCCTTTCAGGCCAGATTAATCACACTAGTCAGTGTGTTAAGGTACTCTGTTACCTCGACACATGTGTTGGAGTTATAATGACCCTAGCTGTCTTAGAGGATCAACCAGTAATCCAGCAATGCTTTATATTCTCAGTGTGATGATTCTGGCCATTGTTCTCGAAAAGCATCCTGTGATGCCATTTAGTTGGTATGCATTCTATTCCTGGGTTCTTGAACCCAAGATTCTTTCTACCCACTTCATGTTGGTAGTATTTGCTCGTCCCTTTAGGATATTAGTAACCTTGTGATAGTCCTCGAGGTCCGTGGTATATCCTTCTTCCAAATACCATGAACCATCATGGCAGAAGTTCTTCTGAACCAAAAGATCACAACCCGAGTGCTCTTGAGTAGTACTCCATTCATATTGCGACTCTGCCAATTCTACTTTCCGCATGGGTTATCCGGAAGACATATGTTGAACTCGTTCGACATGTTAATCTATGCATCCGCAACTCAGAAGTTATATGTTCCTTGAGTTGTCTCCTTTTATTGTATTATGACCCTCGTCTATCAATTGAAAGTCAGGAGTAGTTGTGCACTCTTGTTCATCGATGCCTTTTACTCTTGTGATCCGTCAATTCATTCTATCTCGGAATGACTAGGAGAAACAAACTCCAGTACCCTATCCATATCCCGGATTTGGTCAAAGAAGTTGTACTTCGCAGATGAAGAATGCTAATGCAGCTTCTAAACTGTTCTATCCTGGAGTATTACCATCTTTATGTCAAGAATGTCGTGAGCATTGCATTATCTCTTATGAATTCTTGATGTAGTAATACTTCTTGCCATTACTGTTCATCCCTCGGTTTCCGTGTTATTGTAACCGGAATGCTGACAAGTGAATTGTGATGTGTGAAATTAATACTCCTAGCAACTTCGTTGTTTGGTAGTTAAAGGACAACAACCTCATCCTTAGCGAGTTGATTATGGAATCATCACCCTAAGGTTGATCGTGCTACCTAGTCCACTTCCCTGGTGCACTCCTTGATTGATGAGTTAGGATTGTGTTAAGTCCTTTCTCATTTGATCATATCGTCTTGCTCTGAAAGGCAAGATTGTTCTCGAGCTTAGTAACATATCGGTGGTTCGTGATTTTCCGAATATCTTCTCGGAAGTATTACCAGGTTGTTCCCTGACCGCTATGTTGAACTCGTGATCAAGTTGGTTCCTTATAAACCACCACTTCTCTAAGAATCTGTAATGGATACCCTGAACTGGTTGGTTAAGCTAAAACAATAACTTGGAGAGTTGGAGGATAAAAGCTTGCCAGCTTAGTTTATCTCAAGGGGTATGTTTGCGTGTGTTGAAGATAGATGACATCTTCATCAGTTAGTCCCTGTGATCAGTTGTTGGACCTATTGTCATATCAAAACTTTGATTTGAGTATGGGCTATCATCAAATCAAATCAGAACCAACGATGTTCATAATGTTGTCTTACTCGTGGTTGATCCCTCGAGCATACACCATTATATCTCCTGGGTCTGACCAATACTATCACTTGTTCACATAATTATGGAATTCCATCTCCATGGAAATCTGGATGGATTGTTGTTGAGCCCATCAACAAACATCCTTATCTCCTCCATGATTTTGTAGGACATTAAGCTAGTGTTGGAAATTTGGTAAGCATTGCCTTCGTGTCCCGTTCATGAGGTATATGTTGGATGAGAGAAGAAACTTTCCCTAATTCATGTGTAGTTGATGTAAGTTGCCATCATGAGTTTGAGAAAGTTTATTTTGCCTCCTGTGGAATCATCCCAAGTCAGTCATGCATACGTGCGAAGTATCCTGTGGTTTGGAGCTTTGCAACCTTCACTCCATATGTATCCCTAGCACACCAAGCCACTGATTGATTGTCTTAGGAGAAGAAGTTCCTTCTTAAGATCCGGACTTATGTAAGGACTTCGTTATCCGCAATGATGGTTCCCCAACCCGAACTTGGTAGTGTTTCATTGTAAGACTACTACGTGGTCATGTTTGTCTTGGACAACGTGTTCACAAGTATGTAGCAGAACCAGCTCATGTTCTGGAGCTTGCTATCGTAGTTCATTTCCTGAGAATCTCGCAACGCCGTCTCGTCGATTTGTGTTGCAAACTTTCATCTTTCTTTCTGGACTCGATGAGTCTGGAATATTCTGACACCAACCAGAACTGAATCTCAGGCAGATATGATGGTTGGAGCATTTCCCAAGAACTATAATATTGGTCTCTCGATTACCGGTAAAGTGAATGTCGTGGCCAACACACCTAGCCGGAAGACCTATTGTTGTAGTATCTTGATTGAAGAAATTGGCCACCTCCCCATAAGGACTTCATAGGAATTACTCCCTAGTTGTCCCTTATGGACTTTTTGTGCTCCCGAAGTCCGACCTTTACTTGATGGCCATGTTGATGCTTTTAAGCATTGACCGTGGTACCTAGTACATCAAGGAGAACATTAGAAGCGGAGTGCTAAATGTCTCTCGGTTGATCATCCAGATTTCGTCCCCTTGGCCTCGCCAAGGTGAAATCCAAGAAGGTGTTATCTTCCTTTGCATCTGCATCATCCATCATTATTCATCATGGTGGTATGTGACGTTGCCAGGATCCTTGACACGGATATTGGTAAAACCTTGATGAATATGGGAATACTCAAGTTCTTGAGAGCACGCACAAGCACTAGGTGTTATCCTCGAGACTAACCGGGATTGCTTCCAGTGTTCTTGATTATATTATACACCCTCAAGAGTAGATTTACTCTCTACTGTTGGGATTCTTCCCAGTTACCAGAATCATTCCCAGCATTTGCATTTTGTTCCCAGCTTGCACCGCCAATGTGCCAATTCTCCATGGGTTACCATTCTCAATCACTGCTGTTCAGGATTATCCTCAGGAGTGGAATTGCCATGGGTCCCATCCATCTCCGATGATAACCAAATCATCCCTTGTGTTGTCTTTAACAAGATAGTCCACATCATCCATTCTGGACGAGTATGTCATTCTTTCGGACTCTGTCAAACGATCGATTGTGTTTGCCTTAGGCTGGTATAGGGAATCTTAATGATCTCTATATCAAAAGTAATTCTTTTTGCCACTTAAAGAAATAATTCTACGAGTCACCTTCCCTAAAGGTGCTCCGTCTGGTGGTATCGATCACCCTCTTCTTAGGTGTGGAATTATTGCCGTCAAGTGAATCTTCATCGTTTGTTTCACTCCATCCCTTTGGATGTGTGTCCCGTGTCCCAGCTCAAGAGATGTTTTAACGTCTCACTCCAAGAGTTGATCTTGAGTTGCCCGATCTTTCGCAAGATCAACTATTGCGAAGTTTCTTTCGTCGTCACCGTGTTGGACAAAGACCTCAAAAGCAAGGGTTTCAGGATCAACATGATGCAAACAGTCAACATTCTTATGAAGGACACTTGGTTCATGAGGATTGTGTTAGTTAGTGTCCCCTCTGATTTCTTATCTCACGTCCTGAATCTCGGGACGAGATTCTTGTTTAGTGGGGGTGAGTTGTCACATCCCCAGCTTCACCGTGCATTAGGATAGCACCTGTCTGTTGCATCATGTTTAAATTTTAAATGAATTTGAAATGGGGATGTTCAAACCCTAGCACCAAATGAATTCAACTAGGGTCAAATTTAAATCTTTTTCAATGAGCCCAAAATGCCCTCTGGAAAAGTTCATCATTTTTGGATTGATTAAAAACCTCTGCCAAAAATGTTGCACATATTTCTAGGACCATTATGGATTTTTGAATTAATCCATATTGTATTTGAATTGGAGCATTTAAATTCTATAAATAGTTTAGATGCTCTAATAATTGTGAAACTAGTTGAGGGCTATTGAAATTAATTCCATATGTGCCCACAAATGTTTTCATGAATAATGAAAATGCTCTTGCATTTTTATTAAAGCAAAACAAAGAAAGAAAATAGGAAATAGAAACTAATAAAAGGAGAGAGAGAGAGCACTTAACTGGCGGCCACTTACCTGCAGCTGGCCCAGCGCTGTAGCGGCCCGGCCCACCAGGGGCAGCGCTGTCTTCTTCCTCGTGCCAGGAGGAGAAGCAGCTGCGTGCCAGGCACGCCGCCGAGCCGCGCTAGCTCCTCCCTGCGTGCCTGCCTCCTCCTTCCCCCTGGATGCCTCTGGACGACGCCACGGAGACGCCAGAACCCCTGCCCCTCTCCCTCTCTTCCCCCCCGAACACTCTCCCCCCCTTTTTGTTTTCTTCCACCGAACACGGCCGTCGCCGCCGTTCGCCGTTGCCGCGGCCACCAGCATCCCCACGCCCGGCCAGTTAGCCCATGAGCTCCGCCTCGGCTCCGTGAAGCTCTAAGACGACGCACGCGACGCCAGGTGCCCCGATGCCACCCCATCATCGCCGTTTTCATCGCCACGGCCGGCGATCGCCGCCGCTCGATTCGCAGCGTCAAGGACGGCCCTGAGCTCATGGACCACCTCCTCGCCCTCGCCGTGAGCTCCACTGCGTTTCCCCTCCCTCCTTTTCGTTTGCCCCTTGCCGTAGCATCGTTCCCGCAGTTATGTGGCGGATTGGAATTTGTTAATGTCCGGTTGTAGAAAACTTGACAGAGGATCCGAGATAAAACACACAACCGTGTGAGTAACCGTGACTGTCGCTTTTCACTTTGAGAAGAGAACACGGTGGGGTTATGTTTTACTCGTAGGTAGTTCAGGATCTTTAGCGATCACTACTAGTTGCGACCGTCTGCGTAGATGCTCATATTATTCTTGTACTCGTAAGATAGCCACCATATTTTGCTTAGCCGCTGCCGCAACCTCACTTCTTAACCTCTCCCTACCTAGTTAAGCTTTGCTAGACTTGATACCCATGGTTATGGGATTGCTGAGTCCTCATGGCTCACAGATACTACAACAATAGTTGCAGGTGCATGTTTCCGATGACTTGACGTAAGAGCGATGTCCTTTGTGTTGGAGTTCTTTCTTCTTCTTCTTCGTCAGTCTTGGGTTAGGTTCCCGGTCAGCAGCCTAGGATAGCAGATGTATGTTGTTGCGCTCTTTCATGTTTGCATTCGTAGACGGATGTCTTGTATTGATGTTGTTGTATTCATGTGATTTGTATGAATTGTTGTATCCCCATGTATTATGTAATGGTACGATGTAATGATATCCATCTTTCTAAGCGCTTGAGATGCGGTTGTGCCCCAATCACGTATGAGTCACATGATTGGGATAGAATCGCATCTTGGGCCTGATATATAGTCCATAGATGGGCACCTTACGGGTGAACACCACTAAACGTAGCTCACACCACATGATATGTGAGATATCAAGTGGTTGAGTCTGAGCATGATGTGCCTCCTCACAAATGAGCATCATATCCACGAGAAATGAATGTACCTTGTCCTTGTCCCCAATGCGGGGAAATAGAGAGTTGCTGAAGATCCGATGCATAATATCCAGAAAAGGGTTCAGAACCCAAGTCTTCTTGCCACTTGCAAGCGTCTTCTCAACATAAAAGGGCTGAAGCTTGTTCTTGTTGGCTGACTCTTGATTGGCATGAGGGCGAACTCCAACAGGCGTGTGGAGCCCCTCATCAGCAACCCGAAGCAAATCCATGAAGTCCTTCCAAGTAGCAGTCATCTTTTGTCCATTGGTCACCCAAGTCATGTTGCGTTCCTCCTTAGGATGGAAGTGGACCGAAGCAAAGAACTGGGCCACAATCTCAGGGTCAAAGTCCATATGAAAGGACATCACGTGATCAATGCCAAACTGCTCCACGAGGTCCAGAGCCTCAACAAAATAGGCCCGGTGCTCCTCCTTCCTCATGGGAGCCATGTCAATCCAGTGTGTATCCACGTATAAGTTGTGCTTGCTCTTGATCACCTCCATGAAGATAAGATACTGCTGCTTAGTCCAGAACAGATCATCCCCTCTAAACTGTGCACGGGGATGCACATAGGGATTGATCTTCCTCCTAGAGACAAACTCAGCCAACGGAATCTCGTCCATACCCATTGTTGGCTCCTTTCGCTTGGTAGCAGTGGACTTGGTTCTGTGTTTGATGCGGAGCATCCTACGGACATCACCATGTCAAGAGCCCATGTGGCAAGTGACACGTGCGCCATCTACTTCTCATACATAAAGGTGAATCTTCTCCTTTACACGTGTTCACTTGACCCCTTCGAGGATGGTATACTACTTGACACTCCACTTGTGTGCATGCATAGGTGTTCTCGGAGCTTCACGGACGACGAGGAGGAGCGCAAGCGCCAAGGAACGCCTACACCATCCGCGAGGGAAGCGTGGAAGCGAAGACGGAAGAAGAAGAGCATGTCCAGTCCGGAACGGGCGGTACTACCGCCTACAAGCGGTACTACCGCTCCCAAGCAGTACTACCGCCTACATGCGGTACTACCGCTCCCAAGCGGTACTACCGCCCGAGGTCCGGTACTACCGCCCTGCCTGTGCGCAGCCGTGGGCCTTTGGCCTTGTATCCCTCGCCACTTACCCCTTTGTGGCTCAGACTATAAATAGACCACCTCCACTTCCTTTCTAAGGTTAGCGAATATGACAGCTCATTTGTATGTGAGCTTTGCTCCTACCTTCTCCTCTTGAGAGAGTGAGACCTCCACCTTGGAGAAGATCCCTAGTTGATGCAAGACCTCCCACGGGAGAAGAATCCTTGTGGATTATCAAGACCTCCCACGGGAGAAGAATCCTTGTGGATTGTAAAGACCTCTCTCCTCATAGGATTGGGATGAACTCTACCATGTATCTTATTTCCCTTTGATTGTTCATGTACCTTGTGGATCTCATGTGTTTGTGAGTCTAGTGTATGTGTGATTGGACTTGTTCTTGAGTGTTTCTCTTGTGTTCTTCCCTTGTGTCCTTCTTGTTCTTGGGGATTCCCCTCCAATTCGTGAAAGATCTCCACCTAGGGTTCCACCCTACAACATCATGGTATCTAGAGCTATGGTTTCTCACGAAATTGGAGCTCCCCTTCGTGTTTTCTAGCCTTGTTTTGTTGTGTTCTTGCCCAATTTCGAAAATCCCCACCAAAAATAGCCCCAAATTTTCTTGTGATTTGTTGGTTTGATGATGTTTTGTTGGATTTGATCCATGGATTTGCTTGGTTTCGAGTGGATCTAGCATCTCCCCAAGTTTCACCACTTTCCATCCACGAAATCCATCCAATTTCGCCCCCGAAATCATCCATTTCCGCCCCAAATTCGCCCCGATCGCGATCTGCGAAGTTTTTCCCGACACCAGCGGTACTACCGCCCATCCAAGCGGTACTACCGCCCTACAAGCGGTACTAATTTTTTAGTTCCGCTCAACCAAAGCGGTACTACCGCCCCGCACTTTTTCAGCCTTCCGAGTTTCACCATTTTGACCATAACTTTCACTCCCAAACTCCGATTTGAGTGTTCTTTGGCTCGTTGGAAAGCTAGCGACGTGCCACTCCATCATATTTTGTGAATTTTGACATCTCTTCCTAGGGCTTCCACCACATCATCCGCTATACCACCACCGACTTCCGCAACCTAACCATTTTGTTTCCCATATCATTTGTGGTTGTTTGAGTTGTGACTTGAGTCTCCTAAGGTGTTTCGGCTACTTAGGGACGAGTGCTTCTTCATCAACCACCACCACCACTTCCGCATTGTCATCTTCGACACAACCACCATTGTTTTCCGCTACCACCATTTGACATTTGTCCTTGAGATTTTGAGTTGTGGGTTTTCCGTTTCCTAAGGTGTTTCGGCTAACTAGGAACGGGTCTCCATCGACAACACCGCATCTCATCATCATCATCGGACGGTAACCTCGACGACATCTTTGTATATTCCCCTTGCAATTGCATTGTTAACCCCTAGCCCATTTTGCGTCACTTGCCTATCGAGACTAGCCATTGAGTATTGCCGGCAACGTTACTTGTGCACATTAGTAATCATCGATCCGCCCTTCCATTGTATACATACCATATCATC
>LR738716.1:146566492-146593211 GCA_902687465.1 Secale cereale
CTACCGCCTACAAGCGGTACTACCGCTCCCAAGCGGTACTACCGCCTACATGCGGTACTACCGCTCCCAAGCGGTACTACCGCCCGAGGTCCGGTACTACCGCCCTGCCTGTGCGCAGCCGTGGGCCTTTGGCCTTGTATCCCTCGCCACTTACCCCTTCGTGGCTCAGACTATAAATAGACCACCTCCACTTCCTTTCTAAGGTTAGCGAATATGAAAGCTCATTTGTATGTGAGCTTTGCTCCTACCTTCTCCTCTTGAGAGAGTGAGACCTCCACCTTGGAGAAGATCCCTAGTGGATGCAAGACCTCCCACGGGAGAAGAATCCTTGTGGATTATCAAGACCTCCCACGGGAGAAGAATCCTTGTGGATTGTAAAGACCTCTCTCCTCATAGGATTGGGATGAACTCTACCATGTATCTTATTTCCCTTTGATTGTTCGTGTACCTTGTGGATCTCATGTGTTTGTGAGTCTAGTGTATGTGTGATTGGACTTGTTCTTGAGTGTTTCTCTTGTGTTCTTCCCTTGTGTCCTTCTTGTTCTTGGGGATTCCCCTCCAATTCGTGAAAGATCTCCACCTAGGGTTCCACCCTACAACAATGTTGGGGGGCATTGGAGCCATCAGGAACATCATCTTGGTTGCGCAGATGGTTCGACCCTGTGTCACGGCTAGGATTCGAGCGACAGACATTTGAACCGGAGCTACCACCTATGACAAAAACACGCAAGAGAAGCAAAGAGAGTCAATGCAAAAGCCACAACAAAACACGAGAAACACGTAGAAGTGAGAATAAGTAGGGGCTATGAAGAAACCTCAGAAAAAAGTAGGGGCTACGAAGAAGGTGTGAAGTGAACGGTAGTACTACTCCAAGCTGCGGTAGTAAAATTTTAGTGCCGCTCTAGCTGTGGTGGTACCGCGCATGGAGCGGTACTAAAAATTTGCTGCCGCAATGAGCGCGGTAGTACCACTCCAGAGGAGTGGTAGTACCGCACGCGACCTGCGGTAGTACCGCTCGGGGTCAGATCCGAAGGCGGTACCGATCTAACAACGCGTGAGACAAAAGGAGCGGTACTACGGTTGATCACAACTCCTGAGTAGCAACATACTAACTAGCATCTCTACTGCACAACTACTCTCCTACACCCTAATCTTGCATGGATAAGGCCCAAAAGATCTCAAGAATAACATGCATCTCCCCAAAACCTAGAGACAAACCACAAGGCAAAAGAAGAAGGATTTGGGGAGAAACCTTGTTCCATGGCAAGAGGGCGAGGTGGGGAATGATCCCGCTGGTCGGAATGCGAGGAGAGTGGCCGAAGATGGAGATCCGACGAGATTCTCCAACGCCGTTCTTGGGCGAGAGAGAGAGAGAGACGACGTGGGGAAAACAAGTTGAATAGGTATGGGGGAGTTAGAACTCCCCCTGCCCGCTTATAACCCCCACCCGCTCATAACGACGAGGTAGTACCGCGTATCATCGTGGTAGTACCGCCCGGGCGGTAGTACTGTGCACAGGGCGGTAGTACTGCTCTCCAGCGGTAGTGCCGCGCACAGGGCGGTAGTACTGCTCTCCAGCGGCAGTAAAAAAATACTGCCGTGCTGGTTGCGGTAGTACCGTGTGGCTCTCTTCCGGTAGTACCGTGGCCAACCGTGGTAGTACCATTCCCCCAAGAAAGTGCAAGTTTCGAAAAACGGCTTATGCAAAGAAACTTCCAAACAAGAACATACAAACAAGCTAATACACACGAGGTAACCTACACACAGACACAATGACAGGAACGAAAGACAAAAGACAACTAGAACCAAACACGAGACACCCCTCTCCAAAAGAGGGCGGTGGCCGGAGCCACCTATGTTTGAGTTACTTGGTATTTCACCGCGAAGAATTATCCTTGGGCCCATGACCAACACTCATCTTGAAGCACTAGTACCATCTAAAATGGCAAACATGAAAGACTTGATTGATTTATACATAATGGGGGGAGGAAGAGTTCATTGAGGGAACACTACTCCCCCTATGTCCATGCCTACACCTAGACAAGACGATCATGAAGAGTGGGAGGAGGTGTGCAAGGTTTTAATCCACATTGCTCAAATCTATGATATTTAGCTCATGCCTTAACTCGCAAAATCTTGCTTCATCCAATGGCTTCGTGAAGATATCTGCAAGGTCATGATGTGTGTTGACATAATGAAGATCAATTTCTCCTCGCCGAATATGCTCTCGGACGAAGTGATACCGAATCTCAATATGCTTCGTCTTGAAGTGTTGCACCGGGTTGAGAGAGATCTTGATGGCACTTTCATTATCACACCAAAGAGGCACTTTGTCACAAGTGACACCATAATCCTTTAAAATTTGCCTCATCCATAAAAGTTGTGCACAACAACTGCGGGCCGCCACATACTCCGCTTCGGTGGACGAGAGAGACACACAACTTTGCTTCTTAGAAGACCAACTCACCAAAGAGCAACCAAGGAATTGGCACCCTCCGGAAGTGGACTTCCTATCCACTTTGTCTCCCGCCCAATCTGAATCCGAGAAACCTACAAGGTTGAAGTTTTCTCCTCTTGGGTACCATAAGACAAAGTTTAGGGTATGAGCCAAATATCGAAAGATTCACTTGACTGGCACAAAGTGACTTTCCTTAGGTGAGGCTTGAAACCGTGCACAAACTCCCACACTCAAAATAATATCCGATCTAGATGAACAAAGGTAAAGCAAGGATCCAATCATAGAACGATATACCTTTTGATCCACCGCTTTACCATTGGGATCAATGTCAAGTTGGCACTTGATGGGCATTGGAGTAGTAGCCGGCTTGACATCACTTAGATTGAGCATGTCTTGAGTGTATTTGGCTTTTTTGATGAAGATTCCTTCTCTTATTTGTTTTATCTCGAACCCAAGGAAGAACTTCAACTCTCCCATCATGGACATCTCAAACTCCGCGGTTATGAGAGCAGCAAACTCATCATTGAAAGTTTTGTTACGTGAACCAAAGATAATATCATCAACATATGGTTGGCATACAGACAACTCCCCTTTGACCTTCTTAGTAAAAAGAGTGGGGTCGATTATCCCAATTTCAAACCCACAATCTTGCAACAACTCGGCAAGATGCTCATACCATGCACGTGGGGCTTGTTTAAGGCCATAGAGCGCCTTATCGAGTTGATACACGTGATTGGGGAACTTAGGATCCTCAAACCCCGGGGGTTGTTTAACATACACCAACTCATTAAGAGGACCATTTAGAAAAGAACTTTTCACATCCATTTGTTACAATTTAAAGTTATGATGAGAAGCATAGGCAAGCAACAAACTAATAGATTCAGGGCGAGCAACGGGGGCAAAGGTTTCACCGTAGTCGATACCTTCGACTTGGGAGTAGCCTTGAGCCACCAAACGAGCCTTGTTGCAAATGACAATTCCGTGAGGATCTTGCTTGTTCTTAAAGATCCACTTGGTTCCAATGACATTATGGTTCTCCTTCGGCCTTGGCACTAGACGCCACACCTTGTTGCGCTCAAAGTTATGGAGTTCTTCATGCATGGCATTGAGCCAATCGGGGTCTTCGAGTGCCTCATAGACCTTTTGTGGTTCAACACAAGACACAAAAGCTTGATGAGCACAATAATTTGCTAATTGTCTACGAGTGCTTACCCCCTTTGTGATGCTTCAAAGTATATTCTCCATGTGATGCTCTCTAGAAGCGAGCTTGGAAGCAACTTTAGCAGCACGACGCTCCAATTGTTCTTCAAGTGATAGTTGAGGAGCTACGAGTTGATCATCTTGAGCGTCGTCATGAGCTTGATCATGATCTTGAGCTTGCTCTTGATCTTGAACATGCTCGGGAGAGGGAACTTGGCCTTGTGCATCACTTGGTGGCTCACCACCATCTTGTGGTTGATCTTGCACCTAGCCTTATTCATTGGGTTGAGGGCCTTCACTTTGTTCTTCGGAAGCGTGTGGGTCTTGGGTTGGTGATGGTTCCACTTGAGTGGAACATTGTCCTTCTCCTTCGGCCACAAGGGATTCCTCAATGGGTAGGATATAACCAACACCCATTCTTCTTATGGCTTGGGGAGGAATTTCATCACCTACATCACAAGTACCACTTTGCTCCACTTGGGAGCCATTATTCTCATCAAACTCTACGTTACATGTCTCCTCAATGAGTCCATTGAACTTGTTGAGGACACGGTAAGCATGAGAGTTTGTAGCATAACCAACAAACATGCCCTCATGAGCTCTAGCTATAAATTTAGACAGATGAGCACCTTTCTTGAGTATAAAACACTTACAACCGAACACTCGGAAGTACTTGAGATTGGGCTTGTTACCGGTAAGTATATCATATGGAGTCTTCTTCAAGCCTTTGCGGAGATAGAGCCGATTGGATGCATGACAAGCGGTGTTGATGGCTTCGGCCCAAAAGTTGTACGGAGACTTGAACTCCGCCATCATGGTCCTCGTCGCGTCCATTAATGTCCGGTTCTTTCTCTCCGCCACACCACTTTGTTGAGGGGTATAAGGTGCGGCATATTGATGCTTGATCCCCTCATCACTAAGAAACTCATCCAAGGTGTAGTTCTTGAACTCGGTGCCTTTGTCACTACGAATCATCAAGATCTTTGAATCATGTTGTCGTTGAGCTTCATTTGCAAAGTTGATGACGGTTTGTTGGGTCTCACTCTTCCTCTTGAAGAAGTATACCCAAGTGTATCTTGAATAATCATCTACAATCACCAAGAAATACTTTCTACCCCAAAGACTATCAAAGGATGGAGGCCCAAAGAGATCCATGTGAAGGAGCTCTAACGGTCTTTTTGAGTAGATGATAGTCGTGGGAGGGTGAGCCTTTTCATGTAGCTTTCCTTCAATACAAGCACTGCAAGCACGATCTTTGGCAAAACTAACATTTGTTAGTCCACGGACATGGTCCCCCTTGAGGAGACTTTGCAAAGATGTCATATGGACATGGGCTAACCGGCGATGCCAAAGCCAACCCACATCAACTTTAGCCATTAGGCAAGTCGCAGTCTTAGTGGGTTACTCCGAGAAGTTAACCACATAGAGACCGTTCTCGACATGCCCAACATAGGTTACTTTGGAGTCTTGCTACACAAGAGGGCCACGGTATCAATATCAAAGAATGTGGCAAAACCCATGAGTTCAAGTTAACAAACAGAAAGTAAATTGTATACAAGGGACTCAACAAGCATGCCTTTCTCGATCGTGAGATCATGAGAAACAACAACCTTGCTGTCGGCATACTGGGAATGGGGGTACCCAGACTTGCCTGCTTGCGGCCCAGAGCATGGCTCGCAGGGCGGCCTAGTGTGGCCCAACTTCTTCAGCAACACTCAAGACCCTCGCAAGGGGCAAAGCCTCACGAGGCGGACGACACAGGACATCCCTTGGGGAGGCCTCGCCAGGCCGGCTCGTGAGGATCGGATATATCAAGGCGAGGGGCACCTCGCGAAGTCCTCATGACGTGAGCAGTGATGACTAAAG
This sequence comes from Secale cereale, assembly GCA_902687465.1. NCBI lineage: Eukaryota > Viridiplantae > Streptophyta > Magnoliopsida > Poales > Poaceae > Secale > Secale cereale. The sequence goes on from LR738716.1 coordinate 146,572,017, forward strand.
CCAGGCGGGCGCCAGCGAGCGCAGAGCACCAGTTTCCTCTTCGGTGCTAAAGGAGCAGGTGCAGGCGCGGAGTCCCGAAGCATCAGGCAAAGATTTCCATATCAGTGCAACAAGACCAAGACCAGCAGGACGGCAGGACGGAGGTCATCGCGGAGCCCACGACGGCGTCACCACCAGAGCCTTTGGCAGCAAAGACCACCTTTTGTCAGGATAGCTTGTACTAGCTGTTCCCCTTCAAATTTGGCCGTTGTGGGATACCTTCCCGCACAATATTTGGGAAGAGAACCCTCGCCACTATAAATAGGACCATCCACCACCATTGGGATCATCTCATCAGGGACTGAGTTGATCTCATCTTGAGTTGATCAGATAGAAGGCCACACACATTAAACTCACTCGAGCACAAGAACACCTCTCCCCAGGAGGCAATTCATCCAGGTACTAGTTCTTCCTCTGCCTACCAGGCAATCCACCACACACACTAGATTAGGGTGTTACACCACAACGGTGGCCCGAACCAGTATAAATCTTGTGTCTCTTGTTCATTGGATATAACGAGCTAGGCCTAGAACTATCGAGTAGAAGGGCTACGCGGAAGGAGAGATCTTCGTGTGCACCCTAGAGTTCGAACCTTAAGGATTTTGCCAGAACCCAAAATCCGACATTTGGCACGCCAGGTAGGGGTGTGCTGAGACTTCCCTTCCGTCATTCAGTGCTCCGTCGTTCCAGCAGTCCATGGCCGATGCTCGCAGAGCCCTTGCTGAGCGGCGGGCTGCCCTTGCCGCTCGCGTCACTCAGACCGCTCCTGCCGGCGGACCACCCCGTCTTTCCCCATTGCCTGCTTCCAACGCCACCACCGGTCCGGCGCGGCAAGAACAGCAGGCATCTGCTACTTCTCGAGCTTGCATTGTATTCCCTCGAAGAGGAAAGGGGGATGCAGCACAATAGCGTAAGTATTTCCCTCAGTTTTTGAGAACCAAGGTATCAATCCAGTAGGAGACCACGCGCGAGTCCCTCGCACCTGCACAAACAAATAAGAACTTCGCAGCCAACGCGATAAGGGGTTGTCAATCCCTTTACGGTCACTTACGAAAGTGAGATATGATAGAGATGATAGTTCATATTTTTGGTATTTTAGTTTATAAGAATGGAAAGTAAAAGCGGTAAAAGTAAAGTAGATGTAGATTGATATGTTGAGAATAGACCCGGGGGCCATAGTTTTCTCTAGTGGCTTCTCTCATGATAGCGATATTCTACGGCGGGTAAACAAATTACTGTCGAGCAATTGATAGAAACGCGAATAATTATGAGACTATCTAGGCATGATCATTGTATATGGGCATCACGTCCGAGACAAGTAGACCGACTCGTGCCTGCATCTACTACTATTACTCCACACATCGACCGCTATCCAGCATACATCTAGTGTATTGAGTTCATAAGAACAGAGTATCGCCTTAAGCAAGATGACATGATGTAGAGGGATAAACTCAAGCAATATGATATAAACCCCATCTTTTTATCCTCGATGGCAACAATACAATACGTGCCTTGCCGCCCCTACTGTCACTGGGAAAGGACACCGCAAGATCGAACCAAAAGCCAAGCACTTCTCCCATTTCAAGAACTATAGATCTAGTAGGCCAGACCAAACCAATAATTCGAAGAGACTTGCAAGGATATTATGAGCACACATAAAAAGTTCAAAGAAGAACCAAATATCTTTCGTAGATAACCTTGATCATAAACTCACAATTCATCGGATCTCGACAAACACACCGCAAAAAGAGATTACATCGAATAGATCTCCTCAAAGACCGAGGAGAACTTTGTATTGAGATCTAGAGAGAGAGAAGAAGCCATCTAGATACTAGCTATGGACCCGAAGGTCTGTGGTAAACTACTCACAACTCATGGTGGGGGCGATGATGAAGAACTCTGTGATGGATTCCCCTCCGATGGAGCTCCGGAATAGACTCCAAGATGGGATCTCACGGGAACAGAAGGTTGCGGCGGTGGAATTAGGGTTTTTTCTCTGCTCACGATGGTTTCAGGGTACGTAGACTTATATAGGAGGAAGGAGGGCATCGGGGGGTGCTCGGGGGGCCCACGAGGCAGTGGGGCGCGCCCCCACCCTCGTGGACACCCCGAGGCTCCCCTGACGTGGTTCTGAAGTCCCCCTTGCGTGATTTTCTCCAAAAGTATCTCTCGCGAAGGTTTCATTCCGTTTGGACTCCGTTTGATATTCTTTTTGCGCAAAACCCTGAAACAGGCAAAAAACAGCAATCTGGACTGGGCCTTTGGGTTAGTAGGTTAGTCCCAAAAATGATATAAAAGTGTATGATAAAGCCCATTAAACATCCAAGACTTCATAAATAATAGCATGGAACAATCAAAAATTATAGATACGTTGGAGGCGTATCAAGCATCCCCTAGCTTAATTCCTGCTCGTCCTCGAGTAGGTAAATGATAAAGAAAGAATTTTTCATGTGGAATGCTAACCAATATAGTTTTTCAATGTAATTCTCTTAATTGTGGTATGAATGTTCAGATCTGAAAGATTCAAGATAAAAGTCTATATTGACATAAGAAATAACAATACTTCAAGCATACTAACAAAGAAATCATGTCTTCTCAAAATACTATGGCTAAAGAAAGTTATCCCTACAAAATCATATAGTCTGGCTATGCTCCCTCTTCATCACACAAAATATTCATATCATGCACAACCCCGATTTCAGCCAAGCACTTGTTTTCATACTCTATCTTTTCAAACCTTTCAACTTTCACGCAATACATGAGCGTGATCCATGGATATAGCACTATGGGTGGAATAGAGGAGGTTATGGAGAAGACAAAAAGGAGGGAGATAGTCTCACATCGACTAGGCGTATCAACGGGCTATGGAGATGCCCATCAATAGATATCAATGTGAGTGAGTAGGGATTGCCATGCAACGGATGCACTAGAGCTAAGTATGTATGAAAGCTCAACAAAAGAAACTAGTGGGTGTGCATCCAACTTGCTTGCTCACGAAGACCTAGGGAATTTGAGGAAGCCCATCATTGGAATATACAAGCCAAGTTCTATAATGAAAATTCCCACTAGTATATGAAAGTGACTAAACATGAGACTCTCTATCATGAATAACATGGTGCTACTTTGAAGCACAAGTGTGGAAAAAGATAGTAGCAATTGTCCCTTCTCTCTTTTCTCTCATTTTTTTGGAGGGGCTTTCTCCTTTTTTAATTATTAGCCCCTCTCTATATTTTTTTGGGCCATCTCTTTTTTATTGGCCTTTCCTCACATGGGACAATGCTCTAAAAATGATGATCATCACACTTCTATTACAACTCGAAATTACTACTCGATACAACAACAAGTATGACTCTACATGAATGCCTCCGGCGGTGTACCGGGATATGCAATGAATCAAGAGTGACATGTATGAAAAATTATGCATGGTGGCTTTGCCACAAATACGATGTCAACTACATGATCATGCATGGCAATATGACAATATGATGCGTGTCATATGAACGGAACGGTGGAAACTTGCATGGAAATATATCTCGGAATGGCTATGGAAATGCCATGATAGGTAGGTATGGTGGCTGTTTTGAGGAATAATATGGTGGCTGTTTTGAGGAAGGATAAAGTGGTTTTATGGCACCGGCGAAAGTTGCGCGGTACAAGAGAGGCTAGCAATGGTGGAAGGGTGAGAGTGCATATAATCCATGGACTCAACATTAGTCATAAGAACTCATATACTTATTGCAAAAATCTACGAGTCATCAAAACAAAGCAATCAACGCATGCTCCTAGGGGGGAGGTTGGTAGGAGTTAACCATCGCCCCCCCGACCTCCATACAAAGGTTGGCACTCTACAAATACCTAATGCTCTAACTTCGTCACATAGCGGTTCACCATACGTGCATGATACGGGAATCACTAACCTTAACACAAGTATTTCTCAATTTAATAATAACTCCACTAGCATGACTCTAATATCACTATCCTCATATCTCAAAACAATTATCAAGTATCCAACATCTCATCATATTCAATGCACTTAGTGTGAATTTTTTTACTACATTGACATTGGATGTCTATCATGTGAAGACTAGTTTTATTAGCCTAAACACACTGCCATGCTGTTTTAATAGACTCTCAAATAGATATAAGTGAAGCATGAGAGTTCAACAATTTCTACAAAATATTACCACCACCGTGCTCTAAAAGATATAAGTGAAGCACTAGAGCAAAAACTATTCAACTCAAAAGATATAAGTGAAGCATGCAGAGTGTTCTAACAATTTCTAGGCCATATTTAACTCTCTCAAATAGGTGTGTCCAGCAAGGAAGATTGTGACAAACTAACAAGCAAATACTCAAATTATACAAGATGCTCCAAGCAAAACACATAACATGTTGCGAATAAAAATATAGCTCCAAGTATTGTTACCGATGGATGAAGATGAAAGAGGGGATGCCTTCCCGGGGCATCCCCAAGCTTAGGCTTTTGATTATCTTGAATTTACTTGGGGTGCCATGGGCATCCCCAAGCTTAGGAATTTGCTACTCCTTGTTCCATAGTCCATCAAAGCAATACTCAAAACTTGAAAACTTCACAACACAAAACTTAGACAAAAATTCTCGTGAGCTTTGTTAGTATAAGAAAGCAAACCACTACTCAAAGGTGCAGCAATGAATTCATTCTTTGTTTATAATGGTGTTAAAACTACTGTATTCCAACTTCTCTATGGTTCATACTTCCCAATACTACTCATAGATGCATTGAAATAAGCAAAACAACACACGAAAAACAGAATCTGTCAAAAACAGAACAATCTGTAGTAATCTGCAGGTTTCGCCTACTTCTGGAACTCCAAAAAATTCAAACTAAATTTGTAAATTTGCGTAATTTTTCACCTAAGCATATGCAAAAATAATGAACTAAATAGCACGCTCCAGTAAAATCTGAAGACCACTTTATCCAGCGCTAACGATTCTGTTTTTCACAGCAAGATCACATAAACTTCACACAAGTCTTCCCAAAGGTTCTACTTGGCAAAAACACGAAACAAAACATGAAACCACATCTAATAAGAGGCTAGATGCAATATTTATTCCCTAACAGCAACAAAAACAAAAAATATAAAGTTGGGTTGCCTCCCAACAAGCGCTATCGTTTTACGCCCCTAGCTAGGCACGATACAAGATAGATCTAGGTATTGCCATCTTTGGAAGGCAATCCATAAGTGGCTCTCATGATAGATTCATATGGTAATTTGATTTTATTTCTAGGAAAGTGTTCCATGCCTTTCCTTAATGTCAGGGATATTACTACTAGGTATAAACCGTCCAGGAGGGGCCGGTTTATATCTATCAAATATTACTTCTACCGAAGCCCAACGGAGCATGGAACATGACGCTTTACTTCAGAAGGCTTAAAGCCCAAAAGGTGTTAGGGCCCATGATTTGTAAACCGCGATACGGCGTGTAACTTGTGATGTAAGATAGGAAAGATAGAGACCGAGCCGGACACGTTTATGAGCCGGCTTCAGGACTCTGTAAACCGGACCAGGTGTCACCTCGTGTATATAAAGGGATGACCCGGCGACGGTTCAAGGGGAGAACAATAGCTCGAGACACAGGCAAGCATATTCGCTCCTTGTTCATCGAAAACCTAGCAATATTACACCAAACTAGACATAGGCTTTTACCTTCATCGAAGGGGCCGAACTAGTATAAAACCCTTGCATCCTTGTCTGCTTTAACCCCTTTAAGCTAACCCATAGCGATGGCCACACGACTAAGTCCTTTTGCTAGGACATCTGCTGTGACAAAACCATGACAATTGGCGCCCACCGTGGGGCTATCACACGATGGTTTCAAGTTCTTGAAGGGCAGCTTTGAAGGACTCAAGGGCTATGCAGTGGGCCGAATGACTAAAAGTCGTCACGACAAGATCTACATCGACGATGCAGGCTGGGGCACCGAGGCCGATTCAATCGAATACGGGTACCGGGCCCCCTTTGGCGGCATCCACATCTTCATCGGCTAGATCGGCGAACCGTGCCTTGAGCCGGACATCTTCCCCAACATCGTCGAGTCGGCTCAGCGTGCGAGACCTGCCCGGATTCGGCCGACCGTGAAACACGTTTTTGTCGGAGCGGTTCATGGAGCGCAAGCTGAAGATGAATCGGATTCCGGTGGCGAGACCGTTGTTTATTCCGGCGACGAGTCGTCCTCGAGAGAAACGGAATCTTTGTATCTGTTGCAGGATGGCCGGTCTGGGGGCTGTTCCGATGGCGATAGTATTCTGGACCCCTGGATCCGCCAAACCGGGTCGCGGTATTCATGGCCGGATCGCAACCTGTGCAACAATCTTCGACTGCAGCGACATTAACATCGGACCTAGCGGCAGCAGTGGCTAGGGCTGGTGGCCCGGTTCAGTCACCGGTTCAGGTGTTAACTGCCTTAGTTGACAAGTTGACGGTGCTGTTAACTGCAGAGGTGGCCCAGGCCAATAAGGAACATCACGATGCAGAAGTTGCTCAGATGAAGGGCCAGATAGATCAGGAAAAATTGGACTTAGCTGCTGAGAATACCAGGATGGTTGCAAGGCAGGCCGGGCTAGATGCTCAGGCTTACCGGCTCATGTTGGATCGAACTGCTTCGCGTGATGTCATGAGGAGAAGACAACAATCCCGCCTGCCGCTGGTTTACGAGGCGAGGAACCTTTTCAATAGGCCAGGAGCAGGAACCAGTAACCAGCCGGAGATAAACCAGGGAGGAGTGCCTGGCACGGGAGCGTCAGTCCAGCCACATGCCGCGGAGTCAACACGCCAGGTCGTTCCATCACCGCACGTACCTACCCCTCCTGGTTATTACTCCAACCCATTGGATAACATAGTTGCCGCCGCTTCATGACTGGCCGCTCTTCCCATTGAAGGAGCATCCCCTATAGCGGTGGAGGCACGACGGGCTAGGGAATTTCTGGAGCCCGCTTTAACTCAACAACAAGCTTATTCTCACAATCGCGAGAGGATTCACTCCACCCCTCGCCCAAGCCGGAGCTATAGCAGGCACCTGGAGGAACCAGCTGTGTCGAGCAGCGCACGAAAACGTAATCCGCCGCGGAAGGATAACCCGATGGGGGGAGATGCAAATGCTCAAGACATAGTGGATCTGGGCAGGCAGCGCCGGGAGGCCGAGTTAGCAGTGCAGTACGAAGCCCGTCAGCCGATGCCGGTTCGTCCATCCACCACAATTGAACCAGGGGTTACGTCTAGCTCCTTGGGAGTGCCGTGTCTCACCCCCGCTTTACGCAACGTAAGGCTGCCCAAGGACTTTAAAGGACCGCGCAAGGTGCCCAACTATACTGTGGATCTGTCCCCTGAAGCCTGGGTGGAAAGCTACGAGATGACAATGGAGATGCCTAATGTGGATGTGCGGCGTGTGCGAAGTACTTCACCATGATGCTGGAGGGCACGGCTCACGCCTGGCTGAAAGGATTACCGCAGAATTCCATTGGATCATGGGTCGAATTACGATGCCGGTTTATCAATAACTTCAAAGACACATGTAAGCAGCCCATGTCCATTGTAGACTTAGCGGCCTGCGTTCAAGGGGAAAACAAATCAACTAGTCATTGGGTGCGTCGGGTGTCAGAGATGTTACACTCCTCAGACCGCATCAATCCGGACACAACAATAGTTACATTAGAGGGCAACTGCCGGTTTGAACCTCTGAAGCTGAAGCTGGGACGGCTCAACGTCATTGTGATGACATGGGGACACTCATGGGGGCCCTGGTGAAGTATGCAGATTCGGATAGTGCCAAATATCCAGAGTCTGATGATGAGAAGTCAGGGAAAGCAAAGAAGAACGGTAAAGCGCCGCATCCTGGCCCGACGAGTCAAGGATATAGTGGTAAGCGTATAGAGGATAATAGTTCAGATTTTTTGGCTAACACTAATGCTCAGGAGAATGGCCAGCGCAGTAAGGGCAGACCGCCCCCACGGGGTGGGAGACCGCCTATTAATCTAGAACGCCAGATGAACATACATTGCCCGAGGCACGGTACGCAGGAAAAGCCAGCTACGCACCTCTGGAAGGACTGCTTTATTATGAAGGAAATCATGAACCGGTCCCAATATGATCATGGACCATCCAGTGGTTCAGGCCCTGGTTTTCACGGGCCGGGTTATCAAGGCGGAGGAACCGGTTCAGGGTTCCAAGGTAACCAAAACAGTCACCAGCAACCAGAATGTGCACAATCAGCATAACCAGCAACACGACTAGGGTGGTTTTAACAATCAGGGCAATCAACATCAACAACAACAGTCAGGCTATCAGAGTAATCCAAAGCAGTTGAGTAGTGGGCAGTATCATGTTTTCACCACAAGCCTATGTAAACGTGAGCAGAAAGTTTACAAGAGGGCAGTGCATTCCGTTGAACCGGCGGTGCCAAGCTATTTGCGCTGGTCAGAACAACCCATTGTGTGGAGTCGAGAGGATCATCCGCCCCGGGTTGATAATCCGGGTCAGCTGGCTCTAGTTGTGGCACCTCAGGTTGGGGGCTATAAGTTCACCAAGGTGCTTATGGATGGAGGAAGCATCATCAATATTCTGTATTACGAGACTTTTCGTCGCATGGGGTTGACAGACAAAAAGCTTCGGCAGTCCAACACTGTTTTTCACGACGTAGTGCCTGGTAAATCGGCATATCCGGTCGGTAAGATAGATTTGGAGGTCACCTTTGGAGATGAGCAGGACTCGAGGTCCAAAACTTTGACCTTTGAAGTGGTGAAGATCAAGAGCTCGTATCATGCCCTGTTCGGGCGGTCGGTTTATGCTAAATTCATGGCGAGGCCTTGTTATATTTATCTGCAGCTCAAGATGCCGGGTCACAAGGGAACCATCACGGTCCATGGGAGCCGCAAGATTGCTTTGGAGTGCGAGGAAGGTGATGCAGCTTATACTGAGGCGGTTTGTGCAACTGAGGAGCTGAAATTTTATAAAGATAATGTTGATCCGGCATATATGTCTCCGCTGAAGGAACCAACCACAGAGCATGATCCGGCCTTGAAGTTCAAATCAGCTGATGAGACCAAGCAGGTTGACTTTGTTCCTGGCGATTCATCCAAATAGTTCACCATCAGTGCTAACCTAGATCCGAAATAGGAAAGCGCGCTCATCGAGTTCATCCGTGAGAATCAGGACATTTTTGCATGGAAACCTTCTGACATGCCAGGTGTACGGAGGGAACTCGCTGAGCACACTCTCAATATTGATCCCAAGTTTAAACCAGTTAAACAGTTTCTCCGCCGCTTCAACGAAGAAATGCGCAAGGCAATTGGTGAAGTGGCTAGGCTCTTGGCGGCAGGCTTTATAATTGAGGTGTTTCATATGGAGTGGCTGGCTAATCCGGTGCTGGTGCTTAAGAAGAACGACACTTGGCGAATGTGTGTTGATTACACAGACCTGAACAAAGCTTGCCCAGCTGATCCCTTTGCCCTCCCTCGTATTGATCAAATCATTGATGCTACGGCGGGTTGTGAGCGCTTAAGTTTTTTGGATGCATATTCCGGTTATCATCAGATCAAGATGGCAGTTAAGGACCAGGAGAAGACGGCCTTCTTAACTCCCTTTGGGGCCTTCTGCTACGCGTCTATGCCTTTTGGGCTCAAGAGTACCGAGGCGACGTATCAACGTTGTGTGCAGAATTGTCTTCACGGACAGATTGGGCGGAATGTTCACGCTTATGTAGACGACATTGTGGTAAAATCTAGAAAAGAGGAAACGTTGATAGCTGACCTAAAGGAAACTTTCGATAATCTCCGAGTCTATAAGATGATGCTTAATCCGGCCAAATGCGTTTTCGGTGTTTCGGCTGGCAAACTCCTGGGGTTCTTGGTGCCCAACAGAGGAATCGAAGCTAATCCGAAGAAGATCAAGGCGATTACATCCTTGGCTAAACCGGCGTGCATCAATGATGTTCAACGCTTGGCGGGCCGCATTGCAGCGCTCAGCCGGTTTATCAGTCGTTTGGGGGAGAAGGCTATCCCGCTTTATCAGATGATGAAGAAGACAAATCATTTTGTGTGGAGTGATGCTGCTGATGCTGCATTCGAGGATTTGAAGAAGCAATTGGCAGAGCCGCCGGTCCTTGCTGTACCAGTTGATAATGAGCCGCTGTTGCTATACGTGGCTGCCAATGCCTGAGCAGTAAGCGTTGCCATCGTGGTAGAGCGCAAGGAGGCAGGAGAAGAATATCCGGTTCAACGGCCGGTTTACTACATCAGCGAAGTGCTCATCGAGTCGAAGCAGAGATCCCGCATTGGCAGAAGTTGGTATATGGAGTCTTCATGGGAAACCGGAAATTGAAGCAATACTTTCAGGGCCATCCAATCATAGTGGTCAGTTGAGCCCCTCTGGGCGATATAATCCAGAACAGAGAAGCAACATGCCGGGTTGCAAACTGGGCCATTGAACTTAGTCCTCACGGATTGAAGTATATACCTCGTACTGCAATCAAATCTCAAGCACTGGTGGACTTCATCAACGATTGGACAGAGTTGCAAGCACCAGAGGAAAAGCCGGATCATACGTATTGGACTATTCACTTTGATGGATCCAGGCAATTGGAGGGCTCGGGGGCTGGAGTCGTATTAACTTCCCCACGAGGTGATAAGTTCTGTTATGTCCTCCGTTTAATGTTCCCTTGTACTAACAATGCAGCTGAGTATGAAGCTCTCCTCCATGGTTTGCGGATGGCTAAAGAGATGAATTTAAGTCGGGTTAAATGTTTCGGCGATTCAGACCTAGTGGCTCAACAAGTGTCTGGTAAGTGGGATTCCAAAGATCCGCTTATGGCAGCATATCGACATGAGGTGGACGCTGTTGCTGGACACTTCAAGGGTTATCAGGTGGACCATGTAGACCGGCGAAAAATGAAGCGGCCGATGTGTTAAGCCGGCTGGGTTCTCAACGTAAACCGGTTCCACCCAATGTCTTTCTGGACGTATTGCATAGTCCGTCGGTGAAATTACCTTCAGAAGAGGACTTGGCTGTTCCTGGTCCAGAGGCTCAATTGGTAGCGGCGCTTCATGTTATTCTGGATTGGAGGGTCCCTTACCTGGCGTACATGAATCGAGGTGAGTTACCAGAAGATGAAGTCTTGGCTAGACAGATAGTCTGGCGATCTAAATCAATGACTATTGTCAATGGAGAACTACATCATTGCAGCGTCTCTGGGGCGTTTCAACGTTGTGTATCGCCAAATGAAGGCCGTGATATTCATAGAGAGATCCACGAAGGAGATTGTGGTCATCATGCCGGTTCAAAATCTCTGGTGGCTAAAGCTTTTTGTCATGGGTTCTGCTAGGTGACGGCTCACGCCGATGCAGAGGACTTGGTCAGAAAATGTGATGCTTGCCAGAAGTTCTCACGGCGTGCTCATATACCGGCTCAAGAATTGAGGATGATTCCAATTACTTGGCCATTTGCGACTTGGGGGCTTGACATGGTCGGACCCTTTAAAAGATCTTTAGATAAGAAGACTCACCTTCTGGTGGCGGTGGATAAGTTTACCAAGTGGGTTGAGGCGGAACCAGTCAGCAAGTGTGATGCGGCAACGACGGTTCAATTCATCAAAAAGGTGATTTTCCGGTTTGGCTTTCCACACAACATTATAACTGATAATGGTACCAATCTATCCAAGGGGGCTATGGAGGAGTTCTGTCAACGAGAGCACATCCACCTTGATGTATCATCAGTAGCTCACCCTCAATCCAATGGTCAAGCTCAGAGAGCCAATCAAGAGATCTTGAGAGGCATTAAACCCCGGCTTATGGTCCCTTTGCAGAGGACGCCGGGTTGTTGGGTGGAGGAATTACCCTCTGTGTTATGGAGCATCAACACCACACCTAACAGATCTACAGGTTACATACCTTTCTTCATGGTATATGGAGCTGAAGCAGTCCTCCCTAGTGGGTGGCGGCTTACGTCGAAGCTGATAACAAGAAGGCACGACAAGATGCGTTGGACCGGCTGGATGAGGAACATGACACGACAGCAGCTCGATCAGCGATTTAGCAGCAAGATCTGCGCCGATACCACAGTCGCCGGGTTAAAACCAGAACGTTTCAAGAAGGAGATCTAGTGCTCCGGCTCATCCAAGACCAGACAGATACGCACAAGCTATCCCCGCCCTGGGAAGGACCCTTTGTGGTCAGCAAGAATCTACATAACGGATCATACTACCTCGTCGACGTTCGAGAACACAAGGACTCACGTACTGTGGAGGAAGAGACCCGACGGCCGTGGAACATCGCTCTTCTTCGACCTTACTACACCTGTGCCATAGGCTCCGCTTTATGTACATAAATTTGCAATGTATATATTATGAGCAATATAATAAACCGGCGTCCCCGATAAAGCGGGGTATCTGCTGCTTTTTCATAAGAGTTTGTCACATGGGGGCTTCTGTGTGCAAAGGAGTTCCTATGGCCTCTTAAACCGGCTACTAGACCAAGACCATCATAAGAGCATAGCTCTAGTTGCTTCGGTAATCCGGCTATCAAAGCCCACATGATGATGAGGGGCAAAAGAGAGTTCGCTGCATGGCACAATTCAAACATAGGCACCCGATGAGCATAGCTCAAATGCTACCCGGGGGCTCCTGATGCATAGCATCAACGAGTTGACAACCCTTGTAGTAGGCTATCAAGCCATGGCATGGAAGCCTGGTGTATACACCTAAAACCCCGGATTAGCCTGCCTGCATTAAGTAAGTCACTCCGCCCAGGTAAACCTGGTATGACCCGTCGAACGTATACACAAGTCAATCGTTTATAGACCCTGAACTTGGTAACGTTAAATTGACGATTGGTTAAGGATTGAGGTCCATCTTAACAGGCTTTGTGAAATGGTTAATTCAGTAGCCTGACAGCTCATAAAAATCCTTGAATTTGGAGCCTGGCAGCTCGTAAAAAGCCTCGACTACATGGTTTTATTTGACAAAGTCTCTTTTGATATTTGCTTGAAATTTTTATCTTCAAGGTCATTGGTGTTGTAGGGTGGAACCCTAGGTGGAGATCTTTCACGAATTGGAGGGGAATCCCCAAGAACAAGAAGGACACAAGGGAAGAACACAAGAGAAACACTCAAGAACAAGTCCAATCACACATCCACTAGACTCACAAACACATGAGATCCACAAGGTACACGAACAATCAAAGGGAAATAAGATACATGGTAGAATTCATCCCAATCCTATGAGGAGAGAGGTCTTGACAATCCACGAGGATTCTTCTCCCGTGGGAGGTCTCGACAATCCACAAGGATTCTTCTCCCGTGGGAGGTCTTGCATCCACTAGGGATCTTCTCCAAGGTGGAGGTAGTCTCACTCTCTCAAGAGGAGAAGGTAGGAGCAAAGCTCACATACAAATGAGCTATCATATTCGCTAAACCTAGAAAGGAGGTGGAGGTGGTCTATTTATAGTCTTAGCCACGAAGGGGTAAGTGGCGAGGGATACAAGGCCAAAGGCCGACGGCTGCACACAGGCAGGACGGTAGTACCGGACCTCGGGCGGTAGTACCGCTTGGGAGCGGTAGTACCGCTTGTAAGCGGTAGTACCGCTTGTGAGCGGTAGTACCGCCCGTTCTAGACTGGACAGGCCATTCTTCTTCCGTCTTCGCTTCCACGCTTCCCTCGCTGATGGTGTAGGCGTTCCTTGGCGCTTGCACTCCTCCTCGTCCGTGAAGCTCCGACAATACCTATGCATGCACACGAGTGGAGTGTCAAGTAGTATACCATCCTCGAAGGGGTCAAGTGAACACGTGTAAAGGAGATGATTCACCTTTATGTATGAGAAGTAGAGGTCGCACGTGTCACTTTCCAAACGGACTCTTGACATGGTGATGTCCTTAGGATGCTCCGCATCAATTGGTGTTTATCCAAGTCCATTGATTCAGGGAGTGGATGACTATAAGTTGCCACTACAATGCACCAACGTTTACAGAACCTGGTCTGGTTTGATTATAAATCGTCAGTACTGTCTACAGTTAAACCGGAGTTTATCATAACCCGGTACGGTTCCATCATGAATCGACACATGATCAAGGGAGTCATCAACACTTGCAACTTGGATCATTATCTTTACTACCGATTATTGATTAAAGGCCAGTAGCGCAAAACTTAATCACATGTATGATATATGTTTCATATTTTATATACAGTTCAGGTTATAAACCTAGACCATGTATTTGGGCATCATGACCCGTCCGGCGATAAACCGCCAGGACACTTTAAACTTTGTCTTATGCAGAAACAGGTGGAATAAACTGTTTAAAACATCATAAGCAGTAAGAATTATGAAGTTGCCAAATGAAGCAATGCCATACAAAGGAGAATATGCGTGACAACATAAAGTGTTTCAGCTATCCTATTACAAGGCGCTGGATAGCCCAAAAGAATATCTATCTTTTGTTTAAAGTGCTGGGACATAATATTTAAACCGGCACCGGTTTAGGACTCTGCGTCAGCTCGACCTGAAGGTTGTGGATTGTCCTGCTTTGACTCCCCGTCATTCTCTTCTAGCTGCTAGAAGTCAGTGGTTGCCCAATCGATCTTGGTCAGTGCTTTGAAAAGAGCTTCATCGCTCACGAGTTCAGACGGATCAATATCAGGAACATAAGTGTGCTTACGGACGAGAGGGATAAGATCTTCCACATCGTAAGCCGGAGGGTCGACCCGCACGTTCTCAGCATTATAACCCGAATGATAACGAGACAGATCAACCTCATCAGATAGTTTGCTCGCCAGAGGCTGCATTTCTCTTGTTAAAGCACGCAAGTCGCTGTTTGTGAATGCTGATCCATCCTCCTTCATGCTGGGGTAGCCGTTCATCACTTCTGCCGGATCAAGGTCGGGCACCCAAGCTTTCGCTCGAGTTAAGGCAATGAAGGCACCCGCCCTTGCCGATGATTTCTTCAGCTCTACGAGGCGAGCAGGTAGCATGGATAACTTTTCCAAAGTGCCCTTGATCGTTGTGGGAGCCGGTTTACTGTGAGAAGCAGTGCAGACAATTCTCTGAGCGCCGGAATACAACTGCTCTACAAGAGTGTATGCGGCCTTCAACTTTTTCCGCATATCAGTGCCGAGATGAGCAATACATTTTCCTGCATCAAAGAGTGTGAGTTAAACCGGAAAGTGCAGAACTACCATATTAAGGATTATGTTAACAACACTTACCAAAGATAGCAGTCGTGATGGCATTTATCTGCTGCTTTAAACCAGACAATTCTTCTGTCACTGGATTAAGAGCAGCCTCTGCATCAGTTGCCCTTTTCTCCAAGGTGGCTCTTTCAGCATCCCAATCCGATCGTTCCTTTTCAAGGTCCTTCCTCAGCTTTTCTATATTCGCTAAAGCAAGTGTCAGCTCATCTTTGACTTTGGAAGCGGCGGTTTCTTGAAACTTCAGAGTATCCTGGAGCTCGGCCACTTCAGAATTTTTCTTATTTAAGTCAGTCTGCCAAGATGAGAGCATATTATATATTCATGAGACATTTTTAAGTAAAGTCCCAAGCACATAAAAAGTTATACACTTAGCACTTGGGGGCTAATGTGTATTTGCAGTTAAACAGACATTTTTCAGTAAAGTCCCAAGCATATAACAAAGTTATACACTTGGCACTCGGGGGCTAATGTGACATTGTTCATAACATATTACAAACTGAAGTCCCAGTTCATCCTAAAGGATTAAACCGGCCCTTGGGGGCTACGATGGAGTAAAGACAAGCTACAAGACTTACGCATGAATAGAGTACAAGTTAAAGCAGAAAGTTACCTCATAAGGCTCCTTCATCATGTTTACTAAACCGGCTTCATGATCACGTCTAGTGTACAGCCGGTTTAGATAACCGGAATGGAGTTCTTGGGCACTGAGCTGAGCGTAATTGGACAAGTCAGTACTCCATTTTTCTTTGTCCTTGCCAGAAATTTCATCCTTCGCAGTATGCTTGGACAAAGCGACAGGTTCACTAGGAGCAGTGTAGCCGATTCCAGTGATCTCAACTTCTTCAGTTGAAGCAGCCGTGTGTTTAGCCGGGCTAGCAGGAGCAGTGCTGGCTCAGACAGGATTGGCCGAATCAACGTCACGATCCATTGGAGCACTCCCTTGATCAACAAAAGCTTCACGATCCATGGGAGGAGGATCATCATACAAAGTGTCAACGTTTGCTTCAGTAAGATCAGGATCCTTTGCCGGTTCAAGAATCTCGTCATCACCTACCGGCTTATTCAGGTTGGCCTTTTTACTAGGCTTGGGCTTACTGCAAAGGTTAACGGTGACGTAAATCAGAAGAGTCAAGACAGAGATTAAACCGGCCAAATGAAAAAACTTACCCAGGAACAGTCTTAAGAGGAGGAATCTGCGTGGCCGTTGATTCGCCAGAAGACGAATGAGGAGTTTCCTGATAATTCGAATCAGACGGATTAAGAGGCTGTCGAATATGACCCTCTTTGGGATAAAGAGTGTCTGGAGTGTATAAAACCTCTGAGCGACGCCTCCGGGCCGGTGTGTGTGGTAAACCGGTGGACTCAATGGCATGGCCACTGTGCCGCGTGGTGCGGCGAGCTTCATGTTGCTTTTTCTTCAAAAGAAAGTTTGGGTCCAAGTAAGCGAAAGGGTGAGAAAATTGTACTTTCCGGCTTGCTCGACGAATTTTTGGTGTTGGTAGAGGTTCTGAACCGGAAGAAAGAGTAATTACCTCAACATCATCCACTTTGCTGCCTTCAGCGTGTCCCTGGGTACAGTCATTGTTAATAAAATGCAAGTAAAGAAAGTCAAGAGAGTCAAGTAGTACCTCGGAGGCCGGTTCATCATCCTACGGATTGGACTCAGACACATCAGTAGTTTTCTTCTTGACGTTCTTCTTAACAGCTTTGGTTTTTTGGCGAGGCACCTTCGCCGGTTTATCCTGGGCCTTCCTCTTCCAGAATGGGTCATTACCCTGTTGAAGATTATGAAATCATTCAGAAGGAGTATTAAAAACAGACGGGAAATAAGGCAAAAATGAGGCAGAGAAAAACTTTACCGATGGCGGTTTGTTGTATTCGCAGAAGGGAGCCAATCCGGTTTGACTGCAAGTTTCCACCGGTTCATTCAGCAGTTTCTTGACAGACTCGTTGACCTCATTTTCTGATAGCACCGCTTATGTATGGCGCAGAGGATCTTTGGGGTTTCCAGTATACTCGCACATTAAACCGGAACGCCAGCTTAGCGGGAGAATACTCCAAGAAATCCAACAACGAACGAAATCAACTCCTGTTAAGCCATTGGCGGTGAAGGCTCGAAGCTTTGAGAGCTGAGGAGCATATTTGGCCCGTTCTTGGGCGCTTAGACGTTGAGGAAAGGGATGGTCCTCCTTAAGACGGTGGGAACGATAACCCGGCAGCGGATTCTCATTTTCCGGAGAGGTATCTGGACAATAGAACCAAGTTTGATTCCACTCTTTAGGGTGGCTGTGGTGATTGGCGTGAGGAAAACTAACATCCTTTCTCTTCTGAATTGACGTCCCGCCGAGCTTAGTGTTTGGACCGTCAGAAAATTCCGTGCGACGGTTCAGATGGAAGAAATCCCGGAATAACTCAACTGATGGTTCCTCTTACAAATAAGCTTCACAGAAAACTTGGAAATTGCATATGTTGGACACATAATTGGCCCAATGTCTTGAGGATGGAGTTTAAAATCAGCTAGCACATCACATAATGACTTTGACCCGGGAGGACTGAATCCCCGGGCTAAATGATCAAGGAAAACAATAACTTCTCCCTCTTTGGGTTTTGGAGGAAATTCTGATCTGGGGACTCTCCAGTGAAGGACATTTTTTGGGCCCAAAGCACCAACTTCAGCCCGGTTTTGTAATTCTTTCTCAGTAATCCGGGATTGAACCCATTTGCAGGAGGTGAACCGCTTGGCTTGCTTTGCCATTTGAAAGAAAAACTGAAAATAGCGAAGCACCGGTTTACGATTTGTGCATAATTGAACCGATAGTGTTTGGAAGGTACTTACAGACGGCGGTTTAAGCTGGGGCCTAATGGTATCTACCGGTTTATAGTTTTTTCTAAAAGCTAAACCACCAACAAGAATATGAAAGATGCAGATATGAAAATCATGGAGAAACAGGTTTGGTACAAACAGTGATGAAGCCATGGATCTACAACATGTTAGAAATTCAGAAATATTCAGTTTTATATTCAACGGACGCAACAAGGGCCTTAAACAGATGCAATCTAAACTAGTACTATTGGAGGAAATAAAGGCATACTAACGAAGCGGGATTACTGCTACGGCGGTGAGATGAGAGGAGTGGATCTACACTAATTAATGGAGCCATGACGAAGAACTACGAAGAATAGTGCCTACCCGTAAGCTCTTGTTGAGAAGAAACCCTAATGAGATCTATGTGTGGAGAAAGAAAGAACTTACCCGAGTCAACGGATGCAGCGGCCAAGGCTTGATGAAGATGCAGAGCTCGACGGCGGCGGCGATGCTTGTGCACGAGCAGGTGCGAGGAAGAAGAAGAGGCAAAGGAGCAAAGGGGAAAAGGAGATGCCCCTCTGCCCTATTTATAAGCTGAAAGATAAAACGGCAGGCGCGGGAATCGAGGAGCCAAAAATGTGGATATGGGATGATACTGTCGCCTCGATCTTTGAAGCTTTTAATGAGTAAAAATATAAAATAGGTACAAGTATTTAATGAAGTAGGTGACGTCACGACGGTTTAACGTGATCCGGGAAGATGACGTCACAACGGTTTATGAAGCAGTTGAAGTTACGAAAGGTGAGATCCTTACAAGACGTTGAAGATTGACATGAACAGGTTCAAATCAATCTGAGGCCTAATGTCAGGGATATTACTACTAGGTATAAACCGTCCAGACGTTCAAGATTGACATGAACAGGTTCAAATCAATATGGGATGATATGACGCTTTACTTCAGAAGGCTTAAAGCCCAAAAGGTGTTAGGGCCCATGATTTGTAAACCGCCATACGACATGTAACTTGTGATGTAAGATAGGAAAGATAGAGACCGAGCCAGACAAGTTTATGAGCTGGCTTCGGGACTCTGTAAACCGGACCGGGCGTCACCTCGTGTAAATAAAGGGACGACCCGGCGACGGTTCAAGGGGAGAACAACAGCTCGAGACACACGCAAGCGTATTCGCTCCCCGGTCATCGAAAACCTAACGTTGGCTTTTACCTTCATCGAAGGGGCCGAACTAGTATAAAACCCTTGCGTCCTTGTCTGCTTTAACCCCTTTAAGCTAACCCGTAGCGATGGCCTCACGACTAAGTCCTTTTGCTAGGACATCTGCCGTGACAAAACCACGACACTTAATGGAAATTGGAATCTAATATTTCCTTCCTTCATATCAATAATTGCACCAATCGTTCTAAGGAAAGGTCTACCAAGAATAATAGGACATGAAGGATTGCAATCTATATCAAGACCAATGAAATTAACGAGCACATAATTCCTATTGGCAACAATAAGAACATCATTAATTCTTCCCATAGGTTTCTTAATAGTGGAATCCGCAAGATGCAAATTTCATGGAACCCTAGCAAATCACACAAAGTTTTTGGGATAGTGGAGACACTTGCACCCAAATCACACAAAGCATAGCATTCATGATCTTTTATTCTTATTTTTATAGTACAATCCCACTCATCATCAAGCTTTCTAGGGATAGAAACTTCTAACTCAAGTTTTTCTTCATAAGATTGCATCAAAGCATCAACTATGTGTTTGGTGAAACCTTTATTTTGACTATAAGCATGCGGAGAATTTAGCACGGATTGCAACAAGGAAATAGAATCAATCAAAGAGCAATTATCATAATTGAATCCCTTGAAATCCAAGGTAGTGGATTCATCACTATGCAAAGTTTTAATCTCTTCACTCCCACTTTTAGCAATTTTAGCATCAAGATCTAAAAACTCCGAATCATTGGGACACCTTAAAGCAGAATCATCTCCAATCCTATCTTCATCAAGATTTATACTAGAAAACAAGGATATAATAGGAGACACATCAATAACTTTTAGATCTTCATCTTTATTTTTATGCTCTTCCGGTTTAGCAGCCATCTTATTGATCAAGGTGGACTGTTTATCCAAAATTTGGGCAATTAAGTTCTCAAGATGAGCAAACTGAGATTTCAAGCCATAAAATTCCTTAGACATATCATCAAGGTCTTTATTCATATACTCCATAAACTTTTTCTGTTCTTTAAGCTCACTTCTGAAAAATTCATTATGCTCAAATTGTATAGTCGTAAAATGTCTAACTTTGTTTTCAATCTCCTCCAGCCTCTTGAGGTGAGGGTCAACACTAATAGGGAGAGCCATGGTGACAAGCAAGCAAGCAACACACAAGCAAACAAGAAGCAAGCGAACGATAAACACACGGCGGAAGAAGGGCAAATAAAACGGCAAGGGTGAAGTGGGGGAGAGGAAAACGAGAGGCAAAAAATGTAATGCGAAGGATAAGGGTTTGTGATAGGTACTTGGTATATGACTTTTGCGTAAGCCGCTCCAGCAACGGCGCTAGCAATTCTTCTTGCTACTTCTCGAGATTGCGTTGTATTCCCTCGAAGAGGAAAGGGACATGCAACACAGTAGCGTAAGTATTTCCCTCAGTTTTTGAGAACCAAGGTATCAATCCAGTAGGAGAGCACACGCGAGTCCCTCGCACCTGCACAAACAAATAAGAACGTCGTAGCCAACGCGATAAGGGGTTGTCAATCCCTTTACGGTCACTTACGAAAGTGAGATCTGATAGTTTATATTTTTGGTATTTTAGTTTATAAGAACAGAAAGTAAAAGCGGTAAAAGTAAAGTAGATATAGATTGATATGTTGAGAATAGACCCGGGGGCCATAGTTTTCTCTAGTGGCTTCTCTCATGATAGCGATATTCTATGGCGGGTAAACAAATTACTGTCGAGCAATTGATAGAAAAGCAAATAATTATGAGACTATCTAGGCATGATCATTGTATATAGGCATCACGTCCAAGACAAGTAGACCGACTCCTGCCTGCATCTACTACTATTACTCCACACATCGACCGCTATCCAGCATGCATCTAGTGTATTGAGTTCATAAGAACAGAGT
>LR738716.1:146593528-146642847 GCA_902687465.1 Secale cereale
GAGGAAGGAGGGCATCAGGGGGGGGGGGCACGAGGCAGGGGGCGCGCCCCCCACCCTCGTTGACACCCCGAGGCTCCCCTGACGTGGTTCTCAAGTCCCCCACGCGTGATTTTCTCCAAAACTATCTCTCGCGAAGGTTTCATTCCGCTTGGACTCCGTTTGATATTCTTTTTCTGCAAACCCTGAAACAGGCAAAAACATCAATTTGGACTGGGCCTTTGGGTTAGTAGGTTAGTCCCAAAAATGATATAAAAGTGTATGATAAAGCCCATTAAACATCCAAGACTTCATAAATAATAGCATGGAACAATCAAAAATTATAGATACGTTGGAGGCGTATCAAGCATCCCCTAGCTTAATTCCTGCTCGTCCTCGAGTAGGTAAATGATAAAGAAAGAATTTTTGATGTGGAATGCTAACCAATATAGTTTTTCAATGTAATTCTCTTAATTGTGGCATGAATGTTCAGATCTGAAAGATTCAAGATAAAAGTCTATATTGTCATAAGAAATAACAATACTTCAAGCATACTAACAAAGCAATCATGTCTTCTCAAAATACTATGGCTTGTTGGTTTTCTCTCCGATTAATCTCTCCGGCGTGCTCTCAGGACCCCATTGGTACCCATCTTGGATGGGTTCTTCCTCGGGATCTTCCCTGGATTTGGATTTCTCTAAAGGTCAAGCTTTCGCGGATGGGATCTTCAAGGCATCTGGCTTATTGGTGCATCCCATGGAGAATATGGGCTCTTTCACGTTGGTGGTTTCCTTCAGCAGGCATACTTTTCGCCTGACTGAGGATTCGGTGGCTGTGGCTCTGGAATCAGCCCTGAGAGGTTCTGCCATTGAGTTCTTGGTGTCGACAATTGGTGACAAGGTATTTTCTTTCAATGTCTCTTGCAGAGAGGTTGGTTTTCATATTGTGGACCTCCGTTCTTTCTCCTGCCTGCAATTCAAGTGCTATTTTCATCTTTGGGGCAATGGGGGGCCAAACTGGGTCCGGGAATTCAAAATTTGGAAGAAAGAGAGTGATGCTGAGTGGATTCTAGTGAGTCCTTCTAAGAGAAGGGCGGCTCTTGGGTTACTGGCTATGCGTAAACCTCCTCAAAGATCATCTCTCAAGAAGGCTGGCTCCTCTAGGAAGCAACTTTCTTTTGCTACTTTTCAAAATTATGATGTTTTCAAAGGTTATCGTTATCCGGCTTCAGAGGATTGCATCATTGCTACTGAAATGGCGGGTTATGATCTTCCTGCCCATGAGCGTGTGGTTATCCACCCTTCTGCTTCTGTAAGGCTGAATTGGACTGTTGCTTCACCGCCGATCATCTTCGGGACGGTAGGCTCGCCGGAGATTGCTCGCAGGCGGGCTGCCTCAGATTTCTCGGGTGCAACGTCTCAGGTGCCGTTATCTTCGGCTGTTCTGGCGCCTTCGGGCGGGATCCATGTCCCAGACGTTACTGCTAGTATTGGGCCTCATGCACCCTTAGCGGCTCATGTTGATTCTCCTGTTGCGCCATCTGTGGACTCTGCTAGTCTTGCGGTCCCTTCTTCTCAACATGCCCGCGATGATTTTGCCAATATGGTTGATGAGATGGTAGAGGAAATTCATACGTGCCAGATATGTTTAAAGAAGGGACATTTTTCTTCGGTGTGCACGTCCTCTATTGTTTGTATTTCTTGTGTGTGGGTCGGGCATGGATCTTTTGATTGTAATAGATTTGCCAAGATTCGTGGTTTAGTTTGGAAACCGAAACCCGCTAACATTGCGACTTCCGAGGTTGCCTCTATGGATGACGGGAATATCACCCTGACAAGTCCGCTGCCATACTTGTCCTCCCCTTCCACTTCCGCATTTACTCCCTCGTCTAGTTCCATCAGCCCGGGACCCCATACGCCGGCAACTGCTCCGCCTGCAACTCCTCCGCCACCCGATTACTCGCCGCCGGCGGCCTGTCTCTCCAGTCTGTTGATGGCTAACTTCCATCTTGACCCGATGCTGTATGTTCCGGCGGGTCATCACATCGTGGATGCCGGTGAGGCGCGTCTGCCAAGGACTTTCGTGACACCGCATATCCCAGTTGTGCGTCGCCATGAGGAGTACATGCTCGCCGAGGTAATGCCCATCCCTCCTCAGGCCCAGATGGGTGCAGTTCGGGAAGAAGTGGTTCAGTGGTTGCAAGGTCATTGGTTTTTTGTTAGGTCTGCGCAGCCGTGGATTCGTGCTGTTGGTTTGTTTGAGCTCAGAGATGCTGCAGTGCGTTTCCCTCTGTTAAATCTCCCACCGCAGCCGATTGGTCAGGATCGCTTTGTCCGTTTTATGAAGCACGATGCGGGTGAATCCTTCCGTGGGGCGCAGGGTTTTCGTCAGGGATTGTTAATGTTCTTGGGGATTCCATTGGATTTTCGCAACACCGAATGCATTAGAGCAACAGTCAACACTTTTGGCAAATTCCATCATTGGAACAGTTAGGATCCCTACTTGGTGTAGACGCTGGTGTTTTCTTCATTTCGGGAGGATATTCTTGTGCCCAGAGATGTGGTTTTTATGGATTTTGCTGAATATGGTGGAGCTCGGGTCTCTTGGACTGCGCCTTTATACATTTTAGGTGCCAATTTTGCTAAGAAAATGCCTCAGGATGAAGATTGGATGCCCATCAATGGCAATCCACATCCCCTTCCTAATGTTCCTTTCCCGGAGATGCCACCATTCTTCTTGCCTCCATTCCCTGCGATTGGCTGGAATGATGTTCCTCAGCCGCAACCGGAACAGCCAGCCCCAGCTGATAATATGGAGGATGGTTGGGGTCATTGGAACCCGGATCATGCTGAACAGCAAGTGGCCCAGGACCAAGAATCCATGGTGGTGGACATTTCTTAGCAGAGCTCTGCATCTCCGCAGCAGGGCATGGTGGATACTGTAATACTGGACTTTTCTGATGATCAGTCTGCAGCTGCGGCCTCCCACCTGGAGCATGATGAGGCAAACAATTGGGCTATTGTTGTGTGCCAGCCCCCATTGATCCACTCCGCAGCTTTGGCTTTATCCTCGGTGGCGGTTCCGTTTGGGCCTCCTCTCCCGCCTGAATTGGTCTGGAAGAGATCTTTTGAGCAGTTGCTGAATGCACCAACAGTCTTCCATGTGCCTAGAGCAATGCCTAATCCGAAGTTGTCTCCTATTGTTCCCTCTAAGCGGAATTGGGATTTGGCTTTTCAACAGGATGCTCCACCGCAATTGACTTGGAAGGAGCAAGAGGCCCCCCGACCTGTGGCTCGTGCGCTTTTTCCTTCAAGTCCCTCCACGGTGGCTTCTGATTTGGCTCCTCCACCTACTGGTATCAGAAAAGCTAGGGGCCCCCGCAAAACTTTGGCGCCAACACCCCTGATGGAATCTTCGGTCCGGAGGTGCACGAGGAGCTCTCTTCAACGCGACGGTTTCAAGCCCACTTTCTTGGAGCTCGTCAGTGAGCCCAAGCGCAAGAAGCCCAAGGCCAGGCCCTTCACTGCAGAAATGCCTGACGACCCTGCTTCTGCTGCGGCGCCTAAGGAGATTCCTGTTGCTCGACTTCAACAGATTGGGAAGGAACTACAGATTGATGAGAGCCTGCTCTCTGTAGATGCGCTTATGGCGGATCCTCTTGCTTCCCAAGAAGCTTCCTCCCATGTTGCCTAATGCTCTGTTCTGGGTTGGGCCTGCCCTTAAGAGTGCCATTGGTTTTTCTTTTTCCTGCTACTTATTTTGGAACTTGATGTGCTGTGGAAACTCTCTGCTGGTACTTGTTGGTTATCTGGAACATGTGGCATTATGTGTCATATGCTTATTGGGCCCCCTCGTTATTATTATTAATGAGTAACTCTTTTAGAAACTGGAATGTTTTTTGCTGGAACGTCAGAGGTCTGAATGCTGACGCTAGGCAGAGGGCTGTCAGACAGAATATTGATGAAAGCCAGTGTGCGGTTGCATGTCTCCAAGAGACAAAATGTGCCTCATTTGACACTCATATGATAAGGAAAGTTTGCCCAAAGAGACTGGACACCTTTGCTTTCTCACCTTCTGTTGGTGCTTCTGGTGGTATTCTTGTGGTTTGGAACTCCTCTATTCTTATAGGGAGATTGTTAGAGATTCAACAATTTGTTGTTGTGGTGGAATTTACTTCTAGACAGAACAATGAGAAGTGGACCCTAGTTGTTGTATATGGTCCTTGTCAAGGGGAACCTAGGGACAATTTTGTTAGTTGGCTTTATAACCTTGACATCCCTGTAGACTCCAACTGGCTGGTTCTTGGAGACTTCAATTTTATCAGATCCCTTGAGAATAGAAACTTGCCTGGAGGTGACCTGAATGACATCTTTATCTTCAATGAGATCATTGCCCACCTTGGCCTGTTGGAGTTGCCCATCAAAGGTAGATCTTTCACCTGGTCTAATATGCAGGAAATTCCCTTATTGGAGCAGCTGGACTCGTTCTTCACCTCCACTGATTGGATTTCTCACTACCCTATGACTGAAGTCCTCCCCTTGGCTAGAACTGCTTCTGATCATGTTCCATGTGTTGTTAAGATCTCAACTTCAATTCCAAAAAGCTCACATCTTCAGATTTGAAAACTATTGGTTGGAGTTGGCTGGCTTTATGGAGTGTGTCCAAGACTCTTGGAGCAGGCCATCCTTTAAGAGGCACATAACTGCTAGGATTGCTGATAAGTTTAAATCTCTGAGAATGTGCCTCAAAAAGTGGCAGCAGAATGTGTCCCAGATCAAAGCTCTTCTTTCCAAAAGTAACCAGGTCATCCTTCTCCTTGATGAACTTGAAGAGTGTAGGCCTCTTTTCATTCAAGAGTCCAATTTCAGGAGAATTGTTAAAGCTCATGTGGAAAAATTGCTCCATATTCAGTATCTTTACTGGAAAAAAGGTGTACCATTAGATACATCAAAGTTGGTGGGGAGAATACCAAATTTTTTCATGCTATGGCTACTGAAAGGCACAGAAGAAACTCCATTGCAAGTCTTAAGATGGATGATGGCACTGTGGTGTCTGATCACTCTCAAATGGCAGGTGTTATTTGGAACTGCTTTAAAAATAGAATGGGTACTTCCAGGGGTATTATAATGGGTTTTGACCTGCAGTCTCTTATTGCCCCAGTTGAGGGCCTAGATGGGCTCACAAAGCCTTTTGAAAGAAAGGAAATGGATAACATTGTAAAGTGTATGCCTGTGGATAAGGCTCCTGGCCCTGATGGTTCCAATGGTCTGTTCTTCAAAAAATGCTGGCATATCATTGGTGAGGATTTCTATGAGTTGGCACAGGAATTTCATGATGCAAATGCCATTTTGGATAAAATCAATGACCCCTACATCACTTTAGTGCCAAAAAAGCTCTCACCTGTATGTGTGGGGGACTATAGACCTATTTCTCTGACTGGAATGGGTTTGAAGTTCTTGTCAAAATTGACAGCTAACAGGCTCCAACAAGTTATCCTGCAGTGTGTTCACAAGAACCAGTATGGATTCATCAAAAGGAGAACTATTCAGGATTGTGTTGGCTGGACCTTTGAATACCTCCATCAATGTCACCTGTCAAAGAGACATATAGTTATTTTGAAGCTAGATTTTGAGAAAGCTTTTGACTCTTTGGAACATGAAGCTATCTTTCAAATTTTGAGGTATAAGGGTTTCAATGACAAATGGATCTCCTGGATGAAGCAGTTGCTCTCTACTGGTACCTCATCAGTGCTTCTAAATGGTGTTCCTGGGAGAAAATTCATCTGCAAGAAAGGTGTGAGGCAGGGAGATCCAGTCTGCACTCTCCTGTTTGTTATTGCAGCTGATCTCTTACAATCTGTCATCAATGATATGTTCCAAAAAGGCACATTGCATCTGCCT
Organism: Secale cereale; assembly: GCA_902687465.1. NCBI lineage: Eukaryota > Viridiplantae > Streptophyta > Magnoliopsida > Poales > Poaceae > Secale > Secale cereale. Next base: position 146,599,405 of record LR738716.1, read on the forward strand.
ATCCCTTGCCATGATCAAGATTATCCTGTCATCCAGTTTGCTGATGACACTCTGATTATCCTACCTGCTGATAAGGTCCAGCTTTTGGCCCTTAAGGAGATGCTCAAGATTTTCTCCCAGTCAACAGGTTTGGAGGTTAATTATCACAAATCCTTCATTATTCCTATTAATGTTGATAATGCTCATATGGCAGATCTAGCCACCACAGTTGGTTGTCTGATTGGTAAGTTACCATTCACCTACTTAGGCCTACCAGTGGGAACTACTAGGCCTAAAATGGTAGACTTCATGCCTTTAGTGGACTGCATGGGAAGAAGAATGTCTGCTAGTTCTTCCTTTCTAAATCAGGGAGAAAGGCTGCAGTTTCTCAACTCTGCCCTTTCATCAATGCCTATTTTCTTTCTCTCCAGCCTTGCTGTCCCTGCTGGTATCCTGAAACAGCTGGAGAGGATCCAAAGACAGTGCCTTTGGAGAAAGCATAGAGATGAGCCTGCTCCATCCTTGGCTGCTTGGGACCTCATTTGTAGACCTAAACATAAAGGGGGACTGGGTATCCTTAACCTTGGAGTGCAAAATGTTGCTTTACTCATGAAGCATGCCAGTAACTTCCTTAACAAGAAAGACTTGCCTTGGGTTTCTTCAATTTGGGACACATACTACCATGGTAGAGTTCCTCAGGGCACCTCAGATTGTGGCTCTTTCTGGTGGAAGGATGTTTGTAAGGTTATGGGCACTTTCAGGAAATGCTCTTATGTGCAAGTGAATGCTGGAGACACTGCCCTATTCTGGTCTGATATTTGGCAGATTGGGTCTGACAAAGTTTCAATGGAACTTAGATTCCCCAGACTATTTTCATATGCTAAGGATTCCTGGGTGCTAGCCAATGATATGCTTAGCCAGCAGGATATCTATTTTCACTTTCATTTGCCTCTGTCTATACAAGCTCATCAGGAATTGACCCATATGCAGGATATGTTGGAGGCTTGTTCTAGATCCCCTGAATCCAATGATGTTTGGCTCTGGCAGAACTCAAATAAAGGATACAAGCCATTTCTTTTTTTACCTCTATAGCTTTGCCTCAGAAACTTTTAATCCACTGACTTCTTGGATCTGGAAGTCCTCTTGCACCAACAAAATCAAGGTATTTGCTTGGATGCTTATCATGGATAGGCTGAACACAAAAGACATGGTAGAGAGGAGGCATTGGCATTTGGAGGATGGGACTTCATGTGTGATGTGTCCCATTCAGTCAAGAGAAGACAGAGATCACCTATTCTTCAACTGTAATTTCAGTGTCAGGGTATGGAATTATCTCCAAATCTGCTGGGCTCCTGGTAACTCAATGGTTGAGGCAGTCTTAAAGACTAGGAAGAGTTTTGGTAAACCTTTCTTCACAGAGGTTGTTTTCATTGCTTGCTGGAATATTTGGATTATCAGAAATGCCAAAGTGTTTAGGCATGAGAGGGCAAGTTTTAATAAGTGGAGAAGCTGCTTTCTACATGATATCTCCTTGATGCGATGTAGGATCAAGGCTGCGTACAAAGATGATCTTCTGAGATGGATCTCATTCCTCCCCCCTTGAGTTGTTGGTAATCTTTCCCTAGTTCTTCCTAGCTTCTCTTTGTAGTTTCCTAGTTTCTTCTTTTGGTTGTTGGTTTGATTACCCCTTGTAATCCCCCATGTACTTTTGTTTTCCTTTTCAATAAAGGGCTCTTTATGCTGTGGGGGGTTCCCCCACAGTTTTCGGTCAAAAAAAAATACTATGGCTAAAGAAAGTTATCCCTACAAACTCATATAGTCTGGCTATGCTCCCTCTTCATCACACAAAATATTTATATCATGCACAACCCCGATTTCAGCCAAGCACTTGTTTTCATACTCTATCTTTTCAAACCTTTCAACTTCCATGCAATACATGATCGTGAGCCATGGATATAGCACTATGGGTGGAATAGAGGTGGTTATGGAGAAGACAAAAACAGGGAGATAGTCTCACGTCGACTAGGTGTATCAACGGGCTATGGAGATGCCCATCAATAGATATCAATGTGAGTGAGTACAGATTGCCATGCAACGAGTGCACTAGAGCTAAGTATGTATGAAAGCTCAACAAAAGAAACTAGTGGGTGTGCATCCAACTTGCTTGCTCACGAAGACCTAGGGCATTTGAGGAAGCCCATCGTTGGAATATACAAGCCAAGTTCTATAATTAAAATTCCCACTAGTATATGAAAGTGACTAAACATGAGACTCTCTATCATGAATAACATGGTGCTACTTTGAAGCACAAGTGTGGAAAAAGATAGTAGCAATTGTCCCTTCTCTCTTTTCTCTCATTTTTTTGGAGGGGCTTTATCCCTTTTTTTATTATTAACCCCTCTCTATATTTTTTGGGCCATCTCTTTTTTTATTGGCCTTTCCTCACATGGGAAAATGCTCTAAAAATGATGATCATCACACTTTTATTACAACTCAATATTACAACTCGATACTACAACAAGTATGACTCTACATGAATGCCTCCGGTGGTGTACCGGGATATGCCATGAATCAAGAGTGACATGTATGAAAAATTATGCATGGTGGCTTTGCCACAAATACGATGTCAACTACATGATCATGCATGGCAATATGACAATATGATGCGTGTCATATGAACGGAACGGTGGAAAGTTGCATGGCAATATATCTCGGAATGGCTATGGAAATGCCATGATAGGTAGGTATGGTGGCTGTTTTTAGGAATAATATGGTGGCTGTTTTGAGGAAGGATAAAGTGGTTTTACGGCACCGGCGAAAGTTGCGCGGTACAAGAGAGGCTAGCAATGGTGGAAGGGTGAGAGTGCGTATAATCCATGGACTCAACATTAGTCATAAGAACTCATATACTTATTGCGAAAATCTATGAGTAATCAAAACAAAGAAATCAATGCATGCTCCTAGGGGGGAGGTTGGTAGGAGTTAACCATCGCACGCCCCCGACCTCCAAACAATGGTTGGCACTCTACAAATACCTCATGCTCTAACTTCGTCACATTGCGGTTCACCATACGTGCATGATATGGGAATCACTAACCTTAACTCAAGTATTTCTCAATTTCATAATAACTCCACTAGCATGACTCTAATATCACTATCCTCATATCTCAAAACAATTATCAAGTATCCAACATCTCATGATATTCAATGCACTTAGTGTGATTTTTTTACTACATTGACATTGGATGTCTATCATGTGAAGACTAGTTTTATTAGCCTAAACACTTTACCATGCTGTTTTAATAGACTCTCAAATAGATATAAGTGAAGCATGAGAGTTCAAATATTTCTACAAAATATTACCACCACCATGCTTTAAAAGATATAAGTGAAGCACTAGAGCAAAAACTATTCAACTCAAAAGATATAAGTGAAGCACATAGAGTGTTCTAACAATTTCTAGGCCATATTTAACTCTCTCAAGTAGGTGTGTCCAGCAAGGAAGATTGTGACCAACTAACAAGAAAAGACTCAAATTATACAAGACGCTCCAAGCAAAACAGATAACATGTTGCGAATAAAAATATAGCTCCAAGTATAGTTACCGATGGATGAAGACGAAAGAGGGGATGCCTTCCCGAGGCATCCCCAAGCTTAGGGTTTTGATTATCTTGAATTTAATTGGGGTGCCATGGGCATCCCCAAGCTTAGGCCTTTGCTACTCCTTGTTCCAGGAACATCAAAGCAATACTCAAAACTTGAAAACTTCACAACACAAAACTTAGACAAAGATTCTCGTGAGCTCCGTTAGTATAAGAAAGCAAACCACTACTCAAAAGTGTAGCAATGAATTCATTCTTTGTTTATAATGGTGTTAAACCTAATGTATTCCAACTTCTCTATGGTTCATACTTCCCAATACTACTCATAGATGCATTGAAATAAGCAAACAACACACGAAAAACAGAATATGTCAAAAACAAAACAGTCTGTAGTAATCTGCAGGTTTCGCCTACTTCTGGAACTCCAAAAAATTCAAACTAAACTGGTAAATTTGCGGAATTTGTCACCTAATCATCTGCAAAAAGAATCAACTAAATATCACGCTCCAGTTAAATCTGAAGACCACTTTAATGAGCGCTAATGATTCTGTTTTTCACAGCAAGATCACATAAACTTCACACAAGTCTTCCCAAAGGTTCTACTTGGGACAAACACTAAACAAAACATGAAACCACATCTAATCAGAGGCTAGATGCAATATTTATTCCCTAACAGCAACAAAAATATATATTTAAAGTTGGGTTGCCTCCCAACAAGCGCTATCGTTTTACGCCCCTAGCTAGGCACGATACAAGATAGTTCTAGATGTTGCCATCTTTGGAAGGCAATCCATAAGTGGCTCTCATGATAGATTCATATGGTAATTTGATTTTCTTTCTAGGAAAGTGTTCCATGCCTTTCCTTAATGGAAGTTGGAATCTAATATTTCCTTCCTTCATATCAATAATTGCACCAATCGTTCTAAGGAAATGTCTACCAAGAATAATAGGACATGAAGGATTGCAATCTATATCAAGAACAATGAAATCAACGGGCACATAATTCCAATTGGCAACAATAAGAACATTATTAATTCTTCCCATAGGTTTCTTAGTAGTGGAATCCACAAGATGCAAATTTAAAGAACAATCATCAAGTTCATGGAACCCTAGCAAATCACACAAAGTTTTTGGGATAGTGGAGACACTTGCACCCAAATCACACAAAGCATAGCATTCATGATCTTTTATTTTTAGTTTTATAGTAGGTTCCCACTCACCATAAAGCTTTCTAGGGATATAAACTTCTAACTCAAGTTTTTCTTCATAAGATTGCATCAAAGCATCAACTATGTGTTTGATGAAAGCTTTATTTTGACTATAAGCATGCGGAGAATTTAGCCCAGATTGCAACAAGGAAATACAATCAATCAGAGAGAAATTATCATAATTAAATCCCTTGAAATCCAAGGTAGTGGGTTCATCACTATGCAAAGTTTTAATCTCTTCACTCCCTCTTTTAGCAATTTTAGCATCAAGATCTAAAAACTCTCAATCATTGGGACACCTTAAAGCAGAATCATCTCCTATCCTATCTTCATCAAGATTTATACTAGAAAACAAGGATCTAATAGGAGACACATCAATAACTTTCAGATCTTCATCTTTATTTTCATGCTCTTCTGGTTTAGCAGCCATCTTATTGATCAAGGTGGACTGTTTATCCAAAATTTGGGCAATTAAGTTCTCAAGATGAGCAAACTGAGATTTCAAGCCATAAAATTCCTTAGACATATCATCAAGGTCTTTATTCATATACTCCATAAACTTTTTCTGTTCTTTAAGCTCACTTCTGAAAACGTCATTATGCTCAAATTGTATAGTCATAAAATGTCCAACATTGTTTTCAATCTCCTCTACCCTCTTGAGGTGATGGTCAACACTAATAGGGAGAGCCATGGTGACAAGCAAGCAAGCAACACACAAGCAAACAAGAAGCAAGCGAACGATAAACACACGGTGGAAGAAGGGCAAATAAAACGGCAAGGGTGAAGTGGGGGAGAGGAAAACGAGAGGCAAAAAATGTAATGCGAATGATAAGGGTTTGTGATAAGTACTTGGTATATGACTTTTGCGTAAGCCTCCCCGGCAACGGCGCCAGAAATTCTTCTTGCTACCTCTCGAGCTTGCGTTGTATTCCCTCGAAGAGGAAAGGGAGATGCATCACAGTAGCGTAAGTATTTCCCTCAGTTTTTGAGAGCCAAGGTATCAATCCAGTAGGAGACCACGCGCGAGTCCCTTGCACCTGCACAAACAAATAAGAACTTCGCAGCCAACGCGATAAAGGGGTTGTCAATCCCTTTATGGTCACTTACGAAAGTGAGATCTGATAGAGATGATAGTTTATATTTTTGGTATTTTAGTTTATAAGAACGGAAAGTAAAGGCGGTAAAAGTAAAGTAGATGTAGATTGATATGTTGAGAATAGACCCGGGGGCCATAGTTTTCTCTAGTGGCTTCTCTCATGATAGCGATATTATACGACGGGTAAACAAATTACTGTCGAGCAATTGATAGAAAAGCAAATAATTATGAGACTATCTAGGAATGATCATTGTATATAGGCATCACGCCCGAGACAAGTAGACCGACTCCTGCCTGCATCTACTACTATTACTCCACACATCGACCGCTATCCAGCATGCATCTAGTGTATTGAGTTCATAAGAACAGAGTAACGCCTTAAGCAAGATGACATGATGTAGAGGGATAAACTCAAGCAATATGATATAAACCCCATCTTATTATCCTCGATGGCAACAATACAATACGTTCCTTGCTGCCCCTACTGTCACTGGGAAAGAACACCGCAAGATCGAACCCAAAGCCAAGCATTTCTCCCATTGCAAGAACTATAGATCTAGTAGGCCAGACCAAACCGATAATTCGAAGAGACTTGCAAGCATATTATAAGGACACATAAAGAGTTCAGAGAAGAACCAAATATCTTTCATAGATAACCTTGATCATAAACTCACAATTCATCGGAAAACACACCGCAAAAAGAGATTACATCGAATAGATCTCCTCGAAGACCGAGGAGAACTTTGTATTGAGATCTAGAGAGAGAGAAGAAGCCATCTAGATACTAGCTATGGACCCGAAGGTCTGTGGTAAACTACTCACAACTCATGGTGAGGGCGATGATGATGATGATGATGATGATGAAGAACTCCGTGATGGATCCCCCTCCGGTGGAGCTTCGGAACAAGCTCCAAGATGGGATCTCACGGGAACAGATGGTTGCGGCGGTGGAATTAGGGTTTTTCTCTGTTCACGATGGTTTCAGGGTTCGTAGACTTATATAGGAGGAAGGAGGGCATCGTGGGGTGCTCGGGGGCCCCATGAGGCAGGGGGGCGCCGTGGGCAGGGGGTGCGCCCCCCCACCCTCGTGGACACCCCGAGGCTCCCCTGATGTGGTTCTCAAGTCCCCCGTGCGTGATTTTCTCCAAAAATATCTCTCGCGAAGGTTTCATTCCGTTTGGACTCCGTTTGATATTCTTTTTCTGCAAAACCTTGAAACAGGCAAAAAATAGCAATCTGGAATGGGCCTTTGGGTTAGTAGGTTAGTCCCAAAAATGATATAAAAGTGTATGATAAAGCCCATTAAACATCCAAGACTTCATAAATAATAGCATGGAACAATAAAAAATTATAGATACGTTGGAGACGTATCAGCATCGTCTTTACACCCATCCGTGCGGCGCGATGGACGCACCGCTACCCCGTCGCTAACTCCAGCGATCTCTTCGTCCCATGCGCGCCGCGCACCCGCGGATGCGCAGGCTGCGTTGCTCATGGCGCGAGAGCTCCTGCGCTACCGCCCCGTCGACGTCTTCTACGAAGATTGGCTCGACCGCATCGCCGAGCTCGTCAGCGCCGCTGGGGGCTCTCCGACGCCGTCCCTTTCCCTGCCTCGTCTGCCTCCCCACGAGGACGACGAGGCCCAAGAAGCTCATACCCCAGCGTCAAGGCATCGTCCAAGACCCAAGGCGTTTGGCCCCGCGGCATGACCGCCCATGTGCGGTGCTAGCGCGCGAGGAAGGAAGCTGCCAGAAGATTCAGCGGCCCCGTGGCGGAGCACCCGCGCTCCATCCAACCACAGCGTTGAGACCGCACGCTGACGAGGTTACAGACCTAGGGTAGGGTCACAGGCCTGACCGAGGTACCCCACCCAAGGTCACTACCCTAGAAGATCAAAAGACAAGACCCATGGCAGTGGAGACAGCCCAAGGAGACATTTCACTTGACTGATTCACGTACGCAAGACGACTCAACTCCACTTGACCGGACCAGGCACTCGACCTCCGAAGGCCAAGCGCCTCTTGGAACAGCAACGGTCCTATATTTACTCACTGTAGTAAATACCTTAATTATCCTTTACTGCAGGCGTTATCAGTAACGCCTGCCTTAATGTACCTTTAAACCCTTGGTAACGCGGAGCATGGCTGGGATCCTGGCACACTATATAAGCCACCCTCTCCTCCAAAACAAGGGTTCGCACCTCTGTAACACACATATACACATATCAGTCGACCGAGCCTTCGGGCACCGAGACGTAGGGCTATTACTTCCTCGGAGAAGGGCCTGAACTCGCTAACACCTTGTGTACAACCTCACCATAGCTAGAACCTTGCCTCTCCATTCGTACCCCCTACCCTTACTGTCAAACTTAGAACCACGACAGTTGGCGCCCACCATGGGGCAAGGCGTCTTAGCGACATTTGGTGAAGTTGCGATCTTTTCTCCGACCGCTTTCATCATGATGTCAGGCGGCATTCTGGCGTTGGGCCACGAGATCCGGCTCGGCGCGCTGGTCTTTGTTGCTGACGACTCCGCGTGGCTCCAGGAAGCCCCTCTCGACGTTGAGGCTCTGCCCGCCCGCGGAACTACGCACTTTTGCGCTGGAGCTGGCGGTGTCCTCCTGCTGCAGCCGTCGACCCAGTACTCATTGTCCCCCATCCCCGCTGGATGCCGACGTAAGCGATCCGGTCGTTCACGGCTCCAGCGGTGGGTGAAACATGCGGTGGCCCATCAAACGGCCACCCCACAAGTCGCGGCCATTGAGCCCGACGGTTATCTTTATGGGCCAGCGGATCAGTCGACCGGGCTTGAAGATTCCGTTTCTGAGTGCGGGAGCAGCGATCCCACGGCGGAAATCCTTATGGTCGATTCAGAATGCAGCCCACCGGATTTTCCTCGCGATGGGAATGGCGGCAGCGGCGGCGGCCGATCGCACGACAACGACGGTTACATCCCTCAGCCCCTCACCTCCGAGCACAGGGCTGAGCTTTGTCGCCGCAACGGAGATGCACTCTTCACTCCCATCATGGGAGATTCACCAGAAGCTTTGGTTCTCGAAGCCACGCGCGTGGCCACCTTGGCCGAGCGCGCGTGCTTGGAAAACATCCAACTCTCACTCGACGAACAGGCTCGCCAACTGGTCCCCGAGTCTATTCGACGGCCGCGGCAATCGCGTCAGCACGAGACTCAGGTGTTCCGCACACCAGTCCAAAACCTCGAGGCCGCGGCTCGTATCGTGTAGTCGATTCAACCCTCCCAGTCAGAGGCTGGGAGAGGTCTTCAGCAGATCCGAGCTTTGCTCCGAACGGCTGAAGAGCAAAACGCGGCTGTTTCTCAGTCGCGCAACAGGATTCACAGCAGATCGGTGGCTGCAGACACCGTATGGTCGGCCCATAGTCCAAGATCGCCCCCGAGGCGTGAGGAACGTGGCCCGCGGCAAGACCGACACCTGGGTCGGAACGACGACCCACTCGACCGTCGACACGGGCGCTACGACCGCCGTCGAGTGCCTACCCCTCCTCCGGGAAGTGGGTCACACTCGCCCCAGCGACACGTGGGCAGGCGCCTGCGAGATGAGGAGCGTAGGGTTCCCCCGGATCCCCGGCGGCCAGGTTTCGATGCGAGGTCTATCCTTTTACAGGGTCGATTCGACCGTAACCGGGCATCCAGGGACAAGCGACGCGGAGACCAACCCAGTGGCAGCCGAGCGGCGGCCTTAGGGCCTGAATGTTTCTGCAGTGCAATCCGGGCCGCGGAGATCCCCCCGAACATCAGGCTGGCGGTAGGAGTAAGCAAGTTCACCGGTGAGTCAAAGCCGGACACTTGGCTGGAAGACTATCGAGTGGCCGTGCAGATCGGAGGCGGCAACGACGACGTGGCCATGAAGCACCTCCCCTTGATGCTGGGAGGCTCCGCTCGGGCGTGGCTCAACCAGCTAGCCCCCAGGAGTATATACAGTTGGGAAGAGCTCGCTCAGGTTTTCGTTCAGACCTTCGAAGGCACCTGCAAGCGACCTGCTGGTCTAGCAGAACTTCAGCACTGCGCGCAGAAGCTGAGTGAAACTCTGAGGGAATACATTCATATCACACCCTGCATTTTGTAACATGTCATTTGCATCAATGAAGCATGAAAATTTGGACCAACAATTTTTTTTGGCATCATTTGGCTTTTATTTGGAATTGAGTTTTTCTTCCTATGTTTTTCTAGTGCTCATTAAAGTCAACTACTACCTCTTGTAGAATTCATCTCCTTACCCAAAACTTCTGCCCAATGATCATACCAAGTGTTTATAGCAGTATAGTATTTTCTTATAAAATTAATTTGGCCAAAAGGTATTTTCAAAATCTAGTATTCCAAAACCCCCTGAATTGAGGTTTGCACTGCAAGTGCTTGATTTGGGGTGAGAAAATTATTTCAAAAAGTATATTTGAAACCCAGTAGATATAGGACTCCCAGAAACCACAAAAGTATAATTTTAAAAGTTATTTTCCTATTTAAAAGCTTTTTCTTAAGGCCAGAAATGGTCTTTAATAGGGAAAAATTATTTAAGTATTTCAAAAATATTTGCCAAAATTCAGGGAGACTCATAGGACATATATTGTCCATATATAAGAGTTTCAACACTTGGTCATGTTCAAAATAATGGGCTAATCCCTCTGAAACCCTTTCTGGATATTTCAAGCTTTTGAAATATTTACAAAGGAAATATTCTCTAAAAATTCCAGGGAAATTCTATCATGTCATATATGCCATATTTGATGATCTTGCCAAGCCCCATGCCTTGGGAAGCAAGAAAACATCATCAAATCCCTCCAAAACCATTCTGTCCATATCTGAAGTTTGAGCAACTTTACATTGCCAAACTTATCCAAATGCTCTCAAACTTGGTGCACATGCTAGAATGGTCTAATAAGGCATCTAGACAAAATGGCACAAGCTTTGGAGTAGGGTAACTTGATCAGTATACCCCAAAACCATTTCTGTTCAAATTCAAATTTGAACAACTTTACATTACCAACTTTTTACCCGGAGCTTCAAACTTTGTGGGCATGATCATAACCCCAAATGATGAAACTACACCAAGTGGTGCATCAAGGGGAGATGATTAGCTTGACTCAAACATGGTGAAACCATTTCTGTTGATTTCTAGGGTTCACCAAAGTTACATTGGCAAGTTTCTTCAAACAAGCCCAAACTTGGTGAAACACCCTATTTCCACATGCCATTTAGTCATGTTAAGTGTCATGGCTAATAAAGATCATTTGCCTGCCCAAAACATGATCAAACACCTTCTGCCATTTTACCAAAACCATCATCTTGACCTCTTTTACTATTTACTTTTGCCTCAACTTTCTACCACAGCCTCACCTAGGTACATTCTACCTCCAGTAATTTCCCCCTGTCCACAGCTCAATGATTGAGGGGTGAAAACCCCAATTCACCTTGCTGGACAGCCGATTTCTACCCATCTACCAGCCTCCCTCCTCTCTCACTGAGCATATAGGGCATCCAAGGCCACAGCTAGATAGTTTACTTCGTGCTCGCCGCCCTAGACACGGCGGACACGCCCAGTGAGCCAACGGCATCCCGTGGCATGCAGAAGTCGCGCTCCAGAGCGCGCTACAGTGCGCACCCGCACTGTAGCCTCGCCCAATCCCTCGCCTCCGACCAGCTCGTGCTCCCCCCTCGCGCCAGCCGATGCGCCTCGGCGTCCGCAACTCCCCCCAGCGCTGTCCCCCTCCTCCTTCTCCCTCCAGTGGACGCTCCCGCACGCGCGCTGGCCGCCCGCGAGCTCCAACCTCTGGCCTCACATGCGCGAGCCTCTCTGGAGCATCCCCCGCTCCCCCTCTTCCTCTCCTCTGCCCTGGAATTCGTCCATCAACACCACAGACGCATCCCCATCGCCTCCCGTGCACTGTGGCGACGAGCAGAGGCTCGCCGGCGCACAGGTCCATGGCACCTCGCCATTCTCCTATAAATAGGGCCCCCGAGCCCCTCCTCTCTTCACCAGTAGCTTTCTCCCTCTCTCAATCATCCCCAGAGCCACTCGCCCCCTCTCCAGACCCGCCCGAGCTCGAGATCGAGCTCGAGCTCCGCCGCGGCGGCTCCTCGTCGCCAGCCCAGTACAGGCCGCCATAGCCCTCCCTCTCGCTCGATCTAGCACCACATCGAGTCACTGATGCGTTTCCCCCTCTTTCCCCTCTCTGCAGCTGCCGGAATCGACCGGAGCAGCACCCTCCCGACGCTCCTCCGCCGTTCCACCTCGCCGCCGACGAACCTGGCCCCTCCGGCAGCCAACTCCAGCACCACTAGAACCGCGACTCCTCCCTGAGCACGACTGTGCCCTCAGTTTGCCCCGCAGTGCCCGGAATCGCCGCCGGTGAGCTCGCCGCTCCTCTAACCGCGAGGTTAAAGATGACAGGCGGGCCCCGCCTGTCATCCTCACCTCTCTCTCGCCGCCCTCTCTGACGCTGACCGCCGAGCCCCGCCCGTCAGGTTTAAAAAACCCTGGCGCGCGCTGGCGCCATGCCGTGGGCTGTATTTGCCTTGGGCCGTTGCACTGTGGCCGTTCTGGCCCAGTGGCACAGAGCCTTTTTCTTTTATTCTTTTCTGTGGAATTTCAAATAATTCCACAGAATTAATTATATATCCAAATGAATTAATTACAACTCCTAAAAACTTGTAAAATTCCAACCTATTTAATGATGTCACTTTCACACATATCCATGAACCTTTTCTGTTATGTTCAAATTTAAATTCATATTTGAACATTAAAAATTCTGTTCAAATATTCATGGACCCCATTCTGCAACTCCAAAACTCAAACTAAGAATTTTTGCCATCTTAGTTTTCCCTCTAGTATTTAACAAAAATAAGTTGACATTTTTCTGAGCACTTTGATTTTTCTGTCTTTATTGTGGTCTTATTTTCCCGTTGTTATTTTGCGACGATTAGATACCGTATTTGAGGAGGTTGCTGAAGAAGAAGGTGGGGAAGGATTTGAAGACCTTGAAGACCAAGCCAATCTAGGCAAGCAGCCCTTTGACCATGATATCCTTGTGTTCTTCGGAACCCGTTTGTTTCCGAATGCATGATGATAAGAGTTATGGTGGTGACCTAGTTGAGAACCACCACATGACGCATGACTTATTCATGATCTTGCTAAATGCTTAGATGCAATGCTAATGGTTAGTAGTGATGCTTAGTGATGCATGTGTGCCATGAAACCTTCGTGGTTGCATTCTTTTCAAAAAACCCGTCGGGTGCCCCTAATGCCCGAGGGTGATGTTGAGTTAGGTCATCACTTGAGGAAGAAGTGATGTGCCAATAAAGATCTTGTGCATGGGTGGAATGATGGATTAGATTTATGTGTGACTACCGTCCCAACCAAATATGTGCAACCACTCTACCCTTTATGGGACAGGGCGTTATTGATTACTTAGGCCGATACTAGCATGGTGCCCGCATTACTAGTGACGGGAAGACTTGAGGTCTTTCCCGGGACGGGGTCGTGCTTGGATAGACGACCATGACTGTTTTCACAGGGCACTGGGCACACCGTTGGTCCCTTCGTGTATGCGTGACATTGAAAATAGGGCAAGTCCCATGATCTATTGTTTGTACTCGAGGGCTGTGCACCAACGAGTGGACCCTATGTTAGTGTCGTCTAAGGAAAGATAATGACCGGGTGCTTCCCCCGAGTACTTGAGGTACTGCGGGATCGTGGGTGACACGAAAGCTTCCCGGATCTTGTGGGTAAAGTGCGCAACCTCTGCAGAGTGTAAAACTATTCGAATAGCCGTGTCCACGGTCATGGACAGTTGGGTGGTGCTACTTAAACTATGTCCAGAATTTTACTACATCGGTGAAAGTATGTGTGTGTGATGAGTCAAGGTGGTGACTTGACTCGTGAGTTGAATTCTATTCATATTGATATCGATAACCTGTTCTCGAGGTTACGTAAAGTCATTGATGCATATACTTGATGGTAGAATATTTATTCTAGCTCGTTGCTAGATTGCTCATTGTTGTTCAATTGCATTGTTACTTGAACCAAATCATGGGTTGCTTGCGAGTACATTCAAAGTACTCATTGGCTTGCCACTGGTTATTTAATTGGCCAGGCATGGAGGAACATGAATATGAAGAAGAGTTCTATGTAGACGAACATGCGAACTAGGAAGCTATCCCAGTCAGAATGCCTGTAGGGTTAAGGCAAATGGCATGGGTTCTACTTATCTTCGAAGACTTCCGCTATTCGAGTTATTTGCTATTCAGCCCTTGAGGCTTTATCTATGTAAGACTTGGCCATAATGGCCATAATTTGTTTAAGACGGTATGTATGGATGTAAGACTCTTGTTATTCAGCTTCTGTGTGTTTAGTGAGCATTGATCTCTGGGATCACTGTACACGTGCATTCGGTGATCTCGACTCTTAAGTCGGGGTCCCCACAGAGCTGGTATCAGAGCCATCCTAACTATAGGAAGCCTTAGTTAGCATGGGCGTTAGTTAGATGAGACCTTTTACCACTCCAACAGGATGCCTGTTGTAACTCGTACTGGTACCTCTACCCAGCAGCCTGAAGCCGGAGCATCCGCTCAATCAGAGGCAGGCCACGACCAAACTAACGACCAAGCTCCACCACCACCACCTCCTCCGAACATGGACATGGCTCAGCTTCTCCAAGCTTTCCGAGAGGAACACCAAGCCAACACCGCAACCCTTCAGTTGATTGCTCAAGCTGTCACCAACAACCGCCAACCGGCGGGGAATGGCAATGGACGTTCCACGTTGGCAGAGTTCAAGAAGCATGCACCGCCAACTTTCATCGAGACTGCTGAACCCCTGGATGCAGATGACTGGGTCCGCACCATTGAGGACTTACTGGAGCTAGTCGGATGCATCAAAGACCGCGAGAAGGTGGCTTATGCAGCCCGCTGCCTCGGGGGGACTGCTAGAGCTTGGTGGGATGGATTCAAGGTCATGCATGCTGGACAAGACATCACTTGGGACAACTTCAAGGCAGAATTCCGAAAAGCCCACATTCCTTCCGGAATCATGGCTATCAAAAAGCGTGAATTCCGAGCTCTGAAGCAAGGAAGTGGCACTGTCAAGGAGTACATGCAGAAGTTTAGTGTTCTGTCAAGGTATGCCCCTGAAGATGTCAGCACTGATGCTGCAAAGAGGGAGCGCTTCATGGAATGCCTCAATCAGACCCTCCAGTACTCACTTGTCGTGTGCGACTGCCGAACCTTCCCTGACCTGGTGAACAAAGCACTCATGCTTGAAGACAAGCGACATGCTCTGGAAGACAGTCGCAAGCGCAAGATGGTCAGCAAGGGAAGTTCTAGCAACCAGAAGCCTCGCCCGTGGCAGTCAGCCCCGGTCAAGCCAACCTATCAGCAACCAAGAGCTCCTGCACCTCACACCAACTATCAGCCTCAGCAGTATGCCAACCCAAGGCCAGCATTCAACCCCAATAACAGTGGTGGCAACAAGATCAACAATCCAAACCAAGTCACTTGCTTTGGATGTGGTCAGTCAGGACACATCTCAAGGGTGTGCCCCAACAAGAAGCCTGATGCCCTGCGCCCTAATGCGCAGAACCCAGGACAAGGCCGCGGGATGCCACCAAGGAACCCAGCTCCTCGCAACCCGCCTAACCATGGGAAGGGGCGTGTGAATCACGTCACTGCTGAAGAAGCCCAGGAAGACCCGGACGTCGTGCTGGGTACGTTCCTTGCCAACTCAGCACCTGCAACTGTGTTGTTTGATTCTGGAGCCACGCATTCATTTATCACTCAAAGATTTGCATTAAAAAGTGGCATGACCCCTACACCCCTGAATAACCCCATGGTGGTACAAACCCCCGGAGCAGAGATGAGAGCCAAGATAGGCTGTAAAGGAGTCAGTATTACCATTAACGGTGTAGACTTCCTAGCAGACCTTATCATCCTAAGATCGCAAGGCTTGGATGTGATCTTAGGGATGGATTGGCTCAGTAAGCACCAAGGCTTATTAGACTGTGCCAATCAGACTGTCACTGTGACCAATGACCAAGGAGTCGAAGTTAAGTTTGCTTCCAACTCCTCTTCCGCTCAAGCCGCTCAAGTCAACTGTCTGTCTAAAGTTGGGCTAGAGCAAGTACCGGTGGTATGCGAGTATCCTGATGTCTTTCCAGATGAGCTACCGGGAATGCCCCCTGACCGTGACATGGAGTTCATTATCGAGCTCGTGCCCGGGGCAGGACCCATCTATAAGAAGCCTTATAGAATGGGGACGGAAGAATTAGCCGAGTTGAAGAAGCAACTGGAAGGGCAGCTGAGGAAGGGATTTATCCGCCCAAGTGCCTCTCCTTGAGGATCACATGTTCTGTTTGTGGCAAAGAGGGACGGTACCATCCCCTTATGCATTGACTATCGCTCCCTCAATGAAGTTACAATCAAGAACAAGTATCCACTTCCCAAGATTGAAGACCTGTTTGATCAGCTCAGCGGAGCCAAGGTGTTCTCCAAGATCGACCTCAGATCTGGGTACTACCAACTGAAGATCAGACCTCAAGATATTCCGAAGACGGCATTCATAACCAGATATGGCCTGTACGAGTGCACGGTCATGTCCTTTGGGTTAACCAATGCCCAAGCTTATTTCATGTATCTCATGAATAAAGTCTTCATGGAATATTTGGACAAGTTTGTTGTTGTCTTCATCGATGACATTCTTGTCTTCTCGAAGATGGAGGAAGAGCACGAGCAACATTTGAGGTTGGTCCTAGACAAGCTTCGGGAGCATCAACTTTTCGCCAAATTCAGCAAGTGTGAGTTCTGGCTGCATAAAGTTGGATTCTTAGGTCATGTCTTGACCGAAGAAGGATTGTCAGTTGATCCTGCGAAGATCGAAGCTGTGACCCAATGGCAACCTCCAACGGCCGTCTAGGAAGTCAGAAGCTTCCTCGGACTTGCGGGCTATTACCGCAAATTCGTGGAAGGATTCTCTAGCATTGCCCGGCCGATGACTCAGCTCCTCAAGAAGGACAAGAAGTTCGAGTGGACGCCAAAATGCGAAGAGAGCTTCCAAGAGCTCAAGAAGAGGTTGACCACCGCCCCAGTTCTGGCAACACCTGATATTCACAAGGAGTTCGTGATATACTGTGATGCCTCTCGAACCGGATTGGGAAGCGTTCTGATGCAAGAAGGCCGAGTCATAGCTTACCTCTCCAGGCAGCTACGACCTCATGAAGAGAACTACGCTACTCACGATCTTGAGTTAGCAGCAGTGGTTCATGCCTTGAAGACATGGCGGCATTACCTCCTAGGGAAACGGTGTGAGATATACACAGACCACAAAAGTCTGAAGTACATATTCACCCAAAAGGAATTGAACATGAGGCAGCGAAGATGGTTGGTACTCATCAAAGACTATGACCTCAGTGTTCAATATCACCCCGGGAAGGCTAATGTGGTGGCCGATGCCTTAAGCAGGAATGCTTGCTCCTTGAATGCCATTATTCAAAAGAGGCAGCCAGCCCTGTTTAAGGAGCTCGAACAATTCAGTTTGGAATTGGTCACCCCTGGATTTCTGGATCATTTGGAAGTCAAACCGACCCTGATGGATGAAATTAAGAAGACACAAGGTGGGCACGCAAGCATTGAAGGCATCAAGAAGAAGATGAAGCTAGGCAAGGCCCTAGGTCCGAGGACGAGCACGAGATTGTTTGGTACAAAGGCCGCATCTGCGTACCAAACAAGATGGAGCTAAAGAACCTGATCCTGCAAGGAGCCCACGACACTCCATATTCCATCCACCCTGGAGGAACCAAGATGTATCAAGACTTGAAGGAAAGATTCTGGTGGCACGGGATGAAAAGAGAGATTGCAACCTACGTTGCAAAGTGTGATGTGTGCCAAAGGGTCAAGGCTGAATATTAGCGACCCGCTGGATTGCTCCAACCACTCAAGGTTCCTGAGTAGAAGTGGGATAAAGTCGGAATGGACTTCATCACTGGATTACCAAGGTCGAATAGAGGACATGACTCCATCTGGGTCATAGTCGACCATTTGACCAAGGTGGCCCATTTCATTCCTGTCAAGACCACTTATGATGGCAACCGGCTGGCAGCTCTCTACATCGACAGAATCGTAAGCCTTCACGGCGTTCCCAAGGAGATTGTGTTAGATCGAGGAACCCAGTTCACCTCAAGGTTCTGGAAGAAGTTCCAAGAAGCCTTGGGAACCAAGTTATCTTTCAGCACGGCTTTCCACCCATAGACCGGAGGTCAGACAGAACGAGTAAATCAAATTCTTGAAGACATGCTCCGAGCATGTGTCTTGGCATATGGAGCCAAGTGGGAAGATTGCCTCCCTTTTGCCGAGTTCTCCTATAACAATAGTTACCAGTCGAGCCTTCAGATGGCACCATTTGAGGCATTGTACGGACGCAGGTGTCGCACACCCCTCAACTGGTCAGAGACTGGAGAAGGGCTAGTGTCAAGGATATTACTAGCAGGTATAAACCGGCTAGTATAAACCGGATTATGATAATATTGTTGTATAGTTATAATACCTAGTAGAGGTTATGGCCCAAGAAGGCTTAAGGCCCATGTGTAGAGTTACGGTTTGTAAACCGCCTGATCATGTAACTTGAGAGACAAGGAAGAAAGAGCAGAGACCGAGGCGGACACAAGTATGAGCCGGCCTCGGGACTCTGTAAACCGGACTGGGCGTTGCCTCTATATAAAGGGACGACCCGACGACGGTTCAGGGACAAGAAACAACCCGTCGAGACACAGGCAAGCGATCCGCTCCCTGTTCATCGACGCCCAAGCAATACCAAACCAAACTAGACGTAGGCTTTTACCTTCCTCGAAGGGGCCGAACTAGTATAAAACCTCTGTGTCCTTTGTGTACTTTTAACCCCTTCAAGCTAACCCGTGCGATGGTTCCTCAACTAAGTCCATTAAACCGGACATCTGCTGTGTTAATTCCACGACAGTTGGCGCCCACCGTGGGGCCTCCCCACGATGGTTTCGAGTTCTTGAAGGGCAGCTTTGAAGGGCTCAAGAGTCGCCGCGACCGGATCTACATCGACGACACAGGTTGGGGACCGGAGGCCGATTCAATCGAATACGGGTACCGGGTCCCCTTCGGCGGCATCCACGTCTTCATCGGCAAGATTGTTGAACCGGGACCTGAGCCGGACGTCTTCCCCAACATCGTCCAGCCGGCTCAGCGTGCGAGATCGGTCCGGATTCAGCCTGCCATGAAGCACGTTTTCGTTGGAGCAATTCACGGGGTTCAAGCCGAGGACGGATCGGATTCCGGTGGCCAGACAGTTATCTATTCCGACGATGAATCTTTATCCGGAGAGACTGAGTCTTTGTATCAGTTGCGGGACGGCCGGTTTGAGGGTATGTCCGACGGAGACAATGTTCCGGACCCCTTTGATCCGCCAAACCGAGTGGCTGTCTTTATGGTCGGTTCACAACCTACGCAGCAGTCCACGGTGAACGGGGCGATGACAGCAGAAGCTGGTGTAGGGGGGAGCGGCCAGGCCCTCTCGCCCTCTGATGCTCTATCCACCTTAGTCGAGGAGTTCACAACCCGAGCCATGGCAGAGGTGGCTCCAGCAGACAAGGCGCAACACGATGCAGAGCTCCTTCAGCTGAAGGGCCGGATCGATCAAGCAAAAGAAAATCTGAAGGCGGAGAAGGCTATGATAGCAATGAGGCAAGCAGAGTTGGGTGATCAGGTTTTTCAGCTGAGGATGGAATAGGCCTCTACACAGGGAGTAAGGAATCGAAGGTACCATTCTCGTCTACCGCCGGTTTACGAGGCGATGAATCTTTTCAAGACACCAGGAGCGGGGACCAGCAATGATCCGACGGTAAACCGGAGGGCGGCCCTGGCGAGGGATGAGCCGGTTCAGCAGCCCACTGCGGAGCAAGATCAGCGGATCATGTCTGCGCCTCATGTCCCTACCCCTCCGGGTCATTATTCAAACCCTTTGGATAATATTGTTGCTGCCGCTTCGCGCCTGGCCGCTTTACCCATTGAGGGGACATCCCCCGTAGCAATGGAGGCACGCAGGGTTAAGGATCTGCTTAACACAGTGTTAACACAGCAGCAAGCATATTCTTATAGCAGGGAGAGGCTTCACTCAACACCACGCCACAGCCGGAGTTACACTAGGCATTGGGAGGAGCCAGAGGTGTCTAATAGTGAACGCAGGCGACACCGTCACATACAAGATAATCTGGCAGGCGCAGATGCGCAAGCTCAGGAGGCAAACCGGGTTAGATCCGCGGCCCGCGAGGAGGTCCGCCAGGCAACGCCGGTTCACACAACCACAGCAGAAACAGGAGTCACGACGAGTTCTTTCGGGGTGCAGTGTCTTATCCCCGCTCTGCGGAGCGTGAAGTTACCCAAGGATTTCAAGGGCCCGCGGAAAGTTCCTAATTACACAGCAGATTTAGCTCCAGAGGCTTGGGTTGAGAGTTACGAGATGGCTATGGAGATGCTGGATGTAGATGAAGCGGCTTGCGCGAAGTACTTCACCATGATGCTTGAGGGTACAACCCAGACCTGGCTAAAGGGCTTACCGCCTAATTCCATCGGATCATGGGGAGAATTACGTCGCCAGTTCATCAAAAATTTCAAGGATACGTGCAAGCAGCCAATGTCAGTGGTGGATCTGGCAGCCTGTATACAAGGAGAACAGGAGTCTACAAGTGCATGGGTACGGCGAGTATCAGAAATCTTGCACTCTTCGAACGGTATCAATCCCAGTACGGCAATAGTGACACTGGAAAACAATTGCCGGTTTGAGTCTCTGAAGTTAAAACTGGGACGTCTCAAGCGGGATTGTAATGACATGGGAACTCTCATGAGCGCTCTGGTGAAGTACGGGGACTCAGACAATACTAAATATCCAGAAGCGGATGGAGATAAAACGGGAAAAGCAAATAAATTTGGTAAACTGACACAGACTAGTCCGGTTGGTACAAGCTTCTTAGGCAAGCGAAAGGCGGAAGGTGGCTCTGATTTCGTGGCCAATACCCAAGTTCAAGGGGGCTTTCAGCGTAATAAAGGTAAGCCGCCTCCACAAACCGGCGGAGGGCCCGTTAGCTGGGAGCAAGAGTTAAATGAGCCTTGTCCGAAACACGGCTCAAGGGAACGGCCAGCAAAACACACTATAGGAGAATGCAAGGCCATGAGCCGGTTCAGCTCTAATAACAGGCCACCAGGTGGCGGTTCCGGCCCCGGGCTTTACGATCCGAGTCACCAGGGGAACGGCTCCGGATCAGGATATCGTGGCAACAACAGTGGTTATAATAATCAAGGCAATAACCAATATGGTCAAAGCGGTTATCATAACCAAGGCAATCAGCAGCATGGTTAAGGCGGTTACAATAACCAAAACAACCAACAGCAGGGCCAGGGTAATCACAACAACCAAGGCAATCAACAGCGTCAGCAGCAGCAGCAACAGCAATCCGGATATCAGAGTAATCCGAAGGAGTTGAGTAGTGGGCAGTATCATGTGTTCACTACGAGTTTGTGTAAACGGGATCAAAAAGTTCTAAAGCAGGCGGTCCACGCGGTTGAACCGGCGACACCGCAATTCCTGCGCTGGTCAGAGCAGCCTATTGTATGGAGCAGGGAGGATCATCCGCTGCGAGTTGATAATCCGGGCCACTTGGCCTTAGTGGTGGCGCCGCAGGTGGGTGGCTACAAATTCACCAAAGTCCTCATGGACGGCGGTAGTAGCATCAATATCTTATATTATGAGACCTTTCGTCGCATGGGGCTGACGGATAAGAAGCTAAGACAGTCAAACACGGTATTTCATGGAGTGGTGCCAGGTAAATCAGCTTATCCAGTTGGGAAAATTGATCTAGAAGTTACATTTGGAGATGAGCAGGATTCCAGGTCAGAGATGATAACCTTTGAAGTTGTCAAGATCCAGAGCCCCTATCACGCTTTGTTTGGAAGAACGGTTTATGCCAAGTTTATGGCCAGGCCGTGTTATGTCTATCTGCAGCTTAAGATGCCGGGTCACAAAGGAACCATCACGGTTCATGGAAGTCGCAAGATTGCATTAGAGTGTGAAGAAGGAGATGCTGCTTATGCGGAAGCGGTATGTGCTACGGAGGAGTTGAAGTTTTACAAGGACAATGTTGATCCGGCAGATATGTCCCCGTTGAAGAAGCCAACTACAGAGCATGATCCGGCGTTGAAGTTTAAGTCAGCGGAGGAGACCAAGCAAGTTGATTTTGTGCCAGGCGATTCATCCAAGCAGTCCACTATCAGCGCTAACCTTGATCCTAAATAGGAAGGCGCGCTCATCGAGTTCATCCATGAGAACCGGGATATCTTTGCATGGAAACCTTCTGACATGCCAGGTATACCGAGGGAACTCGCTGAGCACAGTCTTAACATTGATCCAAAGTTTAAACCGGTCAAGCAGTATCTGCGCCGCTTCAATGAAGAAAGGCGCAAGGCTATAGGAGAAGAAGTGGCCAGGCTTTTGGCTGCAGGGTTCATAGTTGAAGTTTTTCACCCGGAATGGTTGGCTAATCCGGTGCTGGTGTTAAAGAAAAATGGAAAGTGGAGAATGTGTGTAGATTACACGGACCTAAACAAAGCTTGTCCAACCGATCCTTTTGCTCTCCCTCGTATTGATCAGATCATTGATGCTACGACGGGATGTGAGCGGCTAAGTTTTTTGGATGCATATTCAGGGTATCACCAGATCAAGATGGCAGTTAAAGATCAGGAGAAGACGTCCTTCATAACCCCTTTTGGTGCTTTTTGCTATGTTTCTATGCCCTTTGGGCTCAAGAGCGCCCAAGCAACTTATCAGCGTTGCGTACAGAACTGTCTTAAAGGACAGATAGGGAGGAATGTTCATGCCTACGTGGATGATATTGTGGTGAAGTCAAGGAAGGAGGAGACGCTGATAGAGGACCTCAAAGAGACCTTTGACAATCTTCGAGCCTATAAGATGATGCTTAATCCGGAGAAGTGCGCTTTTGGTGTTCTGGCTGGCAAGCTCCTTGGATTTTTGGTGTCAAACAGAGGAATAGAAGCCAATCCGGAGAAGATCAAGGCAATCACATCTTTGACTAAACCGGTTTGCATCAATGATGTTCAGCGTATCGCCGGCCGGATCACAGCATTGAGCCGGTTCATCAGCCGTTTGGGAGAGAAGGCAATTCCGCTTTATCAGATGCTGAAAAAGACGGACCGGTTTATATGGAGCGATGAGGCAAACGCTGCGTTTGAGGATTTGAAGCGGCAACTGGCACAGCCGCCGGTTCTTGCTGCCCCTGTTGATAATGAGCCATTGCTGTTATACGTCGCTGCCAATGCACGGGCAGTCAGCGTAGCAATCGTGGTTGAGCGCAAGGAAGCAGGGAAGGAATACCCGGTTCAGCGTCCGGTCTATTACGTAAGTGAAGTTCTCATTAAGTCCAAGCAAAGGTACCCACATTGGCAGAAGCTGGTATATGGTGTGTTCATGGCAAACTGGAAGTTGAAATATTATTTTCATGGCCACTCAATAACTGTTGTTAGTTCAGCACCATTGGGGGATATAATCCAGAACAGGGAAGCTACGGGCAGAGTGGCGAAGTGGGCCATTGAGCTTAGCCCACACGAATTGAAATATGTGCCACGCACCGCTATCAAATCTCAAGCATTGGTGGACTTCATCAATGATTGGACAGAACTGCAAACACCAGAGGAGAAGCCGGATCTTACATACTGGACGATTCACTTTGACGATTCAAGGCAATTAGAAGGCTCGGGGGTTGGAGTTGTTTTAACTTTCCCGCGAGGAGATAAGTTTTGTTATGTCCTCCGTCTACTGTTTCCTTGTACTAATAATGCAGCAGAGTATGAAGCATTGCTTCATGGCTTACAGATGGCCAAGGAGATGAATTTGAGCCGGGTCAACTGTTTTGGTGATTCAGATTTAGTGGCACAACAAGTATCCGACAAGTGGGATTCAAGAGATCCTCTCATGGCAGCTTACAAACGAGAAGTTGAAGCAGTTGCAGGATATTTCAAAGGGTATCAGGTGGATCACATAGACCGGCGAAGGAATGAAGCGGCTGATGCTCTGAGTCGATTGGGTTCTCAACGTAAACCGGTACCACCGAATACTTTTTTGGATGAGCTGCACAGTCCATCAGTTCAAGTACCATCGGAGGAAGACCTGGCTGTTCCTGATCCGGAGGCATAGCTAGTTGCAGCACTTCATGTTATTCCGGATTGGACGCTGCCATATTTAGCGTATCTAAGCCGAGGAGAGCTGCCGGACGACGAGATCGAAGCAAGACAGATAATCCGGTGCTCTAAGTCCATGACAATTGCAAACGGAGAACTTCACCATCGCAGCATTTCTGGAGCGTTTCAGCGGTGTGTGTCAGCTGAGGAAGGTTGTGATATTCTTCGTGAGATCCATGAAGGGGACTGTGGTCATCACGCCGGTTCAAAATCCTTGGTGGCTAAAGCTTTTCGACATGGGTTCTATTGGTTGACAGCCCATGCTGATGCGGCGGATCTAGTCCGGAAGTGTGATGCTTGTCAGAAGTTTTCACGACGTGCTCTTGTTTCGGCACAGGAGCTCCGGATGATACCGATAACCTGGCCGTTTGCGACTTGGGGGCTTGATATGGTTGGGCCCTTCAAACGATCCCAAGATCAGAAAACTCATCTACTGGTGGCTGTGGATAAGTTTACAAAATGGATTGAGGCAGAGCCTGTGAGCAAGTGTGATGCGGCAACAGCGGTAAAATTCATCAAAAAGGTAATTTTTCGGTTTGGCTTTCCACACAGCATCATCACAGACAACGGCACCAATTTATCTAAAGGAGAGATGGAAGAGTTTTGTCAACGGGAGCATATTCGACTAGACGTATCTTCTGTAGCTCACCCTCAGTCCAATGGTCAAGCTGAAAGAGCAAATCAGGAGATTTTGCGAGGTATCAAGCCCCGGCTTATGACTCCCTTGCAAAGAACACCAGGGTGCTGGGTTGAGGAGTTACCTTCTGTTCTCTGGAGCATCAATACTACACCGAACCGGTCCACAGGGTATACACCTTTCTTTATGGTGTATGGTGCTGAAGCAGTCCTTCCAAGTGATATCCGTCATGATTCGCCACGGGTGACGGCCTATGTTGAAGCGGCCAATGAGCAGGCGAGACAGGACAGTTTGGACCGGTTGGATGAAGAGCATGATATAGCAGCAGCACAGTCTGCAATTTAACAACAAGACTTGCGCAGATATCACAGCTGCTGGATCAAGACCAGGACATTCCAGGAGGGAGATTTGGTACTCCGGCTCATCCAAGATCAAACAGATATGCACAAGCTATCCCCGCCTTGGGAAGGGCCCTTTGTGGTCAGCAAGAATCTGCACAATGGTTCATATTACCTGGTGGACGTTCGGGAACACAAGGACTCACGGACATCAGAGGAAGAGACAAAGAGACCATGGAACATCGCCCTCTTGCGGCCCTACTATACCTGAGCCATGAGCTCTGTTGTATCCTATGTATATATTATGATTAATGAATAAACCGGCACCCTCGGTAAACCGGGGGCTCAGCCTTTTTTCCAATACAAGTGTCTTATGGTGATAACCATACATTTCTTATTATATGTCATATTTTAAAACACTTTGATCAGTTTAACTGGTTGTGCAGGACAATTGCCGTATATGCACTCTGGAGCAGTGACTACTGAAGGGATTCCTGTTCAAACATAGGTCGTATTCGAACCGAAGAGAACATACCCAAACTTACTGAAGGGATTCCTGTTCAAACATAGGTCGTATTCGAACCAAAGGGAACATACCCAAACTTACTGAAGGGATTCCTGTTCAAACATAGGTCATATTCGAACCAAAGAGAACATACCCAAACTTATGACGGGCTTCCTGTTCAAACATAGGTCGTATTCGAACCAAAGAGAACATACCCAAACTTAATGAAGCCATTCTGTTCAAACATAGGTCGTATCCGAACCAAAGAGAACATGGCAAAGGCCAGCAGGGGGCAGGATCGTATCCGAATCCTAGCTTAGCCCCTGTGGTCCGGTTTGTATGGTCGTATTCGAACCATAAGCTCAATGGATCGTATCCGAATCCATTGCTTGGATATATTTTTGGGCCAGCAGGGGGCATGATCGTATCCGAATCCTAGCTTAGCCCCTGTGGTCCGGTTCATATGGTCGTATCCAAACCATAAGCTCAATGGATCGTATCCGAATCCATTGCTTGGCTGAACCTTGCTTTGGAGCCCGGCAGCTCGCAAAAAGCCTCGACTACATGGTTTTATTTGCAAACTTGCATTTTTGATATTTGTGTTTTATGGTTCTTTGATCCGGAGTGGGACAACTCCAGAGTTGACCACGTATCTTCAAAAGTCTGGACAGAACTCCAGCATGATCTAAACCGGTAGCTTCTATAAAGCCCGGAATTATTATTGGGTCTATCACTAAGGCTCCATCAGAAAATTGCAAATTTCGCCGGATTAAGAATATCAAGCATACTTGATCACAGGTATGAAGTTATTTCTGGTACAAACAAACACTTGTTTGATGTATTTTGTGAGCAATTTAATTGGTCCAGCGGTAAACCGCTAGGACATCTTTTAAGTGTTATCCATGCAGAAACAGATAATATGCAAGATCAACCACATCAGTCCAGATTTAAATTGGCAAACGTCAAAGCAATAAGTTGGGATATCCGGATCAAGACGAACACTGTTTTATGCTATCCTATTACAAAGGCATAGCAAGCTTGAAACGGATTAAAATCTTTCAGCAAATTGAGACTGCAACTACAAAGTTAAATTGTATGGCCTACGCTTCCTCCTGCTGCGACGGCTGGGGATCAACTTGTTCCGGAGCACCTTCCTCTTCTTGAAGCGGCTAAAAGTCAGGGACGCACCAATCGATTTTCGTTAAAGCGCGGAAGTACATCTCTTCCGTAATAAGTTCAGACGGATCAACATCTGGAGCGGAAGTATGGGGGCGCACTGGTGGGATTAGATTCACGGTATCATAAACCGGCCGATCCACCCGCTCGTTTTGTAAATCATACCCCGGATGATACCTGGTCAAGTCTGTTTCAGCAGCAAGCTTGCTAGCAAGCGGACGCATTTCCTTAGTCAAAGCGTGCAGGTCTTTGGCAGTGAAAGCTGATCCGTCTTCCTTAGTGCTGGGATACCCATTCAAGGCTTCTTCCGGATCAAAATTTGGAACCCACGCTTTAGCTCTGGTAAGCGCCATGAGAGAACCGGCTCGGGCTGCAGATTTCTTCACTTCCTCCAAGCGTGCTGGCAAAACAGAAAGCTTCTCTAGAGTGCCTTGGATAGTAGTGGGAGCCGGTTTCTTGAAAGACATCGCGCTTATGATCCTTTGAGCGCCGAAATACAGCTGCTCGACCAGAGTATAAGACGCCTTGAGTTTCTTCCGTAAATCATCCCCAAGATGGGTAACACGGCGCCCTACATAAAGATCATTACAGTTAAACCAAGCCGGAATACAGATTGCAAGGATGAAAGCATGAGCGCAGATTAAGTACTTACCGAAGACAGCAGAAGTCATCAGTTCTATTTGCCGCTTTAAACCGGTTAACTCTTCAGTCACCGGATTAAGGGCTTCCTCAGCATCCTTTGCTCTTTTTTCTAGATCATTCTTTTGCACTTCAAAGGCTGTCCGCTCCTCTTCAAAAAATTTCTTCGGCTGTTCAGCAGTAGTTAAGCTCACCGCCAAGTCTTTCTTGGCCTTAGCAGCAGAAGATTCAGTTTCGGCAAGTCTGTTCCGGAGTTTAGTGATTTCTTCAGCCCTCCGGTTCAAATCAGCCTGTAAGGAAAATCAAGTGGAATAAGGGCAAAATTCAGACAAGTCTCAAGCACATAACCAAGTTATACACTTGACACTTGGGGGCTAATGGACGATTGAAATATCAAGGAGTTACAATTCAAAACAAGTCTCAAGCACACAAACAAGTTGTCTACTTGACACTTGCGGGCTAATGGACAGTTGAAGCATCAAAGGAAAAGATTCAGACAAGTCCTAGACGCATAAACCAAATTATGCCCCTGGCACTTGGGGGCTAATGTAAGATCATTTGCTTAAATTGAAAGTACCGGTTCACCTTCCAAATGCAGCTAAACCGAAACTTGGGGGCTACTATGATATAGACAGAAAACACAACAAAGACAGAAACAAGGACAAGGGAGATACCTCATATTTTTCCTTCATCATGCTGATTAAACCCGCTTCATAATCCTGACCAGTATGAAGCCGGTTCAAGTACCCAGAATAGAGCTCCTGGGCACTCAGCTCGGCGAAGCTAGACAACTCTGTACTCCATTTGCCCTTTTCTTGATGCAGTTTCTCCGCTTTAGCCGTGTGTTTAGCTAAAACAGTGGGCTCAGCAGGAGCAGTGTAAGCTGTACCGGTTACTTGAACATCCAGAGAAGGAGCAGCTGTCGGTGGTGGAGTAGCAGTGTGAACCGGACTAGCGGGGGCCGGGCTAGTCCGAGGAGGGTTAGCCCGGGCAGGACTCGCCGGTTCATGGACGTTCTCAGTGTTGGGGTTCTTAGGAGTAGTGGTATAAGTATGATCCATAGGAGCAGGATCTTCACGCTGAACTGTGGGTTCGCCTTCCGGAGGGACGGTTGTATCCGGATCAACCGCCGGATCATCAGTGGCAGTCTCAGCAGTTGTTTTGCTAGCCTTTGCCTTTTTGCTAGGCTTAGGCTTGCTGAAAGAAATTGGAAAAGAAGTCAGAACTATAAAGCAAATGCAAAGATAAGCCGGATAAGAAAAAGGACTTACCCAGGGACAGTCTTCAGAGCTGGGACTTGTGTGGCGGTGGATTCGCCAGAAGAAGATAAAGGAGTCTCCTGATAATTAGGGTCAGACGGTTTAACTGGTTTGCGTATAAGCCCGACCTTGGGATGAAGAAGGGTTGGAGAGAGTATAACCTCAGAGCGGCGCCTCCGAGCCGGAGTAAGAGATATTCCGGAGGATTCAACTACAAGGCCGCTATGGCGTGTAGTCCGGCGAAGGGCTTCATGTTGCTGTTTCTTCCAAAGAAAATTGGGGTCCAGTTGAGCGTAAGGATGAGAAAATTGATATTTCCGGACTACCCGACGAATTTTTGGTGGAGGCGGTTGAAAGAATAGTTACCTCAATTTCTGCCGTTTTATCTTCTTCAGCCAAATCTTGTGAAGAGACACCGTTAACACAAGTCTGGATGAAAGTGAAACAAATCATAGCCGGATTAACTCATACCTCAGAGTCCGGATCATCTTCTTCAGCATGTGAACCGGAGCCAGCAGCCGCTTTTCTCTTCTTAACTACGAGGGTCTTGCGGCGCGGCTGTTTGCCTGCTTTATCCCGAGGTTTCCTTTTCCAGAAAGGATCGTCGGCCTATTCAAAAGAGAGAGATAGTTGGAAAACGATTTAAATAAATGGATTAAAAGCACACAGAAGAGGCTAAGACTTACTGCAGGCAGCTTATTCTTCTTATAGTATGGAGCCAATCCGGTTTGGCTACATTCTTCCAAGGAGACATTGAGCATCTTCTTGGCAGACTCAATAACTTCCGATTCAGAAAGCTTTTCCTTGGAAAACCGTTGAAGATCATCCGGTTTTCCAGAATATTTACACATCAGACTGGAGCGCGGACTCAGAGGGAGGATACTCCAAGAAAGCCAGCAACGCATAAAATCAACCCCGGTTAATCCGTTGGCCATAAAGGCCTTGAGCTTGGCAAGTTGAGAAGCAAACCGGGGCCGTTCTGAGGAGCTAAGGCATTGCGGCAAAGGGTGATCTTCAGGAAGATGATGATCACGGTAACCCGGTAGTGGGTTTTCCCCTTCAGGTGAAGTGTCCAGGCAATAGAACCAAGACTTGTTCCAATCCTTCGGGTGTGTATGGTGAGCGGCATGAGGAAAGACTGCATCTCTTCTTTTTTCGATGCTGACCCCTCCCAATTCTTGATGTGGTCCGCCAGTAAATTCAGTGCGCCGGTTCAAATGGAAAAAATCCCGGAATAAATCGACTGACGGCTCCTCTTGTAGATACACTTCTGAGAAAACTTGAAAATCGCAGATGTTTGAAATAGAGTTTGGACTTATGTCCTGAGGGTGAAGTTGAAAAGCGGCAAGCACGTCCCGGAAGAACTTTGAACCGGGAGGAGTAAAACCTCGGGCCATGTGATCAAAGAAGACAATAACTTCCCCTTCTTTTGGAGCAGGGGGGCATTCATTTCCTGGGGTCCGCCATTTTAAAACTGACTGAGGGCCTAGATTGCCGATTGATGCAGCATTTAATAAATCTTCTTCCGTAATGACGGAACGGACCCAGTCACAAGCAACAAACTGTTTGGCAGCCATAGTAGCAGAATGGAAGTGCTGAAAGGATAAAGTATAAACTCCGGATTATTCAAGTACAGATATATAAACCGGATCGCATATGCGAAGTCACACTGACGGTTTAGACAAGGGACTAATGACATAGCTAACCCGACAGTAAGCAGGAAACGCACTATCGCCGGTTCAAAATAACAAAAGAGAGAAGCTAAACCGTCGTGTTCATTATCGATGCATTACAGAAGCAATATTTGACTGACTAAACCGGCGAGTTTACTACGTATCTACAAGGATGAAGAAACAAGTTTCTACAGAAAGCTAAGATAAAACAGATCTGAGCAGTAAGAAAAAAGAAAATTATACAGGTCTATTACAGGAAGAACTACAAGGATCTTATGCAGAGTGGACAAATCTAAAGGTTGAATCTAATGCCAAAAATCTAAGCATAAGGCAGCGGAGCAGAAGCAGATTTCGAAGACAAATCTAAAGGATTGAAACCACCACGAGCCTGACTTCTAGGACGAACAGATGAAGCTTTCTCTAGGTTCAATGGCGGAGGCGTAAGAAGAACCCTAGAGCTACAGATCTACAGCAAAGGAGGAAGGTTACCTGAGGCAGCAGGAGACGGCGGCGGAGTTATCTGGTCACGGTCAGGTTGATGCGGCGGCCGGACCTGCTGGCAACGGCGAGCTTGACGGACGACGGCGGAGGCTTGAGCTCGGGCGACGGAGGAAGAAGACGAGCGGAAGGAGATGAGGTAGAGAGGCGGCAATATTTATAAAGGGGGAGAGACGAAACGACAGGCGCGAGATTTGAGGAAGAGAGAGATTGGATAAAGATTCCCTATCGCCTCAATTCTCGGGATGGCCTTTAAACAAAAGTAATAGACAGCTGCGCGCGTTAAATGCGGAAGTGATGTCACGGTCAAATTAAGTGATTTCCAAGGATGACGTCATTGCCGGTTTACAAAAATGAGAAGACACAAGAAAAGAAGAACACGCAAGACTGAGAAGACTGATGTGAACAAGTTCAAATCATTCTGGGGCCTAATGTCAGGGATATTACTAGCAGGTATAAACCGGCTAGTATAAACCGGATTATGATAATATTGTTGTATAGTTATAATACCCAGTAGAGGTTATGGCCCAAGAAGGCTTAAGGCCCATGTGTAGAGTTACGGTTTGTAAACCGCCTGATCATGTAACTTGAGAGACAAGGAAGAAAGAGCAGAGACCGAGGCGGACACAAGTATGAGCCGGCCTCGGGACTCTGTAAACCAGACTGGGCGTTGCCTCTATATAAAGGGACGACCCGGCGACGGTTCAGGGACAAGAAACAACCCGTCGAGACACAGGCAAGCGATCCGCTCCCTGTTCATCGACGCCCAAGCAATACCAAACCAAACTAGATGTAGGCTTTTACCTTCCTCGAAGGGGCCGAACTAGTATAAAACCTCTGTGTCCTTTGTGTACTTTTAACCCCTTCAAGCTAACCCGTGCGATGGTTCCTCAACTAAGTCCATTAAAGCGGACATCTGTCGTGTTAATTCCACGATAGCTAGTCTTTCGACCGGATATTCTCCACGAAGCAGAAGAGCAAGTCCAACTAGTCAGAGAATGTTTGAAGGCAGCCAAGTCAAGGCAGAAGAGCTATGCTGACACTCACCGCCGGGACATGAGCTTCCATGTCGGGGCCCATGTGTACCTACGAGTAACTCCTCTAAAGGGAACCAAGTGTTTCCACGTTAAGGGGAAGCTCGCACCAAGGTTCATTGGACCCTTTGAGATCACTGAACGACGAGGAGAAGTGGCTTACCAGTTGGAACTACCACCTGAGCTATCTGATGTGCACAATGTATTCCACGTGTCACAACTCCGGAAATGTCTCCAAGTTCCGAACAAGCCTGATCCCTACAAGGATGTTGATCACCAAGCCATTGATCTCGAGCCTGATTTGACCTACCATGAGAAGCCCATTCGCATTCTGGACGAAGTAGAACGACGGACGCGAAGCCGCACCATCAAGTACTTCAAGGTCCAGTGGAGCAACCACACGGAAGCAGAAGCAACCTGGGAACGTGAAGACTATCTTAGATCCGAGTATCCCGACCTCTTTTAAGACCTAGTTTAGGAATCTCGGGGACGAGATTCTTGTAAGGGGGGTAGGTCTGTCACACCCTATATTTTGTAACATGTCATTTTCATCAATTAAGCATGAAAATTTGGACCAACAAATTTTTTTGGCATCATTTGGCTTTTATTTGGAATTGAGTTTTTCTTCCTATGTTTTTCTAGTGCTCATTAAAGTCAACTACTACCTCTTGTAGAATTCATCTCCTTACCCAAAACTTCTGCTCAATGATCATACCAAGTGTTTATAGCAGTATAGTATTTTCTTATAAAATTAATTTGGCCAAAATGTATTTTCAAAATCTAGTATTACAAAAACCCCTGAATTGAGGTTTGCACTGCAAGTGCTTGATTTGGGGTGAGAAAATTATTTCAAAAAGTATATTTGAAACCCAGTAGATATAGGACTCCCAGAAACCACAAAAGTATAATTTTAAAAGTTATTTTCCTATTTAAAAGCTTTTTCTTAAGGCCAGAAATGGTCTTTAATAGGGAAAAATTATTTAAGTATTTCAAAAATATTTGCCAAAATTCAGGGAGACTCATAGGACATATATTGTCCATATATAAGAGTTTCAACACTTGGTCATGTTCAAAATAATGGGTTAATCCCTCTGAAACCCTTTCTGGATATTTCAAGCTTTTGAAATATTTACAAAGGAAATATTCTCTAAAAATTCCAGGGAAATTCTATCATGTCATATATGCCATATTTGATGATCTTGCCAAGCCCCATGCCTTGGGAAGCAAGAAAACATGATCAAAACCCTCCAAACCCATTCTGTCCATATCTGAAGTTTGAGCAACTTTACATTGCCAAACTTATCCAAATGCTCTCAAACTTGGTGCACATGCTAGAATGGTCAAATAAGGCTTCTAGACCAAATGGCACAAGCTTTGGAGTAGGGTAACTTGATCAGTATACCCCAAAACCATTTCTGTTCAAATTCAAATTTGAACAACTTTACATTACCAACTTTTTACCTGGAGCTTCAAACTTTGTGGGCATGATCATAACCCCAAATGATGAAACTACACCAAGTGGTGCATCAAGGGGAGATGATTAGCTTGACTCAAACATGGTGAAACCATTTCTGTTGATTTCTAGGGTTCACCAAAGTTACATTGGCAAGTTTCTTCAAACAAGCCCAAACTTGGTGAAACACCCTATTTCCACATGCCATTTAGTCTTGTTAAGTGTCATGGCTAGTGAAGATCATTTGCCTGCCCAAAACATGATCAAACACCTTCTGCCATTCTACCAAAACCATCATCTTGACCTCTTTTTCTATTTACTTTTGCCTCAACTTTCTACCACAGCCTCACCTAGTTACATTCTACCTCCAGTAACTTCCCCCTGTCCACAGCTCAATGATTGAGGGGTGAAAACCCCAATTCACCTTGCTGGACAGCCCATTTCTACCCATCTACCAACCTCCCTCCTCTCTCACTGAGCATCCAGGGCATCCAAGGCCACAGCTAGATAGTTTACTTCGTGCTGGACCCCCCGGACACGGCGGACACACCCAGTGAGCCAACGGCATGCCGTGGCATGCAGAAGTCGCGCTCCAGAGCGTGCTACAGTGCGCACCCGCACTGTAGCCTCGCCCAATCCGTCGCCTCCGACCACCTCGTGCTGCTCCCTCGCGCCAGCCGATGCGCCTCGGCGTCCGCAACTCCCCCCGGCGCTGTCCCCCTCCTCCTTATTCCTCCAGTGGACGCTCTCGCACGCGCGCTGGCCGCCCGCGAGCTCCAACCTCTGGCCTCACACGCGCGAGCCCTCTGGAGCATCCCCCGCTCCCTCTCTTCCTCTCCTCTGCCCTGGAATTCATCCAGCAACACCACAGACGCATCCCCATCGCTTCCCGTGCACTATGGAGATGAGCAGAGGCTCGCCGGCGCACAGGTCCACGGCACCTCGCCATTCTCCTATAAATAGGGCCCCCGAGCCCCTCCTCTATTCACCAGCAGCTTTCTCCCTCTCTCAATCATCCCCAGAGCCACTCGCCCCCTCTCCAGACCCGCCCGAGCTCGAGATCGAACTCGAGCTCCGCCGCCGCGGCTCCCCGTCGCCAGCCCAGTATAGGCCGCCCTAGCCCTCCCTCTCGCTCGATCTAGCACCACAGCGAGTCACTGATGCGTTTCCCCCTCTTTCCCCTCTCTGCAGCTGCCGGAATCGACCGGAGCAGCACGCTCCCGACGCTCCTCCGCTGTTCCACCTCGCCGCCGACGAACCTGGCCCCTCCGGCGGCCAACTCCAGCACCACTAGAACCGCGACTCCTCCCTGAGCACGACCGTGCCCTCAGTTTGCCCCGCCGTGCCCGGAATCGCCGCCGGTGAGCTCGCCGCTCCTCTGACCGCGAGGTTAAAGATGACAGGCGGGCCTCGCCTGTCATCCTCACCTCCCTCTCGCCCCCCTCTCTGACGCTGACCGCTGGCCCCCGCCCGTCAGGTTTAAAAAACCCTGGCTCGCGCTGGCGCCGTGCGGTGGGCTGTATTTTCCCTGGGCCGTTGCACTCTGGCCGTTCTGGCCCAGTGGCACAGAGCCTTTTTCTTTTATTCTTTTCTATGGAATTTCGAATAATTCCACAGAATTAATTATATATCCAAATGAATTAATTCCAACTCCTAAAAACTTGTAAAATTCCAACCTATTTAATGATGTCACTTTCACACATATCCATGAACCTTTTCTGTTCTGTTCAAATTTAAATTCATATTTGAACATTAAAACTTCTGTTCAAATATTCATGGACCCCATTCTGCCACTCCAAAACTCAAACTAAGAATTTTTGCCATCTTAGTTTTCCCTCTAGTATTTAACAAAAATAAGTTGACATTTTTCTGAGCACTTTGATTTTTCTGTCTTTATTGTGGTCTTATTTTCCCGTTGTTATTTTGTGACGATCAGATACCGTATTTGACAAGGTTGCTGAAGAAGAAGGTGGGGAAGGATTTGAAGACCTTGAAGACTAAGCCAATCCAGGCAAGCAGCCCTTTGACCATGATACCCTTGTGTTCTTCGGAACCCGTTTGTTTCCGAATGCATGATGATAAGAGTTACGGTGGTGACCTAGTTGAGAACCACCACATGATGCATGACTTATTCATGATCTTGCTAAATGCTTAGATGCAATGCTAATGATTAGTAGTGATGCTTAGTGATGCATGTGTGCCATGAAACCTTCGTGGTTGCATTCTTTTCAAAAAACCCGTCGGGTGCCCCTAATGCCCGAGGGTGATGTTGAGTTAGGTCATCACTTGAGGAAGAAGTGATGTGCCAATAAAGATCTTGTGCATGGGTGAAATGATGGATTAGATTTATGTGTGACTACCGTCCCAACCAAATATGTGCAACCACTCTACCCTTTATGGGACGGGGCGTTATTGATTACTTAGGCCGATACTAGCATGGTTCCCGCATTACTAGTGACGGGAAGACTTGAGGTCTTTCCCGGGACGGGGTCGTGCTTGGATAGACGACCATGACTGTTTTCACAGGGCACCGGACACACCGTTGGTCCCTTCGTGTACGCGTGACATTGAAAATAGGGCAAGTCCCATGATCTATTGTTTGTACTCGAGGGCTGTGCACCAATGAGTGGACCCTATGTTAGTGTCTTCTAAGGAAAGATAATGACCGGGTGCTTCCCCCGAGTACTTGAGGTACTGCGGGATCGTGGGTGACACGAAAGCTTCCCGGATCTTGTGGGTAAAGTGCGCGACCTCTGCAGAGTGTAAAACTATTCGAATAGCCGTGTCCACGGTCATGGACAGTTGGGTGGTGCTACTTAAACTATGTCCAGAATTTTACTACATCGGTGAAAGTATGTGTGTGTGATGAGTCAAGGTGGTGACTTGACTCGTGAGTTGAATTCTATTCATATTGATATCGGTAACCTGTTCTCGAGGTTACGTAAAGTCATTGATGCATATACTTGATGGTAGAATATTTATTCTAGCTCGTTGCTAGATTGCTCATTGTTGTTCAATTTCATTGTTACTTGAACCAAATCATGGGTTGCTTGCGAGTATATTCAAAGTACTCATTGGCTTGCCACTGGTTATTTAATTGGCCAGGCATGGAGGAACAGGAATATGAAGAAGAGTTATATGGAGACGAACATGCGAACTAGGAAGCTATCCCAGTCAGAATGCCTGTAGGGTTAAGGCAGATGGCATGGGTTCTACTTATCTTCGAAGACTTCCGTTATCAGCCTTGAGGCTTTATCTATGTAAGACTTGGCCATAATGGCCATAATTTGTGTAAGACGGTATGTATGGATGTAAGACTCTTGTTATTCAGCTTCTGTGTGTTCAGTGAGCATTGATCTCTGGGATCACTGTACACGTGCATTCGGTGATCTCGACTCTTAAGTCGGGGTCCCCACAATTCAGCGATGGACCACTCTGCATCACACGGTGATAAACGTTTCCGAGCACCAGGCGGTGTGCGCCTTCAAGGAAGGCGTGCGCAACCAAGAGTTGAATCTGAAATTTGGCCGAACATGCGTCATGTCCCTGTCGCGGATGATGGAGATTGCCAGTCGGTATGCCAACGGCGAGGAAGCCGACCGGCTCCGTAGTGGCAAGAAACCAGTCGGACAAGACGACCAGAATCACAATCGAAAGAATAAGCGCAAGGCCGACCCAACCGCTTAGGGAGAGGCTACGGTGGTTAATCAAGGGAAGGGCAAAGGGAAGCCAAAAGGCTCCTGGACCCCCAAGAAAGGAAAGGGTCAGGCTGGAGATGACATGCTCGACAAGCTGTGCCCCATACACACGAAGAAAGATGAAGAGGGGAACTTGGTGTATCCCAAGCACACCACTCGACAGTGTCGACTCTTGATCCAGAGTTTCCAGAAGAATCAGTCGACTGAGAAAGAGAAGGAATCAGAAGAGTCCGAAGACAAAGAAGGAGACAGAGGATACCCCCGCATCAACTCCACCTTGGTGATCTTCGCTGACGTCGAGAACAAAAGTCGATTGAAAGTCATCAACAGAGAAGTAAACATGGTTGCTCCGGCGACCCCCACGTTCTTGAAATGGTCAAAGACCCCATCACATTTGACCAGTCCGATCATCTAGCGCACATCGCCACCCCTGGGCGGCAAGCACTGGTGGTCGACCCAGTAATCGAAGGCACGCGCCTGACCAGAGTTCTGATGGATGGAGGTAGTGGCTTGAATATTCTGTATGCAGCAACCCTCCGGGATATGGGCATTCCGATGTGCAAGCTGAGAGAAAGTAACATGAGGTTCCACGGGGTAATCCCCGGGAAGAAAGCCGACTCACTTGGCCAGATCTCACTTGACGTCGTCTTTGGTGAATCCAAGAACTACCGAAAGGAGAAGTTGACGTTCGAAGTGGTGGACTTCAACAGCGCCTATCACGCCATCCTGGGTAGGCCCGCCTACGCCAGGTTCATGGCTCGACCATGTTACGTCTACCTCAAGCTGAAGATGCTGGGACCCAACGGCGTCATAACCATCACTGGGAACCGGCAGAAAGCGGAAGAATGCATCCAGAAAGGCTCGAAAATCGCCGACGAGCAAATGGCAGCAGTAGAGATGGAGGAGTACCAAAAGCAAGTGGATCCGGGCGACTTGCTAAGGGCGAAGAAGCCGGCCTCTGAGTCAGCTTTTCAGTCGGCCGGAGACACAAAACCTGTGCACATCCACCCCACCGACCCCAACGCAGCGCCGACCCACATCTCCACCACACTCGACAGCAAATAGGAAGAAGCGCTCATCCAGTTCCTCCGTGAGAACTGGGACATCTTTGCATGGAAACCGCCAGACATGCCGGGTGTGCCCAGGGGGCTGGCTGAGCACCATTCTTAAGTCGACCCTAAGGTGAAACTTGTGAAGGAACATCTCCGTCGATCCGCTGCGGAGAAGCGAAAGGCGATTGGCGAAGAAGTGGCTCGACTCCTAGCAGCAGAGTTTATCCGCGAGATATACCACTCCGAGTGGCTCGCCAATGTCGTCATGGTCCCCAAGAAGGACAAGTCTCTCCGCATGTGCATCGATTTCAAGCACATCAATCGGGCCTGCCCGAAAGATCATTTTCGTCTTCCCCGCATCGATCAGATAGTCGACTCGACTGCGGGATGTGAACGTTTGTCCTTTCTGGACGCATATTCCGGGTACCATCAGATCCGTCTGTATGGGCCCGACGAGATAAAGACAGCTTTCATCACCCCTTTCGGGTGTTTTTGTTATGTCACCATGCCTTTCGGCCTCAAAAATGCCGGCGCCACCTTCATGCGCATGATCCAGAAGTGCTTGATAAAGCAAATTAGTCGAAACGTCGAGGCATACATGGATGACATCGTGGCACTACTAGGAAAAGGGCTATAGATGGAATTGATACTAATGGCGCACCAGACAAGCAGTGCGCCATTAGTATATACTAATGGCGCACCACCCACTGATACGCCATTAGAGTTCAAACTACTAAGGCGCACCTGGCCCAGGGTGCGCCATTAGTATCAAAAAGTTTTTTTTGAACTAGTGCGCCTGTCCAAACATACTAATGGCGCATCCAGACAAAGTGCGCCATTACTAGTTCCATTACTAGTTGTAACTAGTAATGGCGCACCTGCAGGAAAGTGCGCCACTAATGTTCTTTTTTTTTATTATATTTTTTATTCTTTTTTCTGCAAAACTACTAATGGCGCACTGTTCCACAGTGCGCCATTACTAGTTTAAACTAGTAATGGCGCACTATGGGACAGTGCACCATTAGTATTTTTTTGTTTATTTTTTCAAAACTAGTAATGGCGCACTTACTTAAGATGCGCCATTAGTAACCTTGATTACTAATGGCGCATTTATAGTGGGTGCGCCATTAGTAAGTGGGCATCAACAAGATATTTTGGACAACCTCTCCTACCCACACTCACTTTCTCCCCACTTCATTCTCTCCACCTCCTCCTTGTCTCGGGTCCCTCCTCTTTTTCAACTCATTTCCACCATAGATTCATTCAAATTAAGTGGTTAAATTACCTTGTTTTGATAGGTAAGTAAGGGGGGAAGCTATATTTATGTTGTTCTCCCTACAACAATGTGCACATGCACTTTTTATGGCCTAGCTAGTTCTATTTATGTTCGTGGTGTTGCATATGTTTGTTGTGTTGCATATGTGTTTGTGTTTGGAGGTGTACCGGTATTTGAAATGCGATAGTTGCCAATATTTTCCCGGAATGTTGATTCATTTCCGTTTCGGTGAGAATTTTGGCATTAAGCATTCTTTTTTGTCCTATTTTTAGGGAAAGTCATGGCAAATTTTTTCTTGGTTCTAAAATATCGTTTTGCTCTACCCCGTAGGCGACCATGGTGCGCACGATGACCGAAGGCATCGTGAATAGGTTTTTGAGGTCCGCGACGGCCGAGATGCTTCAAAAGAATGAGATGGAGATAAGATGTCCGTGTCGAAGATGCAAGCTGAAGAGCCTTATTGCGGACCCGGATTACGGGCAGGTGCGGGACCACCTGCTCTTGCGTGGTTTCATGGATGGCTATCAGTGGCAAGGTGATGAAGATGACTATGAAGTCGTCCATGGGGGCCGGGCAAGAAATGAGGAAGGGCAGCAAGACAACCACCGCGGCTCGGGCGGGCGAGAAGACGAAGAATCCCCAGGAGATGATCACGACGGTGATGCTGTACACAGTCATCATGTAGAAGATGCAGGACATGATGATGAGGAAGATGCCGGAGCAGACGACGGGCATGATCATGAAGATGATGATGCCGGCGGAGCAGACGACGCTGGACCATCGATGGGCTGGGTGCAGGACCCTCATATTCAAGAGCTGCTTCTCAAGCAGACCGATAACGCAAGAGCTGCCGCCCGAGAGAAAGCCAAGATGGATCAACTTGAGTTAGACGCGGTTACTCCATTGTATGAAGGATGCAGGCCCGAGGATACCCGCCTGAAAGTAACGCTCATGGCTCTGGAGATGAAGGTAAAACACAAAATGACCGACGCATGCTTCGACGAGAACATGTCATTCTCGCACGAACGTCTTCCCAAGGGGAACAAGTGCCCCACCAGTTTGGAGGAGGCGAAGAAAATCGTGTGTCCTCTGGATTTACCGCACGTGAAATACTATGTGTGCATGAACAATTGCATCATTTATCGGGACGAGCACGCGGAGTCTACCATATGTCCGGTGTGCGGCGTCACTCGATACAAGAAGAGGAAGAAAGCTCCTCGAAAAGTGGTGTGGTACTTTCCGATCACTCCTCGTCTGCAGCGGTATTTCGCGGACCCTAAGGTGGCAAAGCTCCTGCGTTGGCACGCGGATAGGGAGGAGAAGAAGCGAGAAGATGACGCAAATGATCCGGAGATAGATAAAAAAGACAAGATGCTGAGTCACCCTAAGGATGCGAGCCAGTGGCAAGTGTTGAACTTCGAAAACCTAGAATTTGGGAATGATCCAAGGAACATCGTGCTGGGCGCGAGCACCGATGGAGTCAATCCGTTTGGCAGCCAGAGAAGCATACATAGCACCTGGCCTGTGTTTGTGTGGATGTACAACCTTCCCCCCTGGTTGTGCATGAAGAGGAAGTACATTCACATGAGTATGCTAATTGAAGGACCGAAACAACCAGGGAACGACATCAATCTGTATCTGGGGCTGCTGAAAGAGGAGCTAGACACGCTGTGGAAAACGCCAGCCAATACGTGGGACGCCGCAAAGAAAGAATATTTCCCTATGAGAGTCGCGCTGCTCACGACGGTGCACGACTATCTCGGTTACGGATATGTCGTGGGGCAGGTGGTCCACGGATTTTCTGGATGCGTCAGGTGCATGGATGACACAACATATCGCCAGCTAGATAGAGATCCCGGGTCTTTGAAAACCGTGTTCATGGGACATCGAAGGTAGCTTCGCGACGATGACCTGTGGAGAAAACGCAAGGATCTGTTCGATGGTGAAACCGAACCCCGAGGACTCCCGCGTACGAGGAGCGGCGAGAAAATAGACGAGCTGTTGAAAAATTGGAAAGATTGCCCACTGCCGGGAAAGAGGCAAAAGGCGCTGGAGCCGGGAAAGAAGCGAAAGGCGCTAGAGCCGCTGCTGAAGGTATGGAAAACGAGGTCTGTTTTCTGGGACTTGCCGTACTGGAAGATCCACCGTGTGCCTCACAGCCTTGATGTAATGCATATCACGAAGAACGTGTGCGAGAGTCTGCTTGGTACCCTGCTCAACATGCCAGAGAGGACCAAAAATGGGCCGAAAGCAAGGGCAGACTTGAAATCAATGGGCATCAGGCAGGAGCTTCAAGCTATATATGATGATGATGATGATGATGATGATGATGAGGCGAAGCAGGACACAGAAAGTCGTCGCAAAGGCAAAAAGGCCAAGAAGACCGGAAATGACTACCCTCCCGCATGCTTCACTCTAAGTCAGGAGGAGATTGAGCAGTTTTTCACCTGCCTCGTAGGAGTAAAACTTCCTTACGGTTACACGGGGAAGATAAGCAGATACCTAGACCCAACGAAGCTGAAGTTCAGCGGGATGAAGTCTCATGACTGTCAGGTGCTGATGACGCAGATACTTCCAGTTGCAATCCGTGGGATCATGGACGCGCACGTCCGTGAAACCCTATTTGGCCTATCCAACTTTTTCGACGTCATCTCTCGGAAGTCTGTTGGCATGAGGCAACTCAGAAGGCTACAGGAAGAGATCGTGGTGATACTATGCGAGCTTGAGATGTACTTCCCGCCCGCATTCTTTGATGTTATGGTGCATCTGCTGGTCCATATCATGGACGATATCATCCAACTCGGGCCGACGTTCCTGCACAGCATGATGCCGTTCGAAAGGATGAATGGTGTCATCAAAGGATACGTTCGCAACATGTCACGTCTAGAGGGAAGCATAGCCAGGGGCTTTCTGACCGAAGAGTGCATCTCCTACTGCACGAATTATCTAGGCATCGAGAACCCCGTTGGTCTGCCCGTCAACAGGCACCTCGGCAGTCTCGCTGGATGGGGTCACCGTGAGGGTCGCCGCGAAATGCATGTCGACTTCGAGGGTCGACTCGCCGACTTTGAAAGAGCAAACCTAGTCGCGCTACAACACATAGACGTGGTCGATCCTTGGGTGGTAGAGCACAAAACCTTTATTGAGAAGACGTACAATGACCGAGGCCAACAGAGGACGGACGGAGATATAATCAAAGAGCACAACTCATGTTTCACGCGTTGGTTCAAGCAGAAGCTTCTGTCGTACCCTTTACATGAGGATTCTTCCGCGGAAGTACAACTCATATTCGCCTTGTCACAGGGCGCCGAGCACAACCTGATGACCTATGAGGCCTATGATATCAACGGCTACACATTCTACACAGAGGCCAAGGACATGAAGAGCGATGGTTATCAGAACTCCGGGGTAACGATGGAATCCTACACCGGTAATGATAAGGACAGATACTACGGAAGGATCGAGGAGATCTGGGAGCTGAGCTACGCTGGAGAGAAGGTCCCGATGTTCCGTGTCAGATGGGCCAAGAGCGTCCTAAAAGAAGACCGGTATTTCACCACCATGGTTATACCCGAAGCCAAATCCAAGACCGCGGGCGCAAACGTCACCGCGAAAATTGAGCCATGGGTACTGGCTTCCCAAGTTGACCAATGCTTCTTCATTACCGACCCGTCAAAGCCCAGTCGTGTTGTCGTGAGGAGAGGCAAAAGGAAGATCATCGGAATGGATGGAGTAGCCAATGAGCAAGACTTCGAAAAGTACGGCGACCCGATGATCGAACATGACGACGATGATGAAGTAGCAGCATACACCACAAGAAGAAGCAGGACCACCCTACCTAAAGGACGTCCGTTCCACAGAAGAACTCCATTTGCGAAAAAGAAGGGCAAAAAGATTGTGGACATATAGCTAGCTAAGATCGATTGTATTTAAATCGTAGCCTTCATTTCTCGATTGTATTTCATGGGCACTTTTTGAACTATCATGAATATTTTTAAATTTCATGGACACTCGATCTCGACCCCCCCCCTC
>LR738716.1:146646822-146658972 GCA_902687465.1 Secale cereale
ATAAAAGCTTAGATTTTAGGATGCCTCGGTGTCGACAAACCCTAAATGATGAGACCATGATCTTGTTCCTTGACAATAACCAACTTTTTGACCAAACTTTGTTCCTATTTAGAGAGAAACATGGCCAACAACGATGAGGCCGGGGGTTCGGGCGGCAAGGCATTCTGGGAGCTGTCCCAGGAGATGGAGGAACAACCTCACTTGTATGAGGACGCCGCCTTCCCCACCGATCCTGAGACCATTGATGGTACCACCGAGGATGACCCCACTGATGCCACCACTGATGGTGCCCCGAGGATGCCACCACTGATGATGGCG
The DNA here is from genome assembly GCA_902687465.1 of Secale cereale. Taxonomy (NCBI): domain Eukaryota; kingdom Viridiplantae; phylum Streptophyta; class Magnoliopsida; order Poales; family Poaceae; genus Secale; species Secale cereale. The sequence goes on from LR738716.1 coordinate 146,647,141, forward strand.
GCGCACGCACAGATGGCAGCCAACCGAAGAGGCAATGGAAGGACCGGCGCCCGACCGTGCTCTGCACCCTCAAGGAGGAAGTTACTGAAGTGGACTCCGGCGGGAATCCAACGGCGCCCGAACGAATAGTCAAGGGGTACTCGCTTCAGCTCGGGTGCATTCTCTGGAGCACCGTCTCGATCAACACCGAGAACCTGAGGCATCCTGACCGAGGGAATTTGCGCAACCTCCTCTTCACGAAGGTCCACGAACGATACAAGTTCCCCGCTGAATTTGAAAACACAAGCCTCATAGGGAATAAAGTGAACAATGCTGCCCTCACGAAGATGAGCAAGGCCCTGTCTACTTGGAAAAGCAATGTGAAGAGAATGATCGAGAAAGGTGAGAGTTATGGGAAGATCAAGGAGAAAAATCCTTCGATCACCGAAGATGACTACAATGACTTCAAGATCAATTGCTCAAGCACCGCACACTCCGAATCAAGTCAGTGGGGGAAAGAAATGCGGGAGGTGAACTTAGGGGAACACACACTCGGTCCCGGCGGTTACAGAGTGGCGGAGCCTATATGGGACAAGGAGGAGGCGGACCGTGCCGAGCAAGGCCTACCGCCCCTCTTCGATAAATACGGTGACAAGCAGACCAGGAACTTTGTCAGGGCCCGGTACAAGAAGGACCCGAAAACAAAGGAGCTTACCACGGATCCGAAGACCAGGGCGCTTGAGCTTGTTCTGGTAAGGAATACACCCCCGCGTAATTAGCTCCATATGGTTGCATTCTAATTAATGAAGCCAAATTTCTAAATGGTTCACATTCCTTCCGCAGGCGACTGAAAGCAGTAGCGTGGGGTCGACTAAGAGCAACCCTTGGGACACGACTCTAAATAGGGTGTTGAATGTAATGAAGAACAAGGATAAGCTCAGTAAGCCGACGTCAGCTGGTCGTGTGGCCGGCAAAGGCTTGTCGACAAAATGGTCGTCATACTATAAAGCTGGTGGGCGAAAGGAGAAAAAGACCAGCTCGGAAAGCCAGGTGCGCGAGGTTCAAGAACTCAAGGCACAGGTGGCGCGGATTCCGGAGATTGTCCAAGAGCAAGTGCAACAACAGCTCGGAGCCACAATCACCGCCATTGTGCCTATCTTGATCGAGGGGTTGAGTGCGTGGATTGCGGGCGGCCAACAGGGGCCGCCCCCGATTCCTAGCTTCACGGCCAGCAACTCGCAGAACGCGATGGTGGGGCCATTGGTGTCTCTGGCGGAGGCGGCATTGGTGTCTCCGAAGCCGGCACGTGAGCTTAATGCACCCGGGTGTACGCCGGCCGGCACCTCTGCAGCAAGCGGCCCCTCCGTCAACTGCACGCCCGCCATTGGCGGTGCCTCGACATTATTCGAGCTCGACGCCATCATCACGGTAACAAATTAAGCCTCTCTCGGCCGAGGACTTCATCTCCTTGCCTTTGACTGGGCATCCCTGACGCCCTGCATGTTTTCGCAGGGCGCCGCCGACGTTCCGTGCACTCTCCTGCACTTCGTGAACAACGAGTTGGTCGATGTCGCCAAGGGAAAAATCGTTCAACCGGGCAACCCCTTGTTCCAAGGTACCCTAATGCCACCCAACTTGTTTAGGGTTCAACTGGTTCGGGTGCTGCCAGGCTGCGACGAGGTGTTACCTCCGATTCGACTCGTCGGGGTCGACGATGATGACGTGATGACCCTCAGCGCCTGCCTGAGCTGGCCCCTGCTTTGGCCGAAGATCCAGATTCGTTTCGGGGTGGGGGACACGACCCCAAAGACAACACCGCCAGTCGTGCCGGCACCAAGTCGGCCCCATGGCAAGACCGCCGCAACGGTGCCGGACATCCCTATGCCACTGGATCCAAACATGCATATGGCACAGGATCAAAACGACGACGACGACGACGATGCATTTGCCAACGTCGAACAGTACTTTGCCGATCATGGGTACGGTGGCGACTTCATGGGGCCTCCTTCTCAAGAACCCAACCCAACAAAAGACGTGCGCAATCTAGCTGGTACCACGGAGAAGCCAAGTTGCAACAGGCGTCGTCTGCCGTTCAGCTCTCAGGAGATGCCTCCAGCAGCCGACTTCACCGAGCCTCAGATAGGCGAGGTGCGAAATATTATCAGCCCCAACACACTCAAGAAGGCAGTCTGTGAGCGGAACTCGGTCCCATTACAGGAGAAGAAGAAGGCACGCAAAAGAAAGACTAACAAGGGTGCGAGCCAGCCGGCACCGAGTATGATCCGTGCTCAGGACGGGCCACCTTCACCTGAGGATGTAATGAGGAGGGTGCATGTGGCGGGTAGGCCGATGCTACCGACAAATATGCTCGATGCTGCAACTGGTGCTATGTGGAGTCTGCATGACAGTGTTCTTTCTTTGGAGAAGCGGCGTCCCAGAGAGAAGGATGTGGCATACCCGATTTTCGTGGCCAAGGTGCCAGAGGGCAAGGGCTTTGTGGATAACTCCATCGGGGGTACGATCGTCCCGCGGTTTGATGACATCCATGCTATGTTGAACCTTCATCCGCTGCACTACACCTTCGTTCGGCTATTTTCGCTGAGTATGGAGATGCGGATCATTCGCGAGAAGACCCCGGACATCGTTATAGTCGACCCTTCTACATGCGTGCCAAGATCTTGGGCAGCGCTGGGGACTGGCAAGTCGCGAGTTCTTACCTTGAAGGCGTCATTCTGGCAAACCGAGATAATGATAACTTCCTCGTGCCTTACTTTCCCGAGTAAGTCCTCCGCCTCAACTGCCCCGTAACATATGAATTCTTAGATTTCGATCGTTTTTCTTTTAACATTCCGTGTTTTCTGCAGTGACACACATTGCACGCTCATCCTCCTAAGCCCCAAATATTCCATGGCCACGTATTTCGACCCGGACCGTCAGTCGAACGTAGACTACACAAATGTCAAGAAGGTTCTTGATGATGCTCTCCCCGGCTACGCCAAATGTGGAGGCACCTTCACCAGGCCTATTCGTAAGTACGACAAGCACGTGTTCTCCCACAATACGATGTTCTGCTGCGTCAAGCAGCCGCCTGGCGGTCAGAAGGGTGCCTACTACGCCATCCATCACATGTGGGAAATCGTATGGGACCATCATCAACTTCTGCTACCGAGTAAACTCAAAGATTGGGCCGCGAACGTGTCGGCAATCCAGGACGCGGACATCAGACAAGAATTCTTTCGCATCCAGTCGGAGTTTGCGGAAATCATCCATCAAGATGTCCTTCGTACCTCGGGGCAGTTCTTCCTCAGAAATCAACCGTCCAACGGTGACATCGACACAATGCTACAAATGCAGGCTGACAATGCCCGTGATTTCATGACTCCCACGTTAGACGGCGGCTTCATCCACGCTCCGGTCCCTTGAGTCGAGTCGAAAGCAGTTATGCTGTGTCTAGTTCTGAAACATCGATTGGCTCATGTTGTAATTAAACTTTAATGAACTTGTAGTATGTCTCTTTGGTTTCAAGAGTCGTTCAACTTAGATGTAATCGATGCTATTAATGTCTTGCTTTTCTCTATTGATCGTTCTGTTGCATACTTATATATTGCTTATGTATTGTCTGTGAATTGGTACTAACGTTTCGTTTGGCTAGTGCATAGCGATGCCGTCGTATGTCGTGTACAAGGGTAAGGTTCCCGGAGTCTACGACGACTGGGAGGAGTGTCAGAGACAGGTTCACCGATTCAGCGGTAACAGTTACAAAGGGTACACCACTAGGGCCAAGGCTGAATCTAGATACGCCCGCTATCTAGCGGGAGAGGGGAGGGAGCGTTGGAGGAACCGGATGAAGACGAGTTTCATCGTGATGATGCTCATCGTGATGACCACAGCTCTCTTCTATGTGATGGTAGTTTAGATGATCGATATCGACTTGTAATGTGAAGACAAACTCGCTACTCGCGGTCTTGAGACTTGTAATATAATGTTCTATCTTTGTTCGGTCTTTTCAATTCGGAGACTAATATGATGAATTGTATTCGGAGACTAATATGATGAATTATATTCAAAGACTAATCTTCTATTGTATTCGATGAATCTGTTGTTGATGTGTGCTGTCTATATTCTGTCCAATTATACATTTTGTAACCTGTGCAAAAAACAAAAAATAAAAAAAACCTAATATTCATACTAATGGCGCATCACATCACAGTGCGCCATTAGTATGCCAAAGGATACTAATGGCGCATCATTAGACAGTGCGCCATTACTATGCCAAAGTTACTAATGGCGCATCTTGTTGTGGTGCGCCATTAGTATGCCAAAGCACCTGGGTATACATGGCCCCCTGGGAGGCATACTAATGGCGCACTGCTGTGTACACTAATGGCGTATCTGTGGTGCGCCATTAGTATACCAGATACTAATGGCGCACCAGAGGTGCGCCGTTAGTAAAATATACTAATGGCGTGGCACTAATGGCGCACCACTAATGCGCCATTAATGGCCAAATTAGGTGCGCCATTAGTAGGCCTTTTCCTAGTAGTGTGGTCAAGTCACGGAAAGGTTCCGACCTGCTGACTGACCTCGCTGAGACATTCGCAAACCTCAGAAGCTACGATATCAAGCTCAACCCATCAAAGTGTACATTTGGAGTTTCTGGTGGCAAGTTGCTCAGTTTTCTCGTTTCCGAACGGGGAATCGACGCCAACCCAGAGAAGGTCAGCACCATCCTCTGAATGAAACGCCCCGAGCGTATTCACGACGTCCAGAAGCTTACTGGTTGCTTGGCCGCTTTGAGTCGGTTCATTTCTCGTCTTGGTGAGAAGGCACTGCCTCTCTACCGACTCATGAAGAAATCCGACAAGTTCGAGTGGAATCCCAAAGCCGAAGCAGCTTTCGAAGAGCTCAAAGCCCTGTTGTCCACCCAGCCGGTGCTTGCTGCCCCAGTCAGCGCAGAGCTTCTTTTGCTGTACATTGCTGCCACCGGACAAGTCATCAGTACTGTACTCACGGTCGAGCGGGAAGAAGAGGGCAAGGCATACAAGGTCCAACGCCCGGTCTATTACATATCCGAAGTTTTGACTCCCTCCAAGCAAAGGTATCCACATTACCAAAAGCTTGTGTACGGGATTTACTTGACTGCAAAAAAGGTTGCCCGTTACTTCTCGGACCATTCGATCTCAGTCGTCAGCGACGCCCCACTATCAGAGATACTAAACAACCGAGACTCAACCGGTCGAGTGGCAAAATGGGCGATTGAACTTCTTCCGTTGGATATCAAATTTTAAGCGAAGAAAGCCATCAAGTCTTAGGCCATAGCGGATTTTGTGGCTGAGTGGATAGAACAAGAGCTGCCGACTCAAGTCCAATCAGACCATTGGACTATGTTCTTCGATGGATCCAAGATGTTAAACGGATTCGGCGCAGGCGTGGTCCTGGTCTCTCCCAGGGGCGACAAGCTCAGCTACGTCCTTCAGATCCATTTCGATTCATCAAACAACGAGGCCGAATATGAAGCACTTTTATATGGGTTGCGTACGGCCATCTCACTCGGCGTCCGTCGCCTGATGGTCTACGATGACTCCGACCTGGTAGTAAATCAAGTGATGAAAGAATGGGACGTCAGGAGCCCGGCAATGACCAGTTATTGCAGTGCAGTACGGAAGCTTGAAAAGAAGTTCGAAGGTTTAGAGCTCCATCATGTGCCCAGAGCAAAGAATCAGCTAGCCGACGACCTCGCAAAAATCGGGTCGACTCTGTAATGCCCAGGATGGGACTATACCTCCTACGTGTCGAGGCACGACTTAAAGGTATAAGCCCATCCTAGAATGATCTCAAGTTTGGTATCTTTGCACGACTCATGTAAAAGAGGGATTAAATTGCAAAAGGAGATAGTTGGCTTACACTCGCCACTTCACACAATACATTACATAAGCAAACATCATTCAAAACATCACAACCCGACTACGGGTGAAGATCCAAAAGAAAGATACCAAAACAACATAATGCCACAGGTCAGGATCGATTCCTAGTAGAAACCACTACTGATCGTCGAAAACGTCACAAGCATACGACCAAACTCTTCATCGAGCTCCCAGTGAAGAACTTGAACCGGCTCCTGCATCCTTCTTGGCTGAACCTGCATCTGGTGTTGTAGTATCTGTGAGCCACGAGGACTCAGCAATCCCATAACCATGGGTATCAAGACTAGCAAAGCTTTGGGTAGGAAGAAGGATAGTGGTGAGGTTGCAGCAGCGACTAAGCATAATATGGTGGCTAACTTACGAGTACCAGAATAAGATGAGCATCTACGCAAACGGTCGCAAAAGTAGTGATCGCTAAAGATCCTGAACTACATACGAGTCAAACATAGCCCCATCGTGTTCTCTTCTCAAAGTGAAAAGAGACAGTCACGGTTACTCACACAGTTGTGTGTTTTACTTCGGATCATCTGTCAAGTTTTCTACAACCGGACATTAACAAATTCCAATCCGCCACATAACCGCAGGCACGGCTTTCGAAAGATCATAACCCTATAGGGGTGTTCCAACTTAGCTCATCACAAGCTCTCACGATTAGCTGAAGTGATAAATATAATATCATCACTCCTTATCTTAGGGAAATCCGATCAGGCTCGGCATCCCGGTAGCACAAGACATTTCGACAATGGTAAAACAAGTCCAGCAAGACCTCCTGGCGTGCCGACACCCTGATAGTAGTCGCGCGTATCTCGTCTCAGGCCACGACCGGATGAGCACAACGTACAGCAGCCGAAGACCCCAGATAACTGGGTGGCACCGCACACGACACTATTTGGGACCAACACCAACAGCACTGGCCCCCCCTGCTATGTAGAATTAAGAACCCGAGGGTGCGACCCCCTATGCAAATTTAATTAATTAATTAAGTTGTTATTATGAGGCAAATTAAAACCAATGTTGGGCCTTGCTGGAGGAGTTTTATTCAAAGTCGAACTGTCAAGGGGTCCCCATCCACCCATCGTGTAAGGAATGCAAAATCAAGGAACATAATGCCGGTTTATCGGCGCCTAAGGTGGCATGAGTGGAACAAAACACCGAGCAAAAGGCCAAGCCTTTCACCCATGCCCAGTATATAGGTGTGTTAATAATAGTTATAGATATTGTGATATAACAACAACAAGTTCCCTCCTGGAACGAACTTCATCTTCACCTGCAACTAACAACGCTATAAGAGGGGCTGAGCAAGCGGGTAACATAGCCAAACAGTGGTTTTGCTAGGAAGGTGTCAAAGGTTAGAGGTTTCATGACAACAAGGAGAGGCTGACATAAAAGATGGGTAGCGCGACATGTAACGACAGCATTGAGACAACTAAGCACGGCAATGGTAGTAAAGGTATCCAAGGGTATGATCATCTTGCCTAGGATTCCGCAAGGGAGAAGAACGGATCCATGAAGTAGACGGAGAAGAAGCCTCACAACTCTGGAACGAACCCGAAGCTAAAGAGGGAAGCAAAACGGAAAGAAACAAGTAACACGGTAAACACACAAGCATAAACATGGCATACGATGCACAAACAAGTATGATGCATGTCCGGTTTAATTATGCATGGCATGGCAAAGTGCACAAACAACACTACACGTTAAGTGGAGCTCAATATGCAACGAGTTGCATATTGACGAAACACCACATTAATTATTTAATTGACTCTCGTTTATTTACAAGACAAGATTAAATGTTCGTTAACATGGCAAGAGGTGAAGCATAATAAAACTACACTATTTAGACATTTTAAATGAGGCCGGAAAATAACAACAACAAATTCCGGAAAATCCCCATGAGCATGTTGAGCAATTTTTAAGCAAACAACAATTCACATATTTTAATGTTGTTAATATGATGCGGATGACATGATCAAGTTTTATGCAAGTTATTAAAAGTTAACATGAAGAAGATATGAAGTATTGCCACCGTGGTGGAAGGAAAGGGTGCCACGGCAACGATCCGAAAATGATGCAACGCAACATCTCGGTTCCGGTAACTCATTGCGAGTCCGGAGCAAAAGAAAGATGGCATGAGCGAGTCAAACGAGATGAAAGGTGGGGCGATCCCGTCACCGGGTTCCCACGAGTCGGCGACGAGGCAACCGAGGAACATGACAAAAGGTGATACGGGCACGGAGCACACAAGAGAAACATCTCATACAACACAACATGCATCTCACGGGTCATCGTCTCGGGGTTATACCTTCGGAACATCTGTCACTCAGAGGGGTTCGAGGTCGTCGAGGAACGTAGGGGAAGTAGTCGTTCACGTTCCGTTTCGGAGAGGGAAGTAGTGGTACACGTTCGTAGAGGAAGTAGTGGTACACGGCCGAAGAGGAAGTAGTTGTTCACGGGTCTTCGGCGACGGTAGACGTTCACGTTACGTGTCGTGGTACTTGCGACGTCGGGGTACACGTTATGTAGTGGTACTTGGTCTCGGCGACGGTAGTTGTACATGATCCGTAGTTGTTCTCGTTCAACGGTAGGGGTACTTGTCATATCGCCATATGTAGTCGAACTTGGGCATCGGAGAGGTACTTGACGCGTTGTGTAGTCGTACTTTCATAGCGGTCTTGTGTAGAGGTACTCGACTCGGCGATGAACTTGACAAAATCTGCTGGACCAAAACAAAAACTCGAAGCCGACGGACGAAACACAGCAGCAGCAGGTCTTGGCACGGGCGGCGCACGGACGGTGCACGGACAAGGTGGAGGAGGCTGGACGAGGCCTCCTGGCGGCTGGAGAAAAGGCCCTGGCGCGTGGGGAGGCACTGCCTCACGGCGGCTGGACACGAACGAGGAGGAGCAGAAGGTGGCTCGGGGCGACGGCGCTCGGTGCTGCGGGACGATGAAGGCAGCAGGACGGGCTTGGCGAGGAGATCGACCGGAGGGGCGGCGTGGACGACGCAGGGCCATGGCGCGAGAGGCGAAGGGCCTGCGCGGGGAGTCGAGTAGGAGCTCGGGGCAGATGAGGGAGCCACGGCGTGCTGGAGAGGAGCGTGCGAGCGGCCTTGGCGCGTTCTGGTCGGAGGAAGGCACTCGGGCGGCCGGCTCGGGGAGGCGGCCGGTGCCCTGGAGATGGAGGGAGCCACGGCGAGGATGCAGCGAGGCGCTGGGCGGCTTGGGGACGGGCGCACGTCGAGGCTGCCGATGGAGCTCCCGGCGCGGAGTGCCTGGCCGAGGAGGGAGCGGGCGCTCGGGCGTCAGGCGCTCGTCCTGGCGAGGGAGAGCGGCGAGGCTGAGAGATGGGAGGCCGCAGGAGGGAGACGGCAAGGGGATCGGGCTGGAGGAGGTCCGCAGCGAGGGAAACGAGCGAGGGATGCGGGAGAACGAGAGGGTGGCGGCGGCCAGTGAGGGAGAGATCAAGAGGAAAAACGAGGCTCGGCTATGGTTGCGACGGGAGTGGCCTTGGGCCAAGGAGGAGATGGGCCTAGGGGAAGGGCTGTTGGGATATTGCGGCTGGGCCCCTTCTTCTGCTGTTTTCTAAATTAAAACACACAAAAAACAACAAGAAGAAAGAAAAGAAGGGAGGTGCTAGAAATAGAGTTAGGGCATAGGGTAAAATCCCTGGACTCACAAAAATGTGAGGAATTTAATTAAAATGGCTGGAGGGTTTTTGGAAGGACCTCAAAAAACGGGAAAAGAAAAAATATAGGGAAGGTTTAGATGGAGAAACTCGAAGTGAAAAAGGCATGGGGAAAATTATGCACGTGTGTTGGTTAATTCCAAACAAATGGAATATTATTATATAGCTCCCTAATAATATTGAGAGGCTTTTATATGTTATAAAGAGAAGTCATTCTTCCCTCGATTTAAATGGATCGAAGGTCCACACGATTTATTTAAGTTGAGATGCAAAATAAATATGACATGATGGCATGATGACATGATGCAATGCAAAAATAAATAACACAAGCACAACTGAAACACACGGGAGACCCGGAACATCTGGAATCTTCTGGAATCTTCTGGGACGTCGGTCTTCGGGCGTCACAGACTCAGAGGTCTATACCCAAGAATGTGTTCCTAGAACATCTGCACACCCCCTCTGTCAAAGAAGACCCCTTCACGGAAGAGCCCCCACAGCTAGTCAGCGCAACGGATCCGACTGAGGTCGAAGTGCCTGCCATGGTCGACTTGATCATGGAGGTCTTAGTGATTACGCCAGACTGGACTGTGCCATACATATCATATCTGTTCAGGCAAGAACTCCCAGAAGACGAAGAAGAAGTGCGCCAGATCGTCCGCCGATCCAAAGCGTTCACAGTCATCCAAGGTCAACTCTACAGAGAAAGCGTCACCGGAGTCGCCCAGCGCTGCGTCGATCCAGAGGAAGGTCGACTGATCTTGGATGAAATCCACTCGGGAACGTGCGGCCACCACGCCTCCTCTCGGACTATCGTGGCCAAAGCATACCGAGCCGGGTTTTACTGGCCCCGCGCCAACGAGATGGCCAAGGATATTGTGGACAAATGCGCAGGTTGCCAGTTCTACTCCAACATGTCACACAAGCCAGCGTCTGCCTTGAAAACCATTCCGTTAGTCTGGCCCTTCGCTGTTTGGAGCCTGGACATGATCGGCCCCTTCAGGGCAGGCAGAAGCGGATTCACCCACCTACTGGTGGCAGTCGACAAGTTCACCAAGTGGATCGAGGCCAAACCCATCAAGAACCACGAATCGAGCACCGCCATCAGCTTCATCAAGGAGTTAATATTCAGATATGGGGTCCCTCACAGCATCATCACAGACAACAGCTCCAACTTTGACTCGGATGAATTCAGAGTTTTCTGTGCTTCTCAAGGAACACGAGTCGACTACGCCTCCGTGGCACATCCGTAGTCGAATGGACAAGCAGAAAGAGCAAATGGTTTGATTCTCCAAGGCCTAAAGCCACGGCTCATGCGTGACCTTAAGCATGCCGCCGGGGCTTGGGTAACTGAGCTGCCATCCGTCCTATGGGGTCTGAGGACGACTCCGAACCGGTCGACTGGCCGTACCCCTTTCTTCTTCGTCTATGGAGCCGAATCTGTGTTGCCGAGCAACTTATTACACAACGCCCCCAGAGTGGAACTCTTCTCCGAAGCCGAGGCGGAGCAAGCTCGTCAAGATGCAGTCGACCTATTGGAAGAAGAAAGAGAGATGGCCCTGATCCGGTCGACCATCTACCAACAGGACCTGCGTCGATTCCATGCTCGCAACGTAAGAAGCCGAGCATTCCAGGAAGGAGACCTGGTCCTTCGAGTGCATCAGAAACGTCCGCACAAGCTTGCCCCGGCCTGGGAAGGCCCATTCATCATCACAAAGGTGCTGCGCAACGGAGCGTACCACCTCTACAATGTAGCCCAGAAGAAAGACGAACCTCATTCGTGGAATGCGGACCTGCTTCGCCGCTTTTACACTTGAAACACTCGACGGTCGAGCTGTAATAAAGATTTTCCAATTTGTTTCAAAGACAAGATAGCAATGATCCCCTAACGATTGGTGTCCTCTAAATCCCCCAGTGGGTGCTTAGCTGCGATCCTCCGAGCTACGCTACAAGTACAAAGCGGCTCGGTCCTCCGAGCTCCGCCACAAGTACAACATAGCTTGGAATCGCCTAAGTTATAAACATTCTACTCCGAGTTAAGAGCGATCCTCTCACTCGGGGGCTTAGCTGCGACCCCGTGACTCGCCTAAGTTAACAACCATTTACTCCGAGTGAAGAGCAACCCTCTCACTTGGGGGCTTAGCTGCGGTCCTCCAAGCTACGCTACGAGTACAAAGCGGCTCGGTCCTCCGAGCTCCGCCACAAGTACAACGTACCTTGGAATCGCCTAAGTTATAAACATTCC
>LR738716.1:146673544-146688842 GCA_902687465.1 Secale cereale
ACTAAGAATTTTTAGCTTTTCTTAACCAAATTAAACTTAGCAACAAAGTAGGTTGTCTAGATATGCAACTAGATGGACAACCATATGATGCAACAATAATAAGCACACAAGCAAGCAAGCTATGATACACAACGAAAGCTTGCACAAGTAAAGGTAAGAAATAACCACAAGTGGAGCCAGTGAAGACAAGGATGTGTTACCGAAGTTCCTTCCCTTTGAGAGGAAATACGTCTCTGTTGGAGCGGTGTGGAGGCACAATGCTCCCCAAGAAGCCACTAGGGCCACCGTATTCTCCTCACGCCCTCACACAATGCAAGGTGTCATGATTCCGCTAGTGGTGCCCTTGAAGGCGGCGACCGAACCTTTACAAACAAGGCTGTGGCTATCTCCACAACCGAATTGGAGGATCCCAATGACACCACGAAGCTTCACCACAATGGACTATGACTCCGTGGTGACCTCAACCATCTAGGGTGCTCAAACACCCAAGAGTAACAAGATCCACAAGGGATTAGTGGGGGGAATCAAATTTCTCCTGGTGGAAGTGTAGATCGATGCCTTCTCAACCAATCCCTAGGAAATCAACAAGTTTGATTGGTTAGGGGAGAGAGATAGGGTGGAAATGGAGCTTTGAGCAACAATGGAGCTTGGGGAGGAAGAGGTAAGTCTTCTTGGGGAAGAAGACTCCCCTTATATAGTGGAAGAACAAATCCAAAAGTTATCCACCAACTCTGCCCGCAACATGCGGTACTACCACACCTAACTTGCGGTACTACCGCACGGGGTGCGGTACTACCGCTGGCGTGGCATGAGCCAGATCTCGCCCTATTGCATATAGCAATGAGCGGTAGTATTGCCGGAGCGGTACTACTGCAAGGCAGGGTTCAGACTGGTCGGGGAAGAGCGTGGACTAATAAAATTACATCCGCGGCTACTTCCGTAGAGTTTCGATCGATGCAAAAACCCGGGATGGTACTACCGCTTGCTTTGAGCAGTACTACCGCGTAGGACGCCGAAGTAAAAAATTACTTCCGCTCCTACTTTTGTACTAGCCACGATGCTGGGGCAGGGCTCACGGTACTACCTTGCCCTTGGTACGGTACTACCGCTACCGCTGAGTGCGGTACTACCGCAGCCACGGAGCGGTACTACCATGGGACACTATGGTACTACCGCATGCCTTAGAGTAGTAGTAGTGGAAAGCCACTGTTTTTGCAATGACAAGGAAAATAGCCGGTGCTCCAATGAAGCGAAGGAAAGGTGGTGGAAATGAATTGATGTGTATGTGTTGATTCCACCCTAACCTTTCCAAAGCGGACCCCCTCTTAATAGTACGGCTTTCTTATGACTCAATTCCACCGAAAAGAAACAAAAGGAAACGCCGTCTTCGATAGGTTCCGAGGGGTACTTAATTGTCTTGTGCCTAGACATGAGATATCTAAAATGCTCAATGCACACAATTAGTCTGCAAGAGCATTGTCATCAATCACCAAAAGTACTTAGGGAGAAATATGCCCTTAAACCTGCCTCCCCGCTCCCTCTCTCTCTCCCTCCCTCTCTCTCTCTCTCTGCGTGTCTGCCGCATCCCCTCCGGCGTGCTCTCTCTCTATGCGAGAAACCAGGAGGTCGCCCCTGCTCTGGAAGTTCTCAGCCACCGCCCGTTTTGAGCACCATTGTGAGCAGCCGTTCCTGATCCGTCGAGCCCACCCTCGGATCTACGGGACCTCGACCACCCTACCTGGCCCGCCGGAAACTTTTCACCGTTGACCTCCGGTGCCGCCCCGTTCTCCACTCATGTTTGTGCGCCCGGTCCGTGCCCCGCCCCCGCCATGCCAAGTGCGGCCCATCAGCGCTGCAGACCAACACAGATGGCTGCCATGGCGCTGCCGACAACGAGCAGCAGGACCTCCATCTAACCTGCCATGGCGCCCTGAGCCCCGAGATGAGCATCTCCTGCCCGTATGCCCCGTCGCCGGTCGCCAGTGCCTCCATGATCTCCATCTCAAGCGGATCTGGTCCAGCCCATGCCTCCCACGGACGGATCCACCTTCTCCACCGCGCATGCATGCCCCACGTAGATCCCGACCTCCTGTGCATTGCGCCGCCGCCCCCTGATACGTCTCCAACGTATCTATAATTTTTGATTGTTCCATGCTATTATTTATGAAGTCTTGGATGTTTAATGGGCTTTATCATTCACTTTTATATCATTTTTGGGACTAACCTACAAACCCAAAGGCCCAGTCCAGATTGCTGATTTTTGCCAGTTTCAGGGTTTTGCAGAAAAAGAATATCAAACGGAGTCCAAACAGAATGAAACAGAATGAAACGGAGTCCAAACAAAAAGAATATCAAACATGAAGAATTTGAGAACCACGTAAGAAGAGCCACGAGGGGCCCACGAGGGTGGGGAGCACGCCCCCCTTCCCACGGCATGCCCCCTGCCTCGTGGGGCCCCCGTAACTCCCCCGGTGCCCTCCTTCTTCCTATATAAGTCTACGTACCCCAGAAACTCCGAGAATAGAGAAAAAAAGCCTAATTCCATCATCGTACCTTCTGTTCCGTGGAGATCCCATCTTGGATCCTGTTCTAGAGCTCCACCGGACGGGGATCCAGCACGGAGGCCTTCACCATCATCATCATCATCGCCTACACCATGAGTTGTGAGTAGTTTACCACAGACCTTCGGGTCCATAGCTAGTATCTAGATGACTTCTTCTCTCTTTGGATCTCAATACAAAGTTCTCCTCGGTCTTCAAGGAGATCTATTCGATGTAATCTCTTTTTGCGGTGTGTTTGTCGAGATCCGATGAATTGTGCGTTTATGATCAAGGTTATCTATGAAAGATATTTGGTTCTTCTCTGAACTTTTTATGTGTGCTCATAATATCCTTGCAAGTGTCTTTGAATTATTGGTTTGGTTTGGCCTACTAGATCTATAGTTCTTGCAATGGGAGAAGTGCTTGGCTTTGGGTTCAATCTTGCGGTGTCCTTTCTCAGTGATAGTAAGGGCGGCAAGACACGTATTGTATTGTTGCCATCGAGGATAAAAAGATGGGGTTTATATCATATTGCTTGAGTTTATCCCTCTACATCATGTCATCTTGCTTAAGGCGTTACTCTGTTCTTATGAACTGAATACACTAGATGCATGCTGGATAGCGGTCGATGTGTGGAGTAATAGTAGTAGATGCAGAATCGTTTTGGTCTACTTGTCTCGGACATGATGCCTATATACCATGATCATGCCTAGATAGTCTCATAATTATTCGCTTTTCCATCAATTGGTCGACAGTAATTTGTTTACCCGCCGTAGAATATCGCTATCCTGAGAGAAGCCACTAGAGAAAACTATGGCCCCCGGGTCTATTCTCAACATATCAATCTACTGCTACTTTAGTTTTATCACTTTTATTTGCTGTTCTTATAAACTTAAAATACCAAAAATATCAACTATCATCTCTATCAGATCTCACTTTCGTAAGTGACCGTAAAGGGATTGACAACCCCTTATCGCGTTGGCTGCGAAGTTCTTATTTGTTTGTGCAGGTGCGAGGGACTCGCGCGTGGTCTCCTACTGGATTGATACCTTGGTTCTGAAAAACTGAGGGAAATACTTACGCTACTGTGCTGCATCACCCTTTCCTCTTCGAGGGAATACAATGCAATCTCGAGAAGTAGCAAGAAGAATTTCTAGCGCCGTTGCCGGGGAGGCTTACGCAAAAGTCATATACCAAGTACCTATCACAAACCCTTACCCTTCGCATTACATTTATTTGCCTCTCGTTTTCCTCTCACCCACTTTACCCTTGCCATTTTATTTGCCCTTCTTCCGCCGTGTGTTTTTTGTTCGCTTGCTTCTTGTTTGCTTGTGTGTGTTGGATTGCTTGATTGTCACTATGGCTCAGACAATACCAAATTGTGTGATTTTATTAGCACTCCGATTGCTCCTATTACCGATGCTGAATCTTGTGAGATCAATGCTGCTTTGTTGAATCTTGTCATGAAAGATCAATTCTCCGGCCTTCCTAGTGAAGATGCCGCTACCCATCTAAACAACTTTGTCGATTTGTGTGATATGCAAAAGAAAAGGGATACATATAATGATATTGTTAAATAGTATTGATTCGTGGAATAAGTGCAAAGATGCTTTTACCTCTAAGTATTCCCTCCTGCTAAGATCATCTCTCTTAGAAATGATATTATGAATTTTAAGCAACTTGATCATGAGCATGTTGCACAAGCTTGGGAGAGAATGAAATTGATGATACATAATTACCCTACACATGGTTTGAATCTATGGATGATTATTCAGAACTTTTATGCTGGCTTGAATTTTGCTTCTAGAAATCTTTTAGATTCGGCCGTCGGAGGCACTTTCATGGAAACTACCTTAGGAGAAGCTACCAAACTCCTAGATAAAATTATGGTTAATTATTCTCAGTGGCACACCAAAACATCTACTAGTAAAAAAGTGCATGCTATCGAAGAAATTAGTGTTTTGAGTGGAAAGATGGATGAACTTATGAAATTATTTGCTGCTAAGAGTGCTTCTTCTGATCCTAATGATATGCCTTTGTCCACTTTGATTGAGAATAACAATGAATCTTTGGATGTGAATTTTGTTGGTGGGAATAATTTTGGTAACAATGCTTATAGAGGTAATTTTAATCCTAGGCCTTTCCCTAGTAATTCCTCTAATAATTATGGTAATGCCTAAAACAACTCTTATGGAAAGATGCCTTCTGAATTTGAAACTAGTGTTAAGGAGTTTATGATCTCGCAAAAGAATTTCAATGCTTTGCTTAAAGAGAAACTGCTTAAGGTTGATGAATTGGCTAGAAGTGTGGATAGAATTACTATTGATGTTGATTCTTTGAAACTTAGATCTATCCCACCTAAGCATGATATCAATGAGTCTCTCAAATCCATGAGAATTTCCATTGATGAATGCAAAGAAAGAACCGCTAGGATGTGTGCTAAAAGAGAAGATTATATTAAATAATGTTCGTCTAGTTATCATGAAAATAAAGGTGAAGATCTGAAAGTTTTTGATGTGTCTCCTATTACATCCTTGTTTTCTCGTATAAATCCTGATGAAGATAGGTGTCACATCCCTAGCTTTACTTTGCCCTAGGATAGTTTTTGCCTGTGCATCATGTTTAAAATTTTGTTAAACTTGAAATGGGGATGACTAAACCCTAGCACCTAATCAAAGCAATTAGGTTTAACCTAAAAATATTTTTATTAAACCCAAAAATTGCCTTCAGTAATGTTTGATAATTTTGGCAAGGGTTTTGGTCCAAACCAAAAATATTGAACATTTATGGGGAATTGTTTGGGCTGTGATTAATTCACTAATGTATTTGAGTTGGAGCAAATAAATCCTATAATTATTTTAATACTCCAATTATTCTGAAAACATTTTGTGGAGTTTTGGAATAATCCATATTGCATCCACAAATAATTTCAGAAGCAACAAAAATGGTTTAGTATTAGTACTAAATCAAAATAGAGCAAAACAAATAGAAAACATAAACTAATTTAGAAAAGGAGAGAGAGAGAATGGAACCTCACCTCGGCCTTACATGGCAGAAGAGGCCCAGCCCACCAGGGGCTGTGTGGTCTTCTTCCTCCTGCCAGGAGGACAGGCAGGTGCGTGGCGAGCGCGCCGGCGACGCCTTGCCACCTCCTCCCTGCCTGCTTCCCTCCCCGACGCCTTGGACGAGCGCCACGACACCCTTGGAACCCCCACAAACCTCCCCGTGCTTCTTCCCTTTCCTCTGTCTCTCTCCCCCGCTTCCCACGCGCGCGGCCGAATGCCACCATCGCCGCCGCTCGTCGTTACCACGGCCACAGCCTCCCCCTCGCCCCTCCGACGAGCCCCTTAGCTCCGTCGTGCCACCCTCTCCCTCTCCTTCATGTCACGCGACGCCAGGAGCTCCCCCTCACCCGCAACGCCGTCGATCCCCTCTTATGCGTCCGGTGACCGTCGTCGATGATTCGCCGCCGACTGGACCTCCAAAAGCCCGCTGATCTCCTATTCGGCATCGCCGTGAGTCCCTGCGTCGAACCCCCCTCTTCCCCATTGCGTTTGCCTGCCGAAGCTGCCGCACCACTCGAGCCCGACTACGTCGCCGCCTGAGCTCACCGGCGATGACGCTCCAGTGACCATTTGGTCCCGAGCATGCGTCCAACGTGCTCGCCACAATGCGTAGATGCCGCACATGCTAACCCTGCGTCCCCTAGGCCGCCGCAGCCGTTTTCCCCTCTCTGCCCGAACTCCGGCGCCGCCGCTAGATCGTTTCCGATGAGCTCCGGCCACCCCAGCTCCTCCCACTTGTGGGGATGGGTGCGGGCGAGCAAGGGCTACACCCTGGTACCCTCAGCAAGCAAAAACGCCGTCTGTAGCGCGAGCCCGAGCAACTCCGGCGAGCCTCCGCTGTTCTTTTGGTCGCCGCCGGCCTATCTCCGGCGACTGCCAACGTGGCCACTTAATTAGGGACTAATTACCCCACTAATCACCCCTAGAGCCACTGACACATGGGCCCCGCACACTTAATTAAGCATAGTTTAGTTCCTGTTTAGTTTAAGCTAACCACAGTGTCCCCACGCGTCAGTTTTGACCGTGCTGACGTGGGCATTGACTAGGCCCACATGTCAGCGACCCTAACCAGCCCTAGGTCACTGACCAATGGGTCCCACGCGTCAGGTTTGACCCTGGCCGACCCTGTTGACTAGGTGACGTCAGAATGACACAGTGCTGATGTCATAAATGCTTTTCTGGAATTCTAAATAAATCAGAAATGATTTATTTATTTCATAAAATAGCCAAAACTTCTAAAAATCATATAAAATCAACCGTAGCTCAGATGAAAATAATTTATATATGAAAAATGATCAGAAAAATCCAAGGAATCTGTTTATGGCATTTACATGCATGTTTGAACAAGTTAAACCTGCTGATCGGATCAAATCAATTAAATGACAATTAAATAATCACATATGGAGTTTGAATTTGAATCTTTGGTTCAAACCAACTTCATTTAATATGGTTGCTAGTTGCATTAGCTCAATCAACAGCATATTGCCATGTCATGATCATGCATCATATTGTCGCATTGCATTGATTGTGTTCTTTCTCTGTTGCCGGTGTTTGTCCCCTTTCAGTAGACGTGTTCCGACGATGTGATCGATGACACCGATGAAGACCCAATGCTATCTTCAGAAGTGCCAGGCAAGCAAACCCCATTGAACATTCCGATACAATCCCACTCTCTCGCTCTTGCTCTTTTTTACTGCATTAGGACAACAACGCTTCAACTGTTACCTGCTGCGGTAGTTGAACCCCTTTCCACTGCATGACCTGTCATTGCCACAGTAAATAGTTGAAACCCACTAGTATGAGTAGGAGTTGTTTGAGCCATGTTGTGCCTACTCATTCATGCTTTTGGTTATGCCCGCTATTGCTTAGAGTTGTGTCAGGTCTGATTCATCGGGGATGAATTGGAATGGTGATGAACATGTCCTAATGTGTGTGAGCTAAGTGGTGAACACGATTTGGTAAAGGTAGCGATGAGAGGCCATGTAGGAGTACATGGTGGGTTGTCTCATTGCAGCCGTCCTCAGGAACTGAGTTCGGTGTTGGCTGATCCATGACCAGTTACTACCATGCATTGGGCCCGAAACCAATGGACCCTCTCGACTTATTAACTGCCCTCGTTCTCTGTCCAGGAGTTGCAACTAGTTTCTGGTGTTTATAGTTTACTGGAGGTCGTGCGCAGCGCTGACCCTCGGGGTGGGCTGTGACGCGGCAGGTACGTGGCACGGTGTACCGATCGCCCGTTTGGTGATGCCGGAACCCTTTACACATCGTTTGGGGCCGTGAGCGACACCCCGGCCGGATCTCCCCATGGATGGAACCCAAATAGGTGATAAACCTGGACGAGAGACTTGTGTGGTTAGTCAGGTCGTGGCCGACACCCTCGCCAGGCTTCCGCTTGAAGGTTCCCGAGATACATGACGTGTACATGGCGGTAAGTGGCGAGAGCGTGTGTGAAGAAATACACCCCTGCAGGGTTATATATAATCTATTCGAATAGCCGTGTCCGCGGAAATGGACTTCTGGGTTACCTCTACAGTTCATAGACAAGTGAAAGTGGATACTCTAAAACACGCAAGATAAGCGTGAGTGCTATGGATGGCCTTCTCGTAGGGAGATGGGAGCGGATCCATAGTGGTGTATTGATTGGTGAATATGTGGACTCGTGTGCGCCACCTGAAAAGAGTTGCTTGCAGTCGTAGTTTAGGATAGCCCCCGAGTCAAAGTTGGCTTGCTGCAGTCAAACTCCACCACCCTCTTTGTTGATACTGATGCATATGTAGCTAGTTCTGATGTAAGTCTTGCTGAGTACCTTTGTACTCACGTTTGCTTAATTTATGTTTTTGCAGAGAGACCTCAGTCTCGCTAGTGGTTCCGCGTGGACTTCAACGTTTAGCTTGTTACCTCAGCTACGATCTTGTACCCTTGGGAGGGTCTTGTAGATAGTCAGGCTTTTTCAGCCTTCTTCATTTGTAGTTGTTTGTACTCAGACATGTTATGCTTCCGTTGCCTGTATGCTCTGTATGTTGGGTCATGTGACCTCTGCTTGTAATAAATGCTATGATGGCTCTTCTGGGCCTTATCTATATGAGTTGTCGAGTTATGTTGTGATGCCATGTTGTACAGCACATACTTGCATGTTATGCGTACGTGTAATGTGTATTGCTATGTGTGGGATCCGACACCTAGTTGTTTACCTTTGGTAGCCTACCTTACAGGGAAATGTCTCCTAGTGCTTCCACTGAGCCTTGGTAGCTTGCTACTGCTCCGGAACACTTAGGCTGGCCGGCATGTGTCCT
The DNA here is from genome assembly GCA_902687465.1 of Secale cereale. Lineage (NCBI taxonomy): Eukaryota > Viridiplantae > Streptophyta > Magnoliopsida > Poales > Poaceae > Secale > Secale cereale. Next base: position 146,682,446 of record LR738716.1, read on the forward strand.
TCTTCGTTCCTGTGTCTGTCCCTTAGGGGAAATGTCACGCGTTGTTCCTTTAAGTCCTTGTAGCTTGCTACGACTTGGGTTCATACGTTGATGACCGACACGTTCGTTGCTGGGTCATGTATGCATGTCCCTGTAATTTGGTGCCACTTTTGGTTTAGAACTAGTCATGTTGGCCCGGGTTCTCTGTCATACGGATGCTAGCAACACTATGATATACGTGTGCCAAAATGCGCAAACGGTCCTGGGCCAGGTAAGGTGGCACCCGTGGGGATACCGTGCGTGAGGCCGCAAAGTGATATGATGTGTTACAGGCTAGACTTGTGTGACTTAGGATCGGGGTCCAGACAATAGGATTGGAGATGATTCTGCTTTAAGGTGTCCCAATGATTCGGAGTTTTTAGATCTTGATGCTAAAATTGTTAAAAGTGGGAGTGAAGAAATTAAAACTTTGCATAGTGATGAACCCAATACTTTGGATTTCAAGGGATTCAATTATGATAATTTCTCTTTGATTGATTGTATTTCCTTGTTGCAATCCGTGCTAAATTCTCCGCATGCTTATAGTCAAAATAAAGCTTTCACCAAACACATAGTTGATGCTTTGATGTAATCTTATGAAGAAAAACTTGAGTTAGAAGTTTCTATCCCTAGAAAGCTTTATGATGAGTAGGAACCTACTATTAAAATAAAAATAAAAGATCATGAGTGCTATGCTTTGTGTGATTTGGGTGCAAGTGTCTCCACTATCCCAAAAACTTTGTGTGATTTGCTAGGGTTCCATGAACTTGATGATTGTTCTTTAAATTTGCATCTTGCGGATTCCACTATTAAGAAACCTATGGGAAGGATTAATTATGTTCTTATTGTTGCCAATAGGAATTACGTGCCCGTAGATTTCATTATTCTTGATATAGATTGCAATCCTTAATGTCCTATTATTCTTGGTAGACCTTTCCTTAGAACGATTGGTGCAGTTATTGATATGAAGGAAGGAAATATTAGATTCCAATTTCCGTTAAGGAATGGCATGGAACACTTTCCTAGAAAGAAAATCAAATTACCATATGAATCTATCATGAGAGCCACTTATGGATTGCCTTCCAAAGATGGCAATACCTAGATTTATCTTGTATCGTGCCTAGCTAGGGGCGTAAAACGATAGCGCTTGTTGGGAGGCAACCCAATTTTTTTTTGTTTTTGTTGCTGTTAGGGAATAAATATTGCATCTACCCTCTGATTAGATGTGGTTTCATGTTTTGTTTAGTGTTTGTGCCAAGTAGAACCTTTGGGAAGACTTGTGTGAAGTTTATGTTTTCTTGCTGTGAAAAACAGAATCGTTAGCGCTCGCTAAAGTGGTCTTCAGATTTTACTCGAGCATGATTTTTAGTTGATTCTGTTTACATATGATTTGTAGACAAATTGCGCAAATTTACCAATTTAGTTTGATTTTTTTGGAGTTCCATAATTAGGCGAAACCTGCAGATTACTACAGACTGTTCTGTTTTTGACAGATTCTGTTTTTCGTGTGTTGTTTGCTTATTTCGATGCATATATGAGTAGTATTGAAGGATCTGAACCATATAAATGTTGGAATACAGTAGGTTTAACACCAATATAAACAAATAATGAATTCATTGTTGCACTTTTGAGTAGTGGTTTGATTTCTTATACTAATGGAGCTCACGAGAATTTTTGTCGAAGTTTTGTGTTGTGAAGTTTTCAAGTTTTGAGTATTGCTTTGATGGACTATGGAACAAGGAGTAGAAAAGGCCTAAGCTTGGGGGATGCCTATGGCACCGCAAGTAAATTCAAGATAATCAAAAGCTTAAGCTTGGGGATGCCCCGGAAGACATCCCCTCTTTCGTTTTCATCCATTGGTAACTATACTTGGAGCTATATTTTTATTCGCAACATGATATGTGTTTTGCTTGGAGCGTCTTGTATAATTTGTGTCTTTGCTTGTTATTTTTCCACAATCATCCTTGCTGGACACACCTCTTTGAGAGAGTTAAATATGGCCTAGAAATTATTAGAACACTCTATGTGCTTCACTTATATCTTTTGAGTTGAATAGTTTTTGCTCTAGTGCTTCACTTATATCTTTTAAAGCACGGTGGTGGTTATATTTTGTAGAAATTGTTGAAATCTCATGCTTCACTTATATCTATTTGAGAGTCTATTAAAACAGCATGGTAATGTGTTTAGGCTAAAGAAACTAGTCTTCACATGATAGACATCCAATGTCTATGTAGTAAACTTTTTCACACTAAGTGCATTGAAAAGAATAAGATGTTGGATGCTTGATAATGGTTTTGAGACATGAGGATAGTGATATTAGAGTCATGCTAGTGGAGTTAGTATGAAATTGAGAAATACTTGTGTTAAGGTTAGTGATTCCCGTATCATGCACGTATGGTGAACCGCTATGTGACAAAGTTAGAGCATGAGGTATTTGTAAAGTGTCAACCTTTGTGTGGAGGTCGGGGGCGCGCGATGGTTAACTCCTACCAACCTCCCCCCTAGGAGCATGCATTGATTGCTTTGTTTTGATGACTCTTGGATTTTTGCAATAAGTATATGAGTTCTTATGACTAATGTTGAGTCCATGGATTATATGCAATCTCATCCTTCCACCATTGCTAGCGTCTCTTGTACCGCGCAACTTTCGCCGGTACCATAAACCCACTATATATCCTTCCTCAAAACAGCCACCATATTATTCCTCAAAACAGCCACCATACCTACCTATCATGGCATTTCCATAGCCATTCCGAGATATATTGCCATGCAACTTTCCACCGTTCCGTTCATATGACACGCATCATATTGTCATATTGCCATTGCATGATCATGTAGTTGACATCGTATTTGTGGCATAGCCACCATGCATAATTTTTCATACATGTCACTCTTGTTTCATTGCACATACCGGTACACCGTCGGAGGCATTCATAAAGAGTCATACCTTGTTGTTGTAGTATCGAGTTGTAATACCGAGTTGTAATGAAAGTGTGATGATCATCAATATTAGAGCATTGTCCCAACGTAGGAAAAGCTAAATTATAAAGCCCCTCTGCAAAAAAAAAAGAAAGGTGAAAATAAAAAGAAAAATAAGTAAGGCCCAAAAAAAAGAAAAGAAAAGAAAAGAAAAAAAGGACAATTGCTACTATATTTTTTCCACACTTGTGCTTCAAAGTAGCACCATGTTCTTCATTGTAGAGAGTCTCATGTTTAGTCACTTTCATATACTAGTGGAAATTTTCGTTATAGCACTTGGCTTGTATATTCCAACGACGGGCTTCCTCAAATGCCCTAGGTCTTCGTGAGCAAGCAAGTTGGATGCACACCCACTAGTTTCTTTTGTTGAGCTTTCATTCATACTTAGCTCTAGTGCATCCGTTGCATGGCAATCCTTACTCACTCACATTGATATATATTGATGGGCATATCCATAGCCTGTTGATACACCTAGTTGATGTGAGACTATCTCCCTCCTTTTTGTCTTCTCCACAACCACCTCTATTCCACCCATTGTGCTATGTCCATGGCTCACGCTCATGTATTGCGTGAAAGTTGAAAGGTTTGAAAAGATAGAGTATGAAAACAAGTGCTTGGCTGAAATTGGGGTTGTGCATGATATGAATATTTTGTGTGATAACGAGGGAGCATAGCTAACACTATATGATTTTGTAGGGATAACTTTCTTTAGCCATAGTATTTTCAGAAGACACGATTGCTTTGTTAGTATGCTTGAAGTATTGTTATTTCTTATGTCAACATAGACTTTTATCTTGAATCTTTCAGATCTGAACATTCATGCCACAATTAAGAGAATTACATTGAAAAACTATATTGGTTAGCATTCCACATCAAAAATTCTTTCTTTATCATTGACCTACTCGAGGACGAGCAAGAATTAAGCTTGGGGATGCTTGATACGTCTCCAACGTATCTATAATTTTTGATTGTTCCATGCTATTATTTATGAAGTCTTGTATGTTTAATGGGCTTTATCATTCACTTTTATATCATATTTGGGACTAACCTACTAACCCAAAGGCCGAGTCCAGATTGCTGTTTTTTGCCTGTTTCAGGGTTTTGCAGAAAAAGAATATCAAACGGAGTCCAAACGGAATGAAACCTTCGCGAGAGATATTTTTAGAGAAAATCACGCACGAAGAACTTGAGAACCACGTCAGAAGAGCCACGAGGGGCCCACGAGGGTGGGGGGCGCGCCCTCCTTCCCAGGGCGCGCTTCCTGCCTCGTGGGGCCCCCGTGTCTCCCCTGATGCCCTCCTTCTTCCTATATAAGTCTACGTACCCTAGAAACTCCGAGAACAGAGAAAATACCCTCATTCCACCGCCGTAGCTTCTGTTCTCGTGGAGATCCCATCTTGGAGCCCGTTCTGGAGCTCCACCGGAGGGGGATCCACCACGGAGGCCTTCATCATCACCCTCACCATGAGTTGTGAGTAGTTTGCCACAGACCTTCAGGTCCATAGCTAGTATCTAGATGGCTTCTTCTCTCTCTCTGGATCTCAATACAAAGTTCTCCTCAGTCTTCGAGGAGATCTATTCGATATAATCTCTTTTTGCGGTGTGTTTGTCGAGATCCGATGAATTGTGAGTTTATGATCAAGGTTATCTATGAAAGATATTTGGTTCTTCTCTGAACTTTTTATGTGTGCTCATAATATCCTTGCAAGTCTCTTCGAATTATTGGTTTGGTTTGGCCTACTAGATCTATAGTTCTTGCAATGGGAGAAGTGCTTGGCTTTGGGTTCAATCTTGCGGTGTCCTTTCCCAGTGATAGTAGGGGCAGCAAGGCACGTATTGTATTGTTGCCATCGAGGATAAAAAGATAAAGTTTATATAATATTGCTTGAGTTTATCCCTCTACATCATGTCATCTTGCTTAAGGCGTTACTCTGTTCTTATGAACTCAATACACTAGATGCATGCTGGATAGCGGTCTATGTGTGAAGTAATAGTAGTAGATGCAGGCAGGAGTCGGTCTACTTGTCTCGGACGTGATGCCTATATACAATGATCATGCCTAGATAGTCTCATAATTATTCTCTTTTCTATCAATTGCTCGACAGTAATTTGTTTACCCGCCGTAGAATATCGCTATCACGAGAGAAGCCACTAGAGAAAACTATGGCCCCCGGGTCTATTCTTAACATATCAATCTACTTCTACTTTACTTTTATCACTTTTATTTGTTGTTCTTATAATCTTAAAATACCAAAAATATCAACTACATCTCTATCAAACCTTACTTTTGTAAGTGACCGCAAAGGGATTGACAACCCCTTATCGCGTTGGCTGCGAAGTTCTTATTTGTTTGTGCAGGTGCGAGGGACTCGCGCGTGGTCTCCTACTGGATTGATACCTTGGTTCTCAAAAACAGAGGGAAATACTTACGCTACTGTGCTGCATCTCCCTTTCCTCTTCGAGGGAATACAACGCAAGCTCGAGAAGTAGCACCCCCTTGCAGCATGGACCTCGTCCGACGTCACCTCATGCCCTACGGACCAGCTGTACCGAGTCTCCGGCCTACCCGCCTTTCCGGTGGACCCACGCACACCGACGCTACTATCAATTGCCTGGTGGCAGAGAGAGCAAGAGAGAGGGAGAGAGATTTTTCTATCCGGCTTTTTTTCTATGTGCTTGGAACCCACCTGTAAGTGTCATGTGTTTTTCTCTCTTTTTTGACTGGAGTTGTAAGGAGGGGCAAAACAGACCAGAGAAATATCTACATAACGGTCAGACACCTTTGAGTGGACGGAATTGGGACGAAAGGGCGAAAATATAAGGGGACCCAATGCACTTGGGCAAGACCGAGGGTTTTTTGTAATTAGGGGCAAACCCGTCGAGTGTGACACAACTAAGGGTATAAAGTCAATTATCCCAAGAATCTTTGCCGTCAGCTAGCGGACGACAAAGAGCTGGGTGGGGTCCACTGGAAGAAACTGTTGTAACGGTACACCACCCCCACCTCTTTGACGTCTGCTAGCTGACGACAAAGAATCTTTATCGTCCGCTAGCAGACGGCAAGGAGGTCAACACATAACGTCTACTAACGACGCACCCCCACGCCTCTCTCTCTCCTCCCTCGACCCAATCGCACGCGCACGAGCCCTGCCACCGACCACCGCCCCACACCTGACTCCCCGCTCCCCCGTCGTTGCTGATCCCTCGCCGCTCCGCCCTCGACCCCCACCATGCCCCTGCCCCTCGTCTGTGACGCCCCAAGACCGATGCTATAGAAGCCTTCTAGTTATTTTCGTCGTCATCTGTGTTTTATTTTGTTTGTTGCATTTCATCATCGCATCATCCGCATTGCATCCGCATGTTTTCATGAAACTATTAGTCGTTCGGAGTTGCCGCTTCT
>LR738716.1:146699698-146721201 GCA_902687465.1 Secale cereale
CCAAAGTGCCTTCACTTTGTGTCCCGGAAACACCCCTACAGCAGTCCTCTATCTTCTCCTAGGCCCTTCTAGACTACCCCGCGATCGGATCCGTCGGATCGCGATCGGAGGGTTCCTAACACCCCTAAATCACCCCCAAATCTCCTAACCCTAGCTACCTGCTATATATATAGACCCTAGTCTATTTTTTTGGGCATCTAGCTTCTTCTCCACCCTCTCCCCCTCCATTTTCGGGTCTGGCCATCCCCTCTTTGCCACTTGGCCAGACCCACGAAGGAAGCCGCCGCCAGCCGCAGCTTGTAGCATCGAACCACTGGATCCCCTCGTTCCTGCCGAAGTCAACGCGCCGTCGCTACCCAGCGACCGATTGAGGCGCCAGGCTTTTCCTCCGCTCGATCTGGTCCAAGTGGACCAGATCCCGTCGCCTCACCGCCCGTCGTTGGCCCGTAGGCCAGGACCACTTCCCCGACCGGTCACCGCCGCAGCGCTGGCCCGAGGCGCGAGTCGCCAGCTGGGCTCCCGCACCAGCCAGCCTCCCGCCTGGAGCCGCCAGCTGGGCCCTCCTTGCGTCGCCGTCTCCTCGCGCCAGGCCCAGGCGCTGCTCCCCGCCGCCTCTCCCGCAGCTCGCCTTCGCTGGGCCGGCCTCCGACGCGGGCCCAGGCCACCCCGCATCATCGCCTTCCGCTCTCAGCCGCCGGGCCGGCCCACTCGCCGACCAGGCCGTGTCCGCCCCCGAGCCAGCCAGGCCTCGCCTCCCCGCCCCGGCTGGGCCTCCTCACGGGCCACCGCCAGCCGGGCCGCGCGCCAGCCGCCGGGCGCCTTCGCGGGCCGCCCTCCCCGCCGGCCCGTTGTTTTTTTCCCGAATCCAGATCTAGGTTGCCTCTTTAATCCTAAGTCCCAGTATTTTTAATCTGTGATGCAATCTTTCAACTGCTCTAACTTTTTGTCTGTTGCTCCGATTCACGCATATAATATGTCCAGACGTTCGTGGAGACTTGCTCTACGTTTTATCTGTTGTTGTGATGCATGTTAGAGATCATCTAGGTGCTTGTTTTGCTGTTGCAAGAGTGCATCATGATATAAACTGCTGCTATGTGATGTTTTTATGTCATCTTTGCCATGTGATATCTTTTAGCTCGTTTGTCCGAATGATGCAAATGACATGTCCACGTGTTCGTCTTGCCATGCTCTACGTGTTGTATGTGCTAGGTAGCATGATAGATTTATTCTTGCCATGCTTATCATCGTTGCAAAGTGCCATGTGGCTGTGATGTTGTTTCACTTGTTATGAAATGCCCTCTTGTTGAGCTCGTTGCTATCGTTGTGTTCACCCCTATGATGCATGCTTGTGTGTTTCGGGATCACCTTCATGTGTATTTTGATGAGGTGCTTACCTTTTGCCATGTGTAGTTCCGAGGTGACTTAAACATGCTCTTTTATATGCCATGATGAAATTGATGTTTTAGGACTTAGTGGATTTTCACTAAGTCTGAAATCTGTAACGTTCCGATGCCATGTTCGTGTGATGTTCTAGGACAAACCATGTTAGTTTTGGAGTGGATCTTGATTGTTCCTTGTAGTATATATTGTTGTCTTTCCATTCATGTCTTCACATGCCTATTTGAGTGGCTGTAGCATGTTTATCTTTTGCTCCAAAGTTTCAATAAAATTCTGCTGCCAGAATTTTATTATCAAGTTCAATATGTCCAAGTTCATTGCTATTGATCCGTGGCTCCGTTGGGGGTGCACCTTTGGACATAGTTGCTGTAGTATATGTCTAGTTTGTGTCCATGTCCTTTACCATGTTGTTTGAGTGTTGTAGCTCAATTATTTTGTGCTCCGAAGATGCTATGTTGCTGTAATTTTCAGCTTTCGCTCATTTCTTGTTTCGGGCATAACTTTTAGCCCGTAACTCCGATTTCAGCGAATCTTACATCAAACTTGATTGTTTTTCCGTGTAGATTAATAATATCAGTTTGTTATCATGTTTTGAGGTGTTTTGCTTGAGTGATAATTTCCGTGCTCCGTGTGCATCCTTAGTGCATCCTTCATGCATTCATCTTTTTCGAGTGCGTATTGCATCTTGTTGATTGGTGCTTGGTGTGATTGTTTTGTTTAGAGCCGGAAGCCGAGCCCGAGATCGAGTACGAGCACGAGGTTTCCAACGAGGTTGAGCACGAGGACCCTTCTTACGATCCGAACGACTTCTCTTCAGGCAAGATGACCGAACCCCGATAACATTACTATCTTTGCCTATTGCTAGTAGTCTCGATCTATAGTTTTTCCTCGATGCCCATGATCTTCTTGTCAGCCTCCTACTTGTAACCAATTGCCATGTTTAACCAACCTACCTATGCAAACCGTTGCTTGGCTAAGTACGCTTCGCTCAGCCCTTCTTATAGCATTGCTAGTTGCAGGTGAAGATCGAAGATGCTTGCTTCATGTTGAAGTTTGGTTGGGTTATATCACACCATATAAATGCTTAAAAATGAAATCATCTATATATTGGCAAGGGTGGAAGGCTAAGCCTTTTGCTTGGTGATTTGTTCCACTCATGCCGTTAGGAACTGTATAAACCGGTGTTATGTTCCTTGATTATGCGTTCCTAACACGGTTGGGGTGTATGGGACCCCCTCGATAAACCGCTAAGTGCTAAGTCTTTTCCAGCAAGTCCCAACATTGGTACTATTTGCCTAATAACAAACTAAACTTGCATAGGGAGTTATAAACCCTTTTCCTTAATTCAACAACCCGGGCCAGTGCTCCACATGAGTGTTGGTCCAAACTGGGGGTTACGCGGGGCCACCTCGAGGAAACTCAAGGTCTGGTAAAAACCTGTGGGATCGCCCATCCGGTCGTGCCCTGAGACGAGATACGCGCGGCTACTATCAGGGTGTCGTCACGCTGGGAGGATTTGCTGGATTAGCCTTACCTTAGTTCGGTATATCTTGAGCACGGGATTCCGAGGATACTCGGGTCTTCCCACTTTGGAGTTGCGACTCCGCGGATCGTGTGCTTGTAATGGGTCAAGTTGGAACACCCCTGCAGGGTTTGAACTTTCGAAAGCCGTGCCCGCGGTTATGTGGCAGATGGGAGCTTGTTAATATCCGGTTGTAGAAAACTTGACACAATGTTTCTAATACACTACCAGCGTGTGTTCCGTGACCGTCAATTTCCGAATAGGGATTCGGGAGTTGAACACGGAGGGGTTATGATTGTTGAGCTTGTAGCTAGGATCACTTCGTGATCACTTCTCGCCGAGGCTTTCTCTTCTCGCTCTCACTCATGTAAGCTAGTTGCTAGTTGCTGCTGCAGACACTTATTCTTTTCTTCAGCCTTATCCTCTCCCAAAGGCTTAAATAGTCTTGTTACCCGAGAACGGGATTGCTGAGTCCTCTGTGGCTCACAGTTACTTCACACACCAGATGCAGGTCCAGTTGTGAGCTATCCAGGTGATGGCACCGAGCTAGACTGGGAGTACGACGAGGAGCGTAGTCGGTACTATGTGCGATACTCGGATGATCAGTAGTGGAGACTCCTACTAGGATTCGATTCGCCTATGGATGTTATTTAAGTTTGGTATCTTGCATTTGGATTTTGCCCTTAGAGGGTTGTGCTATTCTTAATGTATGATGATTGAGACTTGAATTGTAATTCTATGACGTGGCGAGTGTAAGCCAACTATTTTCTGTTTACTATCCCCTCTTTTACATGAGATGTGCGAAGATTACTGAACTTGAGATCATTCTAGGATGGATTTATGCCTTTAAGTCGTGCCTCGACACGTAGGAGGTATAACTCCATCCTGGGCATTACACCAAGTTAAGAGCCTTCATAGCTAATGGCTTGATTGGAACTGATTTTCTACGCTGTTGGTTGTCTTGGAGCATCCTTCCCTTGAGCCGGCGATCACAGCTAATGTGCAAATATTCTGGCAAACCGGATGATCCCCAAAGGTTTACCAAGGAAAAACTCTCTGAATCGGAGGTTATAGAATCAGCCAAGAAAATTCTCAATGTTTCCTTGGCTGACTGCAGCAAGGTCGGGTTAGCTCCTTATTATAAGAAGAACAAGCTGCCTGCAGTAAGTTTTACCTTGCCCTGTATTCGAAATCCGTTTCTTTAAACCGTCTTTCAATTACCTTTCTTGCTTTTGACTAGGCTGATGACCCTTTCTGGAAGAGAAAACCTCAGGAGAAAACCGGCAAACAAGCTCGCCGGAAAACCTTTACCAATAAGAAAAGGAAAGCAGCTGTTGACGCCAGTTCTCCCAACGAAGATGATGATCCGAATTCTGAGGTATGATTTAATCCGGTTCAGATTTTGCTTTCTTGAACTTGTAATTATATCTAATGATAACTTTTCCACAGGAGTTGCCTGAAGGTGATAATCCGGCCGAAGTTGAGGTAACCATTCTTTCTTCCGATTCAGAACCTCTTCCACAAAAAAGTCGTCGGACCGTCCGAAAATACCAATTTTCTCACCCTTATGCTCAGTTGGACCCTAACTTTATTTTGAAGAAGCAACAGCACGAAGCTCTTCGCCGGACCACTCGCCATAGCGGCCTGGCGGTGGAATCATCCGGGATTTCTTTGACTCCGGCTCGAAAGCGCCGTGCTGAGGTGATACTTTCTCCGACTCTCCTTCATCCCAAGGCCGGGCTTATCCGAAAACCTCTTAAACCGTCTGACCCTGATTATCAGGAAACTCCATTGTCTTCTTCTGGTGAATCAACTGCCACACAGCTTCCTCCATTGAAAACTGTCCCAGGGTAACTTTTTAACCCTTCCGGTTTATGATTCCTTTTTGTTTTATAATGTTAATACTCATTTTGCACTCTTTCCAGCAAACCAAAACCCAGCAAGAAGCCCAAGGCAAACAAGCCTCCTGCTGAGACCACTGCAGATGATCCGGCAAATGATCCGGCAACAACTGTTCCTTCAGAGGGCGATCCCATAGCTCCTCTTGAAGACCCTGCGCCTACAGATCATATCTCTGCTCCTGAGAATCCTACTGCTGAAGATGCCCATAACCCGCCAAGTCCGGCCCGGGTCAATTCTCCTCAGATTAATCCGGCGTCTCCCAATCCGGCCCAAACTGCCACTCCCCCAAATGTACCTGCTTCTCCGGATGTTGTGGTAACTGGGACTGCCTTTGTTGCTCCAGCTGAGCCCACCGTTTTAGCCAAGCATACGGCTAAAACGGAGAAGTTATATAAAGAAAAAGGCAAATGGAGTACTGAAGTATCCAATCTTGCTGATATGAGTGCCCAAGACATTTATTCTGGGTATCTAAACCGGCTCCACAGCAGCCGAGACTATGAAGCAAGCCTGGTTAACTTAATGACGGAGAAATATGAGGTAAACCTCTTCTTCTGACTTTGTACCTTTGATGCGTTTCTATCCCATAACAGCCCCCAAGTTCCGGTTTAGCTGCGTGCTGAAGGTGAACCGGAACTTGTAGTTTGAACAATTGATCTTTACATTAGCCCCCAAGTATCAAGTAGATAACTTGTTTATGTATTTGATACTTGTAAAAGTTGCTGATGATACTTCAACCATACATTAGCCCCCAAGTGTCAAGCAGACAACTTGTTTGTGTGCTTGAGACTTGTAACTTTGAATTGCTGTTGTTTACTGCTTCAACTGCCATTAGCCCCCAAGTGTCAAGTAGACAACTTGTTTGTGTGCTTGAGACTTGTCTGATTTTTACCTCTTGTCTTTTAACTGTGCTTGCAGGCTGAGTTGAACCGGAATGCTATTGAAATCAATGAACTTCGTAGCCGTCTTACTGAAACAGAATCTGCTGCTTCAAAAGCTAAAAAAGATCTTCAGGTGAGTTTAAAGACTGCTGAAGATCTGAAGAAATATTTTGTAGAAGAACGGACCACTTTTGAGGTTCAAAAGAAAGATCTAGAGAAAAGGGTTCAGGACGCTGAAGGGGCGCTTAACCCGGTTACAGAGGAATTGACCGGTTTAAAGCAGCAGGTTGAAATGATGACCACTGCAATCTTTGGTAAGTATAATCTGAACTCCCGGCTTATCCCTGTAATGCTCTAACTGTGCCGGCTTAACCGTTATATCTGTGTGCAGGTCGCCGTGTCTCCCATCTTGGGGATGACTTACGAAAGAAGCTCAAAGCATGTTACACATTGGTCGAGCAGCTGTATTCCGGCGCTCAGAGGATCATCAGTGCCACTTCCTTTGGTAAACCGGCCCCTTCGACGATCCAAGATACGTTGAACAAGTTGTCTGTTTTGCCAGCTCGTCTTGAAGAAGTTAAAAAATCCGCTGCCCGAGGTGGCGCTCTTCTGGCCCTTACCAGGGCTAAGGCTTGGGTCCCAGATCTTGATCCGGAGGAAGCTATGACCGGTTTTCCTGATACAAAGGATGACGGCTCGACTTTTACTGCAAAGGACCTTTATGCCTTGACAAAGGAGATGCGCCCCCTCGCCAGCAAGCTTGCAATTGAGTCCGATTTATCCAGGTATCATCCTGGATATGACTTGCAAAACGAACGGGTGGAGCGGCCGGTTTATGATACCGTGAATTTAATCCCGCCGGTTCGTCCCCATACCTTCGCTCCAGATATCGAACCTTTTGAACTGATCAACGAAGAGATGTATTTCCGGGCCTTGGCGATGATTGACTGGCATGTGCCGGATTTCCAACCGCTTCAAGAAGATGAAGAAGTTCCGGATCGAGGTGATGGCCAGCCGTCTCAACAAGGAGGAGCATAACTTTAAAACTTTATTGCTGTAATCGCAGTCTGTGTTTCGCCAAACAATATTTCCAATCCGTCGGGCTTGCTATGCCTTGTAATAGGATAGCCAAACTTGATCTGCTTTATTCCGGATATTCTGTCTTTCTCTATGTGGAATATTTGCCGATTGAAAATATTGTATGATAGTGTTTATCTTGCATATCTTCTGTTTCTGCAGAAATAATACTGAAAATATGTCCTAGTGGCTTACCACTGGACGGATTAAATTGTTCTCTTAAAACGACAAATAAGTATATATTTATACCAGTAATGACTTTATACCTGAGATCATATACGCCCAACATTCTTAATCCGGTAGAACCTTAAAGTCGCTTGACCAAGACCTTCATGGATCCAATTAAAAATTCGAAACACTCCGGCTCATCTTGATGATAAATTCCGGTTTATCTTGTTCTTCAAAACTTTGTTCGGAGATTTGTAGCTTTTTGCCTGATATATGATCCGGGTTTTAATGAACACCGGTTTACTCATGCTGGTATTCATAATCCAGACTTTTCACTTTATAGGTACGTGGTCAACTTCCGTAGCTGCTCCACTCCGGTTTAAAGGGTTATAAAACACAAACACCAAAAAGATGCAAATTTTGCAAATAAGACCTTGTAGTCGAGGCTTTTTAAGAGCTGCCAGGCTCAAAGCAAGGTTCAGCCAATCAATGGGATGTGGTTTGTCCAACACTTCCAGAGGGCCTAGCCAATCACTGAACGTGGCATTATCCGACTTTTCAGAGGGCCGAAAGAACCGCAAATAAAAACCGAGCCAATCAATGGGACGTGGTTTGTCCAACACTCCCAGAGGGCCTAGCCAATCACTGAACGTGGCATTATCCAACTTTTCAGAGGGCCGAAAGAACCGTAAAAATTGATCCGATCACTGGGACATGGACGTTGCCATTCCCAGAGGGCCTCCAGGGTTCCTCCTGAACCGGTGGGTCAATTTAAACCAATCACTGAACGTGGATTTATCCAACTTTTCAGAGGGTCTCCAGGGTTCCTCCTGAACCGGTGGGTAAATTCAAACCAATCACTGAACGTGGATTTATCCAACTTTTCAGAGGGTCTCCAGGGTTCCTCCTGAACCGGTGGGTAAATTGTGAAGCCTCCTCTCCTCGAACCGGATATGATCTCATGTTTTTTAGAGAGTTTTATTGCTCCTTTGCATATTCTGCAAAAAATCAATTTCTAAACCGGCCAATATATTGAAATATAATATCTGATAATAAACTTGTATGGTTGCTTTCACAGGATTTTTGTATATGGAAAAAGGGCTAAGCCCCCAGTTTACCGAGGGTGCCAGTTTATTCATTACTCATAATATATACATAGGATACATTGGAGCACGTAGCTCAAGTATAGTATGGCCGTAAATGGGCGATGTTCCACGGCCTCTTCGTCTCCTCTTCTGATGTTCGTGAGTCCTTGTGTTCTCGAACGTCCACCAAGTAATATGAACCGTTGTGCAGATTCTTGCTGACCACAAAGGGCCCTTCCCAAGGTGGGGATAGCTTGTGCATATCTGTTTGATATTGGATGAGCCGGAGTACCAAGTCACCCTCCTGGAACGTCCTTGTTTTAATTCGGCGGCTATGATATCTGCGTAAGTCTTGTTGATAAATCGCAGAACGTGCTGAAGCTATATCACGCTCTTCATCCAGCCGGTCTAAACTGTCATGTCTTGACCCCTCGTTGATTGCTTCCACATAAGCCGTCACCCTTGGTGAATCATGATGTATATCGCTCGGAAGAACTGCTTCAGCACCATAAACCATGAAGAAAGGTGTGTAACCTGTAGACCGGTTTGGTGTAGTGTTAATACTCCAAAGAACAGATGGCAATTCCTCAACCCAACATCCTGGGGTTCTCTGCAAAGGTGTCATAAGCCGGGGTTTGATTCCTCGCAAAATCTCCTGATTTGCCCTTTCAGCCTGACCATTGGATTGGGGGTGGGCCACAGAAGATACGTCCAAACGAATATGCTCTCGTTGACAGAATTCTTCCATCTCACCCTGAGATAAATTGGTGCCATTGTCTGTGATGATGCTGTGTGGAAAGCCAAACCGGAATATTACTTTTTTTATGAATTTGACTGCCGTTGCCGCATCACACTTGCTTATAGGCTCCGCTTCAACCCACTTTGTAAACTTGTCTACTGCCACTAGTAGATGAGTTTTCTGATCTTGGGATCGCTTGAAAGGTCCAACCATATCAAGCCCCCAAGTCGCAAACGTCCAAGTTATTAGTATCATCCGGAGTTCCTGTGCTGGAACCAGAGCACGTCTTGAGAATTTCTGACAAGCGTCACACTTCCGGACCAGATCTGCCGCATCTGCATGAGCGGTTAACCAATAGAAACCATGCCGGAATGCCTTAGCCACCAATGATTTTGACCCGGCATGATGACCACAATCCCCTTCATGAACCTCGCGAAGAATCTCACAACCTTCCTCAGCTAACACACATCGCTGAAATACTCCAGAAGTACTGCGATGGTGAAGTTCTCCGTTTGCAATTGTCATGGACTTAGAGCGCTGGATTATCTGTCGCGCTTCTTCTTCATCATCTGGTAACTCTCCTCGGCTCAGGTATGCCAAATAGGGCAGCGTCCAATCCGGAATAATATGGAGCGCTGCAACTAACTGTGCCTCTGGGTCCGGAACAGCTAGGTCTTCCTCCGACGGTATCTGAACCGAAGGACTGTGCAACTCATCCAAGAAGGTGTTTGGTGGCACCGGTTTACGTTGCGACCCCAGCCGACTTAAAGCGTCAGCTGCTTCGTTCCTCCGCCGGTCTATATGATCCACCTGATATCCTTTAAAGTATCCTGCGACTGCTTCAACCTCTCGTCTATAAGCCGCCATGAGGGGGTCTCTTGAATCCCACTTGCCAGAAACTTGCTGCGCTACCAGATCTGAGTCTCCCAAGCACTTAACCCGGCTCAAGTTCATTTCCTTTGCTAACCGCAAACCATGAAGTAATGCTTCATATTCCGCTGCATTATTAGTACAAGGAAACAATAAGCGGAGGACATAACAAAATTTATCACCTCTGGGGGAAGTTAAGACAACTCCAGCCCCCGAGCCCTCCAACTGTTTTGAACCGTCAAAGTGAATCATCCAATAAGTAAGATCCGGCTTCTCCTCAGGAGTCTGCAACTCTGTCCAAACATTGATGAAGTCTACCGATGCCTGAGATTTTACAGCAGTGCGTGGTACATATTTCAACTCATGCGGGCTGAGCTCAATGGCCCACTTTGCTACTCTGCCCGTAGCTTCCCTGTTTTGGATTATATCCCCCAACGGTGCTGAACTAACCATAGTTATTGGATGCCCTTGGAAATAGTGCTTCAGCTTCCGGTTTGCCATGAATACACCATATACCAACTTCTGCCAATGAGGGTATCTCTGCTTGGACTCAATGAGTACTTCACTCACGTAATAAACCGGGCGCTGAACCGGGTATTCCTTCCCTACTTCCTTGCGCTCAACCACAATCGCAACGCTAACTGCCCGTGCATTAGCAGCGACGTATAACAGCAACGGCTCTTTGTCAATAGGAGCAGCTAAAACCGGTGGTTTTGCCAATTGCCGCTTCAGATCCTCAAATGCTGCGTTTGCCTCATCACTCCATATAAACCGGTCTGTTTTCCTCAACATCTGGTAAAGTGGAATCGCCTTTTCTCCCAAACGGCTGATGAACCGGCTTAACGCTGTGATCCGGCCAGCTATGCGCTGAACATCGTTGATGCAAACCGGTTTAGTCAAAGATGTGATGGCTTTGATCATCTCTGGGTTAGCTTCTATTCCTCTGTTTGAGACCAAGAATCCCAGTAGTTTACCTGCCGGAATACCAAAAGCACACTTCTCCGGATTAAGCATCATCTTATAGGCTCGAAGATTATCAAAAGTTTCCTTAAGATCCTCTATCATTGTTCCTTCCTTCCTTGATTTGACTACAATGTCATCCACATAAGCATGAACATTCCTCCCTATCTGCCCTTTTAGACAATTTTGAACGCAACGTTGATAAGTTGCTTGTGCACATTTGAGTCCAAAAGGCATAGACACATAGCAAAAAGCACCAAAAGGAGTTATAAAAGTTGTCTTCTCTTGGTCTTCAACTGCCATCTTGAGCTGATGATACCCTGAATATGCATCCAAAAAACTTAGCCGCTCACATCCCGCTGTGGCGTCAATGATCTGATCAATGCGAGGGAGAGCAAAAGGATCAGTTGGGCAAGCTTTATTGAGATCTGTGTAGTCCACACACATCCTCCACTTCCCATTCTTCTTCAACACCAGCACCTGATTAGCCAACCACTCCGGATGAAAAACTTCTACTATGAACCCTGCGGCCAAAAGTCTGGCCACTTCTTCTCCTATAGCCTTGCGCCTCTCCTCATTGAAGCGGCGCAGATACTGCTTGACCGGTTTAAATTTCGGATCGATGTTTAAACTGTGCTCAGCGAGTTCCCTCGGTATACCTGGCATGTCAGAAGGTTTCCATGCAAAGATATCCCGGTTCTCACGGATGAACTCGATGAGCGCGCTTTCCTATTTGGGATCAAGGTTAGCGCTGATAGTGAACTGCTTAGATGAATCTCTCGGCACAAAATCAACTTGCTTGGTCTCTTCTGCTGATTTAAACTTCAATGCCGGATCATGCTCGGTAGTTGGCTTCTTCAGTGGAGTCATATCTGCCGGATCAACATTATCTTTATAAAATTTCAACTCTTCTGTGGCACATACTGCTTCTGCATAGGCTGCATCTCCTTCCTCACATTCCACTGCTATCTTACGGCTTCCATGAACGGTGATCGTGCCCTTATGACCCGGCATTTTAAGCTGCAAATAAACATAACACGGCCTAGCCATGAACTTAGCATAAACCGTCCTTCCAAACAGAGCGTGATACGGACTTTTGATTTTGACGACTTCGAAAGTGATCATCTCTGATCTGGAATCATACTCATTCCCAAAGGTAACTTCCAAATCAATCTTTCCAACCGGATAAGCTGACTTACCTGGGACCACTCCATGAAACACTGTATTTGATTGCCTTAGCTTCTTATCCGTCAGACCCATACGACGGAAAGTCTCATAATACAAGATATTGATACTGCTACCACCGTCCATGAGAACTTTAGTGAATTTGTAGCCTCCGACCTGAGGTGCTACCACCAAGGCTAAATGGCCCGGATTATCCACCCGCATTGGGTGGTCTTCCCTGCTCCATACGATGGGTTGCTCTGACCAACGAAGAAATTGCGATGTCGCCGGTTCAACTGTATTAACAGCCCGCTTCAAAACCTTCTGGTCTCTCTTACACAGACTTGTGGTGAAGACATGATATTGCACACTGTTCAATTCCTTCGGATTACTCTGATATCCAGATTGCGGCTGCTGCTGCTGACGCTGCTGCTGCTGACTTCCCTGACTATTATAATTCCCTTGGCTCTGCTGTTGATTACTCTGATTATTGTAACCACCCTGATGATGCGACTGATTGCCCTGGCCACTATAATTCCCTTGATTATTCTGATTACCCACC
Source organism: Secale cereale (assembly GCA_902687465.1). NCBI lineage: Eukaryota > Viridiplantae > Streptophyta > Magnoliopsida > Poales > Poaceae > Secale > Secale cereale. Next base: position 146,712,024 of record LR738716.1, read on the forward strand.
CGGTTTTGATAACCATTGCTATTGCCCCTATATCCTGATCCGGAGCTGTTCCCCTGATGACCCGGACCATAAAATCCAGGACCTGAACCACCATTTGGGGGTCGATTATGAGGATTGAAACGGCCCGCCACTTCCTTCATAAGGGGTATGCACTCTCTCATGGTATGCTTTGCCGCTTTCCCTTTTACGCTATGCTTTGGACAAGGCTGATCTAACTCCTGATCCCAGCTAAGAGCTCCTCCGCCGGTTTGTGAAGACGGATCTCCCAGGCTACGCTGAAAATCCCCTTGAACTTGAGTGTTGGCCACGAAGTCAGAGCCACCCTCTGCTTTCCGTTTGCCCAAAAAACTTGAGGTAGCCGGATTAATTGGCGCCGGTTTACCAGACTTGCTAACCTTCCCAGTCTTGTCTCCTTCCGCTTCTGTATACTTGGTATTATCAGAATCTCCGTATTTCACCAGGGCACTCATGAGAGTTCCCATATCATTGCAGTCCCTTTTAAGCCGTCCGAGCTTTAACTTTAAAGATTCAAACCGGCAATTGTTCTCCAAAGTTATTATCGCCGTACTAGGATTAATACCATTCGAAGAGTGTAAAATCTCTGCCACTCTCCGTACCCAAGCTGCTGTAGACTCCTGCTCTCCTTGCACACAAGCTGCTAGATCCACCACTGACATCGGCTGTTTGCATGTATGTTTGAAGTTTTTGATAAACTGGCTGCGTAGTTCCCCCCATGATCCAATAGAATTCGGGGGTAGAGCTTTCAGCCAGGTCCGGGCCGTGCCTTCGAGCATCATAGTAAAATACTTCGCACAAGCCGATTCATCCACGTCCAGCATCTCCATGGCCATCTCATAACTTTCAGCCTAAGCTTCCGGAGCTAAATCGGCTGTGTAATTAGGTACCTTGCGGGGCCCCTTGAAATCTTTAGGCAGCTTGACACCCCGTAAAGCGGGGACAAGACACTGCACCCCGAAGGAACTCGTCGTAACTCCTGTTTCTGCAATGGCTGTGTGAACCGGCGTTGTTTGACGAACCTCCTCCCTAGCTCCTGATCTAACCCGGTTTATATCCGGAGCTGGTATCGCCGCACCTGCCGGATTATCCTGCCTGCGCTGATGCCTCCTGCGTTCACTGCTAGACACTTCTGGCTCCTCCCAATGCCTAGTATAACTTCGGGTGGGACGTGGTGTTGAATGTAACCTTTCCCTGCTATGAGAATATGCTTGCTGCTGTATCAACGCCGTATTAAGCAGCTCCTTGACCCTGCGCGCCTCCAATGCTACCGGAGACGTTTCCTCCACGGGTAAAGCGGCCAAACGCGCAGCTGCTGCAGCGATGTTATCCAAAGGGTTTGAATAATGACCTGGAGGGGTGGGAACGTAAGGTGCCGACGTGATCCGACGATCCCGCTCTGCGGTGGGTTGCTGAACTGGCTCCTCCCTGGCTGGGGGTGCCCTCCGGTTTGAAGCCGGATTATTACTAGTCCCAGCCCCAGGTGTCCTGAACAGATTCGTTGCTTCATAAACCGGCGGTATACGAGACTGGTACTTTCGTCCCCTTACTCCTTCCATAGAAGCTTGCTCCATCCTTAGGTGAAAAGCTCGATCATCCAGCTCCGCTTGTCTTATCGCTATCATCTCTCTCTCTGCCTTCAGGTCTTCTTTTAACTGATCAATCCGGCCTTTCAACTGAAGGAGCTCTGCATCATGATGCGCCTTGTCTGCTGGAGCTACTGTTTCCACCGCTTTAGCCGTGAATTCATCCATCAAGGTGGATAGAACATCAGTAAGTGAGAGGGTCGTGCCGCTCCCTCTTACGCCAGCTTCAGCTGTCGTCCCGTTCACCGGAGGCTGTGAACCGGCCATAAAGACCGCCACCCGGTTTGGCGGGTCGAAGGGGTCCGGAATACTGTTTCCATCGGACTCGCCCTCAGACCGGCCGTCATGCAACTGATACAGAGATTCAGTTTCTCCGGATGAAGATTCGTCGTCAGAGTAGACAACGGTTGCACCATCGGATTCCGATCCGTCCTCGGTTCGACCTCCGTGGATTGCTCCAACGAACATGTGCTTCACAGCGGGCTGAATCCGGGCCGATCTCGCACGCTAAGCCGGCTCGACGATGTTGGGGAAGACGTCCGGCTCAGGTCCCGGTTCACCGATTTTGCCAATGAAGACTTGTATGCCACCGAAAGGAACCCGGTACCCGTATTCGATTGAATCGGCCTCCGGTCGCCAACCTGCGTCGTCGATGTAGATCCAGCTGCGGCGACTCTTGGTCATCCGGCCGACTGCGTAACCCTTGAGCCCCTCAAAGCTGCCCTTCAAGAACTCGAAACCATCGTGCGGAGGCCCCACGGTGGGCGCCAACTGTCGTGGAAATAGCACGGCAGATGTCCGGTTTAGCGGACTTGAAGATGGAACCATCGCACAGGTTAGCTTGAAGGGGTTCATAGCACACAAAGGACACAGAGGGTTTATACTAGTTCGGCCCCTTCGATGAAGGTAAAAGCCTACGTCTAGTTGGTTTGGTATTGCTTGGGCGTCGGATTACAGGGAGCGGATTCGCTTATCTGTGCCTCGACGGGTTGATTGTTGCTTGTCCCTGAACCGTCGTCGGGTCGCCCCTTTATATAGAGGGTACGCCTGGTCCGGTTTACAGAGTCCCGAGGCCGGCTCATACTTGTGTCCACCTCGGTCTCTGTCTTTCCTTCCTTATCTCTCAAGTTCCATCGCTTGGCGGTTTACAGACCTTAATTCTACACATGGGCCCTAAGATCTCATGGGCCGTAGCCTTTACTAAATATTACAATCAGGTATAACATAACAAAGCCGGTTTACACTAGCCGGTTTATACCTGTTAGTCATATCCCTGACACCCGGCATCATATCACATCACACTCCTATCTTTACCGTTTTTCTTAGTTCAATCCTTTTGGTAGTATCTTGATCTAGTAGAATAAAGTAGCATCATCTAGTTGTGAGCTTTTGCTTTATGATCTTTACCTTTGTAACCGAGTCCGTGAGCTATATAATAAAGATTAGTGCTGAGTCAAGGGCTTGATTTTCTCACTTTGGTCATGATAGAATAAAAGAAAATATAAAAAGTATCAAAGAGATCATATTGATCTTATGGGAAGTAATGACTTCACATATAAAGAGTATGATGAATAAAAGTTGTTGAGAATTGACAAACATAGTTTTGGTCATCATTGCAATTAATAGGAAGTAATAAAGAAAGAGAGGTTTCACATACAAATATATTATCTTGGACATCTTTTATGATTGTGAGCACTCATTACAATATGACATGCTAAAGAGTTGATGTTGGACAAGGAAGACAACATAATGGGTTATGTTTTCTTATATCTAAAATAAAGTATATTGTCATGGATCATCCAACATGTTGAGCTTTCCTTTCCCCCTCATGCTAGCCAAAACTCCTTGCACCAAGTAGAGATACTACTTGTGCTTCCATACATCCTTAAACCCAGTTTTGCCATGAGAGTCCACCGTACCTACCTATGGATTGAGTAAGATCCTTCAAGTAAGTTGTCATGTTCGTGAAGTCTCTAAAATATGTATGATTTATTAGTGTGGAGGAAATAAGCTTTATACGATCTTGTGATATGGAAGTAATAAAAACGACGGACTGCATAATAATTATCACAAGTGGCAATATAAAGTGACGTTCTTTTGCGCTAAGACTTTGTGCATCCAACCATAAAAGCACATGACAACCTCTGCTTCCCTCTGCGAAGGGCCTATCTATGATTCTTGCCTTATAAGAGTCAAGGTGAAAAACACCTTTCCTTTTTAAATTTTATCCTTTGGCAAGCACATTGTGTTGGAAAGATCCTTACATATATACCCAATTGGATGTAAGTTATCATGGTCTATTACTGTTGATATTACCCTTGAGGTAAAAGGTTGGAAGGCAATACCATAAGCCCCTATCTTTATCTGTGTCCGATTAAAACTCCATAACCATAAGTATTGCGTGAGTGTGAGCAATTGTCAAAGACTATATGATAGTTGAGTATGTAGGCTTGCTGAAAAGCTCTTATGTTGACTCTTTCCAATGTTGCGATAAATTGCAATTGCTTCAATGACTGAGATAATAGTTTGTTGGTTTTCAATGAAGTTTCTGATTCATACTTGACATTGTCAATGAATTGTTACTTTAGCATAAGAATCATATGACAATATATATGTGTTGTTGTTATAAGAATGATCATGATGCCCTCATGTCCGTATTTTATTTTTATCGACACCTCTATCTCTAAAAATGTGGACATATTTTTTGATATCGGCTTTCGCTTGAGGACAAGCGAGGTCTAAGCTTGGGGGAGTTGATACGTCCATTTTGCATCATGCTTTTATGTTGATATTTATTGCACTATGGGCTGTTATTACACATTATGACACAATCCTTATGCCTTTTCTCTCTTATTTTACAAGGTTTACATGAAGAGGGAGAATGCCGGCAGCTGGAATTCTGGGCTGGAAAAGGAGCAAACATTGGAAACCTATTCTGCACAGCTCAAAAAGCTCCGAAATTCCACGGGACACCGTTTCAGAAAATATAACAAATATCTGGCGAAAGATATTCACCAGGGGGGGCACCACCTGTCCACGAGGGTGGGGGGCGCACCCCCCTCTCTGGGTGCGCCCCCTGCCCCGTGAGCCACCCGATGATCGCCCGATACCCATCTTCTCCTATATGAAGTGTTTTGACCTGGAAAAAATCATAAGGAGGCTTTCGGGACCAGACCTCGCCGTCTCGAGGCAGAACCTTGGCGGAAACCAATCTAGGGCTCCGGCAGAGCTGTTCTGCCGGGGATACATCCCTCTGGGAGGGGGAAATCGTCACCGCCGTCATCACCAACAACTCTCCCATCTTGGGGAGGGTTATCTTCATCAACATCTTCACCAGCACCATCTCCTCTCAAACCCTAGTTCATCTCTTGTATGCAATCTTTGTACTCAAACCTCAGATTGGTACCTGTGGGTTGCTAGTAGTGTTGATTACCCCTTGTAGTTGATGCTAGTTGGTTTATTTGGTGGAAGATTATATGTTCAGATCCATTATGCATATTAATACCCCTCTGATCATGAACAATATTATGTCTTGTGAGTAGTTACTTTTGTTCCTGAGGACATGGGAGAAATCTTCACTACTAGGAAAAGGGCTATATATGATATAGACACTAATGGTGCACCATGTATGTGGTGCGCCACTGCTATATAGCAGTGGCGCACCAAATATAGGTGCTCCATTACTATCATATTACTGATGGCGCACCTGTTGTGCGGTGCGCCATTAGTAGTTATGAAAAAAAATCGAAAAAATGTTTGTAGTGGCGCACCAGGGTATAGTGCGCCATTATTAGTTTAACTAGGAATGGCGCACCGCACCCACGGTGCGCCACTACTAACATTTTTTTTCGTTTTTTTTTCATAACTACAAATGGCGCACCGCACACCAGGTTTGCCATTACAATGTCAAACTTAGTAATGGCGCACCTATACAAAGTGCGTCATTACTAACTTTGAATGAGGTTTGACCAAGTCATACACATAGTAATGGCGCACTTTGTAAAGGTGCGCCATTACTATGTCCAAATTTTCACCAAATGCACCCCCGTGTGGACCGCCTTTTCACTTTTTTAAAAAATAAAAGAAAATGATTGAAATGTCAAAAAAATAAAAGAAAAAAAGTTTCCCATGTGATATGTGGTATAGTTATTGGGAAAATTTACAAATATGAATTTTGACTTTATTTGCAAAATCTCTCTGGAATTTAGTAAAACGGGCATAACTTTTGCATACGAACTCGGATTAAAAAGTTTTTTATATGAAAAATTATCTACTCAAAAAGTTACATCCGAATTCGACCGGGGATACCCCGTTGAACATTTTCAAAATCTCAAAAAACCTAACAGAACGAAAGTTATGGGGCTTTTAAGTCTAGAGGGGGAAATATGAAAAAATAATTCAAACTTAGTAGTGGCGCACCATTTGCTAGGTGCGCCACTAGTAACAAATTTTTTTTTGGAATTTTCTTTTTGGAAATTGTTTTCAAAATATGATACGTAATATGACCGGGAAGTTTGAAATATTTTTTCAAAATTTCATCACACTCATAAACATGACCGGGAGGTTTAATAGGATTGATATGATAGATATATCACCATGTGCCTGTGAAGTGAGCTGGTGCTGGGGTTGGATAGAACTGTGAAGTTAAGCGTGCTCGGGCTAGAGTAGTGTGAGGATGGGTGACCTTCCGGGAAGTTTGACCATGGAGTGCGATTTGACTTGAGATTAAGCCATATTGACCTGAGATTAAGAAGAAAAGAAAAATAATTTGAATTTTTTTTTACAAAAAATTTCAAAAAAATATCTGAATTTTTTTTGATTTTTTTTAGAAATGGCGCACTTCTATGTGGTGCGCCATTACTAAGTCAGATAGTAATGGCACACCTCTAAGCATAGTAATGGCGCACCAGGTGGTGCGCCATTAGTGTTTGGGATACTAATGGCGCACCAGAGGTGCGCCATTAGTATTAATTACTAATGGCGTGGTAGTAGTGGCGCACCTGTAGTGCGCCATTAATGGCCAAAACAGGTGCACCACTAACAGGACTTTTCCTAGTAGTGCTTGATATAAGTAGTCATGTGAGTTTGGTATTCGTTCGATATTTTGATGAGATGTATGTTGTCTCTCCTCTAGTGGTGTCATGTGAACGTCGACTACATGACACTTCACCATTGTTTGGGCCTAGAGGAAGGCATTGGGAAGTAATAAGTAGATGATGGGTTGCTAGAGTGACAGAAGCTTAAACCCTAGTTTATGCGTTGCTTCGTAAGGGGCTGATTTGGATCCACTTGCTTCATGATATGGTTAGGTTTACCTTAATACTTCGTTTGTAGTTGCGTACGCTTGCATTAGAGGTTAATCATAAGTGGGAGGCTTGTCCAAGTAAGGACAATACCCAAGCACCAGTCCATCCACATACCAAATTATCAAAGTACCGAACGCGAATCAAATGATCGTGATGAAAACTAGCTGGACGATAATTCCCATGTGTCCTCGGGAGCGTTTTCCTTCATATAAGAGTTTGTCCAGGCTTGTCCTTTGCGTCAAAAAGGATTGGGCCATCTTGCTGCACCTCATCTACTTTTACTATTTTTCACTTGCTACCAATTACCTTATCACAAAACTATCTGTTACCGATAATTTCAGTGCTTGTAGAAAATACCTTACTGAAAACTACCTATCATTTCCTTCTCCTCCTCGTTGGGTTCGACACTCTTACTTATCAAAAGGACTACGATAGACCCCCTACACTTGTGGGTCATCACCTATTTCTCCACCGGCGTCTACCCCGACTCCATATAATCACTTTCGGGGAGAAAAAAAATCAGAGAGGAACAATTATCGCGTTTTACGATACGGAGCCGCCGCCAAGCCCTAATCTCTCTCGGGAGGGCTGATCTGGAGTCTGTTCGGGGCTCCGGAGAGTGGAGATCGTTGCCATCATCATCATCAACCTTCCTCCATCACCAATTCCATGATGCTCACCGCCATGCGTGAGTAATCCCATCGTAGGCTTGCTGGACGGTGATGGGTTGGATGAGATTTACCATGTAATCGAGTTAGTTTTGTCAGGGTTTGATCCCTAGTATCCACTATGTTCTAAGATTGATGTTGCTATGACTTTGCCATGCTTAATGCTTGTCACTAGGGCCTGAGTAACATGATTTCAGATCTGAACCTATTATGTTTTCATGAATATATGTGTGTTCATGATCCTATCTTGCAAGTCAATAGTCACCTACTATTTGTTATGCTCCGGCAACCCCGAAGTGACAACAATCGGGACCACTCCCGGTGATGACCGTAGTTTGAGGAGTTCATGTATTCACTATGTGTTAATGCTTTGGTCTGATACTCTAACAGGAGGCCTTTATATCCCTTAGTGTCCACTAGGACCCCGCTACCACGGGAGGGTAGGACAAAAGATGTCATGCAAGTTATTTTCCATAAGCATGTATGACTATATTCGTAATACATGCCTACATTACATTGACGGACTGGAGCTAGTTCTGTTTCACCCTAGGTTATAACTATTACATGAGGAATCGCATCCGACATAATTATCCATCACCGATCCAATGCCTACGAGCTTTTCACATATTGCTTGTCGCTTATTTGTTTTTCCGCTGCTACTGTTACAATCACTACAAAAACACTACCGCTACTTTTATTATTGTTACTGTAACTGCCATATTACTTTGCTACTAAATTACCTTGCTGTAGATACTAAGTTTCCAGGTGTGGTTGAATTGACAATTCAGCTGCAAATACTTAAGAGTATTATTTGGCTCCCCTTGTGCCGAATCAATAAATTTGGGTTGAATACTATACCCTCGAAAACTGTTGCGATCCCCTACACTTGTGGGTTATCAAGACTATTTTCTGGCGCCGTTGCCGGGGAGCATAGCTATATTCTTTAAGTCACTTGGGATTTATATCTGTTGATCACTATGAAGAATTTGAAGGACTAAAAAACCAAGATCTTTCCCTCAACTAGGAGGGGAGGTAAGGAACTGTCATCTAGCTCTGCACTTGATTCACCCTCTGTTATGAGTAAATTTGTGACACGTACTCCTGCTATTGAATCTGATATGTCGCATCTTCTTGATGATGCCACTTCTGCTATGTATGATGAAACTATTTCTATGCTTGATAATACTGCGCCACTAGGTGAATTTCAAGATGAACAAATTGCTAAGGTTAGGGAGAATGCCAATATTGAAAATGATAATATTGATGAAAGTGATGATGAAGATTCTCCCCCTAGATATGAATTACCTGTTATTCTTGAGGGTTATGTCATGGATTAAGAAACTGCTAGAGACTTTCTTGCTTGCAATGATAGATATGATCTTAAGAAATTATTAGCTAAGCTGAAAGAAAAGTCTTTGAATGCTAGAATGAAATATGACCCTTGATACGTCCAAAACGTATCTATAAATTCTGCTTGCTCCATGCCACTTTTGGGTGATATTGCTATGATATTTATACACTTCCATACACTTTTGATCATATTTGGACTAACCTACTAATCCAGTGCACCCCAGTGCCAGTTTCTGTTTTCGGCTGTTTTCGT
>LR738716.1:146721431-146737487 GCA_902687465.1 Secale cereale
GACGGGAACTCTTTTTCGCGATCTCATCTCTATTCCGCCGCCGCCGCCGCTTCCAAGATCGGGAGCACCAGGAGAACTCTTCCCGGCACCCTGCCGGAGGGGAGGATCACCATCGGGAGCCTCTCCACCACCATGGACGCCTCCCGGATGAGTTGTGAGTAGTCTCCCTTGGACCATGAGTCCATGACCAGTAGCTATGTGATGTTCTCCTCCCGTTCTTGTGCTTCACTAATTAGTCCTCGTGAGTTTCCCTACATGATCGAGGCACAGATGTAATCCTTATGCTGTTGCTATGATGAGTTTGCTGGGATCCGATGGATTATGAGATTATGTTCAGATTGTGATTGAGTAATATATTTGATCTACCTCTTTTATATTTATGTTCGTAAGTAATTCTTGCATGTTCTCCGTTGTTATTTATTGCTTTGGCCAAGTAATACATAGAGACTCCAAGAGGGAACGTTATGCTTGATTGTGGGTTCATGCCCCTCGATGACTAGCTTGAGTGACAGAAACATGAGTCTAGGGGATGTGCTGTTGCCACAAGTGGGAAAAGAACGGTGCTTGTGCCCGCGGGTGCAAGGATTGTTTACTTTATGCAAAGTTCTTTTAATGCAGTTGTCTGTTGCTTTGAGTTTACACTATGGGTGGGGCTCGCAACTTAATACCAGCGAGATGTTCTGGATAGATATCTCAAGGTGGATGATTAGTAGTAGATATTGATGGATTTCGGTCTACTTACTTTGGCGTACCGCCCATGCTTTGAACCTCAACCTTTCTTGCAATGTAGTCAGCATTGGTTTGCGTTCGTGGTCCTGTCAATTGCCCAGTTGTAATTCGTTTACCTCACATAGCTGTTTTATCGTCTTTTGGGAGAGAGACATCACTAGTGAACATCATGAGACTCCGGTCCATATTACCGTCATTGATCACATCCGCTATTTACTTTTCGCTTTTACTTACTATTGCAAACATTATCTATCACTACTATCATTTGCGTTTAATCCTTTGTGAACTACAAGGCGGGAGGGATTGACAACCTCTCGGTACTCGTTGGGAGCAAAGTTATTTGTATATGTGTGCAGGTCCACGTTGATTGCTAATATCTGGCGCCGTTAGAAGTTGACACCTACTTGTTGAACCTAGGAGTCTCTGGGGATTCGATCCTTGGCATCTTTGCTAAGGGAAAAACTTCCACAACACTGCATCTCACACCTTCCACTTGGTGTAACCAACGAGGGGTTAGAGGCCCATCAAGGAGTTTTTTCTGGCGCCGTTGCCGGGGACTCCACTCTTCAGGATAGGGGAGTTGCACGCTATCTTTTACCTTTGCTTTTTAGTCTTGTTAGTTTACCTTTCAGTTTTTGCTTTAGTACATTTTTATCGAAAATCACAAAAATAGTTATCTTGCTTGCTTGCTACTATGGGTTCCACCGAGAACACCAAGTTGTGTGACTTCACTAGTCACAACAACGATGACTTTATCAGCACACCTATCACTACACCTGCCACTTCAGCACCTTCATATGAAATTAAACCTGCTTTACTGAACTTAGTCATGAAAGATCAATTCTCCGGTGCTGGAGATGATGCTGCTTTACACTTAAACAACTTTGTTGAACTTTGTGATATGCAAAAGTACCATGAAATAGATGGTAATATTGTTAAGCTTAAGGTTTTTCCTTTCTCCTTGAGAGGAGGAGCTAAAATTTGGTTTCAGTCTTTGCCTAGAAATAGCATAGATTCATGGGACAAGTGCAAAGATGCTTTTATCGGAAAATACTATCCACCTGCTAAAATTATCCAACTTAGAAGTAACATAATGAATTTTAAACAACTGGATAATGAACACGTTGCCCAAGCTTGGGAAGGTATGAAATCTCTTATCAAGAACTGCCCTACTCATGGTTTGACTACTTGGATGGTTATCCAAACTTTTTATGCATGCTTGAACTTTACCTCGCGGAACTTGTTAGATTCGGCCGCGGGAGGAACTTTTATGTCAACTACACTTGGTGCTGCCACAAAGCTTCTCGATGAGATGATGACCAACTATTCCCAATGGCACACCGAACGCGCTCCAACAGGTAGGAAGGTAAACTCTGTCGAGGAGATTTCCTCCTTAAATGAAAAAGTTGACTTGATCATGTCTCTACTTTCGAAGCAATCTTCTGTTGATCCTCGCGATGTTCCTTTAAATTCTTTGATTGCTCAAGAACAAGTAGATGTGAACTTTATCTCTAGAAACAATTTTAACAACAATGCTTATAGGAGTAACTTTGGTAGCAATCCTAGACCGTTCCCCTCTAATTCTTATGGGAACAACAATGCTTATCCTATCACCAAGAACTCCACTACTGAACTAGAGACTATGCTAAAAGATTTCATCACTACCCAAAAAGCCTTTAATAAGAGTGTAGAAGAAAAACTACATAAACTAGATGATCTTTCTTTTAAGGTAGACCATTTAGCCAATGAGGTAAAATTGCTAAAAATTAAAACTTCTCCTCTAGAGGAGAGGGAAGTCACTCCTATAAATGCTATTCAAGTGCAAATTAATGAAAATATTAGGATGATGGCTAAACTTAAAGAGAGATGGGCTAGAGAAAGGGAGGAAGAAGATAGAATTAAGAGCCTTCCTACCCACCACACTGTTGCTACTATCCAAGTTGTTGAGGATATCCAAACTCTTAGCACCCAATGTACTCCTGGTCCCAATGGACCTATTAATGGTGATGCTATGACTATAGAAACTACCAAACAAGTGAACCTAAAGGACACCACTACCACTTTACTTGATGCTCGTGACCTTGATTTTGATAGTTGCACTCTTACCGAAGTTATTGATTTCCTTCACAAGATGTCTAGAGATCCCCGCACTAGCACGCTTAACCTTGCCTTCACAGAGCATATCACTAATGCTCTCATCAAAGCTAGGGAGGAGAAACTTAGAGTAGAAGCCTCCATACCTAGAAAGCTAGAAGATGGTTGGGATCCTATGATAAAAATTAAATTGAATGACTTCTCTTGCTATGCATTATGTGATGTTGGAGCTAGTACCTCTGTTATGCCCAAAAGAATATATGATATGCTTAAATTGAAACCTTATGATTCTTGTTCTTTTGGTGTTCGTCTCGTTGATTCTTCCATAAAGAAACCTTTGGGGAGGATCGACGATGTTCTTATCATTGTCAATGACAATTATGTTCCCGTTGATTTTACTATTATGGATATTGAATGTGATCCTTCGTGTCCAATTATTTTGGGACGTCCCTTTTTACGCACCGTTGGTGCTATCATTGACATGAAAGAGGGTAATATAAAATTTCAGTTTCCTCTCAAGAAAGGGATGGAACACTTCCCTCGAAAGAAGATCAAGTTACCTTTTGAGTCCGTTGTACGGGCTAGCTATTCTTTTACTCTTGATAAAACTTGATCTATATGCATTATGCCTAGCTTAAAGGCATAAAAGAAAGCGCTTTTGGGAGGCAGCCCACATGAATAAATTTTTATATTTTGCTTTTGTTGTGTCTTGATGTTGTTTACTATAGTAGCATCATCATTGTATCTTTGCTTTTCATATTTGTGCCAAGTATAGCCTCTGATTGCTAGAAAGTTCAAAAGTTGTGAGGTGCTGTCCAGGAAGCAGATTCTGTCCTTGGATAGAAAAATTCGTATAAAATCACCAGATCATCTTTTTGGTCTGAATTTTTTCGACAGCGTTCTATATATAATTGTATTTCGTGCTTCTGTTCTGAGTTTTTTGATTTGAGTTGCAGAAGTGCCCCGAACAAATCAATTACTACCTGATGTTCTGTTTTTCACAGATTCTGTCCTGTTTTGCCTTTCCTTCATTTTGCAAACCAAGAGCTTGCTTTTTCTTTGCAAAAACCTTTTGGCAATCTTGAGAAACAGTAGACCTTCAAGAATATCTTTATTTCCAGCAAGGAACAATTATTTTATTAAGGGTACTAACCTCGCTAATCAGATTATGATGAGTTATGTATGAAGGGAGTTTTCAAGTGTGCGAGGGAAGATGATAAAAAGATTCAGGAGTGTCAAGCGCTCAAGCTTGGGGATGCCCCCGTGCACCCCCAAGAAATATTCAAGGAGACTCAAGCGTCTAAGCTTGGGGATGCCCCCGTGCATCCCCTTCTCCATCAACATTATCAGTTCGTCTTTCGTTCCGCTATATTTTTATCACTTCATGAGTTAAGTGCTATGCTTGGAGCGTCTTGCTTTTAGTTTCCTTTTTAGTTTTTCATAACGAGTCGGAACTCAGCTTTCTTTATGTGGGAGAGAAACACGCTCCACTTCTACCTAGAACATAACATAGAATTTTCATGTCTATCTTTGCTGTGTGTGTTCTTTGTCTTTTAATAGCTACTATCATGCTCTGCTCTTAGTATTCATGCTTATCATTTCAAAGAGCTTTTGTTTAGTTGGTTGCTTGAACTCTCTTTAATTACCATGCTCACCTTATTAAGAGAGTTTGCTTCCGTTGCATTGGTTAATATGTCGATGATAAAGATGCTACGTGCATAATGGCGCTTAGTAGTTCAGGTTTTCTTATGGTTAGTCTCAAATAGCTGGGGGATTCCCAATGTGTTATTGGAGTACCAACTTGATTTGTTTGCCGATGATGTGGTATGGTTTAGTAATATCTTCCTTCGAGAATTTATTTTGATTGACTTGGCATATACTCACGCATATTTAAGACTGTAAAGAAAGTCTGTCAAGCCTTGATGATCTTTTATTTCTGAGTAGCGATATAACTACCATGCCTGATTCAATGTTGCTTTGTCGCTCTGCATGATTATGACCGTCATTGCTCTTTTAGTTGGTCGCTCCCAGTCTTTTGCTAACCTCCACCTGTACTAAGCAGACTAACTTTGCAATACATAGCTCATGGGAAAGTAGCTTAAAAACTATTGTGGTAAAGAATATGTTGCCTATGTATCTTATTTCTTATAAGTTGCTTGCTGAGCGGTAACCATGTTTCTGGGGACGCCATCAACTGTCACACTTTTGTTGAATATCATGTGAGTTGCTATGCATGTTCGTCTTGTCTGAAGTAAGGTTGATTTGCCATGGGTCGAATGAGTATGCATATTGTTAGAGAAGAACATTGGGCCGCCAACCAAAGCCATGTATCATGGTGGAAGTTTTAGCTTGGACATTAATCCTCAATCTCTTATGAGAATATGCTTATGCATTAAAGAGGAGTCCATCATCTATTTTCTATGTTGTCCCGGTATGGATGTCCTCAAGTTGAGATCTATCAAAAACGAGAAATCAAATGCAATTTATCTCCTTGGACCTTTGTACAGGTGGCATAGAGGTACCCCTTTGTGACACTTGATTGAAACATATGTAATGCAATGATAACCCATGGAAATCCGAGCTAATTAGGACAAGGTGCGAGCACTATTGGTATTCGATGCATGAGGGTTGCAACTTATAGGATGTCTTATGCATGACACATATGAAGTACTACTACCGTTGACAAAATTGCTTCTATGTTTTCAAAATAAAAAGCTCTAGCACATAACCATTCTTTTACTTTTATGTTGAGTCTCCACTTTCTTTCTTCAAGCACCAACTACTGAGAGCATGATTGTCATTCTAAGTGTAATGTGCATTCTTCCAAAATAGCATTGTCTTTTGCATGATTGTGATATCGTTTATTTTGAAATCATTGTATCTAGTCATCACTTAAACCTTGAAGGTGCCCCTGCATTTATGTTTTGCTTCACTAAAGGGGGCAAGCTAGATATCACTTTATCATATTTGCACATTATGTTCATTGCAAATCTTTTTGATGCTTCAATATCATGTTGTAAAACTTTCAGTCCTTTGTGATTTTCTCGTGAGGCAACTTAATTACTATAGAATCATTGTCTCAGTAAGCTTTTGTCATATGACTATAAAAGTCCTATATGGTTAATAGCATGTCACCACAGAAATTATTCTTGTTATCATTTACCTACTCGAGGACGAGCAGGAATTAAGCTTGGGGATGTTTATACGTCCAAAACGTATCTATAATTTCTGCTTGCTCCATGCCACTTTTGGGTGATATTGCTATGATATTTATACACTTCCATACACTTTTGATCATATTTGGACTAACCTACTAATCCAGTGCACCCTAGTGCCAGTTTCTGTTTTCGGCTGTTTTTGTATTTCAGGTTTTCACATTACGAGAACTGTCAGGAAAAATCCAGAAAAATTATATAAAAAAATCAGCGTTCCAGAACCTACCTTGCGCCCGAAGTACAGCCGGGGGGGGGGGCACCAGGGCCCCAGGCGGCCTGGCGGCGCCCCCCCCCCTGGGCCATGCCGGGGGGGGCGCCTGGGCCCCCCAAGCCCCGTCTGGTGCCCCCCTTCGGCATATATTTAGAGCGTCCTTCAAAACCCTCAGGACAGAAACTCTTTTTTGCGATCTCATCTCTGTTCCACCGCCGCTGCCGCTTCCAAGATCGGGAGCACCAGGAGAACTCTTCCCGGCACCCTGCCGGAGGGGAGGATCACCATCGGGAGCCTCTCCACCACCATGGACACCTTCCGGATGAGTTGTGAGTAGTCTCCCCTGGACCATGAGTCCATGACCAGTAGTTATGTGATGTTCTCCTCCCGTTCTTGTGCTTCACTAATTAGTCCTCGTGAGTTGCCCTACATGATCGAGGCACATATGTAATCCTTATGCTGTTGCTATGATGAGTTTGCTGGGATCCGATGGATTATGAGATTATGTTCAGATTGTGATTGAGTAATATATTTGATCTACCTCTTTTATATGTATGTTCGTAAGTAATTCTTGCATGTTCTCCGTTGTTATTTATTGCTTTGGCCAAGTAATACGTAGTGACTCCAAGAGGGAACGTTATGCTTGATTGTGGGTTCAAGCCCCTCGATGACTAGCTTGAGTGACAGAAACATGAGTCTAGGGGATGTGATGTTGCCACAAGGGGGAAAACAATGGTGCTTGTGCCCGCGGGTGCAAGGACTGTTTACTTTACGCAAAGTTCTTTTAATGCAGTTGTCTGTTGCTTTGAGTTTACACTATGGGTGGGGCTCGCAACTTAATACCAGCGAGATGTTCTGCATAGATATCTCAAGGTGGATGATTAGTAGTAGATATTGATGGATTTCGGTCTACTTACTTTGGCGTACCGCCCATGCTTTGAACCTCAACCTTTCTTGCAATGTAGTCAGCATTGGTTTGCATTCGTGGTCCTGTCAATTGCCCAGCTGTAATTCGTTTACCTCACATAGCTATTTTATCGTCTTTTGGGAGAGAGACATCACTAGTGAACATCATGAGACTCCAGTCCATATTACCATCATTGATCACATCCGCTATTTACTTTTCGCTTTTACTTACTATTGCAAACATTATCTATCACTACTATCATTTGCGTTTAATCCTTTGTGAACTACAAGGCCGGAGGGATTGACAACCTCTCTGTACTCGTTGGGAGCAAAGTTATTTGTATCTGTGTGCAGGTCCACGTTGATTGCTAATATCTGGCGCCGTTAGCAGTTGACACCTACTTGTTGAACCTAGGATTCTCTGGGGATTCGATCCTTGGCATCTTTGCTAAGGGAAAAACTTCCACAACACAGCATCTCACACCTTCCACTTGGGGTAACCAACGAGGGGTTAGAGGCCCATCAACACTGCTTTTGCTACTTCACCTATCTTTGTTACTGATGAGGATTATGATTTATCTATCGATCTTGAGTTAATTACTGTGGTTGAATCTGATCCTTTCCATGGCTATGAATCTGAAACTGTTGTGGCACATCTTACTAAGTTGAATGATATAGCCACCCTGTTCACCAACGAGGAAAAGATTCGTTATTACTATATCCTTAAGTTATTTCCGTTCTCATTAAAGGGTGATGCTAAGACATGGTTTAATTCTCTTGATCCTGGTTGTGTGCGTAGTCCCCAGGATATGATTTATTATTTCTCTGCTAAATATTTCCCCGCTCATAAGAAACAAGCTGCCTTACGGGAAATATATAATTTTGTGCAAATTGAAGAAGAGAGTCTCCCACAAGCTTGGGGGAGGCTTCTCCAATTACTTAATGCTTTGCCTGATCATCCTCTTCAGAGGAATGAAATACTTGATGTCTTTTATAATGGACTAACCGATGCTTCCAGAGACCACCTGGATAGTTGTGCTGGTTGTGTTTTCAGGGAAAGAACAATTGATCAAGCTGAATTACTATTGAATAATATGTTGACCAATGAAAATAATTCGACACTTCCTGAACCAGCCCCTAAGCCAACTCCGAAGAGAAGGTGTGTTCTATTTCTCAGTCCTGAAGATATACAAGAGGCAAAGAAATCAATGAACGAAAAATGTATTAAAGCTGAAGATCTTAAGAATTTACCACCTATTGAAAAAAATACATGGTCTTGATAAGCCGACACAGGTAGTAAAGGTAAATTCACTTTATAGATTTGATGAAGGTGATATTCCTCGTTATAAGTCTGCTAGGCAATGCTTAGATGAGTTTGATAATTTTATTGTGAAGCAAGAAAACTTCAATGCTTATGTTGGTAGACAATTGCAATGTAATGCTTATATGATTGAAAGCTTGAGTGATTATATGTCTAGAGTTAAAGGTGAATTGAAACTTATTAGTAAACATGCTTTTATGGTTACCACTCAAGTAGAACAAGTACTTAAGGCTCAGAATGATTTGCTCAATGAATTAAATAGTAAGAATAATGACTTTGCTGTTAGAGTTGCAACTAGAGGGGGTAAAGTGACTCAGGAACATTTGTATCCCGAGGGCCACCCTGAGAGAATTGAGCAAGATTCTCAGAGAGCTAATTTAGATGCACCTAGTTCTTTTAAGAAGAAAAAAAAGATAGGACTTTGCACGCTTCTAGTGAACCTGTAGCTGACACACCTGAGAATCCCAATGATATCTCTGTTTCTGATGCCAAGACACAATCTGGTAATGAACATGAACCTAGTGATAATGTTTATGATGATGCTCAACCTAGCAATGATAATGATGTAGAGATTAAACCTCTGTTGATCTTGATAATCCACAATCAAAGAATCAACGTTATGATTAGAGAGACTTTGTTGCTAGGAAGCACGGTAAGGAAAGAGAACCATGGGTTCAGAAACCCATGCCTTTTCCTCCTAAACCATCCAAGAAAAAGGATGATGAAGATTTTGAGCGCTTTGCTGAAATGATTAGACCTATCTTTTTGCGTATGCGTTTGACTGATATGCTTAAAACAAATCCTTATGCTTAGTATATGAAAGATATTATTAGCAACAAAAGAAAGATACCTGAAGTTCAAATTTCCACCATGCTTGCCAATTATACTTTTAAAGGTGGAATACCTAAGAAACTAGGAGATCCAGGAGTACCTACTATTCGTTGCTCCATCAAAAGGAACAATGTTAAAACTGCTTTATGTGATCTTGGAGCCGGTGTTAGTGTTATGCCTCTCTCATTATATCGTAGACTTGACTTGATTAAGTTGACATCTACTAAAATATCTTTGCAAATGGCCGATAAATCAACTGCTATACATGTTGGCATTTGTGAGGATATGCCTGTTGTGGTTGCAAATGTTACTTTTCTAATAGACTTTGTTATCCTTGATATCCCTGAGGATGATAGTAGGTCTATTATCCTTGGTAGACCCTTTTTGAATACTGCAGGGGCTGTTATTGATTGCAACAAAGGCAATGTCACTTTTCATGTCAATGGTAATGAGCATACGGTACACTTTCCGAGGAAACAACCTTAGGTCCACAGTATCAATTATATTGGAAATTTTTTAACTATTACTATTGGAGGTTTTGAATTTCCTCTTCCTACCGTCAAGAAGACATATGATATTCTTATTGTTGGGGACATACATATCCCCATTGAGGTAACCTAGTGTTATTCGAAAATTCTCCGGTTTCATGTTATTCAGAAAGATTTTATTAACAAGACTTGATCAACCTTGTTAATGGATTCCTTTTGATGAGCATGAGATGGGTGAATCTAGATAGCACAACCTTCTGTACCCTCCTTTTACTTTCTACTAATTAGATTAAATAAGGCAAAAATAGTATTTTTTTTCTGTTTCCACACTTATCCGTGCAATAAAAAAATCCCTCGAAAATAAAAGTTCTCCAAATGCCCTGAAAATGAAATACGATTTTTTCTAGAATATTTGAGAATATTTGGCACAGAGAACACAACAGGGGGAGCCAGCACCTGGCCACGAGGGTCCAGGGCGCGCCCACCCTCACTGGGTGCGCCCCCTGCCTCGTGGGCCCCATGTGTCCCCCTCCACTTATTTCTGCACCCACACACTCCTTCTTCCTCCCGAAAAAATCACTATCCATCTCAAGCACGAGTTCTAGCTCATCTTGCTGCCATTTTCGATCTCCTTGCTCAAAGCTCCATTCACAAAACTGTTTGGGGAGATTGTTCCTTGGTATGTGACTCCTCCATTGGTCCAATTAGTTTTTGTTCTAGTGCTTTATTTATTGCAAATTTTTGCTGTTGTGGTGACCTTGTGCTTGAGCTTGCATGATAAATTCCTTTGGTCCCAAGTAGTTCTAATGCATTATATAGTCTCTAGGCACATGTAGGAGTTGTTGCTATCAATCTTGTTGAATTTGGTTCACTTTTATTTTGAGTTACTAAAAATTTCAGAAAATTTCAAAAAAATGCATAGGAAAATCTTCCAAGGTGGTTCCTCAAGGAAGCAAGGACCAATCTGGACGATGAATTACCGAGGGAAGCTCAAGTGCGGCCTTGTGAATGTCCGTAGAGGAATTTGTGGTTCGGGCAAACATTAAGGAGGAGTTTGACGCATATGTGCGTAATGCTGACCTCGAGGGCTTCATGCTAGATAAGTGCCATCAGTACCGTTACTTAACTGATTCCTTTGTGAGAAGGTTTAAATTTACATCTTCACATAATTCTCACACTGTCCTGTTTGATCTATATGATAAATCTTACACCATGGACCTAGAAGATTTTAGTGATGCTTGTAAGCTCCCGCAGTGGGGCAATATTAGTGAACCTCACAAATCTGAATATAGAGACTTCCTTGCTAGTATCACTGTGGGGGAATCTAGAGAGATTACACAAGATACCATAGGGAGCATTCACTTTTCTTCCATACATTTTTTTGCTCTATTTATTGGTAGATGCATCAACGGTAAAGATGAAGCTTGCCACACGTGTGTACCAGATCTTAGTGTTCTCAAGAGTGTTGTGTTAGGATATAGACAATATAATTTGGGGGCCATTGTTGCACGTAGGTTACATCCTATTGGTTTAAATGGAGATTTATTTGGTGGGATTTATGCCACTCGCATAGCCAATCGTCTTGTCGTGCCTATACATGAAAATGATGCAAAATTACCACCTGCTTATTTAGATTATAATGCTAGGGTTAGCCATCGGTTTGTAGAGAGGGATGAACAATCCCTCCAGTATTGACTAATCTTTGACAGGCGTCACACTGTCCATATTGCTCTCCCTGCTCCTACCTTCTTTGACTTCCAGGCAAAAGGGAGATATATTATAACCAGGGAGGAGGCAAATGAGTATCAGGAGACGATGAGAGAAGCTCATCTCCAGGATGCATCTCGCCAGGAAATAGCCGCTGCATCTCAGTACAACCCCAACTATGACTTTGGATATCCGTCAGGCCAATAATGACCATAGACCAACTTAGGCCAAAAGCCTAAGCTTGGGGGAGTACATATTTCTCACTGACATTACATTCATGTTTGCACACTTATTCTAGTTGTCGGTGCTCACACTCATTCATTGTACTATCCATGCTAGTTTCAATTCTTTTCTTAGTCTTTTTCTTATGTGTTAGAAAAAGCCTTAAGAAAAACAAAAGAATTAGTTGTAAGCTTTTAGCTAGTTTACTTTCCATGCCTGTAGTAGTAGTAATTAAAAGAAAACCCAAAAAGATTTCTCGTTCTTCTTTTGCTTGTTGGTAGCTTTCCCGTGTAAATAGTTTCTTTTCTTTCTTTGGGGGTCAAGAGAAGACCATGATGAAAATGTTTAGTGGCTCTCATATGCTTTATTGTTGATTTAACCTTGAGCCATATTACTTTTGTCTTCTCTCTCGTATTAAATGTTCGCAGATTCCAGCTTAGTCCAATGCACGTGCACTATTATTATTATCCACACCGTTCGGTCGTGTGAGTGAAAGGCAATAATGACGATATATGATGAACTAATTGAGATGAGAAAAACTGGTATGAACTCGACCTCTCTTGTTTTTGTAAATATGATAGTTCATCGTTCCTGATTCAGCCTATTATGAATGAAACATGCTCGCAATGACAATTAGAGATCATAGCTTCTCATGCCATGCTTAATTAGCTAGGAGTTTATAATGGTCAATCTTGCATGCCAACATGATGTTAAAATGGTTGTGATGTGGTATGATAGGGTGGTATCCTCCTTTGAACGATTCAAGTGGTTTGACTTGGCACATGTTCACGCATGTAGTTGAAACAAAATCAACATAGCCTCCATGATATTTATGTTCATGCTGATTTATATCCTACTCATGCTTGCATTCATTGTTGATTAATTTTAATGCATGTTCATGACTGTTGTCGCTCTCTAGCTGGTCGCTTCCCAGTCTCTTTCTAGCCTTCACCTGTACTAAGCGGGAATACTGCTTGTGCATCCACTTACATAAACGCCAAAAGTATTCCACATGAGTCCACCATACCTTCCAATATGTGGTATCTACCTTCTATTCCAAGTAAATTTGTATGTGCCAAACTCTAAACCTTCAAATGAAATTCTGTTTTGTATGCTCGAACAACTCATGTATCAACTAGGGCTGTCTATATCTTTCATGCTAGGTGGGTTATTCTCACGATGAGTGGACTCCGCTCATCATTCATGAGAAAATGGCTGGTAACTGGGATGCCCAGTCCCATGCTCAAATCATAATAATTACACAAAACTCCCCCAGGGCTGTTGCTGGTTTGGACGGTACCCGTTGTTTCGGGCTAGCCATGGTGTGTGCTTGTTGGTGGTTGGGGGAGTATAAACTTTACCATTCTGTTTGGAAACCGCCTATAATGTGTGTAGCATGGAAGATATCGAGATTCTTCGTTGTTATATTGACAATGAGAGTATACTGCTCAAAATATTATTCATCTCTATTTAAAAATCAAGCTCGGCACCTCTACAAATCCCTGCTTCCCTCTGCGAAGGGCCTATCTATTTACTTTTATGTTGAGTCATCATCCTCTTATAAAAGAGCACTAGTTGGAGAGCACCGCTGTCATTTGCATGTATTGCTATTAATTTACATTGAGTAGAATTGTGACTGGATCTCTTTTACTATGAATTACAATGTCTAGTCAGTCCTTGATCTTTAAAGGTGCCCTGCATTTATGTTTTGCGGTCTCAGAAAGGGCTAGCGAGATACCATCTTGTTATATCATATTATGGTTGTTTTGAGAAAGTGTTGTCATCCGAGGTTTATTATTATTGCTCGCTAGTTGATTATGCCATTGATATGAGTAGACATGAGACCTGAAAGTTATTGTGAATGTGGTTAGTTCATGATGTTTGTTGAAAACTTGAATGTTGGCTTTACATATTTAGAACAACAAGAACAAACAGAGTTTGTTAAAGTTTTTCTTTATCACTTTCAGTTTATCAATTGAATTGCTTGAGGACAAGCAAAGGTTTAAGCTTGGTGGAGTTGATACGTCTCCAACGTATCCACTTTTCCAAACACTTTTGCCCTTGTTTTGGACTCTAACTTGCATGATTTGAATGGAACTAACCCGGACTGACGCTGTTTTTAGCAGAATTGCCATGGTGTTATTTTTCTGCAGAAATATAAGTTCTCGGAATGACCTAAAATTCAACGGAGAATTATTTTGGAATATATAAAAAATATATGCGGAAAGAACCAAGCCAGGGGGGCCACACCCTGTCCACGAGGGTGGGGGTGCGCCCCTTGGATGCGCCCCCTGCCTCGTGGGCCCCTTGTTGCTGCACCGACGTCTACCCCGACGCCATATATTCACTTTCGGGGAGAAAAAAATCAAAGAGGAAGAATTATCACGTTTTACGATACGGAGCCGCCGCCAAGCCCTAATCTCTATCGGGAGGGCAGATCTGGAGTCCATTCGGGGCTACGAAGAGTGGAGATCGTCGCCATCATCATCATCAACCTTCCTCCAATACCAATTCCATGATGCTCACCACTGTGCATGAGTAATCCCATTGTAGGCTTGCTGGACGGTGATGGGTTGGATGAGATTTACCGTGTAATCGAGTTAGTTTTGTTAGGGCTTGATCCCTAGTATCCACTATGTTCTAAGATTGATGTTGCTATGACTTTGCCATGCTTAATGCTTGTCACTAGGGCCCGAGTGCCATGATTTCAGATCTGAACCTATTATGTTTTCATGAATATATGTGTGTTCTTGATCCTATCTTGCAAGTCAATAGTCACCTACTATGTGTTATGATCCGGCAACCCCGAAGTGACAACAATCGGGACCACTCCCGGTGATGACTGTAGTTTGAGGAGTTCATGTATTCACTATGAGTTAATGCTTTGGTCCGGTACTCTATTAAAAGGAGGCCTTAATATCCCTTAATTTCCACTAGGACCCCGCTTCCACGGGAGGGTAGGACAAAAGATGTCATGCAAGTTCTTTTCCATAAGCACGTATGACTATATCCGGAATACATGCCTACATTACATTGATGAACTTGAGCTAGTTCTGTTTCACCCTAGGTTATAACTATTACATGAGGAATCGCATCCGACAAAATTATCCATCACCGATCCAATGCCTACGAGCTTTTCACATATTGCTTGTCGCTTATTTGCTTTTCCGCTGCTACTGTTACAATCACTACAAAAACAATATCGCTACTTTTATTGCTGTTACCGTTACTTCCATATTACTTTGCTACTAAATTAGCTTGCAGCAGATACTAAGTTTCCAGGTGTGGTTGAATTGACAACTTAGCTGCAAATACTTAAGAGTATTCTTTGGCTCCCCTTGTGTCGAATCAATAAATTTGGGTTGAATACTTTACCCTCGAAAACTGTTGCGATCCCCTACACTTGTTGGTTATCACATGGCTACAGTGTGAGTGTACCTCGCGGACACTCCCTGATTGGCGCATCACTGTAGCCATGTTACCCATGACCTCACTTTGGTCAGAGGAGGCCACGATCCCACTACTCGGAGGCGGAGTGGCCTGTAGGTGGCAGGCCCCACCTGTCAGTGAGCCACTAGGAGGCGGCCGACTTCTGGCAAACGGCCTGGGGAACAGGCCGCCCTGTTGCAGATGGCCAACCATTCCCTTGAAGTCTGAACCCCATCAAGATGACAGGATGGGGCGTGGCAACAGTGTACGACCACGAGGCAGCAGCACTGTAGCTACTCTCTCCCCGACGGTGCCTTCGACAACAGGAGGATGTAAACAGTGGAAAGCAGTCAACGTGGCCCACAGGCGGTGTGTAATGCCCCGGATGTAATACTTTCCCTTTTTGGCAATATATAACTTTGGCTTCATCAGTTCCATTCCGGGTTCTTCGTCCTTTCGGGTTTTCGTCGTTTTGTCGTGTCCGTGTGTGCATTCATCCATGTCATGTTGTCATGTGCATTGCATTGCATTGTGTTATCGTTTGCATCCGGTCCCACTCGTTCCTTCCCGTTGTCCGTTTCGAGTTCCGACGCTCTCACCCGTGTCCGTGGCATCCCCGAGGCCTGCTTTTGTGTTTGGCCGTGTAACGTTTCCGGTTTGGCGTGAGACTTGTCGTGCGATGTTGTTTTGGTGCGCGTAACCCGCCTGTCATGTTTTGTCGCGTTTGGAGTTCGTTTGGTGCTCCAACAGTTATCCTCGTGGGCTAAAAGTACCTCCTCTTTGAGGCCCAAGAAACCCCTCCAACAGCCCACCAACCCAGCTCAAACCCTTCCCATCATCTAGGCCGTTCAATTGTGATCTCGTGGCCGAAAACCTCTCCTCATTTGGACTACCCTAGCTCCT
>LR738716.1:146752043-146774534 GCA_902687465.1 Secale cereale
CGACATCTTCTCCGACCACGTGGTGGTCATCGATGATCCCGTGCCCCCTGCGACCTGCAACACAAGTGTCAGCGCCGTCACGGAGGTGCTGGCTGCCAGCCATGATGAGCCCTCCAATGGGTTTGGTCAGGACCCGCTGCAGGCAGCAATGCGGAGCCTCTCCACTCCCATCGCCGCGGGAACAGGCGGCGCGGCGCTGGAAACACTCCACGTCTCGCTCCTCGACAACGCCAACATGTTGGCTGCCATGTGACACCTCACTGAAGCTTACCGCCGCGAGATCAACCGCGCCGTAGGCGGCACGCCGGCTGCTGGCGAGCCCAGTCGAGCCGGCGCCGTCCGGGATCGAGGCGGAGCCCTCACCAGTATGCTGGGAGCCACGCGTCCGGTTTACGCTACCCCATTGAGAACCTAAGAGCTGCCCAGGCGGCAGCAGACGAGCTGGATCAGTTGGAGGGAGATGAGCTTCGCTGCATGACGCAGCGCGTCCAGAAGCTCCTCGACACGGCGACCGAGCAGCAGGAAGCCCGCCGCCGGGCTCTGGAGGCTGGCGCACAGGCGGAAAACCGTCCTCCTCGTCGCGAGCAAGGGGCTACATCCTGTTCACCAACAGTCGGTGCCCGCAGTCGGCATGACTCGGAGCTGGCTGCCAGCCGCAACCGGCAAACTCGCATCACCATCTAGCGCGACCAAGACGGTCGCCCAAGGGCAGTGGAACGGCAAAACGAGCACTCGCCTCCCCCTCGCCGGGCGAGGCGTGCATCCCTGCCACCTGTCGAGCATCCGTCCCTCGGAGGCCGCTTGGGCCGCCGCGAGGGAGTTGGTGAGAATGATGCCCGCCACCGCCTTGACCGACTGGCTCGATCCCAGGTGGTTGAGGAAGAAGACGCAATCGGCCCGGCCTATTTCGGCCCCCGCATCCGCGATGAGACTTTCCCCAAAGGTTTCTCGCTTCCCATAGACACTCCCAAGTACAATGGTTCCGTGAATCCAGAGGACTGGCTGGTGGATTACTCCACTGCCGTCAACATAGCAAACGGCAACCAGCGTGTCGCCATGAAGTATGCACCACTCATGCTCCAGGGCACGGCCCGGACATGGTTGAACAGCCTCAAGCCCAATAGCATCAACAGCTGGCTAGACTTCACCGACGTCTTCACCCGCAACTTCACCAGTAGGTACAAGCGGTCGCCCAAGCCACGACAGCTCTCCCTGTGCGTCCAAGGTCCGAACGAGTCCGCTCGCGATTACCTAACGCGTTGGGCCGAGTCGCGCAACTCCTATGCGTGAGGTGCAGGCCATCAAGTACTTCACGGCCGGGTGCAGAGAAGGCACCTAGCTCAAGTACAAGCTCCTCTGCGACGATCCCACCATGCTGGATGAGCTGTTAAGCATAGCGGACAAGTACGCCACAGCCGACTCCTCCATGAAGTCAGAACTGCACGTAGATGCCTCCGGAAAGATGGCTCCTCCGGCTCCTCCGACACCGGCTGGAGAGTCCAGTCGGCGCCAACAGCAAACAGACAACAAGAGAAAAGCTCCCCCGCCAGCTTCCAGCAGCCGGCTAGTGGAAGTAGTTGAGGGCCATCAGCTGGAGGGCCAAGCTGGGCCAAAGCGCCAGAAGGGCGGCAAGCCTGCTTGCCAGCCCGCCTTCTCCTTCGAGCAAGCCCTTGATGCCCCTTGCAAGTTTCACAGCGGTGCGAAGCCTTCCAACCATGTCACACGGAAGTGCCACTGGCTCACTCGGATTTCCAGAGGTGAGGCTCTGCCCCTGCCGCCTGTTGGGCAAGTGGCTCCCCCGCCAAAGCAGCCGACAGCTCGTCCAGGCGGCCCAGTCCAAGATGAGTTCCTAGAAGAGAATGGAGCATATGTCGTCTTCACCAGCCAGGCGGATGATAGGCACAGCCGCCGTCATCAGCACAGAGAAGTCAATGTCGTTGCCTCAGAGGCCCCATAATTCATGTACTGGTCCGAGAGGCCCATCAGTTGGAGCCACGATGACCACCCGACTGTCATGCCATCACCACGCGCCTATGCCATGGTTCTGGATGCAACTTTCTCCACCGACAGGCGGGCCTACCATTTCTCCCGAGTGCTGATAGACGGCGGCAGCAGTATCAATATCATGTACCGAGACACCATGGAGAAATTGGGCATCAAAGAGAAGCAACTGCAGCCCACCCGGACCGTGTTTCATGGCATCATCCCCGGCCTCTCTTGCTCACCAATTGGCAAGGTTAAGATAGATGTCCTATTTGGTGATAAGAAGCATTTCATCGCGAGCCGGTCTGGTTTGAGGTAGTGAATTTGGAAATCCCTTATCATGTAATATTGGGCCAGGCCACCCTTGCCAAATTCACGGCAGTGCCTCATTATGCCTACCTCAAGATGAAGATGCCGGGTCCCAAAGACATAATCACCATAGCCGGAGACTATGAGAAGTCCAGCGCTTGTGCCACTACAAGCAGCCGGCTGGCCGAGTCCCTTGTCATAGCTGAAGAAAAGCACCGCCTTGATCGGTTGGTGGCAATGGCTGGTGAGCAGCCGGCCATACCATCTGATCCCAAGGAGGCGGAACCTCAAGGCTCATTCCAGCCGGCCAAAGAGACCAAGAAGATTGCCTTGGATCCGGCACACCCGGAGCGATTTTCTATCATAGGGTCAAACCTGGACAGCAAGTAGGAAAGCGAGCTCGTTGACTTCCTCCGTGAGAATCGGGACATCTTTGCATGGTCCCCCAAGGACATGTCGGGTGTCCCGACAGATTTCGCCGAGCACAAGCTGCACGTAAGAGAAGACGCAAAGCCAGTCAGACAGCCGCTTCGCCGCATGTCTGAAGAAAAAAGAAGAGTTGTCGAAGAAGAGGTCGCCTGCCTGCTAGCAGCCGGCTTCATCATGGAGGTGTTCTACCCAGAATGGCTCTCCAACCCCATCCTTGTGCTGAAGAAGAACAACAAGTGGCGTATGTACATTGACTACACCAACCTCAACAAAGCTTGCCCAAAAGATCCGTTTGCTCTGCCGCGAATAGATCGGGTGATCGACTCCACAGCCAGATGCGAGCTGTTGTCTTTCCTTGATGCTTATTCCAGGTACCACCAGATCAAGCTGGATCCGGCTGATCGCCTGAAGACCGCCTTGCTCACACCATTCGGAGCCTTCTGTTACCTGACCATGACATTCGGCTTGAGAAATGCCAGCGCTACATTCCAGCGTGGCATGTAGAAGTGTCTCCTCAAGCAACTTGGCAGAAACGCCCACTTCTATGTGGATGATATCGTGGTGAAGATGGAGAAGCAGGGTACTCTTCTAGAAGACCTCCAAGAGACCTTCGAAAACTTGCGCCGCTTTCTGATCAAGATAAACCCGGAGAAATGTGTCATCGGGGTACCAGCAGGCCAGCTCCTTGGCTTCCTGGTGATAGAATGCGTCATCGAGTGCAACCCAGCAAAGATCAAGACCGTCGAAAGGATGGAGAGACCAACTCGCATATGAGACATCCAGAAGTTCACCGGGTGCTTGGAATCACCCAGCCGGTTCATTAGCCGGCTGGGCGAGAAAGCACTCCCTCTGTACCAGTTGATGAAGAAGACCACCTGCTTTGAGTGGAATGACAAGGCGGATGAGGCTTTCCGCCAGCTCAAGAAAGTGTTGTCCACACCGCCTGTCCTGGCGGCGCCAACAGACAAGGAACCCATGTTCCTTTACATAGCTGCCACTAGCCGGGGGGTCAGCACTGTGATCGTGGTCGAGCGCCCAGAAGACGGTAGTGCATTGCTGGTCCAAAGGCCGGTCTATTACTTGAGCGAGGTTCTGTTAACCTCCAAGCAGAATTATCCTCACTACTAGAAGATGTGCTATGGCGTGTACTTCGCCGCCAAGAAGATCAAGCAATACTTCCAAGAGCATCCCATTACGGTCGTCTGCATGGCCCCGCTTGCTGAGATCATGGGCAACAAAGATGCTCCAGGACGGGTGGCAAAGTGGGCCATTGAGCTGGCCCCTTTCACCATCTTCTACCAGCCCCACACCACCATCAAGTCACAAGCACTAGCCGATTTCTTCGTCGACTGGGCTGAGACCCAGTATCTGCCGCCTGCTCCAGATTCGACCCATTAGCGGATGCACTTTGATGGATCAAAGATGCACACTGGCTTGGGAGCCGGCGTCCTCCTCACCTCCCCCAAAGGCGACAAGCTCAAGTACACATTACAAATCCACTTTGCCGCCTCCAACAATGTGGCTGAGTACAAAGCACTCATCCATGGGCTCCGGCTAGCCAAAGATATTGGCATCCGTCGAGTGTTGTGCTATGGTGACTCGGACTTGGTGGTCCAGCAGTTATCTGGTGATTGGGACGCCAAAGATGCAAACATGGCAAGTTACCGCTTCCTTGTCCAGCAGATCAGCGGGCACTTTGATGGCTGCGAGTTTCTCCACGTACCACGAGCCGACAACGATCAAGCAGATGCCTTGGTGCGGATTGGGTCAACTCCACAAGCAATACCAGCCGGCATCTCCCTCTAATGCCTGCGCAAGCCATCCGTCCAGCCATCACCAGAATCAGAGTCAATCTTCATGCCGACCGACCCCGGAATTGCCGGCCCAAAGACCTCAACAGGCGGCCTGGGGACTGCTGCACCAACACTTGGCCTGCGGACATCAGAAACCGACCCGGGGACTGCTACGGCCAGCTTAGAAACATCAGCAGGCTGCCCGGGGACTACAGCACCAGCACTCGGCCCGGGGACTTCAAAACTCGGCCCGGGGACTGCTGCAGCCGGCCCGAGGACTTCAAGAGCACAATAAGCGGCGGCTAATTTCGGGCCTCCACCTCCCAGCCTAACCACCCTAGTTTCAGTTGCCGAAGTAACAGGAGTCACGACACCATCATGGGCGCAACCTATCCTCAACTTTCTCCTGAGAAGAGAACTGCTAGCAGATGAGATCCTAGCCCGACAAGTGCAACACAGAGCGTCAGACGCAGTGTAACCGATGTCTTCCAGCGTTGTGTAGAAGTAGAGAAGGGTCTAGCCATTTTGGGGATATTCATCAAGGCGAATGCGGCCACCATGCGGCCTCCAAATCCCTCGTCGCCAAAGCTTTCCGCCACGGTTTCTTCTGGCCGACTGCTTTGGACAACGCCAAAGATCTAGTCAAAAAATGCAATGGGTGCCAGCGCTTTAGTTCAAAACAACACATGCCGGCTTCTGCACTCAAGACCATTCCCATCACATGGCCATTTGTAGTTTGGGGGCTGGACATGGTGGGCCCCTTCAAGACAGCACGCGGCGGCATGACTCACTTGCTCGTTGCCATGGACAAGTTCACCAAGTGGATTGAAGCAAGACCAATCAAGAAACTCAACGGTTCGACTGCCGAGACCTTCATCGCCGACATTACCGTCCGGTATGGCATACCACACAGCATCATCACTGACAACGACACAAACTTTGCCAAAGGAGCATTGGCACGTTTCTACGCAACTTAGGGCATCCGGCTGGACTTAGCATCCGTTGCCCACCCGCAGTCAAACGGCCAAGTTGAGCGTGCAAACGGACTCATCTTGTCTAGCATCAAGCCCCGGCTGGTCGAACTCATGGAATAGTCGGCCGGCTGCTGGATTGAGGAATTGCTGTCCGTCCTCTAGAGCCTCAGAACGACGCCAAACAAGTCAACCGGCTTCACTCCCTTCTTCCTCGTCTATGGAGCCGAGGCCGTCATCCCAACAGATGTTGAGTTTAACTCGCCTCGCGTCACCATGTACACAGAAGCCGAAGCAAAAGAAGCACGAGAAGACGGCGTCGACCTGCTGGAGGAAGCCCTGCTGGTAGCACTTGGAGATCCGCCATCTACCAGCAGGGTTTGCGCCGCTATCACAGCTGGCGGGTCAGCCCACGTTCTTTCCACGAGGGAGACCTTGTGCTCCGGCTGATCCAATGAATAGCTGGCCAGCACAAGCTCTCGGCCCCTTGGGAAGGGCCTTTCATCATCAGCAAGGTGCTAGGCAACGATGCCTACTACCTCATCGACGCGCAGAAGCCAAGAGCACACAAGCGAGATGACTCGGGCAAGGAATCAGAGCGCCCGTGGAACGCAAATCTCCTTCACCGCTTTTACAGCTAAAGGCAGTATGTATCGTACTATCTACTGTATTTTGAGAAACAATGGGATCCCCGAGGAGCACTCGGGGACTGCCCCTCCTTTATCGATATGATAAGATTATGCCTGTGAATGTGTTATTTTCATTCCTTCGCCCGGCACCGAGACCGAACAGACGGCCCGGGGGCTTGCTGCCTTGCCCTATGTTTAAAATTTTCCAACAGTCGGACAAGTAATGTGCCGACATCCAAGCCCTCTCCCACCTAAAAGTCACAGACTTGCAAAACGCAGTTGTCTGACTGGCAGGAGTCAAAGGCAAGAAGCGATGCCCACATGAAAATGGCTAAGGAAAAAGTAAGCATAGGACAAGACGGCCTTCGAGACAAGGTGGCCGGCTGCCGAGCAGCCGGGCGGCCAGGTTCTAGCTTAACCAAGCCGTATTCCAGAAGGCAGGATACTCGCCTATCCTGAAAACAGCTGAGTCCCTGACCCAGCCACAGACCACAGAGTGGCTGCTTGGCTGGCAGGGTGGCGGTTAAAGGAGATGGCAAACGAAAATGCCCAAAGGAACAAATGGCAGCGCTAAGACTAGAACTCGGCAAAAAGCACAAACATATGCGGAATTAAAAGAATATTTACATAGCAAAAGGCCCATGGCCGCCATTCAACAATGTTTTAGATACACCCAGTGGGTGGAATTGTGCAAGACTAACTCGACCAAGTTGCAAAGCAAACAGGAAATTAAAAGATAACATGGCCACCTAGGCCAGAGGTGCAGCAGGTGGATCTGATAGCACCATGGGGTTCGCTACACCGGCTGCTGAGGGGGCCGCCTGATGGACCTCGGCCTGGTCACCTTCTGTAGCAGACCGCGCGGTTCCTCGGGGATCGCTCGTCGAGGCTTGGTCGGGTTGAAGACGAGAAGACGACTCGTCCTCCAGAAAGTCGCCTTCCTCATCTTCGTCCTCCTCGTCCTCGCCCTCATCGCTCGAGGCAATCTCCTCGTCCAGCTCCTCCGACGTCGCCAAGTCCATCCCAAAGTGATCAGGCGGCACCACATGGCCGTTTCCATCCAACTCTGGGATGAAGACGGCTGTGTCAGTGCTACTTCTCGAGCTTGCGATGTATTCCCTCGAAGAGGAAAGGGAGATGCAGCACAGTAGCGTAAGTATTTCCCTCAGTTTTTGAGAACCAATGTATCAATCCAGTAGGAGACCACGCGCAAGACCCTCGCACCTGCATAAACAAATAAGAATTTCGCAACCAACATGATAAGGGGCTGTCAATCCCTTTATGGTCACTTACGAAAGTGAGATCTGATAGAGATGATAGTTTATAATTTTGGTATTTTTCTTTATAAGAACAGAAAGTAAAAATGGTAAAAGTAAAGTAGATGTAGATTGATATGTTGAGAATAGACCCGGGGGCCGTAGTGTTCTCTAGTGGCTTCTCTCATGATAGCGATATTTTACGGCGGGTAAACAAATTCTATCGAGCAATTGATAGAAAAGCGAATACTTATGAGACTATCTAGGCATGATCATTGTTTATAGGCATCACGTCCGAGACAAGTAGACCAACTTCTGGCCGCATCTACTACTATTACTCCACACATCGACCGCTATCCAGCATGCATCTAGTGTATTGAGTTCATAAGAACAGAGTAACGCCTTAAGCAAGATGACATGACGTAGAGGGATAAACTCAATCAATATGATATAAACCCCATATTTTTATCCTCGATGGCAACAATGCAATACATGCCTTGCTGCCCCTACTGTCACTGGGAAAGGACACCGCAAGATTGAACCCAAAGCCAAGCACTTCTCCCATTGCAAGAACTATAGATCTTGTACGCCAAATCAAACCAATAATTCTAAGGGACTTGCAAGGATATTATGAGCACACATAAAGAGTTCAGAGAGGAACCAAATATTTTTCATAGATAATCTTGATCATAAACCCACAATTCATCGGATCTCGACAAACACACCGCAAAAAGAGATTACATCGAATAGATCTACTCGAAGACCGAGGAGAACTTTGTATTGAGATCCAGAGAGAGAGAAGAAGCCATCTAGATACTAGCTATGGACCCAAAGGCCTGTGATAAACTACTCACAACTCCGTGATGGATCCCCCCTCCGGCGGAGCACCGGAACAGGCTCCAAGATGGGATCTCGCGGGAACAGAAGGTTACGGCGGTGGAATTAGGGTTTTCTCTCTGTTGTTGATGGTTTCGGGGTACGTAGACTTATATAGGTGGAAGGAGGACACCGGGGGACGCTCGAGAGGCACATGAGGCAGGGAGGCGCACCCTGGGAAGGGTGGCGCGCCCCCCACCCTCGTGGACACCCCGAGGATCCCCTGACATGGTTCTCAAGTCCCCTATGCATGATTTTCTCCAAAAATATCTCTCGTGAAGGTTTCATTCCGTTTGGACTCCGTTTGATATTCTTTTTCTGCAAAACCCTGAAGCAAGCAAAAAAACAGCAATCTGGACTGGGCCTTTGGGTTAGTAGGTTAGTCCCAAAAATGATTTAAAAGTGTATGATAAAGCCCATTAAACATCCAAGACAACATAATTAATACTCCCTCCGTCCCAAAATAAATGACTCAAAAGTGACCCAACTTTGTACTAACTTTAGTACAAAGTTGGGTCACTTATTTTGGGACGGAGGGAGTAGCATGGAACAATTAAAAATTATAGATATGTTGGAGATGTATCAAGCATCCCCAAGCTTAATTGCTGCTCATCCTCGAGTAGGTAAATAATAAAAACATAATTTTTGATGTGGAATGCTAAGTAACATAGTTTTTCAATGTAATTCTCTTAATTGTGGCATGACTGTTCAGATATAAAAGATTCAAGATAAAAGTCTGTATTGACATAAGAAATAATAATACTTCAAGCATACTAACAAAGCAATCATGTCTTCTCAAAATACTATGGCTAAAGGAAGTTATCCCTACAAAATCATATAGTCTGGCTATGCTCCCTCTTCATCACACAAAATATTCATATCATGCACAACCCCGATTTCAGCCAAGCACTTGTTTTCATACTCTATTCTTTCAAATCTCTTAACTTTCACGCAATACATGAGCATGAGCCATGGACATAGCACTATGGGTGGAATAGAGAGGTGGTTGTGGAGAAGACAAAAAAGAGGGAGATAGTCTCACATCAACTAGGCGTATCAACGGGCTATGGAGATGCCCATCAATAGATATCAATGTGAGTGACTAGGGATTGCCATGCAACGGATGCACTAGAGCTAAATATGTATGAAAGCTCAATAAAAGAAACTAGTGGGTGTGCATCCAACTTGCTTGCTCATGAAGACCTAGGGAATTTGAGGAAGCCCATCGTTGGAATATACAAGCCAAGTTCTATAACAAAAATTCCCACTAGTATATAAAGTGACTAAGCATGAGACTCTCTACAATGAAGAACATGGTGCTACTTTGAAGCACAAGTGTGGAAAAAAAGATAGTTCCAATTGTCCCTTTTTTTGGGCCTTTCTTTTTTTCGTTGGCCTTTTTTTTTGTGGAGGGGCTTTATTGATTTAGCCTTTCCTCCCATGGGACAATGCTCTAATAATGATGATCATCACACTTTCATTACAACTCGGTACTACAACAAAGTATGACTCCATATGAATGCCTCCGACGGTGTACTGGTATGTGCAATGAAACAAGAGTGACATGTATGAAAAGTTATGCATGGTGGCCTTGCCACAAATACGATGTCAACTACATGATCATGCATGGCAATATGACAATGTGATGCGTGTCATATGAACGGAACGATGGAAAGTTGCATGGCAATATAGCTCGGAATGGCTATGGAAATGCCATGATAGGTAGGTATGGTGGTTGTTTTGAGAAAAAATAAGGTGGCTGTTTTGAGGAAGGATATATAGTGGGTTTATGGTACCGGCGAAAGTTGCGCGGTACAAGAGGGGCTAGCAATGGTGGAAGGGTGAAAGTGCGTATAATCCATGGACTCAACATTAGCCACAAGAACTCATATACTTATTGCCAAAATCTACGAGTCATCAAAACAAAGCAATCAACGCATGCTCCTAGGGGGGAGGTTGGTAGGAGTTAACCATCGCGCGCCCCCGACCTCCACACAAAGGTTGACACTTTACAAATATCTCATGCTCTAACTTCGTCACATAGCGGTTCACCATACGTGCATGCTACGGGAATCACTAACCTTAACACAAGTATTTCTCAATTTCATAATAACTCCACTAGCATGACTCTAATATCACTATCCTCATATCTCAAAACAATTATCAAGCATCCAACATCTCATCATATTCAATGCACTTAGTGTGAACGTTTTTACTACATTGACATTGGATGTCTATCATGTGAAGACTAGTTTTTTTAGCCTAAACACATTACCATGCTGTTTTAATAGACTATCAAAAGGATATAAGTGAAGCATGAGAGTTCAATAATTTCTTCAAAATATAATCACCACCGTGCTCTAAAAGATATAAGTGAAGCACTAGAGCAAAAACTATTCAACTCAAAAGATATAAGTGAAGCACATAGAGTGTTCTAACAATTCCTAGGCCATATTTAACTCTCTCAAATAGGTGTGTCCAGAAAGGATGATTGTGGCAAACTAACAAGAAAAGACTCAAATTATACAAGACGCTCCATGCAAGACACATATCATGTGGTGAATAAAAACATAGCTCCAAGTGTAGTTACCGATGGATGAAGACGAAAGAGGGGATGCCTTCCCGGGTGTAACATCCCAAATTTCCAATTTGGAATGTTTTACAATTATTAGCTAAGCATTGATGCATTTTTTTTATTGAGTGTCATTTGGAAATTTCAGAGGCATTTGAGCTTTATCTGACTTTGGATTCAACTTGGCATCTGAAATTTATTTCAAAAATCCCTGACAAACACTAGTTCAAAAGTGTGAGAGGAGCTAACATGACACTCCGAAAAGTCAGAAGAAAACAATGCCGAAATTTTGAATTCAAATTTGAGTTTCTTTTGAATTTTTTAGAAAAATGTTTTTTTATAAAGTTTTTATTTAGCCTTTGAAAAATAGTTCATCGTGTAGGATTTATTTTTCTGATTTTTTTGATATATATATGTCCTATATTAAAATATTTTTATTTTCTATCTATACATTTTTTTTCTCTGTGTCAAAAAAAACGCAGCCACGGGCCGTGAAAGGCCCAAGCCAGCGCTATCTTCTTCTTCGTGGTCGTTCATGTACAGAGGAACACGAACACACGGTCATCCATGGCGCCTCCACCTATCTCTCCCCTCAACTCCCTTCCCCCGCACCCACTAACCCCCGGAATCGGTTCCCCTCGCCTTCCTCTACCCCTTCCCCTTCCTAGTGCGCCTTGGAGTCGCCTGTAATGGCCATTACGAGGCAGAGAAACAGCCACCATTAAATACCATAGTCTTCTCGGATTCTGACCTCCCCAAGCCCTATATAAAGCATCCCCGCGAGCCCCACTCACCCCTCGTCCGAAGCCCTCTCCTTCTGGAGCTTTTCCCCCTCCCTAACCTCGCCAATTGCTCGCCGGAGTTCGTGTATTCCGGCGGCTTCTCCACCACTCCAGGAGGCGATACCGACACTGCGGTACTGCTCCTCGGATTCGCATCACGTTGCTCTTCACCGTCCCGCACACGTCCTTCGCCGAAATACACCGGAGCCGCCTTCTTCCTCATCTCCGGCGACAAGTCCGGTGAACACCCTGTCCGATTTTTTTCTCTTTTATCAGTATATTTTCAATTCAGATTCTATACCAAATCTTGTTTCTAGTATATCTTTTAGTCTATAGATCCGATTTAGTTGATTCTTTTTCCCACGGTTTCGTAGAAATATCCTCTATCCAGAGAACCAAACAAAATATATTTTTGAAATTTTTAAAATTTGAATTCTAGAAGATCTGAATTCAAACTTCGTTAGGCCATAACTTGAGTTTCATAACTCCATTTTGGGTGATTCTTTTTGCTAATCGAAGCTTGTGACATGTACCTTCTGTTAAAACCAAAACCATTTATTTTTGTTGCTGTAAAAATTACATTTTGTACAGAAACATTATTTTTTTGTTTTTGGAGTTTTTCGAAGTCTTTTATTCGTTCTCTTTTTGATTCTTTGCTTGTATGCTTATGTGTTGTTTGTGGCTAGATCTCATTATGACCCTCATGGAGTCGCCGGTAAGCCGGCTCTCCTTTAGTTGTGTCTAGCCCTAAAGAATATGGCCCTTCTAACTTGTGAAAAACGTGTCTCTCTTGGGGAGCCCTGCCCCTCCTTATATATGTTGAAGGGGTGGGTTACATATGGAGTCCTAGTAGGATCAGGACTAACTTATCTTCTTTTACAAACAGGATACAAATCCGGGTCTTGCTTCCTTGTAAAATAATTATTCCTCTTGCCTTCCATCTTATGCCGGCCCACCAGAGTATAAGCCAGCCTGCTGGGCCTTGGGCCTTGTCATCTGTATGATCCGCCCGTCGGGTCTCTAGTGAGTCGCCAAGTCCGGCCGGGTCATATCGCGGGGTATATCCCCAACATCTCCCGTACTCCACCAGCGCAGGTGCTTGCTCTAAGTTGACAGTGTGATAATTGGTTTCATGTTGCATATGTTGTCTAGCATGTATTTCTTTGATTTCGATTAAATTGCACCAGCTGAGTTCATACGTTATACATGTGCAAATGACATGGCGTTCTATGTCTAGAATACACTGCATCTATCCATCATACCATGTTCTTACATCAAAGTATTGTTGTTGTGTATCTCGCATCAGTCACTCATGATTGGACACTTTTAACATGGCAGTTTGATAGTGGTTGCATCTTGCATTGATTTCTATGAAGTACTACTTCTAATTTTTCGAATTGCCACTTATGACAAGACACTTTTAACTTGGCAGAGTAATATTGGTTGCATCTTTCATATGGTGTCTAGCTTGCATTACTTCTATTTTCTTGAAAATCCTTCTACTTAGTTTACACATCGTAGCTGTTAATATGTCATGCCCTCCTGTTTTTCTTACATATTCCATCCTCATACGGTTGTCTTACATCAAAGTATTGCTTGTCTGTATCATGCATCAATGAGTTCTGAAGAGTGATTTTATTATTTTGTGTTGTGGGTACGGCTTGACATGGCAAAGTCAAAAAAGAGCAAGGAAAATAATATAGTAGGGTGTGGTGTTACTCGTTGGGTGAAACGGAAAAGGATCTGCCGTTCAGATTCTGCTCGTACTCATAGTGCAGTAGAAGGACCAAGTCTACCGGCTATATCTACAAACACAGTATCACCTGCTCCACCAGCTGCAGCATCCGCTTCAACTGTACCAGCATCTCAACGAGTTACTCGTT
This sequence comes from Secale cereale, assembly GCA_902687465.1. Taxonomy (NCBI): domain Eukaryota; kingdom Viridiplantae; phylum Streptophyta; class Magnoliopsida; order Poales; family Poaceae; genus Secale; species Secale cereale. The sequence continues at coordinate 146,765,527 of LR738716.1, forward strand.
CATTTGCTCCGGAACTGGCCAGTTCCCAAGCTGCCTTCACACCTAACACTACTTTCGAAGCACTGCTAACACAACAGGACTTGGCAAGATCAGATGAACCTCATGAGCATCAACACCAAGACGGTACCTGACCGAGTCAAGTTGCAGTTGCATGCTCCTTTATATCAGTTTGATGTACACTAACACTTTCCATATTCGTTGTTGAACTAGCACCACGACGCAAGCGGAAACAGACATCAGGGATAATGCTTGACAGATTAACAAAATCTAAAGGAGGAAGAATGGAGATCCATTTTGAGGCAGGTTTAAAAAGGCCAAGTGATGCTACAGAGTCAGCCAAGTTAGTATCAGAGGCAGCCGTTGTCGTTAGGTGTCATGCATGTATCCTCCCAACGTGGATCCAGTACAGGAATGAGAAAGACAATACCCAGTTTAACACCTTCCTTGACCATTTATCTGTAAGTAATGTTATTCATCGCAATTAGAAATAGTGTCTTGCTTTGTCCCATACTTTTAGCTTCCTCCTAATAAGACTCACATTCTTTTTTCAACAGATGAGGTTCAAGTTGGATCCGAAAGATGATGCAACTAAACAAGCATGCACTCATGTTTTTAAGTCTGCTCCACGACAGTATCGGTACCATCTTAGAAAATCTCACTTTGAAGGCAAGGCTAACAATGAAATCGCCTAAACATCTCCAGTGGAATATATTACAGATGAAGACTGGACAGCCCTTGTTAAACACTGGTCTGATCCAAAGTATCAGGTAGGCTATATGTATTTGATCAAACCACATATTGAACTTGTATTTATGTATGTGCCTTACAAGTGTATCTTCTTCTAGGCTAACTATTTGAAGAACAAGACCAACCGTTCTAAAGTGAAATTCCAACAGACAACAGGATCTCGTAGCTATATTGCACACTGCCATGCTCTTGTAAATAGCTGCTACTTCGTTCTTTTTTATGTGCCATATTATCGTATCTATATTGACTTGTTCCAAATACAGAGGAAAGCCTGTGCGGACCAAAAAGAACCTGAACCAAATGCAGTGCATATCTTCAAGGATTGCCACACCAGCAAGATGAAGGGCATGAGCACACCAGTTCAAGCCGCTGTTGTAAGTCCTTACTCCTCCAGCCTTTGAACTGATTGGTACTATGATGTGTTCATTTAACTACTTGGTTTGCAGCCAATGTCAGTTACTCTGTTCACTTTTATACACAGTTGTCTTAACATATCATTTCACCTTACATGGTTTAAAAGAGATGAAGGATATTCTTTTGGTATTGATTTGTATTCTAGTTGTTATGTTCACGTGCGCACACAATGATAAAATAGCTTGTTTGTTTTATATCTGTTTGCCCATGATATGAATGATGTCATACTAGTTCATCCTACTTTAAACCATGTCTCTTTATCCTTAGATGTCAACGAATGTGAGGAAATAGACAATACAGTAGGCATGCTACATGGACATATGTTCCAAAAGTGATTTTATTATGTAGTTGGCACTACAATACATGCTAATTTATTACAGTAGTTCACCAAAATAAGTTATGTATAAACGTGTAACCTACTTTGTTTGTTTTTGTCTCATTAGTAACTTATCTGGTACACTAATCTACAAGTTGAAACTTTCATGAAGCTATGGAAAAAATGATTGAACAGCCACAACCACCTGAAGGTGATGAGGCTACCATAGGCACAATGCCACCTCTTGCTGCAGTGCGTCAGTATCTCTCCACTAACAGTGCAAAAAGCACCTTCCTGCGTAATTCTGGGTTGGTTGTCAAGGTAACCTCGTCCAAATCGCCTACTGAACAAAATCTTCCTGCTAGACGGAGTGATATATCTGTACTCCACACACAAGTCAAATCCCTAATGGACATCATTTTGGAAACAAGAATAGAGCTTAACAAATGTCGTCAAGATATGAATGGTTTTGAAACCAGACTATCAGACATTTGCTTCGTTGTTCAAGAGCAATGGCGGAAAAAGGTGAAGATTGTGCTCCTCCATCAGATTCTACAGCCTGAAACATTAGCACTCAGGTCAAATGATCTATTCTTCTATACATCTGATGGTGCTTTTATCTGCAAAGACTGTAAACTTTATGCCAACAGGCCTTTTGTTGTGATACAACATTTATGATGCTGCCAAAGGCTGCAATAATTACGACGCTATTTTTGTATAGTGTAGCTTTATCTTAGTAATGTATTCGGTCGAAAGCTTCGTAGGAGCCCAACATGCCAACATTCATCGGGCCCATACCAATTGGGCTAAAAACGATTATGGGCCGAAATTTGCATGTAGCCCACTAAAAATATCTGGGCCTAAATCAGCATAAGACTTCATATTTTTTTGGTAGGCTTGTGCCCATAGTGGGCCTTTAACAGGCCTAAACATAATTTGGGCTCTCAATAAAAATAGGCCATTTACAAGTGTCAATATCTCGAGCCCGTAAAAAACATGGGCCTTTAAAAGACCTAAAGTGAGATTGGGCCCATTTACGATGCGGATCTTTCACAGGCCGAAATTCGGATGGGCCATAAATGCGCCGACCTAATACACGGGCCTTTAATAGGCCGGAAGTTCGGTCGGGATAGATTATTGTCATTTTTATATGGGTCATTAATGGGCCCGATGTGACGTTGGGCCACATATGGCCCTTGGATTTCGTCCGACGTTAACAGGCCAAATATCACAACAGGCCGAAAGTGGCCCAAATCTGTAGAGGGCCTCTAACAGGCCGAATGTCATACATGGCCGAATATGACCCAAATCCTTCACGATCGTTTATGGGCCAAAAGTTTCAATGGCCTGTAAATGGGCCCAAATGAAGCAGGACCTTTAACAGGCTGGAAATACACCGGGCTGTAATTCGGCCGATATACTTAGCAGACTGTTAACGGGCCAGAAGTGACCAAGGGCCGCGATGATGACAAATTTAGGACAGGCCGTTGACGGGCCGATTTTACACTAGCCGTACGGGCCTTAACTGAGAATGTTGGGACTTTAGCTGGGTCGGCCCATTATGGTCCGCAAAATCTCGTGGGCCTTTAGCTGGGCCGCACCATTATGGCACGCAAAATATCGTGGGCCTTTAGCTGGGCCGGCCCATTATGATACGCAAAATCTTGTGGGCCTTTTGCTGGGCCGGCCCATTATGGACCTCAAAATCTCGTGGGCCTTTACCTGGGCCGGCCCATTATGATACGCAAAATCTCATGGGCCTTTTGCTGGGCTGGCCCATTATGGACCGCAAAATCTTGTGGGCCTTTAGTTGGGCCAGCCCATTTGAACTTTATGGGCCACTTTTGGGCCGGTCCATGTGTCACCATATCATAGGCACATCTCGCCCATTGGATGAGTGACACATGTGCCAATGCGGAGCTGAGACGTGTTTCCGTCAGCCAATCAGAATTTTACACGTGGAAAATCCCCATTGGTGAGGGCTGTTAACGGGTTATCGGATCCAAAACCGGACCAAATAGCTTAACGGCGTTCCGTTACGGTGGATGCCACGTGTTGGTCACCCTTGACGAAAGTACTTCTGTGGCGCGCAGTTTATCGTCATGGAAGTGGACACTTCTGGGATGATAATTTTCGTAATGTCATGGAACACTTCTACGACAGCATAGGTATGACTATCTTCACTCTGTCATAAATTTGTCATGGATGTACATGCATGACAGAAAACGTGACCTACTGTGACAAACACGTATCATCATGGAAGTGTATTTTTTTTGTAGTGATCATGTCATCGTTCTTAATGCATTACTCCGTTTTTCATGAACTTAATACACTAGATGCATGCTGGATAGCGGTCGATGTATGGAGTAATAGTAGTAGATGCAGGAAGGAGTCGGTCTACCAATCTTGGATGTGATACCTATGTAATGATCATTGCCTGGATATCATCATAATTATTTGAGGTTCTATCAATTGCCCAACAGTAGTTTGTTTAACCACCGTTTGCTATTTTTCTCGAGAGAAGCCACTAGTGAAACCTACGGCCCCCGGGTCTTCTTTCTCATATATTTGCCTCTGCGATCTACTTTTTCATTGCATTTATTTTCAGATCTACTAATCTAAAAATACAAAAATACCTTGCTGAAATTTATTCTTATTTATTTTATTTGGCGTTCGATCTATCAATCTACTACAAATTTCTCATGTTCGTTTTTCCTATCTTGAGGCACCATACCCCGAAAGGGATTGACAACCCCTTTAACACACCGGGTTGCGAGAAGTAGTTATTTGTGTGTAGGTGTTGTTTATGTTGTGTTGCTTGGTTCTCCTACTGGTTCGATAACCTTGGTTTCACATCTAAGGGAAATACCTACCGCCGTTGTGCTGCATCATCCCTTCCTCTTTGGTGAAATACCGACGTAGCTTTAAGCGTCATTGCTACTTCTCGAGCTTGCGTTGCATTCCCTGAAAGAGGAAAGGGAGATGCAGCACAGTAGCGTAAGTATTTTCCTCAGTTTTGAGAACCAAGGTATCAATACAGTAGGACACCACGCGTGAGTCCCTCGCACCTGCACAAATAAATAAGAACTTTGCAGCCAACGCGATAAGGGGTTGTCAATCCCTTTACAGTCACTTACGAAAGTGAGATCTGATAGAGATGATAGTTTGATGTATTTGGTATTTTTGATTATAAAAACAGAAAGTAAAGGCAGAAAAGTAAAGTAGATTGTAGATTGATATGTTGAGAATAGACTCGGGGGCCAAAGTGTTCTCTAGTGGTATCTCTCATGATAGCGATAGTGTACGGCGGGTAAACAAATTACTGTCAAGCAATTGATAGAAAAGCGAACAATTATGAGACTATCTAGGCATGATCATTATATATAGGCATCACGTCCTAGACCGAAACGATTCTGCATCTACTACAATTACTCCACACATCGACCGCTATCCAGCATGCATCTAGTGTATTAAGATCATAAGAACGGAGTAACACCTTAAGCAAGATGACATGATGTAGAGGCATAAACTCAAACTTAGTGATATAAACCCCATCTTTTTATCCTCGATGGCAACAATACAATACGTGCCTTGCTGCCCCTACTGTCACTGGGAAAGGACACCGCAAGATTGAACCCAAAGGCAAACACTTCTCCCATTGCAAGAACTATAGATCTAGTAGGCCAAACCTAACCAATAATTCAAAGAGACTTGCAAGGATATTATAATCATACATAAAGAGTTCAGAGAAGAACCAAATATTTCTCATAGATAATCTTGATCATAAGCCCACAATTCATCGGATCTAGACAAACACACCGCAAAAAGAGATTACATCGAATAGAACTCCTCGAAGACCGAGGAGAACTTTTGTTGACACCAGATATTGGCACGGCATAAAAAGCAAATAAGATGGCCTCAAATGGAAAAGTGCTCAAAGTGAAAAGGTTTTGTATTGTCGAGGTGAACATCTTTGAAGTTTGGGCCATCGTCATCCGATCTCATCTCGGGTGCCAAAACTATGCTCAAAGCACTGAGATTTTATATCTAGAGCAGTATTCGGTAGATTAGACCACAAAGACTGCCTCATATGGAAAAACTTTCTACACGAGTTGTCTTCGTCTCGTCGAAACGGTCGATTTTTATATAAAACTCGTCCCAATCCGAGTCCGTATGTAAAAGTTACAGCCATCCGAACACAGCTCTGTCACAGAGCCATAAGTGGCGCGCCCCACCAGCCACGTGTGTGATGGGTAGCGCGAATAACAGCCTGTATTGCGTGACCGTTTTGGCCTAGAAGATGGCTTCAAATCGAAAAACGTTCAACATGAAAGTTGTTCGTCTCATCGAAACGGTCAAGATTGCTTTCGGGCTCTTTTCCATCCGAGGTCGTTTATCACCTCAAAAATTATCCGCAAGGTACAGCCAGTTTAAACCGAACAGTTTTGGAAAGTTCGGACAAAACCAATCCGAGTTTGGCTAGGGTTTTGGACGTGAATCCAAACCTTTTCCTTGCACGGGAAGTCCAGCCGCCTCTTATATACCTAAGGGGTGACGGCCGATTGAACAACACACAATCGAACAAACACATCTACTACTTTTTCGTGTTCATCTCTATCCCCGTATCTTCTTCCTCGTTCTTCATTCGTTCTTCTTGTTGCAGGGCGGCGAACCTCGAGGCCCTAGGGGCGATCAGGTCGACCTAGGGCAGCCCATAGCCGTCGCGCGTCCAGACGGGGTCCCTCCCGGGCGTGTGGGGTTTCGGGTCTACAAAAGCGCCCGCCGGATTGTCTTGCGTACCGCGCTTCCGGCGGGTCTCCTTCGACGTGAGCTGCGGTGCATCATCCCCGGCGTCGAGGGTACACGGTGACGTGTTCGTGTGCGAACACACTTTTTGGCGACTCCGCTGGGGACGAAGCTTTGAATAGTCTCCAGCCTGTTCTTCCTACGAGGAAAGCGTCATCAAGCGGCTGCAATCTACAACGGTAACATGTATCATCAATCTCCTTATGTAGATGCAAATAGCCATTATGTTGATGTTGCTAGATCTTTTAATGGACATGTCATGTCGGCTAGCCCTAACGAGCAAAGGCCGACTAGTTATTCCGTTGGAGAAACTTGGAATTTACAGAATCGCGACATGCAACTTATGAATTTGAACTTTCGTGCATCGGCAACACCTTTCAATATGCCGATGAATAACATGATTTGTTCGAGTGATCAATATATGACACCTCATATACATGAGGGCATCTCACAGTTTTGTCCATCGGCAGCCGACTCACGATTTGCGGGTTCATCCCCAAACATGCCGATGGACGGGGGAATCGGCCATGCTTCCTGTAGTTATTTGGCTGATTATCCTCATTCATCAGATACTACACCTCATTAGATTAATTGTTCAGGGGCATATGTAACTAAAAATAATATTCATGACTCAGCTCGCCTTCGCAGTTATGGCCGAGTGAATGGAGATTCTATAGGAGCAACTATGCCTAATATTGCAGGAGATGAGGTGGCTCTGGCTGCATTAAAAAGTTTAGCCCAAAATAAGAAGATTAGTGCTATTTGCCTTGAGCAACACGAAAAGGGATTGGTTCCTGATTATGAGGCAATAAGAGCTAGGGTTTTAAAAGAAGACGAAGTGTTGCCGATTGATCAAATTAGCGTGAGAAAATATTCAACAACAGTGCACACATCTTCACCTATCATTGCAGCATGTTATACACCCCCTATACAATCGCAAAGTTTCGGCAACATCAATTCATTGCCGAAAGTTCGTAAAAGTATTGGGGGGCAAGCCGATCCAAGCAGGGCTGAGTTTAAAGAAAAATATGTGGCCCAAGTGGACAAGATCAAGTCAAAGCTCACAGGGAATAGCATCAACGAATTTACTACACCAACTCTTGAGGAATTACCAGCAGAATATCGACATGCTTATGAAGCACTCAAGAAGAAGCGTGAAGTGGGATATTTGCAAGAATACATCAAGTGCCTTCCTCCATATAGCAACCATGTTGGCTCTTCTGCACTTTTGAAGCAAGATGAAAAAGAAGCTTTGCAAGAAAATCATCAAGAAGGGGTTCACTCGGCTAATACGGTTGATTCGGTTGAAACCGAGTCAAATATGACTAAGTCGTCTACAGCTGAGTTGAACAGTTCCTTTAGTAACAAGACAATGGTGGATTCAATTGAAACCAAATTGACCACTGAGACTTTTAAGGCCGAGTGCGTTGCATCGAGCCAGCCGAGTGCATCGTGCCAACCGAGTACATCTTGTCAGACAAGTGCATCACCGGCTAAAGCCGCTAAAGCCGAGTGCATCAAGCCAGTTATTGCTGCGTGTACCAAAATAGAAGATGCAAGCTTCACCGAGCAAAAGGACGGACAAAGTAGTATGGCCGAACAAAGTTCGGTTAACAATGAACATCAAGAACAAGAAAGTACAGTCGAGCAAAGTTCAACTCACGAAGAGCATCCAAGTGAAATCTACTCAGGCAATCCGAGTGATGAGGCACGAGATCCAGAAAAAGAGGAAGATGCATTCGAGAATTATTCAGAAGTGGAGCAAGGTATTGCTCCAATGGTGCAGCCATCTTCTCGTTCCAACGGCTTCACAAAGGTACACCTAGCTGAGAGTTTACTCAGTTTTCGATTCGGTCAAAATCATATTGTTGATGCACTCGTTAGTAAGATTCTAATTAATTTTGAAAGACCGATCGAGATGAGTAATCTGTTTGCTTCGAATTATCTTGTTACTAGTCAAGCTGATCAACACATGACACCATTCATAGAGGCTAATAGTGACAACTTATCGCAACCAAAGTTTTTCCCGTCATGCCGACTGAACTTTATATTCATATGGACAACTTTGTTTGTTTCATGCCTAGCTAACATTTGGTCTTAGATGAGACGTATATACTATAATTATTTTGGTTGCAGGAATATAAAGCCAGGTTCAAAGTTCTCCAGGATAGCCGATTCAAGAGCATCGGGAAAGGAGGACGAAAATCAATGCATAGCCGAGTCAGATGATGTTAAACTCACACTGCTCGGTTGTTTTGTATCAAAGTCGGTATCACAATATCGGTTAATGGACCAGGAGTATACGTCCAGTGCAGGCATAGTTGATCACATCATCGGTACATCGCTGACTAATCCTATTATTATAATTGATCACGATGTCGAGCCGTCAAGAAAAGAGCCAACGCAATGTTCGTTCAAGCAAAATGTCAAAGATTGCAGCATGATACATCAAGTCAAGCAATCGGACAAGATAGGACAATTGGAGTTTGTTGAGGCACGATCATTTGGACAGTGGGATCATTTTGACGGCCATCAAATGTTGACTCGGCTATCACCAGCCGATTTATCTAAAAGTGGATATGTACACGTAAATGATGATGGGGTCAAGTCTTCGAGCAAGGATATTGTCAAAAAGTGCATCAAGAACAATCTTGAAGACGGAAATTCCATCAAAGCTAAAATGGTAACATCTAGCACTGGGGGGCAACAAGAGAATTCAAAGACC
>LR738716.1:146800641-146828237 GCA_902687465.1 Secale cereale
CGAAGCCCTGCCGGAGAACCAAGCTGTTGCACAACCACCACGCCGTCGTGCTGCTGCTGGAGTTGTCTTCCCCAACCTCTCCCTCCTCCTTGCTAGATCAAGGCACGGGAGACGTCACCAGGCTGCACGTGTGTTGAACACGGAGGCGCCATTGTTTGGCGCTTAGATCGGAACCAACCGCGATCTGAATCGCTGCGAGTACAACTCCACCAACAGCGTTCTTGTAACACTTCCACTTAGCGATCTTCAAGGGTATGAAGATGCACTCCCCTCTTTCGTTGATGGTTTCTCCATAGACTGATCTTGGTGATGCGTAGAATTTTTTGATTTCTGCTATGATCCCCAACAGTGGCATCATGAGCTAGGTCTATGCATAGTTTCTATGCATGACTAGAACACAAGTAGTTGTGGGCGATGGTTTGGTCAATTTGCTTACCGTTACTAGTCTTATCTTGATTCGGCGGTATCGTGGGATGAAGCGCCCCGGACCGACCTTACACGTACGCTTACGTGAGATAGGTTCCACCGACTGACATGCACTCGTTGCATAAGGTGGCTAGCGGGTGTCTGTCTCTCCCACTTTAGTTGGATCGGATTCGATGAATAGGGTCCTTATGAAGGGTAAATAGAAATTGGCAAATCACCGTTCTGGTTTTGGCGTAGGTAAGAAACATTATTGCTAGAAACCTATAGCAGTCACATAAAAACATGGAACAACAATTAGAGGACGTCTAACTTGTTCTTGCAGCATATGTCGTGTGATGTGATATGGCCAAAAGGATGTGATGAATGATATATGAGATGTATGAGATTGATCATGTTCTCGTAGTAGGAATCATGACTTGCATGTCGATGAGTATGACAACCGGCAGGAGCCATAGGAATTGTCTTAATTTGTTGTATGACATGTGTGTCAATGAAAATGCCATGTAATTACTTTACTTTATTGCTAACCGTTAGCCATAGTAGTAGAAGTAACAGTTGGCGAGAAAACTTCATGAAGAAACGATGATGGAGATCATGATGATGGAGATCACGGTGTCATGCCGGTGACGATGATGATCATGGCACCCCAAAGATGGAGATCAAAGGAGCAAAATGATATTGGCCATATCATGTCACTGTTTGATTGCATGTGATGTTTATCATGTTTTACATCTTATTTTCTTAGAACGACGGTAGCTTAAATAAGACGATCTCTCACTAAATTTCAAGAATTGTGTTCCACCTAACTATGCACCGTTGCTAAGGTTCGTTGTTCCGAAGCACCACGTGATGACCGGGTGTGATAGGCTCTAACGTTGGCATACAACGGGTGTCACCCAGATTTACACACGCAATACTCTTAGGTTGAGTTGACGAGCCTAGCATGTACAGACATGGCCTCGGAACACGGGAGACCGAAAGGTCGAACATGAGTCGTATAGAATATACGATCAACATGGAGATGTTCACCGTTGATGACTAGTCCATCTCATGTGATGATCGGACACGGCCTAGTCGATTCGGATCATGTATCACTTACAGATCTAGAGGGATGTCTATCTGAGTGGAAGTTCATTAAATAATTTGATTAGATGAACTTAATCGTCATGAGCATAGTCTAAATATCTTTACAATATGTCTTGTAGATCAAATGGCCCACGCTAATGTTGCCCTCAACTTCAACGCGTTCCTAGAGAAAACCAAGCTAAAAGACAATGGTAGCAACTATACGGATTGGGTCCGTAACTTGAGGATCATCCACATAGCTGCCAAGAAAGCATATGTCTTAAAGCACCGCTAGGTGATGCACCAATTTTCCCAGCAACTCAAGACGTTATGAACACCTGGCATTCGCGTAGTGATGATTACTCCATGGTTCAGTGCGGCATGCTTTACAGCTTAGAATCGGGGCTCCAAAAGCGTTTTGAGCAACACGGAGCATATGAGATGTTCCAAGAGCTGGAAATAGTTTTCCAAGCTCATGCCCGGGTCGAGAGATATGAAGTCTCCGACAAGTTCTACAGTTGTAAGATGGAGGAAAATAGTTCTGTCAGCGAACATATACTCAAAATGCCTGGGTTGCACAACCGCTTGTCTCAGCTGGGACTTAATCTTCCAGATGACTCGGTCATTGACAGAATCCTCCAGTCGCTCCCACCTAGCTACAAGAGCTTTTTGATGAACTACAATATGCAAGGGATGGAGAAGTCCATTCCCGAGTTGTATTCAATGCTGAAATCAGCGGAGGTGAAGATCAAAAAGGAATATCAAGTGTTGATGGTGAATAAGACCACTAAGTTCAAGAAAGGCAAGGGTAAAAAGAACTTCAAGAAGGACGGCAAGGGAATTGCCGCGCCTGGTAAGCCAGTTGCTAGGAAGAAGCCAAAGAATGGACCCAAGCCTGAGACTGAGTGCTTTTATTGCAAGGGTACAGGTCACTCGAAGCGTAACTGCCCCAAGTACTTAGCGGATAAGAAGGCCGGCAACGTCAAAGTTATATATGATATACATGTTATTGATGTGTACCTTACCAGCGCTCGTAGTAGCTCCTGGGTATTTGATACGAGTGCACTTGCTTACATTTGTAACTCTAAGCAGGAGCTACGGAATAAGCGGAGACTGGTGAAGGACGAGGTGACAATGCGCGTCATGAATGGTTCCAAGGTCGATGTGATCGCCGTCGGCACGCTACCTCTACATCTACCTTCGGGATTAGTTTTAAACCTCAATAATTGTTATTTAGTGCTAGCTTTGAGCATGAACATTATATCTGGATCTCGTTAGTGCGAGATGGCTACTCATTTAAATCTGAGAATAATGGTTGTTCTATTTATATGAGAGATATGTTTTATGGTCGTGCCCCGCTGGTCAATGGTTTATTTTTATTTAATCTCGAACGTAATGTTACACATATACATAGTGTGAATACCAAAACATGTAAGGTTGATAATGATAGTGCCACATACTTGTGGCACTGCTGCCTTGGTCATATTGGTGTCAAACGCATGAAGAAACTCCATGCATATGGACTTTTGGAGTCTCTTGATTATGAATCATTTGACACGTGTGAACCATGCCCTATGGGCAAGATGACCAAGACTCCGTTCTCCCGAAAACTGGAGCGAGCAACCAACTTGTCGGAAATCATACATACTGATGTGTGTGGTCCAATGAGCGTTGAGGCTCGCGGTGGCTATCGTTATGTTCTCACCCTCACTGATGACTTAAAGTAGATATGGGTATGTCTACTTAACGAAACACAAGTCTGAGACCTTTGAAAAGTTCAGGGAATTTCAGAATGAGGTAGAGAATCAACATGACAGGAAAACAAAGTTCTTACGATCAGATCGTGGAGGAGAATATTTGAGTCACGAGTTTGGTACGCACCTAAGGAAATGTGGAATTGTTTCACAACTAACGCCGCCTGGAACACCTCAGCGTAATGGTGTGTCCAAACGTCGTAATCGCACTCTATTGGATATGGTGCGATCTATGATATCTTTTATCGATCTACCGCTATCATTTTGGGGTTATGCTTTAGAGACTGCCGCATTCACTTTAAATAGGGCACCGTCTAAATCCGTTGAGACAACACCATATGAATTATGGTTTGGGAAGAAACCTAAGTTGTTGTTTCTAAAAGTTTGGGGATGCGATGCTTATGTCAAGAAACTTCAACCTGAAAAGCTCGAACCCAAATCAGAAAAATGCATCTTCATAGGATACCCTATGGAAATTATTGGGTATACCTTCTACCTCATATCGGAAGGAAGATCTTTCTTGCCAAGAATGGATCCTTTCTGGAGAAAGAGTTTCTCTCGAAAGAAGTAAGTGGGAGGAAAGTAGAACTTGATGAGCAGTTAGTTCCCCCTCTGAACCGAAAAGTAGCGCAGCACAAGAAGATATTTCTGTGGTGCCTGCACCGACTAGATAGGAAGTTAATGATAATGATCATGAAACTTCGGATCAAGTTGCTACTGAACTTAGTAGGTCCACGAGGACACGTTCCGCATCAGAGTGGTACGGCAACCTTGTCCTGGAAATCATGTTGTTAGACAACGGTGAACCTTCAAACTATGAAGAAGCGATGGCGGGCCTGGAATCCAATAGGTGGCTGAAGCCATGAAATCCGAGATAGTATCCATGTATGATAACAAAGTATGGACTTTGGTAGACTTGCCCGATGATCGGCAAGCCATAGAAAATAAGTGGATCTTTAAGAAGAAGATTGACGAGGATGGAAATGTGACCATCTATAAGGCTCGACTTGTCACTAAGGGTTATCGACAGGTTCAAGGAATTGACTACGATGAGACTTTCTCTCCCGTAGCGATGCTGAAGTCCGTCCGAACCATGTTAGCAATTGTCGCATTCTATGATTATGAGATCTGGCAAATGGACGTCAAAATGGCATTCCTTAATGGTTTCCTTAAGGAAGAATTGTATATGATGCATCCGGAAGGTTTTGTCGATCCTAAGAATGCTGACAAGGTATGCAAGCTCCAGCACTCCATCTATGGGCTGGTGCAAGCATCTCGGACTTGTAACATTCGTTTTGATGAAGTGATCAAAGCGTTTGGGTTCATACAGACTTATGGAGAAGCCTGTATTTACAAGAAAGTGAGTGGGAGCTCTGTAGCATTTCTCATATTATATGTGGATGAAATATTGTTGATGGGAAATGATATAGAACTTTTGGAAAGCATAAAGGCCTACTTGAACAAGTGTTTTTCAATGAAGGACCTTGGAGAAGCTGCTTACATATTAGGCATCAAGATCTATAGAGATATATCGAGACGCCTCATTGGTCTTTCACAAAGCACACACCTTGACAAGATATTGAAGAAGTTCAATATGGATCAGTCGAAGAAGGGGTTCTTGCCTGTATTGCAAGGTGTGAGATTGAGCACAGCTCAATTTCCGACCTCGGCAGAAGATAGAGAAAAGATGAGTGTCATCCCCTATGCCTCAGCAATAGGTTCTATTATGTATGACATGATGTGTACCAGACCTGATGTGAACCTTGCCATAAGTTTGGTGGGGAGGTACCAAAGTGATCCCGGAATGGAGCACTGGACAGCGGTCAAGAACATCATGAAGTACCTGAAAAGGACTAAGGATATGTTTCTCGTTTATGGAGGTGGCAAAGAGCTCGTCGTAAAGGGTTACGTCGATGATAGCTTCAACACAGATCCAGATGACTCCAAGTCACAAACCGGATACGTGTATATTTTGAATGGTGGGGCAGACAGCTGGTGCAGTTGCAAGCAAAGCGTCGTGGCGGCATCTACATGTGAAGCGGAGTACATAGCTGCTTCCGAAGCCACACGGGAAGGAGTCTGGATGAAGGAGCTCATCACCGACCTAGGAATTATTCCAAACGCGTCGGGCCCGATGACTCTCTTCTGTGACAACACTAGAGCTATTGCCATTGCCAAGGAGCCCCGGTTTCACAAGAAGACCAAGCACATCAAGCATCGTTTCAACTCCATTCATGGTTATATTCAAGATGGAGACATAGATATTTGTAAAGTACACACGGATCTGAATGTCGCAGATCCGTTGACTCAACCTCTTCCACGAGCAAAACATGATCAGCACCAGAACTCTATGGGTGTTCGATTCATCACAACGTAACTAGATTACTGACTCCAGTGCAAGTGGGAGACTGTTGGAAATACGCCCTAGATGCAATAATAAATGGTTATTATTATATTTTCTTGTTCATGATAGTTGTCTATTGTTCATGCTATAATTGTATTATCCGGAAATTGTAATACATGTGTGAATATAGACCACAACATGTCCCTAGTGAGCCTCTAGTTGGCTAGCTCGTTGATCAATAGATGGTCACAGTTTCATGGCCATGGACATTGGATGTCATTGATAACGGGATCACATCATTAGGAGAATGATGTGATGGACAAGACCCAATCCTAAGCATAGCACAAGATCGTGTAGTTCATCTGCTAAAGCTTTTCTAGTGTCAAGTATCATTTCCTTAGACCATGAGATTGTGCAACTCGCGAATACCATAGGAATGCATTGGGTGTGCCAAACGTCAAAACGTAACTGGGTGGCTATAAAGGTGCACTACAGGTATCCCCGAAAGTATTTGTTGGGTCGGTACCAATCCAGTCCGCAACACCGGGTCCAAGCGTCTGCGCAACCCCAGTGATGTGCCAGAGGGCTCCAATCCACAGCGCAAGTTCAAGACCGCCGCCAACAAGCAAAAGGAATCCTCGATGACTATGGAAGAAATGCCAGCTAATGAGTTCATGGCACGGAGGAAGCACAACCCTTATGGAGAACCCCGTGCTTAGTTTCATGGAGATGAGCTTTTCTGGACTAAGCAGCAGTATCGCATCTACACAGAGGTGCTCAAGAGCAAGACCAACCTGTACGTCGATGCTCACTGGGTGGACGTGGCCCATATGCGGAGGGACACCAACCGGGCCTACTTTGCCGAGGCTCTGGATCTGGTCGAGCAGTTTGGACTTGAGCACGTCATGACCTTTCAGCATGATTTTGATCCAGAGATCATTGCTCAGTTCTATGCGCCAGTCCACTTCCACACCAAGGATGATCGCCCAATGACTTGGATGACCAATGGTCACAAGATGACTTCATCTTGGAAGGATTTCATGGATCTTTTACAGATTCCTGACGAGGGACTCCACAACCCAGTTGGAGCTCGGCCTCATGCCAATCCAAAATCTACCAACAAAGACAAGCTGCTGCCATTCTATGTGGAGAAGACTCTTGCTAGTGGCAAGAAGACTTGGGTGTTGAACCCATTTTTGGACATCATGTATCGGATCTTTCGCAACACTTTGTTTCCTCGCGTTGGAGACAAGGACAAGGTCCATGCATACCTGGTTGACATGCTGCTGATGTGTGAAGCGGCTCGCATGGAGCAGTCTCCACCACTTGACATATCCCATATCATGTGGTGTGAGCTCCGCTTCGCGATCTACACTCGCAAGGTACCCATCTATGGTCCATTCCTGTTTCTGCTGAGCTCCAAGACTTGGGAGAAACTGTACCCTGATGAGGAGTTCAAGGCCGACTGTATCCGTCATGATCCCATTCGTCTTCGCATCAAGACTCGATGGGCCAACACTACCACTCGTGCGCAAGCTGCTGCGGCTCAGATGGGCACTGATGAGGAGCATGTGGAGGAGGCTGATGAGGAAGGCCCTGGAAGATTTGCTCCTTCCTCCTCAGAGCCATCTTGGGCTAAAAAGCTAAAGAAGAAGATGAAGGCACTTTTCTGCATGCAAGCTCAAGGTCAGTACAGGGCTCATGTCACTGACAAGAAGACTCGCCAGCGTGACAAGAAGCTCTTGGCGGTCTATGGAGAGGATGTGTCTAACGGGTCCGAGGACAACATCACCCCTGAGGCAGCTTGGATGGCCCGTCAGGGGTACAAGTGGTCAGAGTCTGACGAGGAGCATCAGGAGGAGCAGCAGGAGTCTGATGGCGAGTACGATGACTGAGTTCCTCCGCCGGGGCTGCCACCCTTCTTTGTGTCCTCTTTCCCCTTTGTGGTGTCTCGATGCCAAAGGGGGAGAGAGTGATTTGCGTCTTGTGCCGTTTGTTTCTTTTCGTTGGTCGAACTCGGTTTATTTGCGTGCTTTTGTGTCGTGTGCGTGAGACTATCGTATGGTGTAAGACATATGCTTCTCTATCGTTAAACTCTTAGTTATGTCTTTATTTATATATCGTGAGCAGTTAGTTTACTTTCCCTTGTTTTTGTGCTCAGTTTTATATAAGGAGTATATTATGTGTAGAATATAGGGGGAGCACTGAACCTAGTATGTGTGTTGTGCAGTCCAAAGCACACTCTTGTGTAGGCACACATCCAGGGGGAGCTCACCTATATTCTAGTGTTTAGGATTGCATACTCTCTCATTTTATCCCTGTGCAAATCCCGTATTGTCATCAATCCACCAAAAAGGGGGAGATTGTAAGGGCATATTTCTCCCTAAGTAGTTTTGGTGATTGATGACAATGCATTTGCGGACTAATCGTGTGCTCTAAGCTCCTACAGATTTATCTCACCTAGGCACAAGACGATTGCTTACCCCTCGTATTCGATGGAAGACGGTGTTTCCTTTTTGCTCCCTGTCGGTGGCTTTGAGTAATAGGAAAGCCGTACTATTAAGAGGGGGTCCGTTTCGGAAAGGTTAGGGTGGAATCAACACGTACACATCTTAGTCTCACACCACCTTTCCCTTGCTTCTCTGGAGTTCCAACCGTTTATTATCGTATATGCAAACCATGACTTCTTAACTAAAACATCTGCCTGGCAAGCGGTAGTACCGCTCCATAAGCGGTAGTACCGCATAGCCACACGGTAGTACCGCACCAACGGTAGTATCGCAGCTCTAGAATGGTAGTACCGTGTATCTGGCCCGGCACTGTATTAAGTGTGGAAGTAGGTGCGGAAGTAATTTTTTACTTCCGCATCCTATGTGGTAGTACCGCTTGCTCCAAGCGGTAGTGCCGCGTCGTGTTTTGCTACTACCGTATTTCTATGGATGTAGCCACGGATGTAATTTATTTCATCCGTGGCTGTCATCTTCTCGCTTGTTTTTGCCTAGTGGTAGTACCGCAACTTACGTGCGGTACTACCGCTCTCTGCGGGCAGAAAACATGCATAACGGTTGGATTAGCTCTTCCACTATATATAGGGGGTCTTCTTCTCCAAGAAGACTCACCTCTTCCCCCACATACTCCATTGTTGCTCCAAAGCTCCATTTCCGCCCGATCTCTCTCCCTAGCCAATCAAACTTGTTGATTTGCTCGGGATTGCTTGAGAAGGCATCGATCTACACTTCCACCAAGAGATATTTGATTCCCCCCACTAATCCCTTGCGGATCTTGTTACTCTTGGGTGTTTGAGCACCCTAGACGGTTGAGGTCACCTCGAAGCCATATTCCATTGTGGTGAAGCTTCGTGGTTTCGTTGGGAGCCCCCGAGTTGTGGAGATAGCCCCAACCTTGTTTGTAAAGGTTCGGTTGCCGCCTTCAAGGGCACCACTAGTGGAATCACGGCACCTTGCATGGTGTGAGGGCGTGAGGAGAATACGGTGGCCCTAGTGGCTTCTTGGGGAGCATTGTGCCTCCACACCGCTCCAACGGAGACGTACTTCCCCTCAAAGGGAAGGAACTTCGGCAACAGATCCTCGTCTCCACCGGTTCCTCTTGTGGTTATTTCTTACCTTTACTTGTGCAAGCATTACTTGTCTAACTCCTATAGCTTGCTTGTGAAGTTGTTATCTTTACTTTCCATTAGTTGTCATCTTAGTAGAATATCTAGACAACTTACTTTGATGCTTAATTTAAAGTGGTTAAGAAAAGGTAAAATTGTTAGTTGCCTATTCACCCTCCCCCCTCTAGTCAACCATATCGATCCTTTCAATTGGTATCAGAGCCTCTTCTCTATTGAAGGACTTTACTGTCCAAAGAGTATGGGTGACAACGTAGTCGAGACGGAGGACCATTCCGGTGGAACTCCGTCCTTGCCTACGTCAGATGGGGGAGCCTCGGTCTCTCGTGAGGAGTTCAATGTGGCCTTGACCACATTGAAAGAATCACTAGCGGGCGAGGTCAAAGGCATGTTTAAAGATTTGCTTGAGGGGCTTAAATTATCCACCACACCGTTGGAAGTGGCTCGTCCCGCTACCAATGTGTCGGAGGCTAATCCCGACAAGGGAGAAGCTAGTAGTGAACAAGCCCCTGTTACTAAGAATGGGAGTGGGATATTTTCCCAATCCGCTCCTCCTACTCACTATGGAGGACCCGTTCCCACACCGCATTTAAATTCCGTTGGGCCCCCTCCCAAGTTTATCAAAAATTCTGATTTTGCTACTTGGGTGTTTCGTTTCAAGCGTCATATTAATCATTGTTCTATTAATCTTTGGAGAATCATTGAGCAAGGTTTTTATCCGCATGATCCCGACAACATGACTCCAAGAGAAACTGCGGATCATCAATTCAACGAGTCCGCTCTTTGCATTCTTCAAGATTCCATCCCTCCTGAAGACATTGCACACCTTCGACCCTTCACTGTGGCCAAGGAAGCTTGGGAGCATGTTGGCACGATGTACAAGGGAAGCACCAGTATTCAACGCTCCAACTATGAAGTTGTGCAAGATGAAGCTGATGAGTTTGCTATGATCGAAGAAGAAGATCCTCGTGAACTTTATTGAAGATTAACTATCCTTGCGGTCTCTCTTCGAGATCATGGCAGTAAGGATACGGATGACAATTGGATCAAGCGCAAGTTCCTCAAGGCCATGATGCCCTACCATAAGGCCATGTCCTCTGTCATTCGTCAGAGACCGGACTTCCACCACTTATCCTCAAATGAAGTGTTGGATGAGTTTGTTTCCATGAGGATCTTGGATGTGACCGCCGACAATGCGGTCTTAAGAGCTCAACGATCGAAGAAGCCTAATCTTGCCCTGAAGGCCAAGGCTTGTGTGGAAGAGGAGGAGGTGGAAGATGATGATGAGTGTAGCCCCGAGGACACCAAATATGCCTATCATGAGCACATGGCTCTTGCTTCAAGGCAATTCTGGGGCAAGAAGAACACAAGACCCAACTTCAACAGGAACAACTCTAGTGGGAACAAGGGGAAGCAACGAGTGAGGACATGCTTCAACTATGGAAATGTAAGCCACTTCGTTGCGGATTGCCCATATGAGAAGAGAGAAGACTTTGGAGGCAAGCTTATTCGGAAGGACAAGTCAAAGTCCTATCCTAACAAGAACAACTTCAACAAGAAGACTCCTCCGAAAGTGTTGGTGGCCCAAGAAGAATATGCTGAGGATGATGATAATGATGAAGATGATGAGACGGTCACCATGGCCACAATTGCTATTGCTACTACTCCGCACACATCTCTCTTCGACTCGCCTAATGAGAACATCATCGCCAAGTGTCTCATGGCCAAGGCCACCAACAAGGTAACCCCAAACATCAATACTACTATCTCTTCTAATCCTTCATTGACGAATTGTATTGATGAGAGTGAGGGTGCTAAGGAGGGAGAAAATGAATTTGAATTGTTCATGAAAAATCTCAAGGGCAAACCCAAGAAGCATTTTGTTGCTCTCTTGGAACAACTCGGTGAGGCCAACGACATGATCGAGGCTCACGAGGAAACCATTACTAAAATGGAAGGACATAGTCGAGACTATGCCGATGAGATATCGGATCTCTCTAACGCCCTAGAGGAAGAGTGTGGTCTTCGTTTGGCTCTTGAGGAGTCACACAACGATGGTCATGCTAAATTAAAGAAAGATCTTGATCATGCTTTAGTTGTCTCTCGTGTGCTTAATTCCGAGAAGGCAAAACTTGAGGTTGACCATGCTAAACTCAAAGAGGAGTTTGACATACTTGACAAGGCTCACAAGGCCTTGAAAGGTATGCATGCTACTCTCAAGGAGTCTCATGATCAACCCCAAGTTTCGCTAACCAAGGAAAAGGCTATCTTTCCTCACATGGTTTTAATTGATAATGCAAATGCTACTAACCCATGTTGCGAGCATGTGCATCTTGTTGAAGAGAATGCCGAGTTAAAGAAGCAACTTGAGAAAGGCCTTGTGACTTGCATACAAGGTGAGAAGAACCTCAACACCCTTTTGAGCAATCAAAAGGAGGTTGTGGCAAAGGAAGGAATTGGGTTTGTTCCTAAGCCCAAGAAGAAGAAGAATGACAAGACCAATCAACCACCCCCTCTCCGACAATCTTTTGTGAAAGAAGGAGAGGGCACATCAAAGAAGAAGAAAATGGTGGAAAGTGGTGGTGTCAAGAAAAACTCCACCATACCATCAAACATGGCCGGCGACTTTAACCCTTCATATGTTTTATGTCGTGCTAGTGATGGTCATGTGTTTGCTAAATTTGTTGGTTCTTCTTATGAGTACATTGAATGGTCCATTTGGGTTCCTAAGACCCTTGTTACTAACCTCAAAGGACCCATTACCAAATGGGTACCTAAATCAAAGCATTGATCTCTTGTAGGAGTTTGCTTCCGGTGGGGGATCATGGTTGCTCGATAGCGGAGCCACAAATCATATGACCGAAAGCAAAGACTTGGTGGTGGACGTGCATCTAGGTTCATCTATGGCCACCAACGTCGAATGGGGTGAAGCTTCATCTTCTAAGGTATTGGGGCTTGGCAAGGTTGTTGTCTCTCATGATCTCACGATCGAGAAAGTCATGCTTGTTGAGTCCCTTGCATACAATTTACTTTCTGTTCGCCAACTTGCACTCATGGGCTTTGCTACATCCTTTGATATTGATACCGTGGCCCTCTTGTGGAGCAAGACTCTTAAAGTAGCCTATGTTGGGCATGTCGAGAACGGCCTTTATGTGGTTAACTTCTCGAAGTAACCCACTAAGGTCGCGACATGCCTAATGGCTAAAGTTGATGTGGGATGGCTTTGGCATCGCCGTTTGGCCCACGTCAATATGAGATCTTTGCAAAGTCTTCTCAAGGGGGACCATGTCCGTGGACTAACAAATGTTAGCTTTGCCAAAGATCGTGCTTGCAGGGCTTGCATTGAAGGAAAGTTACATGAGACGGCTCACCCTCCCACGACTATCATCTATTCAAAGAGACCCTTAGAGCTCCTCCACATGGACCTCTTTGGGCCTCCATCTTTTGATAGTCTTGGGGGTAGAAAGTACTGCTTGGTGATTGTGGATGATTACTCAAGATACACCTGGGTATACTTCTTCAAGAAGAAGAGTGAGACCCAACAAACCGTCATAAACTTTGCAAATGAAGCTCAACGACAACATGAAGCAAAGATTTTGATGATCAGAAGTGACAATGGCACCGAGTTCAAGAACTACACCTTGGATGAGTTTCTTAGTGATGAGGGGATCAAACATCAATATGCAGCCCCATATACCCCTCAACAAAATGGTGTAGCGGAGAGAAAGAACCGAACTCTGATGGATGTGGCAAGAACCATGATGGCTGAATTCAAATCTACATACAACTTTTGGGCCGAAGCCATCAACACCGCTTGCCATGCATCAAATCGGCTCTATCTCCGCAAAGGCTTGAACAAATCTCCGTATGAGATTCTTACCGGTAACAAGCCCAATCTCAAGTACTTCTGGGTATTCGGGTGTAAGTGTTTCATTCTCAAGAAAGGTGTTCGTTTGTCTAAATTTGAATCTAGAGCTCACGAGGGCATATTTGTTGGTTATGCTACAAACTCTCATGCTTACCGTGTCCTCAACAAGTCCAATGGACTCATTGAGGAGACGAGTAACGTAGAGTTTGATGAAAATAACGGCTCCCAAGTGGAGCAAAGTGGTACTTGTGATGTACGTGATGAAATTCCTCCTCAAGCCATAAGAAGAATGGGTGTTCGATACATCCTACCCATTGAGGAACCCCTTGTGGATGAAGGAGAAGGACAATGTTCCACTCAAGTGGAACCATCACCAACCCAAGACCCACACGCTTCCGAAGAAGAAAGTGTAGGCCCTCAACCTGACGAACAAGGCCAAGTGCAAGATCAATTACAAGATGGTGGAGAACCACCAAATGATGCACAAGGCCAAGTTCTATCCTCCGAGCAAGATCAAGATCAAGAGGAAGCTCAAGATCAAGATCTAGCTCCTGACGACGCTCAAGATGATCAACTCAATGCTCCTCAATTAACTCTTGAAGAGCAATTAGAGCGTCGTGCTGCAAAAGTTGCCTCCAGGCTTGCTTCCAATGAACATCACATCGAGAACATTCTAGGAAGCATCAAAAGGGGGGTAAGCACTCGTAGACAATTAGCAAACTATTGTGCTCATCAAGCTTTTGTCTCCTGTGTTGAACCTCAGAAGGTTTATGAGGCGCTCGAAGACCCTGATTGGCTCAATGCCATGCATGAACAACTCCATAACTTCGAGCGGAACAAGGTGTGGCGTCTGGTGCCAAGGCCAGAGGAGAACCATAATGTCATTGGAACCAAATGGATCTTTAAGAACAAGCAAGATGCTCATGGCATTGTCATCCGCAACAAGGCGCGTCTGGTGGCTCAAGGCTACTCCCAAGTCGAGGGTATCGACTACGGTGAAACCTTTCCCCCGTTGCTCGTCTTGAATCCATTCGTTTGTTGCTTGCCTATGCTTCCCATCGTAACTTTAAATTGCAACAAATGGATGTGAAAAGTGCATTTCTTAATGATCCTATTAATGAGTTGGTGTATGTTAAACAACCCCCGGGGTTTGAGGATCCTAAGCTCCCCAATCACGTGTACCAACTCGATAAGGCACTCTATGGCCTTAAACAAGCCCCACGGGCGTGGTATGAGCATCTTACCGAGTTGTTACAAGATCGTGGGTTTGAAATTTGGAAAATCGACCCCACTCTTTTTACTAAGAAGGTCAAAGGGGAGTTGTTTGTATGCCAACTATATGTTGATCATATTATCTTTGGTTCTCCTAACAAAGCTTTCAATGATGAGTTCGCCGTACTCATGACCACACATTTTGAGATGTCCATGATGGGAGAGTTGAAGTATTACCTTGGGTTTGAGATCAAACAAAGAAGAGAAGGCATCTTCATCAAACAATCCAAGTACACTCAAGACATGCTCAAGAGGTTCAATCTAAGTGATGTCAAGCCGGCAACTACTCCAATGCCAACTAAATGCCAACTTAACATTGATCCCAATGGTAAAGCGGTGGATCAAAAGGTATATCGCTCTATGATCGGATCCTTGCTTTACCTTTGTGCATCTAGACCGGATATTATGTTGAGTGTAGGAATTTGTGCACAGTTTCAAGCCTCACCTAAGGAGAATCACTTTGTGGCTGTCAAGCGAATCTTTCGATATTGGGCTCATACCCCAAACTTTGGCTTATGGTACCCGAGAGGAGCAAACTTCAACCTTGTAGGTTTCTCTGATTCTGACTGGGCGGGAGACAAAGTGGATAGGAAGTCCACTTCGAGAGGGTGCCAATTTCTTGGTTGCTCTCCTGTTAGTTGGTCTTCCAAAAAGCAAAGTTGTGTGTCTCTCTCGTCCATCGAAGCAGAGTATGTGGCTGCTGTCAGTTGTTGTGCTCAACTCTTATGGATGAGGCAAACTTTAAAGGATTACGGTGTCACTTGTGACAAAGTGCCTCTTTGCTGTGACAATGAAAGTGCCATCAAGATTTCTCTCAACCCGGTGCAACACTTCAAGACGAAGCATATAGAGATTCGGTATCACTTCATCCGGGATCACATAAGGCAAGGAGAGATCGAGCTTCACTACGTCAACACTCATGATAACCTTGCAGATATCTTCACGAAGCCATTGGATGAAGCAAGATATCGCGAGTTAAGGCATGAACTAAATATCATCGATTTGAGCAATGTGGCTTGAGTCTTTGCACACACTCCTCACACTCAATATAGTTATCTTGTCTAGATGTAGGCATGGACATAGGGGGGGTACTGTTCTCTCAATGAACCTTTCCTCCCCCCCCCATTATGCATAAATTGATCAAGTCTTTATCATTTGCCATACATAGTTGGTTTAAGTGCTTCAAGACGAGTATTGGTCATGGGCACAAGGATAGTTCTTTGCGGTGCCATACCAACAAACTCAAACATAGGTGGCCTCGGCCACCGCCCTCCTCCGTGGAGTTGCGGTATTTGCCTCGCTTGTGCGTCTTTTTGTTTTCCTCTTTTCTTTGCTAAAAGCCTCGTGTCGAAACGTGCTTGTTCTTGGAGAAGCGGTACTACCGTGCAAGGTTACGGTACTACCGCACAGGAGGTTACGGTACTACCGCAAGTCCAGCACGGCAGTATTTATTTACTGCCGCTGGTAGAGCGGTACTACCGCTTGGCGTGCGGTACTTCCGCCCAAACGGTACTACCGCGATGACCGCGGTACTACCGCACATATTCGCACGGGTGGGGGTTATAAGAGGGCAGGGGGAGTTCCAACTCCCCCATACCCATTCACTCCTAACCCCCACGCCGTCCCTCTCTCTCCCTCTCAAGAACGCCGCCGGAGGACCTCGCCGGATCTCCTCCCTCGGCCACTCTCCTCGCATTCCAACTGGTGGGATCGCTCCCCACCTCGCCCTCTTGCCATGGATGAAGGTTTCTCCCCTTTTCCCCTCTTCTTGTTGCCTTGTTGTTGTTTTAGGGTTAGGGAGATGCTTAGTGTTCTTGCGTTCTTCGTGTTCTTATCCATGGAAGATTAGGATGTAGGAGAGTGTTCTTGCTCTAGAAATGATAGTATGTATGTTGCTACCAAGTTACTATGATTAGCCGTAGTACCGTTGCTCGATCTACGCGGTCTTATCCAGATCAGTTCTTTTCAGATCTGATCCGAGCGGTACTACCGCTGGAGATCCGCGGTACTACCGCCTGATCTGGTCCAGATCCGTTCGTCAGATCTGTTCTAGGGCGGTACTACCTCTGTCCTCCGCGGTACTACCGCTCTGGAGCGGAAGTAAAATTTCAGTACTGCATACCGAGCGGTACTACCGCAACCCCGACGCGGTACTACCGCTCCATAAGCAGTACTAGTTTTTTACTTCCGTTTCTGATCAGGGAAGTAATTTTTTACTACCGCAGAGTGTGCGGTACTACCGCGCCCATCAAGCGGTACTATCGCTCACTCAGCGGTACTAATTTTTTACTTCCGCATCAGTCAGGCAGTACTACCGCTTGTGTCATAGTACCTTCGTAGCACGCACATTTTTCCCTTTCTACTCGCTTCTTGTGCTTTTTGAGGCTTTTGCATTGATTCTCTTTGTGCTTTCGTCGTGTTCTTGTGTTTGTGTTTTAGGTGGTGGCTCCGGTTTCGATGCTCGTCGTACCAATCCAGTCCGCGACACCTGGTCCAAGCGTCTGCGCAACCCCAGTGATGTGCCAGAGGGCTCCAATCCACAGCGCAAGTTCAAGACCGCCGCCAACAAGCAAAAGGAATCCTCGATGACTATGGAAGAAATGCCAGCTAATGAGTTCATGGCACGGAGGAAGCACAACCCTTATGGAGAACCCCGTGCTCTGTTTCATGGAGATGAGCTTTTCTGGACTAAGCAGCAGTATCGCATCTACACAGAGGTGCTCAAGAGCAAGACCAACCTGTACGTGGATGCTCACTGGGTGTATGTGGCCCACATGCGGAGGGACACCAACCGGGCCTACTTTGCCGAGGCTCTGGATCTGGTCGAGCAGTTTGGACTTGAGCATGTCATGACCTTTCAGCATGATTTTGATCCAGAGATCATTGCTCAGTTCTATGCGTCAGTCCACTTCCACACCAAGGATGATCGCCCAATGACTTGGATGACCAATGGTCACAAGATGACTTCATCTTGGAAGGATTTCATGGATCTTTTACAGATTCCTGACGAGGGACTCCACAACCCAGTTGGAGCTCGGCCTCATGCCAATCCAGAATCTGCCAAAAAAGACAAGCTGCTACCATTCTACGTGGAGAAGACTCTTGCTAGTGGCAAGAAGACTTGGGTGTTGAACCCATTTTTGGACATCATGTATCGGATCTTTCGCAACACTTTGTTTCCTCGCGTTGGAGACAAGGACAAGGTCCATGCATACCTGGTTGACATGCTGCTGATGTGTGAAGCGGCTCGCACGGAGCAATCTCCACCACTTGACATATCCCATATCATGTCGTGTGAGCTCCGCTTCGCGATCTACACTCACAAGGTACCCATCTATGGTCCATTCCTGTTTCTGCTGATCTCCAAGACTTGGGAGAAGCTGTACCCTGACGAGGAGTTCGAGGCCGACTGTATCCGTCATGATCCCATTCGTCTTCGCATCAAGACTCGATGGGCCAACACTACCACTCGTGCGCAAGCTGCTGCGGCTCAGATGGGCACTGATGAGGAGCCTGTGGAGGGGGCTGATGAGGAAGGCCCTGGAAGATTTGTTCCTTCCTCCTCAGAGCTATCTTGGGCTAAAAAGCTAAAGAAGAAGATGAAGGCACTTTTCTGCATGCAAGCTCAAGGTCAGTACAGGGCTCATGTCACTGACATGAAGACTCGCCAGCGTGACAAGAAGCTCTTGGCGGTCTATGGAGAGGATGTGTCTAACGGGTCCGAGGACAACATCACCCCTGAGGCAGCTTGGATGGCCCGTCAGGGGTACAAGTGGTCAGAGTCTGACGGGGAGCATCAGGAGGAGCAGCAGGAGTCCGATGGCGAGTACGATGACTGAGTTCCTCCGCCGGGGCTGCCACCCTTCTTTGTGTCCTCTTTCCCCTTTGTGGTGTCTCGATGCCAAAGGGGGAGAGAGTGATTTGCGTCTTGTGCCGTTTGTTTCTTTTCGTTGGTCGAACTCGGTTTATTTGTGTGCTTTTGTGTCGTGTGCGTGAGACTATCGTATGGTGTAAGGCATATGCTTCTCTATCGTTAAACTCTTAGTTATGTCTTTATTTATATATCGTGAGCAGTTAGTTTACTTTCCCTTGTTTTTGTGCTCAGTTTTATATAAGGAGTATATTATGTGTAGACTATAGGGGGAGCACTGAACCTAGTATGTGTGTTGTGCAGTCCAAAGCACACTCTTGTGTAGGCACACATCCAGGGGGAGCTCACCTATATTCTAGTGTTTAGGATTGCATACTCTCTTATTTTATCCCTGTGCAAATCCCGTATTGTCATCAATCCACCAAAAAGGGGGAGATTGTAAGGGCATATTTGTCCCTAAGTAGTTTTGGTGATTGATGACAATGCATTTGTGGACTAATCGTGTGCTCTAAGCTCCTACAGATTTATCTCACGTAGGCACAAGACGATTGCTTTGAGTAATAGGAAAGCCGTAATATTAAGAGGGGGTCCGTTTAGGAAAGGTTAGGGTGGAATCAACACGTACACATCTTACTCTCACACCACCTTTCCCTTGCTTCTCTGGAGTTCCAACCGTTTATTATCGTATATGCAAACCATGACTTCTTAACTAAAACATCTGCCTGGCAAGCGGTAGTACCGCTCCATAAGCGGTAGTACCGCACAGCCACACGGTAGTATTGCCTGAAGACACGGTAGTACCGCACCAGCGGTAGTACCGCGGCTCCAGAACGGTAGTACCGTGTATCTGGCCCGGCACTATATTAAGTGTGGAAGTAGGTGTGGAAGTAATTTTTTACTTCCGCATCCTATGCGGTAGTACCGCTTCCTCCAAGCGGTAGTACCGCGTCGTGTTTTGCTACCACTGTATTTCTACGGATGTAGCCATGGATGTAATTTATTTCATCAGTGGCTGTCATCTTCTCGCTTGTTTTTGCCTAGCGGTAGTACCACTCAGCAAGCGGTAGTACCGCAACTTACGTGCGGTACTACCGCTCTCTACGGGCAGAAAACGTGCATAACGGTTGGATTAGCTCTTCCACTATATATAGGGGGTCTTCATCTCCAAGGAGACTCACCTCTTCCCCCACATACTCCATTGTTTCTCCAAAGCTCCATTTCCGCCTGATCTCTCTCCCTAGCCAATCAAACTTGTTGATTTGCTCGGGATTGATTGAGAAGGCATCGATCTACACTTCCACCAAGAGATATTTGATTCCCCCCACTAATACCTTGCGGATCTTGTTACTCTTGGGTGTTTGAGCACCCTAGACGGTTGAGGTCACCTCGAAGCCATATTCCATTGTGGTAAAGCTTCGTGGTTTCGTTGGGATCCTCCGAGTTGTGGAGATAGCCCCAACCTTGTTTGTAAAGGTTCGGTTGCCGCCTTCAAGGGCACCAATAGTGGAATCACGGCACCTTGCATCGTGTGAGGGCGTGAGGAGAATACGGTGGCCCTAGTGGCTTCTTGGGGAGCATTGTGCCTCCACACCGCTCCAACAGAGACGTACTTACCCTCAAAGGAAAGGAACTTCGGCAACACATCCTCGTCTCCACCGGTTCCTCTTGTGGTTATTTCTTACCTTTACTTGTGCAAGCATTACTTGTTTAACTCCTATAGCTTGCTTGTGAAGTTGTTATCTTTACTTTCCATTAGTTGTCATCTTAGTAGAATATCTAGACAACTTACTTTGACGCTTAATTTAAAGTGGTTAAGAAAAGGTAAAATTGTTAGTTGCCTATTCACCCCCCCCCCTCTAGTCAACCATATCGATCCTTTCAGTAGTGCTTAGCAAAGCCCTGCCGGAGAACCAAGCTGCTCCACCACCACCACGCCATCGTGCTGCTACTGGAGTTGTCTTCCCCAACCTCTCCCTCTTGCTTGCTGGATCAAGGCGCGGGAGACGTCATCGGGCTACACATGTGTTGAACGCGGAGGCCCCGTTGTTTGGCGCTTAGATCGGAACCGACCGTGATCTGAATCGCTGCGAGTACGACTCCACCAACCGCGTTCTTGTAACGCTTCCGCTTAGCGATCTGCAAGTGTATGAAGATGCACTCCCCTCTCTCATTGCTTGTTTCCCCATAGATTGATCTTTGTGATGCATATAATTTTTTTGATTTCTTCTACGATCCCCATCACATATGGTTTGGGAAAAGCGAATGTGTGTGGTTGTATGCTTATCATACACGTTCTATAATAGTGAACTGTTTGTGATGGGCCACGCATCATATACGTGGCACCATAGAATACCGACTGTGATGGCAACGCGAGCACAAACGAGTAGGAGTACTGTAGGGTCCCTATCCCCGGCGGTTTCTGGGTCGTGTGGGAAGGACCCACCCCCCTATCGCCGTCACTCACTAGGCGACGGTTCCAAATGCCTCCACGGAAAGGGGTTAAAAACCGTTTGTATAGCACCGACACGTACTAGTGCTCCCACATATTCTACAAAGATCACCGTAATGACAACATACGTTATTCCCTTTGTCATCGGTATGTTACTTGCCCGAGATCCGATCGTCGATATCTTCATACCTAGTTCAATCTCATTACCGGCAAGTCTCTTTACTCGTTTCATAATGCATCATCTCACAACTAACTCATTAGTCACATTGCTTGCAAGGCTTCTTATGATGTGCATTACCGAGAGGGCCCAGAGATACCTCTCCGATGCTCAGAGTGACAAATCCTAATCTCGATCTATGCCAACCCAACAAACACCTTTGGAAATACCTATAGAGCATATTTATAATCACCCAGTTACGTTGTGACTTTTGATAGAACATAAGGCATTCCTTCGGTGTCCGGGAGTTACATAATCTCATAGTCTGAGGAATATGTATTTGACATGAAGAAAGCGGTAGCGATAAAACTGGACGATCAATACACTAAGCTAACAGATGGGTCATGTCCATCACATCATTCTCCTAATGATGTGATCATGTTAATGAAATGACAACACATGTCTATGGTTAGGAAACTCATCCATCTTTGATTAACGAGCTAGTCTAGTAGAGGCTTACTAGGGACATTAAGTTTTGTCTATCTATCCACACATGTATCAATTTTCCACTTAATACAATTCTAGCATGAATAAAAGACATTTATCATGATATAAGGAAATATAAATAATAACTTTATTATTGCCTCTAGGGCATATTTCCTCCAGGTTGCATGTTGCATATGGTGTCTAGCTTGTATTGCTTCTAATTAGGGTAAAGGGATTTTTATTTCTGTGATCCTGGTTCGTTAGTTCTACTCATTCATCCCCACGCTCTTAACTTTTGCTCACTTTTCCCCACTCCCTTGCCCGAAACACTCGAAACTGGTCACAGCAGACGTTGTCTTCGGGTCAATGGCTTGACCATTAACTCTGACTAGTGGGGCCACGTAGGGCGGAGTCCACATTTTGACCGTTACATGGTAACCAGTGGGGCCGCGAAACTGACACTCACTGTAACCTGAATTAGAGCCCGTCACTTCTGCGCCGCCCCTCTACCGCCGTCGTGCCGCCTCTGCCGCCGTCTTGCCACCTCCGCCGCACTCTTGCCACATTCGCTGCAGTCGTGTCGCCTCCGTCGCATCTACCCTCTCTCCCCATCTAAGATTAGGAAGCAATGTCGGGGGGCACCCCGTTCGGCCCGTCGACCGTGGAGATGATTGGGTCGAATTAGAGGCTGATAATTCATGGATTCCACCTGGGTAAGCATCATTTTCCTCTCAAATTGATTAGGAGATCCGCAAATTAGGCTGTATTTGACCACCGTTGGCGTGAATCAACGCAATTTATCTAAAAAATCGGCCTAACTACGTCCTTTATCTTATTTCAATCGAATAGGGTTGATCCTGCACTTGCTTTTCGGCTGGCGGTTAGAATGGAAACTAGCGAGCTGCGTGGAACTAAATCATGTGTGATTTCTGGATTTTTCTATCTAAAGTGGTAGAAACCAGCATTTCGTTCAGAGATTTCCGCGAGGCACTCTGTTGTGAGTATCCGTGGAGCCCTACCGATGTTGTTGAACTGAGATATTTCGACAGTACCGAGCAGAGATTTGTCCCATTAACTTGTGATGAGCATCTGGGATTGCTATTTAGTTTGAATGCTGACAGCCATTTTGGTAAAATCCATATCGGTGTGCTATAGGCACGCAAACAACGTATCTCGAAGGGTGTTCAGACATCATCTGCCTCTGCTAATAGCGAGCGTCCTCGCACTCCTTGTAGGTCGAGACCAAGTAAACCTAGTGGTTCTGAAAGCCACAACATGTCGGCTGCCGGTAATTCTGCCACTTCTCCTCTCCCTTCTGCACCTGATGTAGAAGTAGATGCAGAGCCTGACGAGGAAATGCACTACAAAAAAAAAGACACATCCGTGACATTTTGGGCCGAACAAAAAAATTGATGTCATACTTACGACACTTCTATGACGATAATTGTGACAAAACCCGGTATCATCATAGATGTGGTGGGGTCCTACTTCTATGACAAAAAATCATGACAAAAAATGGGCTTTTTGTCCTGGGCGGGCCGGAGACGCAACTGCATGACATTCTTTGGGTCGTCCATGACGAAAAAACCGTGGTAGAAGCGAGGGCGAGGAAATTATCGGGGTGTTCCCGGTTACGGTGGGTGGTCGGGGCCGAGCGATGCGCGTTTCTCTTATACACGCACGCGCGTGGGTGCGAGGCGTTGGGCTCTAACTGAACCCGAGCAATTGCACTGTAGGCACTGAACCCGAGCGATCGATCGATGGCTGTTAACTGAACCCGATCGAGCGATTCCTTCGCTACTGCTGCTAACTGAAGCCGATCGATGCTACCTATGGATGAACAGTGAGCGTTGCTGGGGGTGGGGGGTTGGATGAATAGTTCCCGGTGGGGGTGGATGAACAGGACCCCGTGGTGTTGCCTCTGGATGAACATGACCCCGATCGATCGAGCCGGTTGGGGCTGGATGAACAGGACCCCATGGAGGGTAGATGAACAGGACCACCCCGTGGAGGGCTGGATGAACAGTAGACGATAGAGGGCTGGATGAACAGTATCCCGTGGAGGGGTGGTTGAACAGGAGCCCGTGGAAAGGGTTGGTTGAACAGTAGCCGGTGGAGTAGCGCGCGGTGGAGGCTGGATGAACAAGAGCGCGTGGATGAATAGTCACAGGTGGAGGCTAGAGGAGGTCGACTGTGGATGAACAGTAGCCCGTGGAGGCTTGTGGAGACGAACAATATCCTGTGGAGTCCCGTTTTGCGGTACGCCACACCCCTCCCGATGAACAGGACCCCCGTTTCGACCGTAGCGCTCCAACACAAGTTCGTTTCCTCCACTTTGCGGTACGCCACACCCCTCCCGATCAATAGGACCCCCGTTTCTGTTGGAAATATGCCCTAGAGGCAATAATAAAAGTATTATTGTATTTCCTTGTTCATGATAATCGTCTGTTATTCATGCTTGAATTGTATTGTACGGAAACAGTGATACATGTGTGAATACATAGACCACAATGATTCCCTGGTAAGCCTCTAGTTACCAGCTCGTTGATCAACAGATGGTCACGGTTTCCTGACCATGGACATGGGATGTCGGTGATAACGGGATCACATCATTAGGAGAATGATGTGATGGACAAGACCCAATCCTGAGCATAGCACGAGATCGTATAGTTCGTAATGCATAAGCTTTTCGGTGTCAAGTATTTATTCCTTAGACCATGAGGTTGTACAACTCCCGGATACCGTAGGGATACTTTGGGTGTGCCAAATGTCACAACGTAACTGGGTGGCTATAAAGGTACGCATCGGGTATCTCCGAAAGTGTCTGTTGAGTTGGTACGAACCGAGACTGGGATGTTGTCACTCCGTATGATGGAGAGGTACCTCTGGGCCCACTCGGTAAGACATCATCATAATGAGCTCAATGTGACTAAGTAGTTAATCACGAGATGATGGATTACGGATCGAGTAAAGAGACTTGCCATGACGAGATTGAACAAGGTATCGGGAATACCGACAATCGAATCTCGGGCAAGTACGGTACCGATGGACAAAGGGAATAACATACGGGATTAAGTGAATCCTTGACACGGTGGTTCATCCGATGAAGATCATCGAGGAACACGTGGGAACCAACATGGGTATCCAGATCCCGCTGTTGGTTATTGACCGGAGAGTGGTCTCGGTCATGTCTACATGTCTCCCGAACCCGTAGGGTCTACACACTTAAGGTTCGGTAACGCTAGGGTCATAGAGATAAATGCACGTGGAAACCAGAAAGTTGTTCGGAGTCCCGGATGAGATCCCGAACGTCACGAGGAATTCCGGAATGGTCCGGAGGTAAAGATTGATATATATGAAGTCAGGTTTGGGCCATCGGGTGATCTCCGGGGGTCACCGGGAGCGTCCCGGGACCACCGGAGGTGCCCCGGGGGTCCACCGGGTGGGGCCACCCATCCCGGTGGGGCCCCTAGGCCGCAAGGGGAAGTGTCCAGCCCTAATGGGCTGGCGCACCACTAGGGGCCCACCTCCCCATGCGCCTAGGGTTGAAACCCTAAGGGGAGGGGGCGCCCCACTTGCCTTGGGGGGTAAGGACACCCCCCTGGCCGCCGCCCCCCTGCAGATTGGATCCGCAGGGCCCTGGCGCACCCCTCCTGGCCCCCTATATATATGTGGGGGGGAGAGGGCAGCCGCACCCAAGCCCTGGCGCCTCTCCCCCTCCCGTCACACCTCCATACTCCCAACGCAGGGCGCCCAGCGAAGCCCTGCTGCGATCTCCACTGCATCCACCACCACGCCGTTGTGCTGCTGGATCTCTGACGACTTCTCCTCCCCCCTTGCTGGATCAAGAAGGAGGTGACGTTGCTGCACCGGACGTGTGTTGAACGCGGAGGTGCCGTCCGTTCGGAGCTAGATCATCGGTGACGAAGAACGCGAAGAGTACGAGTACTTCATCCATGCTTCTTCGAAAGCTTCCGCATGCGATCTACATAACGGTATGTAGATGCACTCTTTCTTGCTCGTTGCTAGATGTCTCCTTAGTTGGATCTTGGTGAAAGCGTAGAATTTTTTTGAATTCTGCTACGTTCCCCAACAGTGGCATCTGAGCTAGGTTTTAATGCGTAGCATCTTGCACGAGTGGAACACAAAGCAGTTGTGGGCGTTTGAGTTTGTTCAACTTTCTTACCGTTACTAGTCAATCTTAATTCGGCGGTATTGTGGGATGAAGCGGCCCGGACTGACTTTACACGTACGCTTACGTGAGACTAGTTCCACCGACTGACATGCACTAGATGCATAAGGTGGCTGGCGGGTGTCTGTCTCTCCTACTTTAGTCGGATTGGATTCGATGAAAAGGGTCCTTATGAAGGGTAAATAGAAATTGACAAATCATGTTGTGGTTTTGGCGTAGGTAAGAAACGTTCTTGCTAGAAATCCTATAGAAGCCACGTAAAACTTGCAACAACAATTAGAGGACGTCTAACTTGTTTTTGCAGCATGTGCTATGTGACGTGGTATGGCCAAAATGAAGATGTGATGAATGATATATGTGATGTATGAGATTGATCATGTTTTTGTAATAGGTAATCACGACTTGCATGTCGATGAACTTGACAACCGGCAGGAGCCATAGGAGTTGTCTTAATTATTGTATGACCTGCGTGTCACTGAATAACGCCATGTAATTACTTTACTTCATTGCTAAACGTTAGCCATAGTAGTAGAAGTAATAGTTGGCGTGACGACTTCTTCAAGACACGATGATGGAGATCATGATGATGAAGATCATGGTGTCGAGCCGGTGACAAGATGATCATGGTGCCCCGAAGATGGAGATCCAAGGAGCAAGATGATATTGGCCATATCATGTCACTTTAATTGATTGCATGTGATGTTTATCATGTTTATGCATCTTGTTTACTTAGAACGACGGTAGTAAATAAGATGATCTCTCACTAAAATTTCAAGTATTGTGTTTCCCCTAACTGTGCACCGTTGCTAAAGTTCGTTGCTCCGAAGCACCACGTGATGATCGGGTGTGATAGGTTCTAACGTTCGCATACAACGGGTGTAAGATAGATTTACACACGCGATACACTTAGGGTTCACTTGACGAGCCTAGCATGTACATACATGGCCTCGGAACACGGAAGACCGAAAGGTCAAACACGAGTCGTATAGAAGATACGATCAACATGAAGATGTTCACCGTTGATGACTAGTCCGTCTCACGTGATGATCGGACACGGGCTAGTCGATCCGGATCGTGTATCACTTAGATGACTAGAGAGATGTCATTCTGAGTGGGAGTTCATTAAAATTTGATTAAGATGAACTTAATTATCATGAACTTAGTCTAAATTCTTTACAATATCTCTTGTAGATCAAATGGCCCACGCTCCAGTTTCCCTCAACTTCAACGCGTTCCTAGAGAAAACCAAGCTGAAAGACGATGGTAGCAACTATACGGATTGGGTCCGTAACCTGAGGATTATCCTCATAGCTGCCAAGAGAACTTATGTCCTAGAAGCACCGCTAGGTGACGCTCCCGCCCCGGCAAACCAAGACGTTATGAACGCTTGGCAGTCGCGTTGTGATGATTACTCCCTGGTTCAGTGCGGCATGCTTTACAGCTTAGAGTCGGGGCTCCAAAAACGTTTTGAGCACCACGGAGCATATGAGATGTTCGAAGAGCTGAAAATGGTTTTCCAAGCTCATGCCCGAGTCGAGAGATATGATGTCTCCGACGCATTCTACAGCTGTAAGATGGAGGAGAACAGTTCTGTCAGTGAGCACATCCTCAAGATTTCAGGATTGCACAACCGCTTGTCTCAGCTGGGAATGAATCTCCCAGATGAAGCGGTCATTAACAGAATCCTCCAGTTGCTCCCACCAAGCTTCAAGAGCTTCGTGTTGAACTTCAATATGCAGGGGATGGAGAAGTCCATTCCCGAGGTATATTCGATGCTGAAATCAGCGGAGGTGGACATCAAGAAAGAACATCAAGTGTTGATGGTCAATAAAACCACTAAGTTTAAGAAAGGCAAGGGTAAGAAGAACTTCAAGAAGGACGGCAAGGGAGTTGCCGCGCCCGGTAAGCCAGTTGCCGGGAAGAAGCCGAAGTATGGACCCAAGCCTGAGACAGAGTGCTTTTATTGCAAGGGAACGGGTCACTGGAAGCGGAACTGCCCCAAATACTTAGCAGACAAGAAGGCCGGCAACGTCAAAGGTATATATGATATACATGTTATTGATGTGTACCTTACCAGCACT
>LR738716.1:146828247-146845212 GCA_902687465.1 Secale cereale
GACATCAAGAAAGAACATCAAGTGTTGATGGTCAATAAAACCACTAAGTTCAAGAAAGGCAAGGGTAAGAAGAACTTCAAGAAGGACGGCAAGGGAGTTGCCGCGCCCGGCAAGCCTGTTGCCGGGAAGAAGCCAAAGTATGGACCCAAGCCTGAGACAGAGTGCTTTTATTGCAAGGGAACGGGTCACTGGAAGCGGAACTGCCCCAAATACTTAGCAGACAAGAAGGCCGGCAACGTCAAAGGTATATATGATATACATGTTATTGATGTGTACCTTACCAGCACTCGTAGTAGCTCCTGGGTATTCGATACCGGTGCAGTTGCTCACATTTGTAACTCAAAACAGGAGCTGCGGAATAAACGGAGACTGGCGAAGGATGAGGTGACGATGCGCGTCAGGAATGGTTCCAAGGTCGATGTGATCGCCGTCGGCACGCTACCTCTACATCTACCCTCGGGATTAGTTTTAAACCTTAATAATTGTTATTTAGTACCAGCTTTGAGCATGAACATTGTTTATGGATCTCGTCTTATTCGAGATGGCTACTCTTTCAAATCGGAGAATAATGGTTGTTCTATTTATTTGAGAGATATGTTTTATGGTCATGCCCCGCTGGTCAATGGTTTATTTTTGATGAATCTCGAACGTGATGATACACATATTCATAGTGTAGATGCCAAAAGATGTAAAGTTGATAATGATAGTCCCA
This sequence comes from Secale cereale, assembly GCA_902687465.1. Lineage (NCBI taxonomy): Eukaryota > Viridiplantae > Streptophyta > Magnoliopsida > Poales > Poaceae > Secale > Secale cereale. Next base: position 146,828,960 of record LR738716.1, read on the forward strand.
CATACTTGTGGCATTGCCGCCTTGGTCATATTGGTGTCAAACGTATGAAGAAGCTCCATTCAGATGGACTTCTAGAGTCTTTTGATTATGAATCATTTGACACGTGCGAACCATGCCTCTTGGGAAAGATGACCAAGACTCCGTTCTCCGGAACAATGGAGCGAGCAACCAACTTGTTGGAAATCATACATACCGATGTGTGCGGTCCAATGAGTCTTGAGGCTCGCGGAGGCTATCGTTATGTTCTCACCCTCACAGATGACTTGAGTAGATACGGGTATATCTATTTATTGAAACACAAGTCTGAGACCTTTGAAAGGTTCAAGGAATTTCAGAATGAGGTTGAGAATCAACGCGACAGAAAAATAAAGTTCTTGCGATCGGATCGTGGGGGTGAATATTTAAGTCATGAATTTGGCACACACCTTAGGAACTGTGGAATTGTTTCACAATTGACACCGCCCGGAACACCTCAACGTAACGGTGTGTCCGAACGTCGAAATCGTACTCTATTGGACATGGTGCGATCTATGATGTCCCTCACCGATTTACCGCTATCTTTTTGGGGTTATGCTTTAGAGACTGCCGCATTCACTTTAAATAGGGCTCCGTCGAAATCCGTTGAGACGACTCCATATGAACTTTGGTTTGGCAAGAAACCGAAGCTGTCGTTTCTAAAAGTTTGGGGTTGCGATTCTTATGTCAAGAAACTTTAACCTGAAAAGCTCGAACCCATATCGGAGAAATGCGTCTTCATAGGATACCCAAAGGAAACAATTGGGTACACCTTCTACCACAGATCCGAAGGCAAAGTCTTTGTTGCCAAGAATGGATGTTTTCTGGAGAAAGAGTTTCTCTCGAAAGAGGTGAGTGGGAGGAAAGTAGAACTTGATGAGGTGACAGTCACCCCTCCTGTACCGGAAAGTAGCGCAGCGCAGGAAACTGTTCCTGAGGTGCCTGCACCGACAAGGGAGGAAGTTGATGATAATGATCATGAAGAAACAGATCAAGTTACTACTGAACTTCGAAGGTCCACAAGGGCATGTTCCGCACCAGAGTGGTACGGCAACCCTATACTGGAAATCATGTTGTTAGACAACGGTGAACCTTCGAACTATGAAGAAGCGATGGCGGGCCCGGATTCCAATAAATGGCTTGGAGCCATGAAATCCGAGATAGAATCCATGTATGAAAACAAAGTATGGACCTTGGTGGACTTGCCTGATGATAGGCACGCCATAGAAAACAAATGGATATTTAAGAAGAAGACAGACGCAGATGGTAATGTGACCATCTATAAGGCTCGGCTTGTCGCTAAGGGTTATCGACAAGTTCAAGGGATTGACTACGACGAGACTTTCTCTCCCGTAGCGATGCTGAAGTCAGTCAGAATCATGTTAGCTATTGCCGCATTCTATGATTATGAGATATGGTAAATGGACGTCAAAACAGCATTCCTTAATGGCTTCCTCAAGGAAGAGTTGTATATGATGCAACCGGAAGGTTTTGTCGATCCAGAGAACGCTAACAAGGTATGCAAGCTCCAGCGCTCGATTTACGGGCTGGTGCAAGCATCTCGGAGTTGGAATATTCGCTTTGATGAGGTGATCAAAGCGTTTGGCTTTATACAGACTTATGGAGAAGCCTGTATTAACAAGAAAGTGAGTGGGAGCTCTGTGGCATTTATCATATTATATGTGGATGACATATTGCTAATGGGAAATGATATAGAATTCTTGGAAAAAATGTAAAGGCCTACTTGAATAAAAGTTTTTCAATGAAGGACCTTGGAGAAGCTGCTTACATATTAGGCATCAAAATCTATAGAGATAGATCAAGACGCCTCATTGGTCTTTCACAAAGTACATACCTTGACAAAATATTGAAAAAGTTCAATATGGATCAGTCAAAGAAAGGATTCTTGCCTATTTTGCAAGGTATGAGATTGAGCAAGGCTCAGTCGCCGACCACGGCAGAAGATAGAGAAAAGATGAGTGTCATTCCCTATGCCTCGGCCATAGGCTCTATCATGTATGCCATGATGTGTACCAGACCTGATGTGAACCTTGCCATAAGTTTGGTAGGGAGGTACCAAAGTGATCCCGGTACGGAACACTGGACAGCGGTCAAGGACATCCTAAGAAAAGGACTAAGGATATGTTTCTCGTTTATGGAGGTGACGAAGAGCTCGTCGTAAAGGGTTACGTCGATGCTAGCTTCGACACAGATCTAGATGACTCTAAGTCTCAAACCGGATACGTGTATATTTTGAACGGAGGGGCAGTCAGCTGGTGCAGTTGCAAGCAAAGCATCGTGGCAGCATCTACATGTGAAACGGAGTACATAGCTGCTTCCGAAGCAGCGCAGGAAGGAGTCTGGATGAAGGAGTTCATCACCGACCTAGGAGTCATTCCAAGCGCGTCAAGCCCGATGACTCTCTTCTGTGACAACACTGGTGCTATTGCCATTACCAAGGAGCCCAGGATTCACAAGAAGACCAAGCACATCAAGCGCCGTTTCAACTCCATCCGGAATTATGTTCAAGATGGAGACATAGATATTTGTAAAGTGCATACGGATCTGAATGTAGCAGACCCGTTGACTAAACCTCTTTCACGGGCAAAACATGATAAACACCAGAACTCCATGGGTGTTCGATTCATCACAATGTAACTAGATTATTGACTCTAGTGCAAGTGGGAGACTGTTGGAAATATGCCCTAGAGGCAATAATAAAAGTATTATTGTATTTCCTTGTTCATGATAATCGTCTGTTATTCATGCTTGAATTGTATTGTACGGAAACAGCGATACATGTGTGAATACATAGACCACAATGATTCCCTGGTAAGCCTCTAGTTACCAGCTCGTTGATCAACAGATGGTCACAGTTTCCTGACCATGGACATGGGATGTCGGTGATAACGGGATCACATCATTAGGAGAATGATGTGATGGACAAGACCCAATCCTGAGCATAGCACGAGATCGTATAGTTCGTAATGCATAAGCTTTTCGGTGTCAAGTATTTATTCCTTAGACCATGAGGTTGTACAACTCCCGGATACCGTAGGGATACTTTGGGTGTGCCAAACGTCACAACGTAACTGGGTGGCTATAAAGGTACGCATCGGGTATCTCCGAAAGTTTCTGTTGAGTTGGTACGAACCGAGACTGGGATGTTGTCACTCCGTATGATGGAGAGGTACCTCTGGGCCCACTCGGTAAGACATCATCATAATGAGCTCAATGTGACTAAGTAGTTAATCACGAGATGATGGATTACAGATCGAGTAAAGAGACTTGCCATGATGAGATTGAACAAGGTATCGGGAATACCGACGATCGAATCTCGGGGAAGTATCGTACCGATGGACAAAGGGAATAACATACGGGATTAAGTGAATCCTTGACACGGTGGTTCATCCGATGAAGATCATCGAGGAACACGTGGGAACCAACATGGGTATCCAGATCCCGCTGTTGGTTATTGACCGGAGAGTGGTCTCGGTCATGTCTACGTGTCTCCCGAACCCATAGGGTCTACACACTTAAGGTTCGGTAACGCTAGGGTCGTAGAGATAAATGCACGTGGAAACCCGAAAGTTGTTCGGAGTCCCGGATGATATCCCGGACGTCACGAGGAGTTCCGAAATGGTCCGGAGGTAAAGATTGATATATAGGAAGTCAGGTTTCGGCCATCGGGTGATCTCCGGGGGTCACCGGGAGCGTCCCGGGACCAGCGGAGGGGCCCCGGGGGTCCACCGGGTGGGGCCACCCATCCCGGTGGGGCCCCTAGGCCGCAAGGGGAAGTGTCCAGCTCTAATGGGCTGGCGCACCACTAGGGGCCCACCTCCCCATGCGCCTAGGGTTGAAACCCTAAGGGGGAGGGGGCGCCCCACTTGCCTTGGGGGGCAAGGACACCCCCCTGGCCGCCGCCCCCCCTGCAGATTGGATTTGCAGGGCCCTGGCGCACCCCCCTGGCCCCCTATATATATGTGGGGGGGAGAGGGCAGCCGCACCCAAGCCCTGGCGCCTCTCCCCCTCCCGTCACACCTCCATACTCCCAATGCAGGGCGCCCGGCGAAGCCCTGCTGCGATCTCCACTGCATCCACCACCACGCCATTGTGCTGCTGGATCTCTGACGACTTCTCCTCCCCCCTTGCTGGATCAAGAAGGAGGTGACGTTGCTGCACCGGACGTGTGTTGAACGCGGAGGTGCCGTCCGTTCGGCGCTAGATCATCGGTGACGAAGAACGCGAAGAGTACGACTACTTCATCCACGCTTCTTCGAAAGCTTCCGCACGCGATCTACATAACGGTATGTAGATGCACTCTTACTTGCTCGTTGCTAGATGTCTCCTTAGTTGGATCTTGGTGAAAGCGTAGAAATTTTTTGAATTCTGCTACGTTCCCCAACAGTTTCGACCGTAGGTGGTTTGTTTCCTCCGTTTTGCGGTACGCCAGACCCCTCCCGATGAACAGGATCCCGTTTCGAACATGGTCGGTCAAACACAAGGTCGTTTCCTCCGTTCTGCGGTATGCTAGGCCTCGTTTCTATCGGCTGTTCCGTCCAAGCCCTCTAGATGAACACGACGACGAGGAGCCGAGGAAGACGCAGCAATGGATGCCCATGCGTAGAGGAGTATGAGAGTTCACTGGTTCGCTGCAGTGTGAGGCTACCGTCGCCGCAGAATAACAGGGGGGTGTGGGTGAGTAGAGGGATGTCCTGGCTAACGGTGAGAGTAGTAGGGGCCGTCAGGCCTCCGCCGCATTGCAGCCGGCCATGGGAGGCAGGAGCACGAGTCACGACCGGCACTGGTTTGGGCAGCTCGATCAAGAAGACCAGAGGTTGAAGAAGCACTATGTACGGCCGTTGGATGGACATTGTACGGTCACTGGAGCTAGAGTCATGCATATTGACTAAGTTCACAAAGCCCTCTGTCCCCATCAACTTAGTAGGCCCACAAGTCAGCCTGCCACTATACTGGGTCCTAGCTAGCAGGGGGAGTATTCATTTTTTTGTGTAATAAGGACGCACTTCCTTGCGTGTGAAGATATAGCTGGTGGGTCCGAGCTGTCAGCGGCGGTAACGTTTTTTTCGCGAAATATAAAGGCCCTTTCGGTGGGTCCCAGATGTCAGGTGGAGGAATCATTATTTTGCACGTAATAAGGAGGCATTTCCTTGCGTGCGGCTGTGGACCCAGCTGTCAGCCTCTCCACGTACAGTCCACTTCAGATGCATGTCGGTCGTTGACCACGTTGATCAGGCCGCGCCGAGAGCACCAGGGCGGTGGAGGACGGCGAGGCCTAGGAAGGGAATGACATGGAGGCAGGGAAGACTCGGCAGTTGTTTCCCACACTGAGGGGAGTACGACAGTACGAGGGTTTACTGGTTCGTATGTCGTCGCCGGAGAATAACAGCATGTGTGGGTGAGTAGAGGGATGGCTAGGCCAGCGATGCGAGTAAGGTGGGGCGGTGAGGCCTGCATGGCAGCACAGCCAGCCGCGGGGAGGAGAGAGCAGGCAGTCCCACCGGCGCTTGTTTGAGCGGCTGGAGCAGGAAGAGCAGAGATTGAAGAAGCACGACGGCCGTTGGATGGACATCCAACAGTCACTGCTTGTGCATCAAGATTTTTTTAGGAAAGCCTCAAATCTGTGGAAAACAGCATACATCCCATCTGCCATTATTTCTAATAATTTACAGCCCATTTTCTAATTCTTAAGGTTTTTTTTGGAGCCCATATTCTTTTTATTAGTATTACAGCCCATATTGTGGCCATGGTTAAAAAAATTATACGAAATTTTGCATATTTCGATGCGGTCCGAACTGTTTTTAATCTCAAAATTTCGAGTCACATTCAAACTGATTTTAGAAATAAATGTATATCAATATAAAATTCAACAAATTGTCCACGCATAAAAATTAATGCAATTTAAAATCTCGAAATGAAAAATAGAAATTTGAAACTAATTGCCGGTTTGATGTGTTTTAAAAATGTACAACCCATTTCTCTTTACTGATAGGCCAATTTCTCATCCAGCCGAATGAAGCTCTCCTCGTCTTGAAAGATTTGCAACCCAACAGGCGTGACAAAGCAACTTACTTGGCAAATCACAAAAAAACTGGGATAGCCATTTTCAGAAAGAAAAAAAAACTAGTGGGCTGGTCTGTGCTAAACATAAAAGAGAAGGCTGTCTAGACAGGCCAGAGTGCCCCGCACAGCCCAGTTGACACCCTGCTTCCATCTCAAAAACAAATTAGATAAATGCCACTCCAATTATGGCGATTCATAACAAAGTCACTGCAATTTCCAAACTTTGAAAAATGCCACTGCAATTTTTGCAAACTTTGGAAAATGCCACTGCAATTTGCCAACTTTGAAAAACGCCACTCCAGACTTTGAAAAATGCCACTCGAAATGGCATGAAATGGCATTTTTCAAAGTTTAGAAATTACAGTGGCATTTCTCAGAAACACCAGATTTGGAGTGGCATTTATCAAATTAACCCAAAACAAAAATAACTAAGCGAGCTGCTGGGTCCCTGGTGTCAGTCACTCATTGTGCAATTCTCTCATTTATTTCGTTGACAATGGCATGGGACCCAGATGTCAGAAATCCATTAGGAGGATCCATTTTTATTGGCTTGAAATAAGGAGGCACTTGCTTGCATACTGCCATGACCTTGGCGGGTCCCTGCTGTCATCCTCTCCACGTACAATCATCTCCTGATAGTGTACGCGTCAACTTGGTAGGCCCACAAGTTAGCCTCTAAACCCGTGGAGGACAAATACAACCCATTTAGAAAAATAACAGCCCATTCCATATGTTCAAATGGAAAGTTCAATATTCAGAGCAAAGTAACAGGTCTGATCCACATATAGAGTACTGAACTTCCACGTTGACAATCATCATAGCCAACTTAACTATCTACTCCCACTAATACTCTAGTAGCGTACAAGTACTAACATACTCTTAGCTAACTAGACGATGCCGACCGCCATCTACGGTGCATGCTAAACACCGGCACCGGCATCCTCCGCCTCGCCTCAGACTTTCCAGGGGTGCGATAGGGCGTGTTGCTCATGCACGTTGGCCCTTTCCATGCCGGCGTGGTCCATCGAAGCTTCGGCTTCTAAGCGGGAAACCCACTTGACGAGCTGGTAGTAAAAATCAGCGTTGCGAACGCTTGCGTGCCCGGCAGCCTCCAGGGCTATTTGCCGGGTGCCGTAGTCCACGTAGTCGGCCCAGTTGCGGGCCCTCTGCTCACGACTCAGAGCGTCAGTGCGCTGCTGCTCCATGTTTCGCTGGCGCGCAAATCGGCGATACGCTGCTCCTCCGCCAAGCGGTCGTGCTCCAACAACTCATGCTCCTCCGCCAGGCGGTCGTGCTCCAACAAGTCCTCGATCTCCGCATTACCATCTAAAGACTGATAGAATGCCTCCTCCCTCCGTCTGCCTTCCGGTGAAAAACCAAACACTAGTTCTGGTGGTGACCGCCTCCGACCTCGCCTATCGCGGACAGGCGGGGGCATGGCGGACGTGGCGAGAGCGAGGATAAGTGGTGAGCGACGTCGGACCGGTTGGGGCTTATGAGGATAGGGCGAGTTGGGTCACGGTGCCACCATAGAAGGCCGGGAAACAGTATTTATAGGCGGAAGGTAGCGCGATGGTCATCGGAATTCAATGCATAATTAAGCAGGCATGGCTTAGCGCGCCAGCTTGTCGTGGAAAACTAGAAAAACTGAAGTTCTGACTGTGCCATCCCATCCCGTCTGTGCTGGGTCGCACGCCGGCATGACGGTCAAACGAGTGCACTCGAATCATCTCCCTCCTTGTCAATAATGATTCCACGGATTTAAAAGACCCGCAACAATTAAAGCGCATCTTCTTCGCATTAGTTAGCTGCCTTAATTACGGCCGGCTGCATGCAGGCACTCAAAATCGCTTGCAGCCAGTACGCGGAGCAGCATGCAACGAGTCGCGTCCGAGGGCATTAGTTGATGAACTTTAGCTGGGAGATAAGGCATTTAGCTCGGAGATAAGGCATTTGCGAACTCGAATCATCCAGATGAGGTACTCCCTCCTTGTCAAAAATCATTCCACCACTCATCATCTACCTTGGTTGGTGAGATTTTTGAATTAAGCCCTGCAAACCGAAAAGGAGGTAGTACGTGTGTGATCCGGTATTTATTTGTGTAGAATCGAGTAGGTCGACTTTTGAATTGAGCCCTGCAAACCGGAAAGGAGGTAGTATGTGTGTAATCCTCTATTTATCCGTGTAGGATCAAGTAGGTCGGATAGTGTACGTGTATGATCGAGTAGGTCGGATGGTGTACGTGTACGATCATATTAACTGATGAACATTCACTGGGAGATAAGGCATTTGCGAACGTTTTTGCTGGAAGTTTCTTCAGATTCGCATGGCATTTTCTTCAGAGCAGCTTGTCAGTTTCTTCAGAGGTAGGCATTTTTATTCAAAAAACTGCCACTTCGGATCTTGCGTCACAACTAAAACTGCCAGGAGCGCATTAGTAGGCTAGCTAGTGATCGGTCAGTAACTTGTAAACACTGAGCGAACATATATAAGAAATTGTTAATGCATCTCAATGATTCACAGATCATATACAAATATGTAGCTCCAAAAGCAAAGATCAGCCACAACTAAAACCAACTAGTACGATTCCCATACATAAGATCAACATGTTAATGCATCTTAATGATTCACAGATCATATACAAATATGTAGCTCCAAAAGCAAAGATCTAGAAAAAACATATGTTCTTCCTACTAACATGGATGCTTCTCTTGGCCAATATTCAGTACAGACTGGAAGACAATTTTTTTGTGAAGTCTACAATTCCTCTTGCAAACGTAAGTGGTTTCACCAACAGTTGGAACCATCAGAATGAACCACACATGATGGAGGAACATCCACTGCAATATGATTTGGTCTTCTGTCGATCGCACGGCGAGACTATTTTCAGAATACAAACTTTAACTTAGGCAAAATGATGCCCATTGTATAATCAGACCAAAGCAATGAAGCACCTAGTGTTGGCCAATAAATAGTACAGTACTACATTTTTGCAGTCCGTGAAGTGACTATCCAATCTTTCTGTGTCTATTTTCAAATGGCACTGCATGCAATGACTATACTATTCTCTTGTGCAGTTCAACCAAAATTGCGGTCACTTTATGTGTTTGCCAAATAGCAACGGGCATACATCTCTGCTGCACAAATATCAAGCAGCTAGTAAACATATACCCCACCTTGTATTTTCGGTTTAAACATGTCTCTTCCGCTTAGCATCTGTCATGTTTTGCACTGGACAATTTGATACAGTCATGTTTTGCCCTGGGCAACTTCATACTAAATTGATTTGCTTGTTCAGAGCAGAAATATAGCGCCTATTCTTCATCAGACCAAGGATATCCATGTTCGCAGTGATGGAAGAGGTGAAATCGATACAACCGAAATTGAGCATCCAATCATTGAATCTTGTCCTGCACCTCCAATGTAGGTCCACCCTGCCAATAAATTCACATGCAAGCCACTAGTATTACTATCTAATGATAGTACAAAAAGAGTCGCAAGATAGTAGCAAACCATGTACCTTCTTAATGGACAGCTCATAGTGCCACCAATTGGATATAAAGGTTTGGAAGAAAACATGCTCCTAATGTTGAACCAGTTGGACTTTTGGTGCAGTTCCACTAAAATCGAGCATCCCTGTTTGCATAGATATTGAAAGTGTGATTACTATAAAAATGGCACTAGTTGAAGCATAGACTCACAAATATAAGCATTCCAATTTCTTAATGGGAAAAGGTAGCAAGACTGTTTCTAACCACCTATTTGAAGGAATAAATAAGGCAACAACAGCTGATGTCAGAAAGGCATATATAGTTCTTTCTGAAAGAATGATCGATTCCTGGCCTTTCCTCTTCTTTTAAGCATATTTTGTGCAGTTCAACTAAAATAAAATGCCATCACCGCCTTGACAATTCAGTGACACTGTACAAAAGGAAATGACTTAACATTACACCATGATGTCAGGTATGTAGTCGACAGGCATTAGAGACAAACTTACAGACCTCCTCCGATAACATAATGAACACTAATTTTAACAAAGGTGTGACTAGCTTTACCGGGATAATTTGAGTGAACTCTACACCCTCTGTTCCTTAATATAAGACGTTTTCGCGGTTCAGTTTAAAGTACCCAAACGTCTAGTATTTAGAAAAACAGGTAGTAGTTTTCTTGAGCACATATCTGGGAAAGCTTGTCACACTTTATTTATGTCCATACGCTAATGCAACACCATTCAAAATTTCGAATACTACAAATATACACTAACCAAGTGGCTAGTGCAACAATAGAGTAGTTATTTTATTACAGGGTACAGTACAATGTTTTACTGAACAGATTTCCATAAGCTCTAGCACTGGAAGATTTCTATAAGAATTAAAAATACAAAATGTAAAGGTAACAAGTTTGAGCATTGGTATACTAGCTGGCAACAACATTAAACCAAATACAAAAGTCTGAAGGTAACTAGCATTATGAACTAATGATAGTATAATTTTTTTCCAAACCATGTACCTTGAAGGTATATATCATTTCGAACTCGAGAGGACCTGAAAATTGCTATCCCAATCTTGATAGTCGATTAAACATAAAACTTGACTAACTGAATCAAAGAGAACAGCCAGATAAGGAGGTGCCCACTCTTGACCTTTCCTCTTGTCTTCATAATTTTTTGTGCAGTTTAACCAAAATAAAATGACATCAGCGCCTTGGCATTTTGGTGACGCTGTACAAAAAATTGACTTATCTCATGAAAGTAAGGTATGTAATCTATAAGCATTAACAGTGCAAAAATCTGAAGGTGGTAACAAGTTTCATCGTTGGTATACTGGCTGTGCAACAGGATTAGAATGCCTTAGCTGAAAAATCTTTAATACATTCACAATGAACAACTAACCCTAAAATAATCCAGAGACATTAAATGGCATTGCTTAAATTTATCTGTGGCATTAGACTGAGTGTGGCATTAGTTAAATGTGGCATCACTTTAGCAGTAGCATTGGTTGACTTTACCGCTGGCGTTATACTAATAGCAAGATAGTGGCAATAAGAGCATGGGAGACCCATTCGAAAAGTGGGCGCACCAGTACGATGTACCTCCACTGACGCATAGAGTGGTGAGGGGGGTTTGGTTGCCCAAAGCAACAAATATCCAGGCATCATATGTGGATTACATCCCATTTTTGTTATGTTTAGCCACCTTTTTCCTATGTGAGGACAACAAACCGATCGACCTAGTCATTCTCTATTGCGTTTTCATGCCTTGCTACCCTTCTTCAACCATGAGACATGAGACTCGTTCCTTAGCTACAGATTTTCCCCTTTTCAACCTAGATGCGGGTTCGATGCCTACTATCTTGGACAGTACAGTATCCCTTCCTTTCCTTATTCAACCCAGACTTGGATTAGTCTGCATGAAGTAGGGTTTTCTTTAATAGTGCAAATTAAGGTTTTCGTCTGCATGACCAGCAGAGCAGAGGATAGCAAATTGGGAAGACGGTGGAGTGGAAAAAGATCCACATGCAGCGACGTGGCAGATGGGGCAATAGAACAAGGGTATGGTTCGAAAAGAGGTAGCATACCTGAGGGTTGGCGGGAAGTGGCTTCGCTCGTGGTCGTCGTCCTCTGCACGCACTAGGGCAGCGAGCTTGGGGACGAAGGCCATCCTGCACGGGCGCTATGTCTGAGAGGACGGCCTTGTCGTCAATGTGTGACCTCGGTCGCCGACAACAAGTGCGTCAACATTGCATGTCCTTTTCTTCCCCGGCGGATCTGTGACCACCGGTGAGGAGGGAGAGAGAGGCAATATTTTTTAGATCTGGAGAGAGGGTGATAGTGTCAGAAGCAAGTGGGCATCCCTTAGCAAGAAAGCTCTGAAGCTCCAGCCTATATATCTTTTTTATACTACTAGTACTAGAGGTGGAGTAGTGGTAGAGTAGTTTATATTTTCTCTGCAAACAGTACCAGTTAGTCGTGCTTCAAAACTGAACGGCACGCCATTAAAAAAATAAAGGTCGATAACTATTGCGGCACCTCGGGCCAACGCGGTCAGATCGCATTTTGCACGAGAAATTACACACCATGTTTAGTTGACATGTGGTCCCGTGTACCAGATGAATGACTCCAAGTTCGACCACCGTGATGCTAGGTGCGAGCCGAGGAACACTGTTGGAGAGACCCCCTCATAATTTTTCTACATTGGTCGTTTGATTCATAGGATAGAATGCTATAGGATTTTTTTTCCTATGTAATCATGTTTTAATTGGCAATCTAGCATCCACTCCAACTTTTGTTTCACTTCCTTTGATCCTACGAAGAGAGTACTTGCTCTAAATGATGTGCCGCTGCAAGAGCCGCCTATATTAATTAACCATGCTCTAAAAAGGTGGACTAGCTTTGGCTATAGTACTACTGTAGGTTAGTAGGTGACTTTGCGCTTGGCTCTTCTCCTCTTCCGGAAGTCGGACAATAATGATGGTACTACTTCTGGCAATCTGACACCAAATGAACTGTTGCACGTCCACCGCTTGTAAGCAAAAGTTTCTCCTCATGCTGCGAGCCACTGCGCACGCGTTGGCGAGGGAGAAGGCATAGTAAGCAAGCTTCTCGTCGTTCTGCGAGTTGACGGGACACATCAAAGTTACGTATTTATTAGTACTCTCTTCAAAAAGGGCCGACCATGTCCATGGCTACCATCCCGTTCTCTGTCATTGAGTATGTGCACTATTTACGTGCCATCGAGGAGAAAAAATATTGCGTAGTACTAGGTGCCATCGAAGTGCACGACTCACTTATGCACTGCATATCTCCATTTTTTTGCATGACACGCAACCTTGATGGTAGATGTCCCGCGTGTCATGGAGGCATATAGTATGATTTTGTAAAATGGAGGCATATAGATGTCCCGCGTGCCGGCAACAGGATGAACAAAGCTCATGCCTTAAACGAAAGAGTGGAAGAACATAGATTCCCGATGACCGAGAAGGAGCTACAAACCTCGGGGTGGAGCGTCTGCACTCATAATATTTTATATTATTCAGCGATATAAAATCAACCAAATCTCTCCACGTTCCTATAACATTCTATAGTATGAGTATAACTTTGAACGTAAGCCATTGATTCACTCTATCCAATGGTCATAGTTGGAAAATCCAAACAAAACCAGGCATTGGATCAACTCTTTTTTCGAGATCAACTCTTTTAGCACTTAGATTGTTGTTGCCTGCCCACCTAGCCCACCTATATATCCGCTCACGTGTGATGACCACAAGAGCTATCCACTCAGATTGTATGTTAAAAAAATAAAGGTCGATAACTAATGCGGCACCACGGGCCAACGCGGCCAGATCGCATTTTGCACGAGAAATTACACACCATGTTTCGTTGACATGTGGTCCCATTCCAACATGTCAGTGAGACGACGGTGAGTCCTTTTGTACAATTTCTGAAAGGACGTGTAGGCCAGTGCGCCTCTTCGTGTACCGTGGCAAACTAGCAACCGTCCACCGACTCTTCGCCTTTCCCTCTCAATTTGGAACTGCTGTCACACGCTCTTTCTCCCTCCTCCATTTGCCTTCACCCTTCCTTCTGCCATTGTTCGATCGTCTTCTCCATGGAGGGAACAAGCCGGAAACGACCCCATTATTCGTGCCCCGATCTGAAAGGTGACGTGGTGGGGGAACTCATTGATCGGTGCGACGTCATCACCTTGACTAGCATGGCAGGTTCGTTCAAGAACATTCTTGACTCAACTAATAACATCATTACAAGGAACCCAAGGGTCCAGGAGTGGTTTGATCTCCCTTATCTTTTTCGCCGTGACCCTGCTGACTGGCGTGGGGACGAGGGAAGCCTCGCCTTATGCAAGTTGATGCCGCTTGATAATGATACGTGTGATGTTAAGATGCCATCACTTGAGGGCAAGGATTGGGCAGGCGCAAATGGAGATTGGGTTGTTTATATTGGGTACAATTGCGAGTGGGAACTTATGAATGTGTACACTCGTCAGTGGATTCCACTTCCAAAAATCTCTGAGTGCCCTGAGGTTGAGCACACAGATGATCTACATACGTTCAAATATGACCATGGTGACTGTTGTCTACGAAACATAGCAATTTCTGGAGTTCCCAACCGCTCTTGGAATTACAAGAACTATCAAGTTATTACTATCTTCGACAAGTTTGTTGCCGTACTTCGTGGTTCGACTGGATGGATATTGCTCAAAAATCAGTTTCTATACACGGATGTGTACTGTGATGCAATTGAATACGAGGGTCTTGTGTTTGCTGCCACCACTCGTGGCACTGTTTTTGCATGGGATCCTCGTAGTTTCGGTACGTTTGTCTTCCACCATAATTATAATAGTTTTAGCCACATGCATGCGAGTTAGCAAGTTTCCCTTCTCTACTAATTAACCTTCTTCTTGTGTTTCCAAGGTCCTGTGAACATTCCACCACCTACACTTGAAACTTTTTATAACCAAGGGGGATATGACGACGGTGATGATCACGAGCATGAGGACGAGCAGGGCCCATATGCTCACTAGTGGCTGGCAACTAATTCCAATGGATCACCACTTCTTGTCTATATACAGCCCACTGCTGATGTTACTACTGAGGGAGCAGGTGTTGTCTCCCATGGTCGCACTCTCCGGACCTATTCCAACACCCGTTGCATGGTATTCGGGATGGATACTAGTGTCCTAGCGCCAACACCTTCTCCATGGTACAGTATTGATAGTCTTGGAGCAAACTCGCTCTTCCTTGGACAAAACTATCCACTGATGGTGAATGGCGATCCAACTGCTGTTGACACAACATTACTACCATTTATGAGAAGCAATTGTATATATACATCGGACATTGTGGCGGCTCCCTACCCTGGTCGTGATATAGTAGGCCGCTTCAGCCTGGATAATCAGTCCTACATTGGTCTCAAGATTGACACTAGCTGGCCCTTCCCAGAGAATCACTTGTGGTTCAAAGCAAACGTTTCCAACGCCGAGGATTGGTTGAGTTGAAGTTCATTTCATTGCTTGTTATTTGTTGTGTGATGAACACTTTAGTATTTATAATGTATCCTCGTTGTCGTTGTGGGTTGATGACCTGTTGTAGGTAATAAAATGATATGCCTGTGATAAACTTACTAAATTTATGAATGGCTTTCGAGTCGCTTCTCTGGGTGGGTGCTGCGATGAGGAAAAAATATATTTTCCGAATACATAATTGTATGTGCATTGCAACAGGTTATCGGATAAGGCCAATCAACAATAGTACACTATTTGTACTAGCTTCACATGTTGCACTATCTCTACGTCTACGTACGTAATACAACAAGTTTTAAACTTGAGACCAGCCACCCATCCTCACAAAGAACACTTTTTAACCTAGCACAAACTCCAGGAAATTTGTCCATAGTGTGAGGTGGGCCAAATGTTAATGTGTTCGTTGTACGTAACCAGCACCTCGAATCCTCGATACTACTACCATAAGTAGTAGGAGTAGTAGGGTGGCTTGGACCAGAACAAGCATTCACGTCCAGGAGTACAGTGATATGTTTCCAACGTATCTACAATTTTTGATTGTTCCATGCTATTATAT
The DNA here is from genome assembly GCA_902687465.1 of Secale cereale. NCBI lineage: Eukaryota > Viridiplantae > Streptophyta > Magnoliopsida > Poales > Poaceae > Secale > Secale cereale. The sequence continues at coordinate 146,844,652 of LR738716.1, forward strand.
TATCCTTCTAGGATGTTTTATGGGCTTTTATATGCACTTTTATATGATTTTTGGGACTAACCTATTAACCTAGAGCCCAGTGCCAGTTTCTGTTTTTCCTTGTTTTTGAGTTTTACAGAAAAGGAATATCAAATGGAGTCCAATTGACGTGACAATTTTTGATGATTTTTTCTGGACCAAAAGAAGCCCCCGAAGTAAAAGAGTTGGGCCAGGAGAGCCACGGCCTGCCCACGAGGGTGGGAGGCGCACCCTGGGTAGGGGGCGCGCCCTCCTATCTTGTGGACGGCCCGAAGGGGCCCCTGACTTATGCCCTACACCAAAAAATCCTATAAATACTGAAACCTTCGGAAAATAACTTAGATCGGGAGTTCCGCCGCCGAAAGCCTCTGTAGCCACCGAAGACCAATCTAGACCCCGTTCCGGCACCCTGCCGGAGGGGGGAATCCTCTCCGGTGGCTATCTTCATCATCTCGGCGCTCTCCATGACGAGGAGGGAGTAGTCCACCCTCGGGGCTGAGGGTATGTACCAGTAGCTATGTGTTTGATCTCTCTCTCTCTCTC
>LR738716.1:146845224-146873585 GCA_902687465.1 Secale cereale
TTCTCCCCCTCTACTCTCTTGTAATGGATTGAGTTTTCCCTTTGAAGTTATCTTATCGGATTGAGTCTTTAAGGATTTGAGAACACTTGATGTATGTCTTGCATGTGCTTATCTGTGGTGACAATGGGATATCACGTGATTCACTTGATGTATGTTTTGGTGATCAACTTGCGGGTTCCGTGACCTTGGGAATCTATGCATAGGGGTTGGCACACATTTTCGTCTTGACTCTCCGGTAGAAACTTTGGGGCACTCTTTGAAGTTCTATGTGTTGGTTGAATAGATGTTTCTGAGATTGTGTGATGCATATCGTATAATCATGCCCACGGATACTTGAGGTGACAATGGAGTACTTAGGTGACATTAGGGTTTTGGTTGATTTGTGTCTTAAGGTGTTATTCTAGTACGAACTCTATGATAGATTGAACGTTACTACGGACTCTTGAATAGATCGATTAGACAGAATAATTTTGTGGTGGTTTCGTACCCTACCATAATCTCTTCGTTTGTTCTCCGCTATTAGTTACTTTGGAGTGACTCTTTGTTGCATGTTGAGGGCTAGTAATATGATCCAATTATGTTATCCTTGTTGAGAGAACTTGCACTAGTGAAAGTATGAACCCTAGGCCTTGTTTCCTATCATTGCCACACCGTTTATGCTCACGTTTACCACTTGCTACCTTGCTGTTTTTATATTTTCAGTTTACAAAAACCTATATCTACCATCCATATTGCACTTGTATCACAATCTCTTCGCCGAACTAGTGCACCTATACAATTTACCATTGTATTGGGTGTGTTGGGGACACGAGAGACTCTTTGTTATTTGGTTGCAGGGTTGTTTGAGAGAGACCATCTTCATCCTATGCCTCGCACAGATTGATAAACCTTAGGTCATCCACTTGAGGGAAATTTGCTACTGTCCTACAAACCTCTGCACTTGGAGGCCCAACATCGTCTACAAGAAGAAGGTTGTGTAGTAGACATCAAGCTCTTTTCTGGCATCGTTGCCGGGGAGGTTAGCGCTTGAAGGTATATCTTTATATCTTGCAATCGAATCTTTTTGTTTCTTGTTTTATCACAAGTTTGGTCTATAAAATAAAACTACAAAAAATGGAATTGTGGTTACCTCATATGCTTCATCTTTTTAATATCTTTCGTGAAAATGATGGGAAGGAAAATTGTGGTCAAGTACTAGAAGAAGAATTACGTAGAATGCTTGGCATAGAATATGTGCATGATGAGCTTGATTGCAATGTTGTTAGTATGAATTATTTGAATACCCGTGATGCTAATGATATGCAAAGCCACAAGCTTGGGGAAGCTATGTTTGATGAAGATGATATTTTTAGTCCCCCAAGTTTTGATGAGCAAATTCATTATGATGAAAGCATGCCTCCTATTTATGATGATTATATTGATGAAAGTGGATTTGGAGAGGTCGTGACTTTATTTAGTGCTGAGTCCACTATTTTGGAAGAGGTTCCAATTGATATTGAGAACAAAGTTGCTATTTAAGATGATTATTGTGATGACATGTATGCTATTAAGAATAATGATACCCATGAAACTTGTCATCATGATTTTAATTTTCAATTGGATTATGCTTCACATGATAGTTATTTTGTTGAGTTTGCTCCCACCACTATGAATGAGAAGAATTTTGCTTATGTGGAGAGTAGAAAGATTTCTATGCAAGTAGATCATGACAAGAATGCTTTATGTGCTGGTTATATGGTTGAATTCATTCATTATGCTACTGAAAATTATTATGAGAGAGGATCATATGCTTGTAGGGATTGCAATAATATCAAGTTTCCTCTCTATGTGCTTAAAGTTTTGAAGTTATGCTTGTTTTGCCTTCCTATGCTAGTTGATTATTGTTCCCATAAGTTGTTTGCTCACAAAATCCCTATGCATAGGAAGTGGGTTAGACTTAAATGTGCTATTCATATGATTCGTGATGGTCCATTTATGTTACAATTCTTATCTTTTATGTGAGCATCATTATGCCTAGCTAGGCGCGTTAAACGATAGTGCTTGTTGGGAGGCAACCCAACTTTATTTTAGTTTCTTTGTCTTTGCTTATGTTTAGGAATAAATATTGCATCTAGCTTCTGTTTAGATGTTGTTTTGTGTTTTAATTAGTGTTTTTGCCAAGTAGAACCTTTGGGAAGACTTGTGTGAAGTTTATATGATCTTGCTGTGAAAAACAGAATCGTTAGCGCTAGCTAGAATGGTCATCAGACTTTACTGGAATGTGCTATTTAGTTGATTCTTTTTGCAGATGATTAATAGACAAATTCCTCACGTTTACCAATTTAGTTTGAATTTTTTGGAGTTACAGAAGTATGTGAAACCTGCAGATTACTACAGACTGCTCTGTTTTTGACACATTCAGTTTTTCGTGTGTTGTTTGCTTATTTCAATGCATCTATAAGTAATATTGGGAGGTATGAACCATAGAGACATTGGAATACAGTAGGTTTAACACCAATATAAACAAAGAATGAATTCATTGTTGTAGATTTGATTAGTGGTTTGCTTTCTTATACTAACGGAGCTCACGAGATTTTTGTCTAAATTTTGTGTTGTGAAGTTTTCAAGTTTTGAGTATCGCTTTGATAGACTATGGAACAAAGAGTAGCAAGGGCCTAAGCTTGGGTATGCCCAAGGCACCCCAAGTAAAATTCAAGGACAAACAAAAGCCTAAGCTTGGGGATGCCCCGGGAAGGCATCCCCTCTTTCGTCTTTATCCATCGATAACTATACTTGGAGCTATATTTTTATTCACCACATGATATGTGTTTTACTTGGAGCGTCTTGTATAATTTGATTCTTTGCTTTCTAGTTTTCCACAATTATCCTTGCTGGAGACACCTATTTGAGAGAGTTAAATATGGCCTAGGAATTGTTAGAACACTCTATGTGCTTCACTTATATCTTTTGAGTTGAATAGTTTTTGCTCTAGCGCTTCACTTATATCTTTTAGAGCACGGTGGTGATAATATTTTGTAGAAATTGTTTAACTTTCATGCTTCACTTATATCCTTCTGAGAGTCTATTAAAACAGCATGGTAATGTGCTTAAGCTATAAAACTAGTCTTCACATGATAGACATCCAATATCAATGTAGTAAAAACTTTCACACTAAGTGCATTGAATATGATGAGAAGTTGGATGCTTGATAATTGTTTTGATATATGAGGATAGTGATATTAGAGTCATTCTAATGGAGTTATTATGAAATTGAGAAATACTTGTGTTAAGGTTAGTGATTCCCGTAGCATGCACGTATGGTGAACCGCTATGTGATGAAGTTAGAGCATGAGGTATTTATAAAGTGTCAACCTTTGCGTGGAGGTCGGGGGGTGCGATGGTTAACTCCTACCAACCTCCCCCCTAGGAGCATGCGTTGATTGCTTTGTTTTGATGACTCGTAGACTTTTGCAATAAGTATATGAGTTCTTTATGACTGATGTTGAGTCCATGGATTATACGCACTCTCACCCTTCCACCATTGCTAGCCTCTCTTGTACCGCGCAACTTTCGCCGGTACCATACACCCACTATATATTATTAATCGAAACAGCCACCATACCTACCTATCATGGCATTTCCATAGCCATTCCGAGATATATTGACATGCAACTTTCCATCGTTTCGTTCATACGACACACAGCATATTGTCATATTGCCATGCATGATCATGTAGTTGACATCGTATTTGTGGCAAGGCTACCATGCATAATTTTTCATACATGTCACTCTTGATTCATTGCACATCCCGGTACACCGCCAGAGGCATTCATATAGAGTCATACTTTGTTGTAGTATCGAGTTGTAATTCAATGAAAGTGTGATGATCATCATTATTAGAGCATTGTCCCATGTGAGGAAAGGCTAAATGAATAAAGCCCCTCCACAAAAAAAGGGAAGGCCAAAGAAAAAAAGAAAGGCCCGAAAAAAAAGAGAAAAGAAAAAGGACAATTGCTACTATCTTTTTCCACACTTGTGCTTCAAAGTAGCACCATGTTCTTCATGATAGAGAGTCTCATGCTTAGTCACTTTCATATACTAGTGGGAATTTTCATTATAGAACTTGGCTTGTATATTCCAACGATGGTCTTCCTCAAATGCCCTAGGTCTTCGTGAGCAAGCAAGTTGGATGCACACCCACTAGTTTCTTTTGTTGAGCTTTCATACATATTTAGCTCTAGTGCATCCGTTGCATGGCAATCCCTACTCGCTCACATTGATATCTATTGATGGGCATCTCCATAGCCCGTTGATACGCCTAGTCGATGTTAGACTATCTCCCTCCTTTTTGTCTTCTCCACAACCACCACTCTATTCCACATAGTGCTATGTCCATGGCTCATCCTCATGTATTGCGTGAAAGTTGAAAGGTTTGAAATAATAGAGTATGAAAACAAGTGCTTGGCTGAAATCGGGGTTGTGCATGATATGAATATTTTGTGTGATGAAGAGGGAGCATAGCCAGACTATATGATTTTGTAGGGATAACTTTCTTTAGCCATGGTATTTTGAGAAGACATGATTGCTTTGTTAGTATGCTTGAAGTATTATTATTTCTTATGTCAATATAGACTTTTGTCTTGAATCTTTCAGATATGAACATTCATGCCACAATTAAGAGAATTACATTGAAAAACTATGTTGGTTAGCATTCCACATCAAAAATTCTGTTTTTATCATTTACCTACTCGAGGACGTGCAGGAATTAAGCTTGGGGATGCTTGATACGTCTCCAACGTATCTATAATTTTTAATTGTTCCATGCTATTATATTATCCTTCTAGGATGTTTTATGGGCTTTTATATACACTTTTATATGATTTTTGGGACTAACCTATTAACCTAGAGCCCAGTGCCAGTTTCTATTTTTTTCCTTGTTTTTTAGTTTTACAGAAAAGGAATATCAAACGGAGTCCAATTGACGTGTCAATTTTTGATGATTTTTTCTGGACCAAAAGAAGCCCCCGAAGTAGGGCCAGGAGAGGCACGGGCTGCCCACGAGGGTGGGGGGCGTGCCCTGGGCAGGGGGGCGCCCCCTCCTATCTCGTGGACGGCCCGGAGGGCCCCTGACTTGTGCCCTACGCCAAAAAATCCTATAAATACTGAAACCTTCGGAAAATAACCTAGATCGGGAGTTTCGCCGCCGAAAGCCTCTGTAACCACCGAAGACCAATCTAGACCCCGTTCCGGCACCCTGCCGGAGGGGGGAATCCTCTCCGGTGGCTATCTTCATCATCACGGCTCTCTCCATGATGAGGAGGGAGTAGTCAACCCTAGGGGCTGAGGGTATGTACCAGTAGCTATGTGTTTGATCTATCTCTCTCGTGTTCTTGAGATGGCACGATCTTGATGTATCGCGAGTTTTGGTATTATAGTTGGATCTTATGATGCTTCTCCCCCTCTACTCTCTTGTAATGGATTGAGTTTTCCCTTTGAAGTTATCTTATCAGATTGAGTCTTTAAGTATTTGAGAACACTTGATGTATGTCTTGCATGTGCTTATCTGTGGTGACAATGGGATATCACGTGACTCACTTGATGTATGTTTTCGTCATCAACTTGCGGGTTCCATGACCTTGGGAATCTATGCATAGGGGTTGGCACACGTTTTCGTCTTGACTCTCCGATAGAAACTTTGGGGCACTCTTTGAAGTTCTATGTGTTGGTTGAATAGATGTTTCTGAGATTGTGTGATGCATATTGTATAATCATGCCCACGGATACTTGAGGTGACAATGGAGTATCTAGGTGACATTAGGGTTTTGGTTGATTTGTGTCTTAAGGTGTTATTCTAGTACGAACTCTATGATACATAGAACGTTGCTATGGACTGTTGAATAGATCGATCAGAAAGAATAACTTTGAGGTGGTTTCGTACCCTACAATAATCTCTTCGTCTGTTCTCCGCTCTTAGTTACTTTGGAGTGACTCTTTGTTTCATGTTGAGGGCTAGTAATATGATCCAATTATGTTATCCTTGTTGAGAGAACTTGCACTAGTGAAAGTATGAACCCTAGGCCTTGTTTCCTATCATTGCCACACCGTTTATGCTCACGTTTACCACTTGCTACCTTGCTGTTTTTATATTTTCAGTTTACAAAAACCTATATCTACCATCCATATTGCACTTGTATCACAATCTCTTCGCCGAACTAGTGCACCTATACAATTTACCATTGTATTGGGTGTGTTGGGGACACAAGAGACTCTTTGTTATTTGTTGCAGGGTTGTTTGAGAGTGACTATCTTCATCCTACGCCTCCCACGGATTGATAAACCTTAGGTCATCCACTTGAGGGAAATTTGCTACTGTCCTACAAACCTCTACACTTGGAGGCCCAACAACGTCTACAAGAGGAAGGTTGTGTAGTAGACATCAAGATATTTTCTGGCACCGTTGCCGGGGAGGTTAGTGCTTGAAGGTATATCTTTAGATCTTGCAATCGAATCTTTTTGTTTCTTGTTTTATCACTAGTTTGGTCTATAAAAGAAAACTACAAGAAAAATGGAATTGAGGTTACCTCATATCCTTCATCCTTTTAATATCTTTCGTGAAAATGATGGGAAGGAAAATTGTGCTCAAGTACTAGAAGAAGAATTACATAGAATGCTTGGCATAGAATATGTGCATGATGAGCATGATTGCAATGTTGTTAGTATGAATTCTTTGAATACCCGTGATGCTAATGATATGCAAAGCCACAAGCTTGGTGAAGCTATGTTTGATGAAGATGATATTTTTAGTCCCCCAAGTTTTGATGAGCAAATTCATTATGATGAAAGCATGCCTCCTATTTATGATGATTATATTGATGAAAGTGGATTTGGAGAGGTCGTGACTTTATTTAGTGTTGAGTCCACTATTTTGGAAGAGGTTCCAATTGATTATGAGAACAAAGTTCCTATTTAAGATGATTATTGTGATGACATGTACGCTATTGAGAATAATGATACCCATGAAACTTGTCATAATGATTTTAATTTTCAATTGGATTATGCTTCACATGATAGTTATTTTGTTGAGTTTTCTCCCACCACTATGAATGAGAAGAGTTTTGCTTATGTGGAGAGTAGAAAAAATTCTATGCAAGTAGATCCTGACAAGAATGATTTATGTGCTGGTTATATGGTTGAATTCATTCATGATGCTACTGAAAATTATTATGACAGAGGATCATATGCTTGTAGAGATTGCAATAATATCAAGTTTCCTCTCTATGTGCTTAAAGTTTTGAAGTTATGCTTGTTTTGCCTTCCTATGCTAGTTGATTATTGTTCCCATAAGTTGTTTTCTCAAAAAATCTCTATGCATAGGAAGTGGGTTAGACTTAAATGTGCTATTCATATGATTCATGATGCTCCCTTTATGTTTTAATTCTTTTCTTTTATGTGAGCATAATTATGCCTAGCTAGGGGCGTTAAACGACATCGCTTGTTGGGAGGCAACCCAGCTTTATTTTAGTTTCTTTGTTTTTGCTTCTGTTTAGGAATAAATATTGCATCTAGCTTCTGTTTAGATGTGGTTTTGTGTTTTAATTAGTGTTTGTGCCAAGTAGAACCTTTGGGAAGACTTGTGTGAAGTTTATATGATCTTGCTGTGAAAAACAGAATCGTTAGCGCTCTCTAGAATGGTCATCAGATTTTACTGAAATGTGCTATTTAGTTCATTCTTTTTGCAGATGATTAATAGACAAATTCCTCACGTTTACCAATTTAGTTTGAATTTTTTGGAATTACAGAAGTATGCTAAACATGCAGATTACTACAGACTGTAATGTTTTTGACAGATTATGTTTTCCGTGTGTTTTTTGCTTATTTCAATGCATCTATGAGTAATATTGGGAGGTATGAACCATAGAGAAGTTGGAATACAGTAGGTTTAACACCAATATAAACAAAGAATAAATTCATTGCAGTACCTTTGAGTAGTGGTTTGCTTTCTTATACTAATGGAGCTCACGAGATTTTTGTCTAAGTTTTGTGTTATGAAGTTTTCAAGTTTTGAGTATCGCTTTGATGGACTATGGAACAAAGAGTAGCAAGGTCCTAAGCTTGGGGATGCCCAAGGCACCCCAAGTAAAATTCAAAGACAACCAAAAGCCTAAGCTTGGGGATGCCCGGGAAGGAATCCCCTCTTTCATCTTTATCCATCGGTAACTATACTTGGAGCTATATTTTTATTCACCACATGATATGTGTTTTACTTGGAGCGTCTTATATAATTTGAGTCTTTGTTTGCTAGTTTGCCACAATTATCCTTGTTGTACACACCTATTTGAGAGAGTTAAATATGGCCTAGGAATTGTTAGAACACTATATGTACTTCACATATATCTTTTGAGTTGAATAGTTTTTGCTCTAGTGCTTCACTTATATCTTTTAGAGCACGGTGGTGATAATATTTTGTAGAAGTTGTTGAACTCTCATGCTTCACTTATATCCTTTTAGAGTCTATTAAAACAGCATGGTAATGTGCTTAGGCTATAAAACTAGTCTTACATGATAAACATCCAATATCAATGTAGTAAAAACTTTCACACTAAGTGCATTGAATATGATGAGAAGTTAGATGCTTGATAATTGTTTTGAGATATGAGGATAGTGATATTAGATTCATGCTAGTGGAGTTATTATGAAATTGAGAAATACATGTGTTAAGGTTAGTGATTCCCGTAGCATGCACGTATGGTGAACCGCTATGTGACGAAGTTAGAGCATGAGGTATTTGTAAAGTGTCAACCTTTGTGTGGAGGTCGGGGACGCGCGCTGGTTAACTCCTACCAACATCCCCCCTAGGAGCATGCGTTGATTGCTTTGTTTTGATGACTCGTAGATTTTTGCAATAAGTATATGAGTTCTTTATGACTAATGTTGAGTCCACGGATTATACGCACTCTCACCCTTCCACCATTGCTAGCCTCTCTTGTACCGCGCAACTTTCGCCGGTACCATACACCCACTATATATTATTCCTCAAAACAGCCACCATACCTACCTATCATGGCATATCCATAGCCATTCTGAGATATATTGCCATGCAACTTTCCATCGTTCCGTTCATATGACACGCATCATATTGTCATATTGCCATGCATGATCATGTAGTTGACATCGTATTTATGGAAAGGCCACCATGCACAACTTTTCATACATGTCACTCTTGATTCATTGCACATCCCATAACACCGCCGGAGGCATTCATATAGAGTCATACTTTGTTGTAGTATCGAGTTGTAATATCGAGTTGTAATTCAATGAAAGTGTGATGATCATCATTATTAGAGCATTTTCCCATGTGAGGAAAGGCTAAATCAATAAATCCCCTCCACAAAAAAAAGGGAAAGGCCAAAAAAAAGGCCAAAAAAGAGAAAAGAAAAGGGGACAATTGCTACTATCTTTTTCCACACTTGTGCTTCAAAGTAGCACCATGTTCTTCATGATAGAGAGTCTCATGCTTAGTCACTTTCATATACTAGTGGGAATTTTCATTATAGAACTTGGCTTGTATATTCCAACGATGGGCTTCCTCAAATGCCCTAGGTCTTCGTGAGCAAGCAAGTTGGATGCACACCCACTAGTTTCTTTTGTTGAGCTTTCATACATATTTAGCTCTAGTGCATCCGTTGCATGGCAATCCCTACTCACTCACATTGATATCTATTGATGGGCATCTCCATAGCCCGTTGATACGCCTAGTCGATGTGAGACTATCTCCCTCCTTTTTGTCTTCTCCACAACCACCACTCTATTCCACATAGTGCTATGTCCATGGCTCACGCTCATGTATTGCGTGAAAGTTGAAAGGTTTGAAAGAATAGAGTATGAAAACAAGTGCTTGGCTGAAATCGGGGTTGTGCATGATATGAATATTTTGTGTGATGAAGAGGGAGCATAGCCAGACTATATGATTTTGTAGGGATAACTTTCTTTAGCCATAGTATTTTAAGAAGACATGATTGCTTTGCTAGTATGCTTGAAGTATTATTATTTATTATATCAATATAGACTTTTGTCTTGAATCTTTGAGATCTGAACATTCATGCCACAATTAAAAGAATTACATTGAAAAACTATGTTGGTTAGCATTCCACATCAAAAATTCTGTTTTTATCATTTACCTACTCGGGGACGAGCAGGAATTAAGCTTGGGGATGCTTGATACGTCTCCAACGTATCTATAATTTTTTATTGTTCCATGCTATTATATTATCCTTCTAGGATGTTTTATGGGCTTTTATATACACTTTTATATGATTTTTTGGACTGACCTATTAACCTAGAGCCCAGTGCCAGTTTCTGTTTTTTCCTTGTTTTTGAGTTTTACAGAAAAGGAATATCAAACGGAGTCCAATTGACATGCCAATTTTTGATGATTTGTTTTGGACCAAAAGAAGCCCCCGGAGTAAAAGAGTTGGGCCAGGAGAGCCACGGGCTGCCCACGAGGGTGGGGGCACGCCCTGGGCAGGGGGCGCGCCCTCCTATCTCGTGGACGGCCCGGAGGCCCCCTGACTTGTGCCCTACGCCAAAAAAATCATAAAAATACTGAAACCTTCGGAAAATAACCTAGATCGGGAGTTCTGCCGCCGAAAGCCTCTGTAGCCACCGAAAACCAATCTAGACCCCGTTCCGGCTCCCTGCCAGAGGGGGGAATCCTCTCTGGTTGCTATCTTCATCATCCCCGTGCTCTCCATGACAAGGAGGGAGTAGTCCACCCTCGGGGCTGAGGGTATGTACCATTAGCTATGTGTTTGATCTCTCTCTCATGTTCTTGAGATGGCATGATCTTGATGTATCGCTAGTTTTGCTATTATAGTTGGATCTTATGATGCTTCTCCCCCTCTACTCTCTTGTAATGGATTGAGTTTTCCCTTTGAAGTTATCTTATCAGATTGAGACTTTAAGGAATTGAGAACACTTGATGTATGTCTTGCATGTGCTTATCTGTGGTGACAATGGGATATCACATGATTCACTTGATGTATGTTTTGATGCTCAACTTGCGGGTTCCGTGACCTTGGGAATCTATGCATAGGGGTTAGCACACGTTTTCGTCTTGACTCTCCGGTAGAAACTTTGGGGCACTCTTTGAAGTTCTATGTGTTGGTTGAATAGATGTTTCTGAGATTGTGTGATGCATATCGTATAATCATGCCCACGGATACTTGATGTGACAATGGAGTATCTAGGTGACATTAGGGTTTTGGTTTGATTTGTGTCTTAAGGTGTTATTCTAGTACGAACTCTATGATAGATTGAACGTTACTACGGACTCTTGAATAGATCGATTAGAAAGAATAATTTTGAGGTGGTTTCGTACCCTACCATAATCTCTTCATTTGTTCTCCGCTATTAGTTACTTTGGAGTGACCCTTTGTTGCATGTTCTTCTTCGAGTGTAAAGAAGTAGACGTGTCTAGCCTCTATTCTATCAACAAGTGCACTAGTCTCATCTCTAGCCTCTATGCTAGCTAAAAGTGCTAGAACATCTACTAAATTATGCTCTATCAATATACTGTTGTAATCTTCTTCCCATTACCAATACTTGCATTCATTCTACACAATAAAATTTTAAGTTAGAACAACTAGTCTAATCCGAGAGCTCAACCGAAGATTTGGTCGAGTTCCTCCTTCTTTTGCCGACACGTGGGACATCCAGCATACAGGTCGTGTCATGCAAGAAAATAGAGTGGTAGTTGAAGCCACGTGATGTGCATCTTGGGTTAAACTGTAAATAGAATCTTACTACTCTTGAGTAACTCCAAAAGCGGCCACCAAAGATCTTTATTGGATTTGTTTTTCATCACCAGCACGTCGAGGTGAAAGATGTGCAGGTTCAGTGGGTCCTCTCGCGTTTTCACTGACATGTGGGACCGCATATGAGAAAATAAATGATGGGCTCCGCGTGTCTGCTGGCTGGCTGAGAAGATAGATAGAGGAGGGCTGAGCATGGACTCCAGGAAATTTGTTCTACGTAACCAGCACCTCGATATAGTTGGGTGGCATGGGCCATAACTAGCATTCATGTCTAGCAGTACGTCACACGCCACCCACATGAGTCCCATCCGACACCAATTTTCATGGAGTCTGTGCTACAGCCATCTCTTCTCCCTCCTGTTTTCTTAGCCATCGCGTGATGGGCGGGGTGGGGGTTTGCCGATAGTCGGTTTGCTCAACTGCGGTCCCACTTGTAAGTGAAAATGCAACACAGTACATATTCCCCATTGAGCGGCGTGCCGGACCAACCGTGTGGGGGTGCGACGCGAACACGGCAGGATTTTCCTTTTGAACTTGTAACTTGTAAAATTTCGTTCTGCTCCATGGCGCGACCGATAAATAGTAACAACGATTTTCCCTAGAATAATGAGAAGTTTGGTTCTGGCGCGGTTCATGCATGGAGTACATAGGAAAATTATGAAGTTAATGTGAAAGGTAATATAATTACTAGTAGTACCATATACTACTACATGGATTTGACGGAAAGATAAAGATACATACGGATCCATCAACGACATCCTCACACGCTAGTGCACCGGGTCACCAACCGACGTGTGAGGAGTAGCGGCGTTGGCGGCAAGCTCATCGTGCTTCTGAATAATGCCATCCAAGGTTGCCCTGCGGTCCAAGAAGGCCAGCGTCCTATCGTCCTCCTCTTGCATGTAGTAGTCCTTGTGGACGTGGGTGATTTATGTCGATGGTGTCTTGCTGCGCCAGGCGTTGCGCGATGAGCGCGACCTCGAGGTGGACATTCTCCGGCGCGACGGCGGGCAGTCGCAGGGCCACCAGTGTGTTGAAGAGGTTGTCACCATAGAGGCCGTTGAGGGTGGCAGGCATCGCAGAGCCCGGGCGCGTGGGCTGGAGGCATATGTCAAGGTCGTCCGCGAGCTTCTTGACGACGGTGAACTTGTCGAGGAAGCCGACGAGGACCTCATCGAACAAGGAGACGAAGCTGTTGTCCAAGTGGCCCCTCGCCCTGGCGGCCTCAAGCACTACCTGGAGACATTCCTCGGTGCCGGGCTGTAGGCCGGCATCGTGGACCATCTGGCACAGTCGGCTGATGCTCGCGCTCATCGCCTCCATGGGTCTAGCTTCTAGTCAACTGATCTTGCGATTGGAGTGATCACTCTTGCCCTTAGGTGCGTAGGTGCGTAGTAGATTGGACTGAAGGGAGCCTTTATATGAGAAGTGCAGACTGCGTTGAATTCACGTGCGTGTTGGCCATCTACTCCTCGCCCCTCTACTGCACCTGCCTTTGGATGTATGACAGGTTGGCCAGCCACCCGTTGGGCCCACATGTCATACACCCAAAGGCAGGTGCAATAAGTCAATGAAGCTGCGTCCCCCTCCGTGCCCGTGCATGCTTTCAATGACTTGAGACTACCAAACATCACATGTTGTGGTTAGTTAATTGCATGTAATCCTATTAATTAGCAAAGAGACATTAAGTTATATTGCCGATAGGAATAAAACAATACACCATGTATTTATTTAGAGAGGGAGTAGTACATTTTTTGTGACATGCATTACTAGATATTGCTAGTCAAATAATAAATCCAGATGGACGTGGCAGTACTACTAAATCCAGACGGTGGTGCTAGTACTAGTAGTAGTAGTACTGCCAATGTAGTAGCATTGTACTACCCGTTGGTCAAATTATTATGTGCTGCTCCTCACAATGAAGTGACAAGACCCTACGCCGGAGATGACACCTGGGTATAGGCGCCGTGTTTGGCATACCATAGTTAGCCTCACCGTCTGCAGTCACTATCATCATGGCTGTAGACCTAGCCTGCTTACAACTAGCTGTGTTCGACATAATTTCCCGTGCGTAGATGCCCGTGCATTGCACGGAACACCAAGATTGGGGGGTGGACGGCGCCGGCAGCGGCCATCGCGCCAGATTTTTCCATGGCCTTCTAGATGTGGTGGGGAGGAGATAAGGCTGATTGTGAGAGACAAGGAGTTGTTTGTAAATAGCGAACAAGTGTGGGCATCTTTTAGCAAAACTGGAGAGGTTTGGTTTGTATGCGTCAGATCTATATCCGACGGCTATTGGTCAAAGATGGTAGGCACAACATCATCACCAACTCAGGACCTGTTTGATTCGCAGAATTTTGAAAATGCAGGAATAGGACACGGCAATATTACAAGTTTCAAACTGATATTACAAATGTTAGGAGTAATGTTGCACCTACGAAGAGGGAATTACTAGGAAGTTTATGTAAGAACTTTTATTACTTTAGGTGGATGCAGCATTATCGTACAAACTAAAATCCACCGCCCTGACAAGTCACTAATGGGCAAATAAGTTTTCGAGTCTCTGGCCACTTGATGTTTCAAAAACAAATTCAGCTTCTTCGGAGACTTTGTCATTTAGGCTTAGACGCTTGCGGTGATCAGCACGCCATTCATTGTTGCGCCAGAGAACGCCAAACCTCATTACCTTGAGCACACTTGCCTCCAGAACAAAGAACCTGGCCAATTTAATCTCAGATGTGCTACCTCGATAGTCGATCAAATCAATTTCTATAAGATGGAGATCAAGGCATTCGATGAGATTGTTATAGTGCAGCACATTTTTCACTTTTGGGTCTTTTTTTATCTACAAAAGAAGAGAACATATTAGAGGAGCTGGATGTATAAGATTGTCGTGTCATCAAGAGGTACCAATATCATTCGCTCATACGATAGGGTTGGCTAGCTAGTGATATTTTTTCACTCTCTCTCTCTCTCTCTATTTCTCTTTCCTCTCATTTACCTAGGAGTACGTGAAGAGCTTGGGCATTTGTTGCCTTCCACTATGTGGCTGATGCCATATTTTGCAAAAGTATGCCACATAATACGCACCGATGTCAAATCAAAATATTTTGGCACCGCTCTCGTGATGTGAGAGAGTTGGCACCGTTGTGCACACAGACCCACATGTATAAAAAATCAATCAAACCAACTACACCAGCCTCTCACTCTCCCAAACAAGTGTTTTTATTGCCTCAGTCCTCTCTCTCTCTCTCCCACGCAAGTGTTTTTTTATTGCGTGAGTTAATTTGGCACCGCAGCAAAGTAGGTGATCCAGATTGGGGCACCAGGTGAGCAATGGAGGGGCATCGATGCCAAATGCATCACAAGTGAATTTGGCATGTGTTTTGGCCTACATAGTGGAGGGTCGTTATGAAATTCAAGGAAGCAATGGTTATCAATGGCAATTCTATGAACGGAGAGAAGATTTTTAGCAGCACTAGGAACAGGCAAGATTCTCTTAAGATGAAATTTATGATGAGGGGTATGAAAAGTTGAGTGACCAATGTGACAAATCTGCATACCTTCTCCACTTGCTGTGTGGATATGATCTTTGCCACGGTACTTCTCCTTCATTGTGACTTCCTCAAGTTCATTGGTGATGTGATTAGTGCACCACTATCAACATACCAATTTGTATCAACTCCATATGAGCCATCAGCTGCGGCAGCCACCTTGTCTTCATCTTGAGAATCATCGTCATCTTCGTCATAACGGTACCAATAGTCCTTCGTAGTGTGCCCTGGCTTTCCACAAATCTGGCAGCGTGGCATCTCTAGTCGGGACCGGTTGGAGACGCCACCACAGCGACCTTTGGACGCACCAAATTGTCCGTTGGATCTGCCACCGCTGTTGCCACCACCACCGTGTCCTCCAGACCTTCCCTTGTTGCGGGAAGAGCCACGAGCGCAGGAGCCACACCATGGCCGCGCACCGCGGTGTTGGCAGAGGAGCGGAAACCGCCGCCCAAGTTGTTGAACTGGACCATGCGCTGATCTAAGTTGCTCAGCATGGCGTAGAGTTCGTCGAGGGAGACCGGCGTGACGCGTGCATCGAGGGCGGGGACGAGGGGCTGGTAGTCGACGTCCAGCCCGTGGATGATGTAGGAGATGAGCTTGTCATCCTGGATGGCCTTCCCCGCAGCTGCAAGCTCGTCGGTGAGGCCACGAAGGGAGGCGAAGTAGGCGGCAACCGTCTGGTTGCCCTTCTGCGCGTTGATGAGCACCGTCCTGATGTTGTTCATGCGGCTCATGGACTGTGACAAGAACATAACTGCCAACGTAGTCCAGAGCACATGTGCCGTGGTGACCGTGGTCACCGTGACGAGCACCTCCTTGGACTGGGTGCTGAGCAAGTAGCCCAACACCTGCTGATCCTCCCGGACCCAGACTGGGTGGAGAGGGTTGGGCGCAAAGCTTTCTTTGTCATCTATATCCTTGGTGACAAGAAGCCTGGCCGGCTCCGGCGTGGTGCCGTCGACATAGCCGAAGACACCGGCACCACACAGATGGGGACTCACCTGCGTGCGCCACATCACGTAGTTCGTGCGTGTTAGCTTCTCGTTGACCTAACCATTGAGGGTAGATTGGAAGGAGCGGGAGGAGGAAGACATGGCTAGGCTCGGGGTAGATGGGATCTCAGTAGATGGGAAGAGATGGGGCTCTGATTACCATGTGCGAACTAGTGGAACGTCTTGCCTTGCTCAGGCCGACAGGTTCATATTAAATTGATGGGGCGCACCTCCCATGATAGCGCATACATGTTGTTGAGATTACAATCTTGTAGAACAGGAAAGGAGATAGAGATAAGAGGTTACATGAGATAAACACAATACCCTAACTACCTCCTATGCCGCATATCTCTAGGCCAGATGCGCTGGACATGTATGTGACATGTTGATATGTTTAACAACTAGCCCATAGGGCTCCAACAGAAGAAAAATTTCTCAAGAACTTGATCAAGAAGCGGTAAGCAGAAACAAGCAACAAGAGATGAAGAATCGGTGAAGTATCCCATGGATATGTTTGAAAGACTTCTGGTGCAGTCTCCCTTCAACCAGCTTCATCTGGACTGTGTCGCTGACAATGTGTTAGGCCATCCATAATTTTAGCGGATCCAGCCTGCTTTCCTCCGATGGAGCAAACCGTATGGAGCCCATATCCAAGCTTACTACAACCAGTCAGGCATCTAAAGAAATCAAGCGAGTGGATTTCTGATGAGTAACATTGAATCTCTCCTAGTACCATATGTTGATCTGGTTTGGTTCGTGACCGCTTAATTTGTTTCACTCCACCATCTCACTTGTTTTAAGTTGTTCACTACTATGTCTCAGAGCCATAGAAAAGGGTGTAGTTTTGAAGGCAGGTGATGGGGACTAGGGAGCGTATGAGTATCCAGTCCAATGCAAGTGGTTCATGGCTTCATGCATGATGGGTTTCAGTGCAGTCTTGTTTCTTGTTTGGCACCAAAACTTCTTATTTAGTTTGCATTTCTTGCTGCGTCTAGTGTGCCCTAGCAATTTGCAAGTGCCACATCAGGTTTTCAGCTCATCGAAAGAAAGTGGTCTACCATTTTTTGAAATAGTGTGGTTCTCATCTACCTTTGTTGCACCTTTTCTTGATACTTTCATAGGATCTTGAACTACAACTACGTTGCCTTCACCATCCTCTACATATTCAATTGCACACTTACTGAGATCAGACATTTTCGTACTCATATTTTCCTGTAGCAGATCCTACTCATGGACCTTAGCTATCATGGCCTTCAAAGTCATTGATGCATGATACTGATGAACACTACTTTGATGTAAGGCAACCGCATGATAGGAGGATGGAATATGTATGAAAAACATGGCGACATGATATATTGACATGTATGATGTGTAAAGTGTAAACTAAACAGAAGATGATTGAACTAATTAGAAGAAATGCAAGCTAGACACCATATGAAAGATGAAACCAATATCACTCTGCCAGATTAAAATGGTGGCCTCATAAGGGTATTTCAACAAATTAGAAGCAATACATGACAATAGGCTAGAAATCATATGCAATATGCAACGAATAAAGGTGTCTCATCGTAAGTGAATGATGCAGGATACACAAGAGCGGTAGTTTTGTGTAAGAACATGGTTAACATATAGATGTAGTATGTACCAAAAACAGGTAGGCGTGTCATATTCACAGGTATAATGAGTAAAATAAACAGATGCAATTTACCGTAATTAGAAGCAATACAAGAGAGACACCATATGCAACATGCAACCACATATCACACTACGAAGAGAAAACACCTGCGATGGTGGTATAGGGGAAATGAGGTCTTCAATGTAATGCCCCGGATGTAATACTTTCCCCTTTTGGCAATATATAACTTTGGCTTCATCAGTTCCATTCCGGGTTCTTCGTCTCTTCGGGTTTTCGTCGTTTTGTCGTGTGCGTGTGTGCATTCATCCATGTCTTGTTGTCATGTGCATTGCATTTGTGTTGTCTTTTGCATCCGGTCCCACTCGTTCCTTCCCGTTGTTCGTTTCAAGTTCCGACGCTCTCACACGTGCTCGTGGCTTCCCCGAGGCCTTCTTTTGTGTTTGGTCGTGTAACGTTTCCGGATTGGCGTGAGACTTGTCGTGCGATGTTGTTTTGATATGTGTAACCTGCCTGTCAAGTTGCGTCGCGTTTGGAGTTCGTTTGATGCTCCAACAGTTATCCTCGTGGGCTAAAAGTACCTCCTCTTTGAGGCCCAAGAAACCCCTCCAACAGCCCACCAACCCAGCTCAAACCCTTCCCATCATCTAGGCCATTCAATTGTGATCTCGTGGCCGAAAACCTCTCCTCATTTGGACTACCCTAGCTCCTTGTGCCTATATAAACGTCCACCCCCTCCATTTTTGCGTCCAAACCCCTAGCGTTTCCACCCACGTCGCCCAGTGCTTCCACCGCCGCCGCGTTGTGCTTCCATCGCCGCCGCGTACTGCTTCCACGCCCGCCGCTCAGTGCATCCACCCCGCCGTGTGGGCCCGCGGGGCCCAGCACCGGCCCGCCGCCGCCGCGATCCGGGCCAGATCTCGCCCGAGCCGCCGCCCTTCGTCTTCAACCTCGCTCGCCGCCGCCGCACCGGAGCTTCCTCGCCGCCGGCCCGAGCCCCTCCTCCGCCGGAGCGCCTCGCCGCCGCCGCCGCTCCTCCTTCACCAGCCGCCGCCCGGCCTCCTCCCTCAGGTCGCCCCTCGCCGCCGGCCCCTCACCGCCCCCTCGCCGCGTCCCTGCCGGCCGGCTGGGCGCCGCCACCGTCGACTACCCGACTGGGATCGAAGCCAGCCGCCGAGCCCCTCGATCGGGATCTCGCCCGATCCGATCGGGCCCTGGGGAGAAACCCTAACGGGTGCCCCGCATCGGACCCGCTTGCCGACCCGGTGGACCCGCATCCGACCGACCCGACCCGTTGACCGGCGCCCGTTGACCCATTTGACCCGGAGGTTGACTCTGTTTTCTCTGCTAAGTCCTTAGATTTCAGTGTCTGATGCATTTTTGTGATGAGGATAACTTTTACTGTGCTTATCCGTTTTGTGTGTATGATATGTCAAAATGATCGAGGTGACATGTACTAAGTTTTGTTCCATTGTGTCATGCATGTTTGAGTCCATCTAGATGTCTTAATCTTCATGGGAAGAGTGCTACTTGTTATAAACTGCTGCTATTAGTTGTTTTCATGCCATGTTTGATATGTGATATCTTGGTGCATGTTTATACAAATGAAGCAAATGAGATGTCCACATGTTCATCATGAGATGCTCTACATGTTGGTTGCTTTAGCTTGCATGATAGATTTCATCTTGCCATGTTTATCTCCTTTGCAAAAGTGCATGTGGCTGTTAGGTTGTTAAACTTGTTACGAGAAGCCTAGTGGAGGAGCTCGTTGCTATTGATGTGGTTGTCCCCTTGTTGCATGCTTATATGTTTTGGACTCCCCATCATGTGTACTTTGCTGTGGTGCAAACCACTTACCATGTTATGCTTTGAGGTGACTTAAACTTGCTCACCAACATGCCATGATAAAAATGTTGTTTTAACACTTAGTGGAATTTCGCTAAGTCTGGAATCTGTAATATCCAGATGCCATGTTTGCTTCTTGTTCTAGGAAAATCCATGTTAGTTTTGGGGTGACTATTGATGATTCCTTGTTGTATATGTTGTTGGCTATCCATTCATGCCCTCACATGCTCTCTTGGGTGGTTGTAGCGTATTTAATTCTTGCTCCCAAGTTGCTATAAATTACTGCTGTCAGGGTTTTGTTGTCATGTTCAAAATGTTATAGCTTGTTGCTATTGATCCATGCCTCCTATGGAGATGCTCCAATGGAATTGTTTGCTGTAGGATATGTCTACTTTATGTCCATGCTTCTTGTCATGATGTTTGAGTGATATAGACTATTTATTTCTTGCTCCGAAGTTGCTATGTGGCTGCTAATTTCAGCTTTGCAATGTTTCTTGTTTCGGGTGTATCTTTTAGCCCATTGCTCCGTTTTGAGCAAGTCCTATGTGAAACTTGTCTGGTTTTGCATGTAGATTCATAATATCCTCTTGTTAACATGTTTTGTAGTTTCTTGCTTGATGCATATTGTCATGTTCCTTGTGTTGTATCTCTGTGTTTCCTATGTAGACTTTCTGTGCATCCTAAGTGCATCAGCAGTGCTTCCAAAGTGCATCGGCCATGCATCCTGTAGTTTGCGCATTGCATCTTGTATGATTTCATGCCTCGTGTGTTTTGTGTTGAGTGGAGCCAGAAGCCGAGAACGAGTACGAGAACGAGGTTACTACCGAGGTTGAGAACGAGGAGCTCTCTTATGATCCCATCGACGACTCAACAGGCAAGATGACCTGACCCCGATATCATTACTATCTTTGCCTATTGCTAGAAGTCTCGCTCTTTAGCTTATTGCCGCGATGCCCATGTTTTCCTGTCAGCCTCCTATTGTAACCATGAATCTGTCTAACCACCCTACCTATGCAAACCTTTGATTGGCTAAGTAAGCTTCGCTCAGCCCCTCTTATAGCATTGCTAGTTGCAGGAGAAGACTTGAAGTTTCTTGCTTCATGTTGAAGCTTGTTGGGATATCACACTATATAAATTCTTAAATGAAAACATCTATATATTGGTAATGGGTGGAAGGCTAAGCCTCTTGCTTGGTGTTTTGTTCCACTCATGCCGCCCTAGGAACTGTATAAACCGGTGTTATGTTCCTTGATTTTGCGTTCCTCACACGGTTGGGGTTATGGGACCCCCTCGATAAACCGCTTAGCTCTAAGTCTTTTCCAGCAAGTCCCAACATTGGTACTATTTGCCTAAACAACTAAAACTTGCCGAGGGAGTAATAAACCCGAGGATTAATTAATCAACCCCCCTGGGCCAGTGCTCGATTTGAGTGTTGGTCCAAACTAGAGTCACTTGCGGTGCCACCCAGTTCGCTGGGGTCTTCAATCTGTACGTAGCGCTCATCCGGTCATGGCCTGAGACTAGATACGCGCGGCTACTATCAGGGTGTCGGCACGCCGGGAGGATTTGCTGGATTAGCCTTACCTTAGTCGGAGTATCTTGAGCACGGGATTCGGAGGATACTCGGGCCTTCCCACCTTGGAGTTGCGACTCCGCGGATCGTGGGCTTGTAATGGGCCAAGTTGGAACACCCCTGCAGGGTTATGAACTTTCGAAAGCCGTGCCCGCGGTTATGTGGCAGATGGGAATTTGTTAATATCCGGTTGTAGAAAACTTGATACCATGTTCAGAACACACTACCAGCGTGAGTACCGTGACGGTCATTTTCCGAAAGGGGTTCGGGAAGTGAACACGGTGGGGTTATGATTGACGTGTTTTAGTTAGGATCAGTTCGTGATCACCTTATCGCTCGAGGCACTTCTTTCTCGCTCTCTTTTACGTAAGTTAGTGCTAGTGCTTCTGCAACCTCTTATTCTTTCTTCAGCCTTGTTCCACACCCAAGGCTTGGATAGTTGTGTTACCCGGGAACGAGATTGCTGAGTCCTCTATGGCTCACAGATTCTACACCACCAGATGCAGGAACTCGGGTGTTCTACTCAGGAGACGGCACCGAGCTATACTGGGAGTACGACGAGGACCGTAGTCGTTACTATGTGCACTATCCCGACGATCAGTAGAGGTTTCTACTAGGGGCGATTCAGACATGTGGCTTTATGTATGTTTGGTATCTTTCATTTGGATCTTCACCCGTAGACGGGTTGTGATGTTATTTGAATGATGTTTGGCTATGTAATGATTTGTGTGACGTGGCGAGTGTAAGCCAACTATCTTTTTCCCTTTCATCCCTATTTTTACATGAGATGTGCAAAGATACCAAACTTGAGATCATTCCAGAATGGGCTTATACCTTTAAGTCGTGCCTCGACACGTAGGAGGTATAGTCCCATCCTGGGCATTACAAGTTGGTATTAGAGCCTTCTCCGACCTAGAAGCCCCCACTGATTGATCGAATCGTTGACGGTTGAGTCTAGGCACACACTTAAAATGTTTTGAGTCCTATATTTATATCGGAGAGTAGGATTTATTTGCTCCTCATCTCTTGTCACTCTGGTGAGGACTCCTGACGATTACTCTTGCCTCTTCTACTCTCAAAAAATGCACAAATTTTTTTTAGGAATCTCGCGAGTATTGTTTGGATTGTTTCGATGTCTTTGTGACGAGAACATTGTTCTCGATGCCTCCTGTCATTAGGGGTTGTGGCAGTGTCCCGAGGAGTTGAGCTCCGAGGTGTTGTCGTCACAAACATATCGCGGCAGTTCTAGAATACTTAAGACGGCCGACATCGAAAACTCTCCTATGCGGTTAGTGGCAAGATAACCCCGACATCACCTAGCACTGGGGAGGTAGTTCGGGAGTATTGCCATAGCTTGTATAGTGGATGCGTTTCGAAGGTCCGAGGTAGACGGTTTCCAGAAATAACTGGTTATGTGTTGAAGGATGGATACAGCTGGATGTAGGATTAGAGTTGAGTGCGCGATGCTTCGCCTGTATCCCCAACACCTGATTGCATAACTGGAAACTTTCGGAAATTAATAGGTGGGTTCATCTAGTAGCTCGTAGGCATTCTTCCAACGAATGCAGGTTATGGAGTTCGGGGTTCTACATTGAGTGAAGTAGATTTATGGCCGTTGTTCCGATCGGGAGTTGCATCTTAAAGGGTCCTTGGCTATGCTGATCCGAGGATTGCAAAACCCTTTCGTAACACATTCCATAAGCTTTCAGCATGAATATGTCGAACGAAGCTCCTATCTTGTATTTGTTCTATCTTCACCTTGTTGTTTTATTTACCTTTTTGTCTCCCAAGTGGCTTCTCGTGAAGATTGTTGTTATCATTAAACTGAGAATTTCATTCGTTCCTCTTGTTCGAATGATTCTTGTGAAGACTATGTTGCATTTCTAGTCGTTGTTTCAGCTTATATCTTCTTTCAATCAAATGGCTAATGGTGGTCATCTCTTTCAGGATGGCTCCTAAAAAGGTTCCCAACGCTAACCCAAAGGGTGAAGAGGTTCCTGATCGTCCTCCTTCCCCTCCTCCTCCGTCTGAGGCCTGGAGAGCAATTATGCAAACTACGAACCAGAACACCCAGATGCTTATGCAGATGATGCAGCAAATTCAAGCAAATCAAGCAAATCAGGGTGCTCATGGGAACCAAGGCAATTTTTTCAACCAACAGCACTTTGCTACGCTCAACCAGTTCTTGGCAAATCAACCAAAGGCTTTCAGTAACTGCGTGGACCCTCTCGATGCTGAAGACTGGATAACAGATATCAAGAAGCATTTTGAGTGCAGTAACATCAGGCCCGAGGACTATGTGAAGTTTGCAGCCTTCCAACTTAAGGACCAAGCAGCTGATTGGTGGCAGCAGTACAAAGACTCCTGAGTAGGGAGTGTAATCTCCTGGGATGACTTCTGCAAGGACTTTCGCTCTCACCACATTCCAACAAGTGTCATCGAGGGTATGCGTGAGCAATTCCGCAACCTGAAGCAAGGCTCAATGTCTGTCTACCAATATAATGTCAAGTTCCAGAACATTGCTCGCTATGCCAAGCAAGACATCCCAGATGCCAAGAGCAAGATCTATCAGTTCCGTGGTGGTCTGAAGGATGAACTCCAACTTGCTCTCACCTTGTTCGAGCCTGATGAGTTTGACAAATTCTATAATATGGCGCTTAAGCAAGAGGCAGCCCAGCTCAAGATGGAAGCTTCCAAAAAGAGGATCAGAGACGCTGTTCACTCCTCCTCATCTTCTCAAGTGGTCGCGAAGCAACAGAAGTTTTGGCTTCCACCTCCTCCAATGATCCGAGCTCCCTACAACAACAACAACAAGAACTCTGGTGGTCGTGGTTTCTCCCACCCACCCAACCCAAGCAACCAGTCAAAGAATCAGTCTCAAGCTTCCAAGTAAAGTGCTCCTCGCTACCGTCCTCTCTCAGAAGTGATTTGCAACAAGTGTGGCCAGAAGGGTCATTATGCTAACAAGTGCCCCAACCCAAGGCGCCTTCCGCCTCCTCCACCTGTCAGCACTGCTATTGTCAAGCACAATCCCAAGGTTGCAAGAGTGAATCTGATGAATGCAGCTCAGGCAAAGAATTCTTCAGATGTGATACTTGGTAACCTTCCAGTTAACTATATTCCTGCAAAAGTATTGTTTGATTCGGGTGCATCGCTTTCTTTCATTTCAAGACCTTTTGTTGCTAAGCATGAATTGGTTTCGGAGAGAATTCCTAGACCTTTGAAGATTATTTCTCCGGGTTTGCAAATGACTTCCAACTTAGTTGCTCCGAATGTATCTATTCGCATGGGTGATTACCGCTTTCTGGCTAATCCGGTTATTCTCGGCAATTCCGACATTGATCTTATCCTCGGGATGGATTGGCTTTCTCAGCATGATGCTCACATATATTGTGCAAATAAGGAAGTCAAGATTACTCATTCTGACAAAGATGTGATTATCTTCGCCTCTCGGGATAACACAATCAGGCTATTCTCTCTCAATGACAAGGGCGAGATTAATGCCATCTCCCAAATTCCGGTGGTTAATGAATATGAAGACGTTTTCCCTGAAGAACTTCCAGGCATGCCTCCGCATCGTCAAGTTGAATTCGTCATTGAACTCGAGCCTGGTACTGAGCCAGCATGCCGGCGTCCGTACAAGCTCTCCCCAGCAGAATTGAAGGAGTTGAAGAAACAGCTTGATGAACAAGAGCGTATGGGTCTGATCAGGCCTAGCACGTCTCCTTGGGGCTGTGGTGTCTTATTTGTCAAGAAGAAGGATGGCACGGAGCGCCTTTGCGTCGATTACCGGCCATTTAACAAGAAGACAATAAAGAACAAGTATTCGCTTCCCAACATCAATGAACTGTTCGAGCAGCTCAAAGGAGCTAAAGTGTTCTCAAAGCTCGATCTCCGAATGGGCTATCACCAAATTCGCATTCGCGAAGAAGATGTCCACAAGACTGCCTTCAGAACAAGCTACGGCTCATATGAATATACAGTCATGTCTTTTGGCCTCGCTAATGCTCCACCTACTTTCTCGAGAATGATGCACTACATTTTCAACCCCTACACCAACGAGTTTGTGCTTGTGTATCTGGATGACATCTTGGTATTCTCCAAGAATGAAGAGGATCACGAAAAACACCTCCATCTGGTTCTCGACAGACTCCATGAACATAAGTTCTACGCCAAGTTCTCCAAGTGCGAGTTTTGGCTCGATAAGGTCTTGTATCTGGGCCATATCATCTCCGCTGACGGTATTGCTGTGAACCCCGAGAAAGTTGAAGCGATTGTCAACTGGGAACCTCCTCAGAACGTCAAGCAACTCCGAAGCTTCCTTGGCCTTGCTAGCTATTGCAAAAGGTTCGTTGAGAACTTCTCCAAGATTGCCAAGCGTCTCTCCAACTTGCTGCAGAAGAATGTCAAGTACAACCGGTCTTCAGACTGTGATGTGGCATTCAAAACTCTCAAAGAAAAGCTCATCTTTGCTCCAGTTCTTACTCCTCCAGATGAGTCCAAGCCCTACGAAGTATTATGTGATGCTTCTCTTCAAGGATTTGGTGGTGTGTTAATGCAGGACAAGAAGATTGTGACATACACTTCTCGTCAACTGAAGCCAAGTGAGAAGAACTACCCCACACATGATCTCGAACTAGCAGCTGTGGTACACGCTTTGATTACGTGGAGACACCTTCTGTTGGGCAGAAAAGTCGATATCTTCACCAATCACAAGAGCTTGAAGTACATCTTCACACAGCCGAACCTGAACCTCCGCCAGACTCGTTGGGTCGAAATGATCCAAGAGTATGATCCAAGCATCAAATACACACCTGGCAAGGAAAATGTCATTGCAGATGCTTTGAGCAGAAAGGCATATTGCAACAGTCTCCTTATCAAGCCGTTTCAGCCTGAGCTTTGTGAAGCATTCAGGAAGCTCAACCTCCAAGTTGTTCCACAAGGCTTTCTTGCAAATCTTCAAGTTGCTCCTACCTTGGAAGATCAGATCCGTGAGGCCCAACTCAGTGATGCTATGGTGCAGAAAGTGAAACATGGTATTGCAAAGGGTACTCCCAAATACAAGTGCTATCCCGTTGATGAGAGAGATACCTTGTTCTTTGAGGACAGACTTGTGGTTCCCAAAGGTGATCTCAGGAAGCTCATAATGAACGAGGCACATGATTCCCTCCTGTCGATTCATCCTGGATGTTCCAAGATGTACCAAGACCTCAAGCAATCTTACTGGTGGACTCGCATGAAAAGGGAGATTGCCCAATTCGTGAATGAATGTGATGTCTGCAGAAGAGTGAAGGCGGAGCATCAATGTCCAGCCGGTCTTCTCCAACCTCTTCCTATTCCCGAGTGGAAATTCGACCACATTGAAATGGATTTCGTCACTGGCTTTCCAAAGTCCAAGAGAGGGTATGATTCTATTTTTGTGGTGATTGACAAGCTTACCAAAGTCGCTCACTTCCTTCCAGTCAAAGAATCCATCAATGCAGCTCAACTGGCAGAGTTGTACACTTCCAGAATTGTGTCCTTACATGGCATTCCTCAAGTTATCTCCTCAAACCGTGGAAGTTTGTTCACATCCAAGTTCTGGGACTCCTTTCAGTCTACCATGGGCACTAAGATCCGTTTCAGCACTGCATTTCACCCTCAGACTAGTGGTCAAGTCGAGAGAGTGAATCAGATTCTAGAAGACATGCTCAAAGCTTGTGTCATCTCTTTTGGCATGAAGTGGGAAGATTGCCTTCCATTTGCCGAGTTCTCTTACAACAACAGCTTCCAAGCAAGTGCCGGCAAAGCTCCGTATGAAATCCTCTATGGCAGAAAGTGCCGTACCCCTCTCAACTGGTCCGAGACTGGTGAACGTCAACTTCTTGGCAATGACTTGATCTCAGAAGCCGAAGAAATGTGCAAAGCCATACGTGAGAATCTAAAGGCCGCTCAGTCGCGTCAGAAGAGCTACTATGATGGCAAGCATCGTGATTTGGCCTTCAACATTGGGGATCATGTCTATCTCCGTGTTTCTCCTATGAAAGGCACCCAAAGATTCCGTATCAAAGGAAAGCTTGCTCCTAGATACGTGGGCCCTTTCAAGATCCTTGGCAAAAGAGGCGATCTAGCCTATCAACTTGAGCTCCCTTCCAATTTCACTAATGTTCATGATGTGTTACACGTGTCTCAACTCCGCAAGTGCTTCAAGACACCTGAACGCACCATTCCGTATGTGGAGATTGATCTTCAACAAGACTTGTCTTACGGAGAGCATGCCGTTGCTATTCTCGAAGAAACCGAGCGCAAGACCCGCAACAAGTCAATCAAGTTCTTGAAAGTCAAGTGGTCACACCATACCGACCGAGAAGCTACGTGGGAACGAGAAGATCACCTTCGTTCCGAGTACCCTTCCTTCTTCCAGTCCTAGATCTCGGGACGAGATCTTTTCGTACTAGAGGAGAGTTTGTAATGCCCTGGATGTAATACTTTCCCCTTTTGGCGATATATAACTTTGGCTTCATCAGTTCCATTCCGGGTTCTTCGTCTTTTCGGGTTTTCGTCGTTTTGTCGTGTGCGTGTGTGCATTCATCCATGTCTTGTTGTCATGTGCATTGCATTTGTGTTGTCTTTTGCATCCGGTCCCACTCGTTCCTTCCCGTTGTCCGTTCCGAGTTCCGACGCTCTCACACGTGCCCGTGGCTTCCCCGAGGCCTTCTTTTGTGTTTGGCCGTGTAACGTTTCCAGTTTGGCGTGAGACTTGTCGTGCGATGTTGTTTTGATATGTGTAACCCGCCTGTCAAGTTGCGTCGCGTTTGGAGTTCGTTTCATGCTCCAACAGTTATCCTCGTGGGCTAAAAGTACCTCCTCTTTGAGGCCCAAGAAACCCCTCCAACAGCCCACCAACCCAGCTCAAACCCTTCCCATCATCTAGGCCGTTCAATTGTGATCTCGTGGCTGAAAACCTCTCCTCATTTGGACTACCCTAGC
>LR738716.1:146873707-146885131 GCA_902687465.1 Secale cereale
TGCTTCCACGGCCGCCGCTCAGTGCATCCACCCCGCCGCGTGGGCCCGCAGGGCCCAGCGCCGGCCCGCCGCCGCCGCGATCCGGGCCAGATCTCGCCCGAGCCGCCGCCCTTCGTCTTCAACCTCGCTCGCCGCCGCCGGCCGGAGCGCCGCCGCGCCGGAGCTTCCTCGCCGCCGGCCCAAGCCCCTCCTCCGCCAGAGCGCCTCGCCGCCGCCGCTCCTCCTTCACCAGCCGCCGCCCGGCCTCCTCCCTCAGGCCGCCCCTCGCCGCCGGCCCCTCATAGCCCCCTCGCCGCGTCCCCGCCGGCCGGCTGGGCGCCGCCACCGTTGACTTCCCGACTGGGATCGAAGCCAGCCGCCGAGCCCCTCGATCGGGATCTCGCCCGATCCGATCGGGCCCTGGGGAGAAACCCTAACGGGCGCCCCGCATCGGACCCGCTTCGCCGACCCGATGGACCCGCATCCGACCGACCCGACCCGTTGACCGGCGCCCATTGACCCGTTTGACCCGGAGGTTGACTCCGTTTTCTCTGCTAAGTCCTTAGATTTCAGTGTCTGATGCATTTTTGTGATGAGGATAACTTTTATTGTGCTTGTCTGTTTTGTGTTTATGATATGTCAAAATGATCGTGGTGACATGTACTAAGTTTTGTTCCATTGTGTCATGCATGTTTGAGTCCATCTAGATGTCTTAATCTTCATGGGAAGAGTTCTACTTGTTATAAACTGCTGCTATTAGTTGTTTTCATGCCATGTTTGATATGTGATATCTTGGTGCATGTTTATCCAAATGAAGCAAATGAGATGTCCACATGTTCATCATGAGATGCTCTACATGTTGGTTGCTTTAGCTTGCATGATAGATTTCATCTTGCCATGTTTATCTCATTTGCAAAAGTGCATGTGGCTGTTAGGTTGTTAAACTTGTTATGAGATGCCTAGTGGAGGAGCTCGTTGCTATTGATGTGGTTGTCCCCTTGTTGCATGCTTATATGTTTTGGACTCCCCATCATGTGTACTTTGCTGTGGTGCAAACCACTTGCCATGTTATGCTTTGAGGTGACTTAAACTTGCTCACCAACATGCCATGATAAAACTGTTGTTTTAACACTTAGTGGAATTTCACTAAGTTTGGAATCTGTAATATCCAGATGCCATGTTTGCTTGTTGTTCTAGGCAAATCCTTGTTAGTTTTGGGGTGACTATTGATGATTCCTTGTTTTATATGTTGTTGGCTATCCATTCATGCCCTCACATGCTCTTTTGGGTGGTTGTAGCATATTTAATTCTTGCTCCCAAGTTGCTATAAATTACTGCTGTCAGGGTTTTGTTGTCATGTTCAAAATGTAATAGCTTGTTGCTATTGATACATGCCTCCTATGGAGATGCTCCAATGGAATTGTTTGCTGTAGGATATGTCTACTTTATGTACATGCTTCTTGTCATGATGTTTGAGTGCTGTAGACTATTTATTTCTTGCTCCGAAGTTGCTATGTGGCTGTTAATTTTAGCTTTGCAATGTTTCTTGTTTCGGGTGTATCTTTTAGCCCGTTGCTCCGTTTTGAGCAAGTCATATGTGAAACTTGTCTGGTTTTGCATGTAGATTCATAATATCCTCTTGTTAACATGTTTTGGAGTTTCTTGCTTGATGCATATTGTCATATTCCTTGTGTTGTATCTCTGTGTTTCCTATGTAGACTTTCTGTGCATCCTAAGTGCATCTGCAGTGCTTCCTTAGTGCATCAGCCATGCATCCTGTAGTTTGCGCATTGCATCTTGTTTGATTTCGTGCCTCGTGTGTTTTGTGTTGAGTAGAGCCGGAAGCCGAGAACGAGTACGAGAACGAGGTTACTACCGAGGTTGAGAACGAGGAGCTCTCTTATGATCCCATCGACGACTCAACAGGCAAGATGACCTGACCCCGATATCATTACTATCTTTGCCTATTGCTAGAAGTATCGCTCTTTAGCTTATTGCCTTGATGCCCATGTTTTCCTATCAGCCTCCTATTGTAACCATGAATCTGTCTAACCACCCTACCTATGCAAACCTTTGATTGGCTAAGTAAGCTTCGCTCAGCCCCTCTTATAGCATTGCTAGTTGCAGGAGAAGACTTGAAGTTTCTTGCTTCATGTTGAAGCTTGTTGGGATATCACACTATATAAATTCTTAAATGAAAACATCTATATATTGGTAATGGGTGGAAGGCTAAGCCTCTTGCTTGGTGTTTTGTTCCACTCATGTCGCCCTAGGAACCGTACAAACCGGTGTTATGTTCCTTGATTTTGTGTTCCTCACACGGTTGGGGTTATGGGACCCCCTCGATAAACCGCTTAGCGCTAAGTCTTTTCCAGCAAGTCCCAACATTGGTACTATTTGCCTAAACAACTAAAACTTGCCGAGGGAGTAATTAACCCGAGGATTAATTAATCAACCCCCCTGGGCCAATTCTCGATTTGAGTGTTGGTCCAAACTAGAGTCACTTTGGTGCCACCCAGTTCGCTGGGTTCTTCGGTATCTGTACGTAGCGCTCATCCGGTCGTGGCCTGAGACTAGATACGCGTGCCTACTATCAGGGTGTCGGCACGCCGGGAGGATTTGCTGGATTAGCCTTACCTTAGTCGGAGTATCTTGAGCACGGGATTCCGAGGATACTCGGGCCTTCCCACCTTGGAGTTGCGACTCCACGAATCGTGGGCTTGTAATGGGCTAAGTTGGAACACCCCTGCAGGGTTATGAACTTTCGAAAGCCGTTCCCGCGGTTATGTGGCAGATGGGAATTTTTTAATATCCGGTTGTAGAAAACTTGACACCATGTTCAGAACACACTACCAGCGTGAGTACCGTGACGGTCATTTTCCGAAAGGGGTTCGGGAAGTGAACACAGTGGGGTTATGATTGACGTGTTTTAGTTAGGATCACTTCGTGATCACCTTATCGCCCGAGGCACTTCTCTTCTCGCTCTCTTTTACGTAAGTTAGTGCTAGTGCTGCTGCAACCTCTTATTCTTTCTTCAGCCTTGTTCCACACCCAAGGCTTGGATAGTTGTGTTACCCGGGAACGGGATTGCTGAGTCCTCTGTGGCTCACAGATTCTACACCACCAGATGCAGGAACTCAGGTGTTCTACTCAGGAGATGGCACCGAGCTATACTGGTAGTACGACGAGGACCGTAGCCGTTAGTATGTGCACTATCCCGACGATCAGTAGAGGTTTCTACTAGGGGCGATTCAGACTTGTGGCTTTATGTATGTTTGGTATCTTTCATTTGGATCTTCACCCATACACGGGTTGTGATGTTATTTGAATGATGTTTGGCTATGTAATGATTTGTGTGACGTGGCGAGTGTAAGACAACTATCTTTTTCCCTTTCATCCCTATTTTTACATGAGATGTGCAAAGATACCGAACTTGAGATCATTCCAGAATGGGCTTATACCTTTAAGTCGTGCCTCGACACGTAGGAGGTATAGTCCCATCCTGGGCATTACATTCAACTACACAACTACGTTGAATATCTTCATTTAGATTTGTTGTTTCTTGAGAATCATGTGGGAACGATGAAAGTGCACTCTTTATAAGAGTAGCGCTTCTCATAATAACACACGGGCGTGACTGTCTCATCATACGTGATAGATGCATGACACACAAGAACATTAGTTTGATGTAAGAACAAGGTGTGATAGGCAGATGTAGTATGTACCAAAAACAGGAAGGCATGCATATTCACATCTATAATACTATAATGTGTAAGCTAAGGAGATGCAATTTAACAAATTAGAAGCAATACAAGCTAGGCACTATATGCAACATGCAACCAGATATCACACTGACATGTCAGAGCAAGCACCTGGGTTGTGGAGTAGGGGAGATGAGATTTGGAACTTGCGATAAAGTAGGAGTAGCAGGATAATCTGCGGAGATAGTCTGTTTCGGTTGCTCCAGAGGACCACCATCATCATGTGCGTTCATTCTTTTAGATTTTGCCTTGTCAAGTCAAACCCACAAGAAAAAGGAATGAAATTCGCTCTTCCAAATTTTTTGATGCATGATACTGATGAACACAACTTTTATGTAAGGCAGACACACTGTAGGAGGATGGAATCATGGAATATGTATTAAAACGCTAAGCAGAAGGCATTTCAACAAACTAGAAGCAATGCAAGCTAGACACCTTATGAAAGATCCAACCAAAAACACTCTACCAAGTTCAAAGTGTCTCATCATAAGTGGCATTTCAACTAATTAGAGGCAGTACATGGTTGAAATGATATGCAAGATGCAACCAATATACTGTCAATTTGAAGGTGATTGACGCGGGATACACAAGATAAGTAGTTTGATGTAAGAACATGGTTAATAGAAGGACGTGGTATGTACCAAAAACAGGAAGGCATGTCATATTCACAAGTATAATGTGTTAACTAAGCAGATACAATTTACCCTAGGGATTTTTATTTCTATGCCCCTGGTTCGTTAGTTCTACTCATTCATCCCCACGCTCTTAACTTTTGCTCACCTTTCCCCACTCCCTTTCCCGAAACCCTCAGAACTGGTCACAAACGGTGGATGTCGTCGGGTCAGTGCTTTGACCATTAACTCTGACGAGTGGGGCCGCGCTGACTGTGTCGCCCGTTGGACCTGATGAGTGGGGCTGCAGCGGATGGTGCCGCGGTTAGCCCGTTGGGCCATGGTTAGACTTGGGTCGTGCGCGTGCCGCAACGACAAAAGCCTGTTATGCATGCACAACATGTCCAGCTAGCCTGCATGCATGCACGTAGCTAGCCTACCTGCATGCGCCGCCGCCCGCCGCCACGATGCGCTAACCGGCCTCTTTTTCACGCGAGCCGCCACGGACGCTGACCGGCCTCATTTTCACGCGAGCTACCACAGACGCATGGATGGTTGCTGCCACTGGTTCGTATCATCTCCCACGCTTGTCTCCTCAATGTAGAGCATCGTTTCACACTTTTCGATCCACTCGCATCTATTCAACGTGGCAATTAAAACCTGTTGGCAATTAAAGTGACATATCGATCGATGCGGCTCGTTTGAGCGTAGCAAATCTAAAGTGCGGTCGCTGCCACTCCCCTTCCCTTCCCTTTTCCCTATTCAAACCACCACCCCTCCACCTATTCTCCACACATCCATTTGCGCCGCCCCCTTCTCTTCTTCACCCAAACCCAGAGCACTCTCAAAGCGAGGCGAGGATGCAGTACAACGGCCCCACCTTCGAGCTCCCACCGACCGTGCCGGAGAGACGGCATCTGGCCGGCATCGTCGTGGAGAGGACTCTCCGTGTGTGGGCGTTCTCACGCTGGAGGGGTGCAAGGGGGGTTTGCCGAGTGGTTCCTCCGTGCGGGCTTCGCCCACCTCCCAACGGGCTCGCTGGTGATGTTCCGACTGGAGGAAGTGCGTCCAACCTCCAAGACTCCGCCGATAGGGCTCACCGTCACCTTCACCAATAGATTTGATGTGTACTACCTCCTCGGCAAGGTGTTTTGGTGTGGATGCGAATTCATCGCATTCACAACCCACAACATCTTCTCAAACTTCAACAGCATCTTCCCCACCTGCGATGATATGCACAACCTCCCCTGCTACATCGGCCAGGACAGCATGGAGAGGAGGAGCAATGAAGAGAAGGCGTAGTGAAGATGGTGGTGAAGTCCCGGTCTCGATCGTGAGCTTGTCTTGTCCTAGGGTGTTAGGGCTTTTTATCTTTTATATATTTCTATCTTAATTATGTCGTTGGTTGTACCGTGAACTTTTAATCTCTGTCGTGTTATCCCCTAAGAACTTTGTTATGCTTGCTACCCTTATTTGATATGTCGTTGGTTATCAGTGTTTTTGCTTGCTATTTCTATCTTATTTGACATGAGATAAATCGCTAGATGGATATGGTGCCGTACACGAGCCCTTCTGCTAAATCAATCAATGATTGAGTATTCCTTAATGAAAACCAGCAAGGTTTCGCCCATTTAGAGTAGGGTCAAGTTTTCGCCCATTTAGAGTAGGGTCAAGTTTTCGCCCATTTAGAGTAGGGTCAAGTTCTCGCACGCGCTGATAATGGAGTAGTTGAAGTGTCAAAAAGGAAACTAAAGCTAGAAAAATGAGCCATGTTGATGTTGAAAAGAAGAAGAAAAGCTTTTTTTTGAATTGTTGGTGGCCCTATTCCGTATATTGTATTAACAAAAACAAGCTAATTTTTTAATAGTTTGTGGACTATGCTATGGTTTAGGGCACCCTATGTTTTATGTAATAAGTATGCTATGGTTGCTACTTTTTATGTTATGGATGTATGCTTGCTACGTGAGATATCAGTCGATGGATATGGTGCCGTAGCCGAGCCGTAGACAAGCTCTCTAGATGGATATGGTGCCATAGCCGAGCCTAGACATGCTCTCTAGATGGATATGCTGGCTAATGGTGCCACCGGACTTTAATTTAGACGTGGTTTCATATGGATATCATGATCTACATAATTAAGTCTGACATGTTCTTAATAAAAAAACAAAAACAAAAAATCGTGTATACAATATTTTACTTGCAACAAAAACTTGTTTATAATACCCGCATGTCAAAAAATGAAAGTGTTGTGTCGTAGGCTATATACAGAAGGAAATTGCCATGATATGTATAAATAAATTTGACATGTGCAAGTCCAACAATAAATCGATTTACCATCATGCACTATTTTTGTTCGGCATGGCAATAAATGGATTTACCATGGTAATAATCAAGGGAAAAAATGGAGCCAGCGCGTGGGCCTTCGACACTCAACGCAATGAGACGGCCCAACCAGAGCTCAGTTTCAATTTGGGCCCTAGAACTACGTTTTTTTCTTCTGTGGTCGGTGTTGTCTAACGAAACTGAAGAAACTGAAAGTGTACAAAACTGACGAAACTGACGGGTACCCGAAACTGACATGATCCACAAATTAAGCAACACGGAGCATAGAGCACATGATCCACAAATTAAACAACACAGAGCATAGAGCACATGATCCACAAATTTAGGCAAATCGTAGAGCACATGATCCACAAATTTAACCAAATCCTAGAGCACATGACACCACACTAATAACATCTCTAACGAGTGATGACCAGCAAGTAAGCAAATCCTAGAGCAACTACACAAAAATAAAAGGCATAAAATCCTAAACCTATCAGATTTGCCTGCTTGTTCAATTGAATCATCTGCTTCAAGTTCTTGTTCATCTTCTTTATTTCCCCCTTCAGATCTGCATCCCCAACTGTCAGAGCAGCACTTTCGGAGACCAAATTCGTTGTTGCTGACGGCACATTGAGCTCTCGGGTTGGGGCCCCATTGAATTGAATCCGCTTAACATAGTCGTCTAGCCATTCAAAATGTGTGCATTTCTTCATGATCTGAAACGAAAATATGAACCCTAAATCCCAGACCAAAAAAGAATTAAAAGCAAATAGAAAAAGAAATCAGAGAAAAATCATGAGATCTAACCTGCCCCTCTAGCTTGCTCTCGCATTTCATGAACTCATGACCATAGTTGACATTCTTGACCTCCTTCAAAGTCAACCATATCAGTGGCACGCTGCGTGGGCAATTATGACATCGCTCCATGGGAAGTGGACCATATTGGGTCCATGAGGGGCGGGAGGCTGAAGTGGAGCTCGACATATCGCCCAAAGTCGCCGGAGAAGAAGAAGCAGAGGAGTGGCTCATCTCGTTGCCGGAGAAGAAGAAGCAGAGGAGGAGTGGCTCCTCTCGTCGCTGCAGAATAAGTATCAGAATAAAGGGGGTACTCGAAGAAAGGGGAGGCACAACCAACAAGTCTCGCAGATTGCCTCTCGCGGATTGCCCCACGATCCAATGATGCGGAGCCATCCATGTGATCCAACAGCGCGGAGCCTGCTCGCAGCCTGCCCTTGGAATTACTTCTAGAAGACCACACCTGAGGGTTGTCGCTTGGCGCTAGGGTATGAACGGACGGCTGACGTTCGGAGCTAGGTTTAGGCGAAACCCCGTGGGGTTTAGAGGGGTTTTGAGCTGGTCAACGAGGTTTCAAAGGCTTTGACTGAGCATAAATAATTAAAAAAAATCAAAAAAATATGAAACCTTCGCCGTTCGTCGTTTTATAGGACACACTAATGAGGAAAAATACTAAACTTGGTATACGTACATTTAGAGAAAAAAACCTAGCTAGCACGATCGAGGTAAAATGAGTACCATTAATTAAAAAAATCAAAAAACATAAAACATGCACACAATGTTGTCTTGTGTGACATGTTACCAAACAAAAATCATAAACTTTGTCTATGGACATTTTCATGAAAAAACCTTCACACATATGGTTTTAATTCTTTTTGAAAATTTCATAGAGACATGTACAACATTTCATAGAGACCAAGAAGAGGAGGTAGGGTTTCCCTTCGGTTTTTGAAAATTTAAAAAAAATCAAAAAAAATCACCAAAGCTTGATTTCAAAGTGAATAAGAAGGATCCGAACTTAGTTTTCCATTTTCATATGGTAAACAGGTTTTTAATGGTTTTTCTATTAAAGTATATATTTTTGAAAAAAAATGTAAAATAGAAAGATTAATTCAATAAATAGTGATTCTTCGAATCTACACTATATAGATTGATTTGGTGTTAATAAAAAATATTTGGCTCATTTGGAGTAGGTCCAAAAAAACTTGATTACAAATGGGGTTGTTTACCCTAGCTTGGAAGCTCACTTGGAACACATTTCTCATGACTACAAGTTTTGTAGACGCAAAAGAGATCGGATTGATCACCTAACACTTATAATAGTTCAACAAACTGTGCAACTCACACCACAGGGGAATGGACTGAAGTGTTGGTTCAAATTAAAAGTTTGCCTAAAATTCAAAGTTTGCCTCAATAGTTCAAATTCAAAGTTTACAAATAGAATTATTACACCTTACAAGTTTTCACAGTACTTCAAATTGACGACATAATCCTTATTACAAATCTTTAAAGTTCAAAGTTTATGACTTGCATTCAAGTTTAAATTCAAATCTTTGCCTTGCTCCTTGTGTTCCGGGATGGGTTAACCGTCTTGTTTCTTATTTCCCTGGCTGGGATATTTTGTGCTTTTGAAAGCTTTGTCTTGTTGCTTCTGATCTTCACTTCTGGTAGTGGAGGTTTTGTTGAGCTTTGACTGACCGAGCAAGTGATGACCAGTTGATGGTCATATGTGGGCTCACTAATCTTTAAAGGAACTTCAGACAAAATAACTTCCTCCTCTCTTATAGCTTCAAAACCTTCGTAAGCCATGGTTTCAAATTCCGCATCAGATGATGGTTCAACCGAAGTTTCTTCCTCTCTAGGTCTTTTCTGTCTTATGCCTCTAATTATCCTAGAGCTGGGTCAAACATAAATAAGCTTAGCCATTGAATTTCTTTTTAAAATTCCGCGCTAGGTGTCGCATACATTCCCTATGTTCCACTCCAGGGAATACAATTTCTACTGCAGTTTCTAAACCCTTGCAAGCATGTGTGTGTATAACTAAACCCGAGGGTGTACCTATAATGTTGCGCAACTGCTGCAGAAACTAGACCCAACTATCCTCACTCTCTACCTCCAACACACCAAATGCAATTGGGAATAGCCAGTTATGTCCATCAATTGCAGAAGCTACTGCTAGCTGGCCTCTCCATCTTCCATTCAAAGCAGTCGCATTGACAGCCAAATAGGGCCTACAACCATTCAGAAACCCCTGCCAGCAAGCCTTGAAACAAACAAAAGCCCTCCTGAAGCACTCCTTCTCCATTGCCTCCCCTTTTAATTTGTACTTAACTGTATGCTTGTCAATCTCTACAACACTCCCTTGACTAGCCATCTCCACTTCAGCTTTGAAGGTGTAAAGCAACTGAAAACTCTCATTCCATGGACCATTAATCCTATCAAGAGCCCTTTCCTTAGCATAGAAAATCTTCATGTATTGTACATTAATCTTTACTTGTCAAATAGCTTCCCATGGAGTGCTGTTGGACCAATTGTTGGTGTTTCCCTCACCCAATCTAAGATTGCATCTGCCACCCACCTAGTCTTTGTAAGCTTAGATTTGTCCTTCCCCCTCCCCCTCCAGGTGGGAAAGTGTGCCCGTGTGGGTTGCTTTTTATCTGAAACAAAATAAAAAATGATGTCAAATACAATTAAGAAACAATACACATTATCTGAATATAGGATGGATAAATAATCTGATAACAATATTCGGTTGTAATACCTGAATCAATTTGCTCTTTCACATAGTGGATGCATGCAACCTCCACCTACACCTATCATAAGGGTAATGAACAGTGAATCTTCCTGGCTCACTCCTATCAACCTCATAAGAGTTTTCAGTGAGAATGCAATATGTAGTCACTGTAGTACGACAGTCCACCATCGATTCAAATACGGTTCCTGGAGTAAGGTTAGGATTCTCTCTGTTCCACTCAATTGTTGGCATGTCCTCACCATCATATTCTTGTAAAACTAAGGAGTCGATGTTATCCTCCCTCTCTTCATCATCAGTGTCATCAAATCTAGCACGACTGCTAGGCTCCTCTGCATATTCATCTTCCACTGCCTGTTGACTGACTCTATCTACCAGTTCAGCGAATAGAATCTCATCCTCATCATCATGTCGAGGCACCACTACAAAAAAATACACTTCCGTGATGATACATGTTTGTCACAGTAGGTCACGTTTTCTGTCATGCATGTACATCCATGACAAATTTATGACAGAATCAAGATAGTCATACATGTGCTGTCATAGAAGTGTTCCATGACATTACCAAAATTATCATCACGGAAGTGTCCACTTCCATGACGATAAATCACGCGTCATAGAAGTGCTTTCGTCAAGGGTGACCGACACGTGGCATCCACCGTAACGGAACGCCGTTAAGCTAACGGGTCCGGTTTTGGACCCGATAACCCGTTAACAGCCCCGACCAATGGGGATTTTCCACGTGTAAAATCATCATTGGCCGGAGGAAACATGTGTTGCCTCACCGTTGGGACAGATGTCATCCACAAATTGGACAGGAGGCGCCTATGATAGGTCGACACGTGGCGCGGCCCAATAGTAGCCCATTTCGGTGAAAAAGGCCGGTCTAGTAAAAAATAGCAGACCGACCCATATAAGGCCTACTTGTGTCAGGTCCATTTAAGCCCACGGCCCATACGAGATGTGCCAATTCGGCCCGTCAATGGCCCGTTAAAGATTTGATACCATTGCAGCCCATCGTCAGTTTGAGCCCGTTAACAGCCCGCTATATATTTGGGCTCAATATCAACCCGATGAGATTTCGGCCTGTTAACGGCCCATTCAGTGGATGGGCCAATTTTCACGATGTACATCTTTCGGCCTTTTAGCGACCCATTCAAATGTTGGGCTAATTTCCAGCCCGGTGTGTCTTTCAGCCTGT
>LR738716.1:146889734-146901259 GCA_902687465.1 Secale cereale
AGGATCTGGTTGACTCTCTCCGTCTGTCCATCGGTCTGCGGATGAAAAGTTGTGCTGAATTCCAGCCTCGTTCCCAAAGTTTGGTGTAGCTGATGCCAAAACTTTGAGGTGAACTGTGTTCCTTTATCTGATACAATGGTCCTCGGAACTCCGTGCAGACATACGATCATGGTCATGTATATCTTGGCCAACTTCGCACTGGTGTATGTGGTTTTCACGGGAATAAAATGGGCTACCTTCGTCAATCGTTCCACTACTACCCAGATCGAGTCATATCCTGCCTTAGTCCTGGGCAATCCGGTGATAAAATCCATGCCAAGCTTCTCCCACTTCCATTCGGGTATCGGCATAGGCTGCATTAATCCTGCTGGCTTCTGATGTTCTGCCTTTACTCTTTGGCATACATCGCATACGGCTACATACTCGGCAATATCCTTCTTCATTCCCGTCCACCAGAAACGTTCCTTCAAATCCAAATACATCTTGGTGTTTCCGGGGTGTATCGAGTATGGCGAATCATGTGCTTCCTGCAGTATCAACTTCCTGATCTCCGAGTCGTTGGGCACATAGATTCGATCCTCAAACCACAAGGTGTCGTGTTCGTCCTCACGAAATCCCTTGGCTCTTCCTTCACTCATCCTCTTCTTTATCTCAGTAATTTCCTTATCATCCTTCTGGGCTTCGCGTATCTTTCCCAGCAATGTCGACTGAATTTCCAATGTTGTCACGAAACCTCTAGGGACTATCTCCAAACGAAGCTTCCTGAGATCTTCTGCTAACTCCTGTGGCAATCCCTCTTTTACTAGGGTATTGGCATAACTCTTCCGGCTCAAAGCGTCTGCCACGACGTTGGCCTTTCCTGGATGATAGTGCAGCTTCATATCATAATCCTTTATAAGCTCCAACCATCTCCTCTGTCTGAGGTTCAGCTCCTTCTGTGTGAAAATGTACTTCAAACTCTTGTGATCCGTTTACACATCACAACGATTTCCAATAAGGTATGTCTCCAGGTTTTTAGTGCGTGCACTACTGCTGCTAGCTCCAGATCGTGCGTCGCGTAATTCAACTCGTGTGGTCGCAGTTGACGGGATGCATAGGAAACAACTCTTCCATCATGCATAAGTACTCCTCCAAGTCCTAAGCGTGAAGCGTCGCAGTACACTTGGAAATCCTTGCGTATATCTGGCAATATCAGCACTGGGGCTGTCGTCAACCGTTTCTTCAACTCCTGGAAACTTTCTTCACATTCTTCAGTCCAATCGAACTTTGTCTCCTTCTTCAACAATGTCGTCATTGGCTTTGCAATCTTGGAGAAATTTTCTATGAACCTCCGGTAGTATCCCGCGAGTCCAAGAAAACTGCGGATCTCTCCAACTGAAGTGGGTGCCAACCACTCAGTGACTGCCTGCACCTTGA
Organism: Secale cereale; assembly: GCA_902687465.1. Taxonomy (NCBI): domain Eukaryota; kingdom Viridiplantae; phylum Streptophyta; class Magnoliopsida; order Poales; family Poaceae; genus Secale; species Secale cereale. The sequence goes on from LR738716.1 coordinate 146,891,151, forward strand.
CGGGGTCCACTGCTATACCTTCTCCTGATATAACATGCCCTAGGAATCCAACTTCCTTCAACCAAAACTCGCATTTGCTAAACTTGGCATATAACTGATGTTCTCTGAGCTTCTCCAATACCAAACGCAAATTCTCTGCATGTTCTTCCTCATCCTTTGAGTATACCAGAATATCATCTATGAATACCACGACGAACTTATCCAAGAACTCCATGAACACCTTGTTCATCATACTCATGAAATAGGCGGGCACGTTAGTCAATCCAAATGACATAACCGTATACTCATATAGCCCGTACTGTGTGGTGAAGGCTGTCTTAGGTATATCCTTCTCTCGGATCTTCAATTGGTGGTATCCAGATCGTAGATCTATCTTGGAGAATACTTTCGCTCCCTGGAGTTGGTCAAACAAATCATTGATCATCAGCAGCGGGTACTTATTCTTAATTGTCACTTCATTCAGCGCACGATAATCAACGACCATTCTTAAAGATCCATCCTTCTTCTCGACCAAAAGCACTGGGGCTCCCCAAGGTGATGAACTTCGGCGAATAAATCCTTTCTCCAACAACTCCTTAATCTGCTTCTTGATCTCCTCCAGATCATTCGCTGGCATCCGATGCGGTCTCTTAGATATTGGTCTGATGCCAGGCAACAACTCTATCAAAAACTCAATATCTCTATCCGGTGGCATACCAGGTAACTCCTCTGGAAACACATCCGAATATTCCTTTACTACTGGCACTTCCTCCTGAACAACTCCCGTGCGAGAATGTACTTGAGTCCTTATAGGCGAATGCCTAGATACATACTTAATCCTTTTTCCCTCCGGGGTGGTGAGCAAAATAGACTTACTGGCACAATCAATATTACCTCCATACTTCGATAGCCAATCCATACCTAATATCACATCCAATCCTTGTGACTCCGGGACTATTAGGTCAAAGGGGAAAGTGCGGCGTCCTATGGTCAACGGCGTCTGAAAACATCCTTGGTGTGCCATATATTCTGCTCCTGGTGAACTTACTAACATGGGGGTCTTAAGAACTCGGGTGGACATCCTATGTCTATTCACGAATCCCCTTGAAATGTATGAATGTGATGCACCAGTATTGAAAAGAACTATTGCGGTAAATGTCTTAACCAAAAACTTACCGACAACAGCATCTGGTTGCTCTTCTACCTCCTCCACAGTCATGTGGTTCACTTGTCCTTTGTTGAACGGGTTGGGCTTCTTCCCGGCGCTTCCATTGCCGTTCCCATTCTTAGCTTCTGGGCACTCATTGGCATAATGTCCATTCTTCCCGCACTTGAAACAAGTGACGTGGCTGAAATCCTTCTTGGTGGGTGTGGACGGGGTAGGGCGGCTCTGGTTACTACTTGCTCCATTCCCATTTCCATTCTTAGGGCCATTGTGGTTGTGGGGAATTCCATGGTTATGGGTATATCATCCCGAATTCGGAGCGAATCGGGGCTTCTGCTGGGCTCCAAAATTATTCCTTCCTTGTCAATACTTCCTCTTGCGGCTTTCAATCTACTGGTGCTTCCCTTCAATCATAAGAGCTTTATCTACCAACTCCTGGTAGTTGTTGAAAGTTGCCACCATCAACTGTACGCTCATCTCATCATTCAGCCCTTCCATAAATCTCTCCTGCTTAGCGGCATCTGTGGCCACATCATCTGGGGCATAACGAGATAGGGTACTAAACTCATCCACGTACTGAGCTACAGTACGGTTTCCTTGGCGCAAGTTGCGAAACTCCCGCTTCTTCATGCTCATAGCTCCAGTTGAGACATGGGCAGTATGGAAAGCTTGCTGGAACTGCTCCCAAGTGACATTGGCAATAGGGAAAGTGGCTGTGTAGTTCTCCCACCATGCTGCGGCTGGTCCAGACAACTGGTGTGCGGCAAATCGCACCTTCTCAGCGTCAGAGCAATTGGCGGTGGTCAAATCCCTTCCGATCTTGCATAGCCAGTCATCAGCCACTATTGGTTCGATGCTGCTAGCAAACACGGGTGGTTGCAACCTTAAAAAACGTGTCAGGTTGTCCGCGGGTGGTGGTGGAGGAGGGTTGTTGTTGATCTGGTTGTTCTGAGTGTTCTGGACAAGAAGTTGCATCAGGGTGTTCTGCTGCTGGATCAACTGGGTGAGCTCAGGGGGAAACTCAAATCCGGGCTCACGTCTTGGAGGCATCTGATGGGTGTAGAGGGAAGAGATTAGAACAGAATTGAGGTCTAAGGGAAAATCACTACCCATTTGCACATGAGACAAACACAATCATATCACACCAATCAATTTCAAGCAAGATCTTACAAATCTAACTACCGTTACAAAAGTGCTCTAAATACTAATATATGGGGTAGACTACTAGTCACAGGGTGGTCATCTAAAAATATTGATCGGCGGACAATTCCATGATATCTGCTCCAGCTTCATCTTCATAGTCTTCGTCTTTACTATCATCGGGTTCTGAATCCGTGTCGTCGATGATAATGTAATCTTCGGGAGGAATTTCCTTGGGTTCTTCTTCCTCTTCTTCACCTCCTGGTGCTGGATCTCCCATGAATACTCCTAGCTTCCTTGTCAAATCATCATTCTTCTCCATTAGTATCAACATCTCCTCCTCGTATCCGTCATGAGTAGACTTAAGTTCTTCTTCTAGCTCCAAATTCCTGTGTAGTGCCTTCTTCAATTCTATCATCCCAGCGCACATCTGGTGCTCCTGTCGTCGAATGTGTTGATTCAACTCCTGGATGAATGCTGCAATGGACCTATCCTTCCGGGTGCTGATCATATCCCAACTCTCATCTCGGCGTCCACAAATCTGGTAGATGGTGTCCTTCAGCTCCTGCTTGTAGACTTCTCCGATCCTTCCCATTGTGATGTGGGCGGCCATGCTCTTGCCTAGACTCCAGGTTGACGCATCAAAAGAAAACTATATTGGCTCAGTGGATGGTGCGAAGGTTCTTCCGAGAATTTGAACTTGTATGCTCCATCGCTCCTCTTCTGGTAAAGTGGCAGTGTAGGTCCCGGTAAAGCTTGGTATTCCTATGTTCAGGTACCTAGTGACTTCCTTCAAGTGTCGTCCAAATGGTGTGTCTTCATCCGGTTGAGTGAACTTGTTCCTTGGGTCCACCATCCTAAAGAAGTAGAAAATGGAGAGAAGTCAGAAATGAGTAGAGAAGAGTGATCTAGGGTCTATCTTAGTGGTCGTGTCCTACATTCAGCGTGTGCTCTGATACCATCTTTGTAGCGACCACGATCCGAATGGACCGAAGTCTCTGTGTTCTGTGTCATCCCTGGATCGGTAATGCTAACACACACAGTACTTGAAGGATTTATAACTGAGTGGCAATCACACACTTATTACATCAAATGTCTCCAATGAAAACTTATTACAAAATCTATGGCTTAAGGCCATCTAACAAAATAACAGCGAAAGGCTTGGAAGATAAGTGAGTCCATCAACTCCAACGGCATAGCTGAGTGCATGAAAAACGACCTAGAACGCCTTATTCCTCGTCTGAAAAGTCTGCAACATAATATGTTGCAGCCCGAAAACGGGTCAACACATGGAATATGCTGGCAAGATAACACAGAAGATGCAAGTAACAGAATAAAGGCTATACTATATGCATATTTGGCTGGTGGAGGCTCTAAGGTTAAAGTTTTTGTGTAAAGCCATTTTTTCCCTACAACAAAGGAATAAATTTTATTTTAACTATCATGTTAGTTGAAAATCATTGAGAAGGTACCTCCAACTCAATCCCAAATTAAAATTTATCATTAATTCAAAAATTAAATTATAGAGTGATGAGGTCAACCAATAATTCAAGTACCAGATACTCAAGATGTCCATAACCGGGGACACGGCTAATTATGATCAGTTTGTACACTCTGCACAGGTTAGTGCACTTTTCCCACCAGACTCGATCGCCTCCATTTGGTTTCTCGCACTACATGGTGTTTGAGAAACGGATGACCGAGACACAGTCTTTCCGAAGAGGTCCCCTTAATCGGATAGATAGGTCGGTACACCTACAATCCCTCTACATCTGCTAGCCCATCACAGAAAGGTTTCCCACAACTTACTCAACTATCCCAGATCCCATATTGGCATGTGGCTGCACACGGAAGTTTCTAGCATGAATAGTTTTATGATCCCTTTGAGCCTGGGTGGCATTCCATAGGAAAAATCACACGGAACCCCGGGATTTCCTAGGACAACACTGGGTTCCCCAGGTGCCCTGCAACCAATCCACTCAGATGTGTATTCAAGTAGCCACCTTAAGTTGAATCCTTAATTAACAACTCACATCTGTCATGGATTTCACTCAAACCCAAACCACGTCTACGAGCATAGCATAGCAACCTAAGCAAACGTAGAAGTAACTCCCAAGGGTTTGAAAAATAATGCAGGCAATAGGTTCTATCTCAATCTACTTCCCAGTCCCACAAGTTAAGAGATCCTACTCATGCAATGTGTGAGGGTTTGATCTAATGCATAAAAACTGGGTAATAAAAGTATGATCAAAGTGTTACTTGCCTTGCTGACGATTCGCAAAACCTAGAGACTCGTAGTAGCACGCTTCACAGTCCGAGTATTCTATCGCAAGCAAACAATAGCATACATAAGCAAACAAGCATTGACGCACAAATAGAACTCCAAAAGATAAGATCTAACCAGAAAGTTCAACTTAAGAACTCCGGTTTGCAAAAAGAATCAAATCGAAAGAAGCAACGAAACTCAAACTGTGAAAGACACGAGCTTCGGTTCCTAATTGGCCTAAAGTCAAATTTTACAGTAGCCAAAACTTTGTTCAAGTTGATTAAACGGAAAGATGGCATCGAGACGAAGATCTAGGATTTTGACTAACCTAATTCCGACTCTCGAGCGAAAAGAAAAACGAAAAACAAGATCAGGGCAGAAATCGCGATCGAAATAATCGCGTATAAATACCCCGAAAAAGAAAACTGACGAACAGACAAACGAACGAACGTTCACTGTCTGTGGCTAACGGACGAAAAGCGTCCGTTAAAACGAACGTACGGACGAACGTCTGCTAAATAGCTAAACCGAAGAAAACAGAACCGATCTAAACCTAAAAAAACGAATCTACGGTTTTACGAAAAACCGATCGGTTTTAAAAAATATCGATGACTACCTCGAAGACGACGACTCCGACGAAGTGGCGGCGGCGGGCGACGAGGCGGCGAGGTGGCGGCGGCGGCTGCGGGCGGCGGCGGCTAGGGCTAGGCGGGGTGCGGGCGGCTTGGGCTGCCTTGGGCCGGGGGAGGCACTATATAAAGCCCAGGGTCCTGGGCTAATACGGCCCTAAGTCGGTTTGCCCCCTTTTTTTTAAAGAGTCCTGTCACAGAAAAACTAACGAAAATAATACTAAACGGACTCCAAAAATCCCGATATAAATTTTCTCCGTCCTCTAATAATATTTAGGGCAAAGTGAACATTTTTCCCGGACCTAAATGCAATTTTGAAAAAACACGCATTTTTCCTATGCAAATAAAATCGCAAATAAATCCAGAAAAATACCAAAAGTGATTTTAACATTTTTTTTCCTCCAATATTTCTGTTATTTTGGAGAAGTCATATTATCTCCGCTCATATATTGCATTTAAAAATATATTTTTAGGAGAGAAAAATAATTAAAATCACACTGTCCTCGTACCGGTATTCGAGCGAACTCAAATACAAAACGGTAAAATTCCCAACTCTCTCCGTAGGTCCTTGAGTTTCTTAGAATTTCGAGGAACGCCACAACAAAAATGCGAAGAGCATGCAATGCAGTATGATCTATGTATAACATTCCAAATTGAAAATTTGGGATGTTAGACTGCATCATAACATAAATTAGGAGGGGGACCAAACAGATTAATCATGAGTTATTGGCATATTACATGGCCTAGATTTATTGAAAGAAACAATGGGGTTGCCTTGCTATTTTCAGTGTTTGTCTTCTTATCTTCAGCAGCCTGCACCAAATTAAGACACTAGCATTGCTATCATTTGTCAAGTCAAATAATAGGAAAACAACATTGGCACACCGAATGTTTGGGCAACTAGCCAACACCAAATTAACACAATATGGCACAGCTATCATCAGCCAGGTAAGGTAATACGAAAGCAATATCGACACAATGAATGAATGGGCAACCAGAGCTGCACTACAATTCAGTAATGTGCATGATATGAGATAGTACACTCATGCAGCTCAGTATGCAAAACTACCAGGCAGTTTTCTTTACAAAAATCAACATTGGCGCCTTTAACATTTTGCTACAACTAATTTTTTATCAGACAAAGGTTGGATTCACGCCGATTAACAAAATACATGCTGATGTAAGAATATAGTGATATACAACAGGTACTTACATCAGCATTGGAGCACAGATAATCCCCGCAAGATATTTTCCTCGAATACAATGCCAATGAAAGAAATCTTCTATCATTTAACCTTATTTTCTAAAAGAGAGATGGGTAAGAAACATGTAGAAAATATGATCAGAATGCTATAAAATTTCATGATGCGAGGATACGCACACGCTTCTTAGAATGGAGTTGACATTCTTTTGCTGGAATGGAGCGGACTAGTTCTTTGGCCACTAGAATCTGCTTATTATCAGTGGGAGTTGGGTTTCTCTATGCTGGAGCAGTATCTATGAAAAATGGAGTTGGTTTATTATCTACTGGTGTTTGGATCTTTTGCAAAGACCTGGTTTGTAACCCTTCAGATTCTAACATAGCCGTCTTCCCCTTGCATGCCTTATATAGAAGAATGGTGTTTCAGTTATAAAACATGCTACAGCAGAGATGGAATAGGTACCGAAGAATAAAAAAGCATGACATATTGACATGTATTCCCTCCATCCGGAAATAAATGGATGGGTCTAGGCGTATTTTAGTTCTAGATACATCCAGTTTTATCCATTTTCTGCGACATGTAATCCGGAGGGAGGGAGTATGATGTAAGAGCTAGGGATACGACAGGACAACACAGTAAAAAAACATTGAAAACCCACTGCAGAACCAAAGTAATCAAACCCACTGATATGAGATAGTACACCCATGCAGCTCAGGATGCAAAACTACCAGATAGTTTTCCTTACAAAAATCAACATTGTGGCCTTTAATCATACATTTTGCTACAACTAAATTTAGATCAGATAAAGGTTGGATTCACGTTGATTAACAAAATACATGCTGATGTAAAAATATAGTGATATACAACAAGTACTTACATCTGCATTGGAGTACAGAGAATTCCTGCAAGAATCTTTCCTCACAGACGATACCAATGCAGAAATTCTTCTATCCGTTAAGCTTATTTTCTAAAAGAGAGATGGGTAAGAAACATGTAGAAAATATGATCAGCATGCTATAAAATTTCATGATGCAAGGATACGCACACGCTTCTTAGAATGGAGTTGACATATTTTTGCTGGCTGGAGCGGACTAGTTCTTTGGCCACTGGAATCTTCTTATTATTAGTAGGAGTTGGGTTTCTCTGTGCCGGAGCAGTATCTATAAAAACTGGAGTTAGTTTATTATCTCCTGGCGTTTGGATCTTTTGCAAAGACCTGGTTTGTAACCCTTCAGATTCTAACATAGTCGTCTTCCCCTTGCATGCTTTGTATAGAAGAATGGTGCTTCAATTATAAAACATGCTACGGCAGAGAGATGGAATATGTACTGAAGAATAGAAAGGCATGACATATTGACATGTATTCCCTCCATCCGGAAAAAATGGATGGGTCTAGGCGTATTTCAGTTCTAGATACATCCTTTTTTATCCATTTCGGCAACATGTAATCCGGACAGAGGGAGTATGGTGTAAGAGCTAGGGATACGACAGGACAACACAGTAAAAAATACACTCGTTGAATATAAAATTGTATGATAGCGGAATACGTACAGAAAGAACTAAGGCAACATACACGTGTATGATTGGGAAACTAAGATGGCATTGCAACAGAGCACTAGAACATCACTTCAATGTAAAAAAAACATGGTATGGTAGACAGATGAAGTACATACTGATGAATAACAATGCATAAGATATTCAGAAGCATGATGTCCAAATTAAGCAGATGGCATTGCGATAGAGTAGAATGACAGTACTTGAATTCGAAAATATGTTATCATGAATGGAATAGGTACTGGAAAATAGGAAGGCATGACGTATTTACATGCATGAGCAGCATGCTAAGCACATGGCATTGCAACAGAGTAGATACACTCCAGGACATTATATGCATGTTGTACCCATATCGCGGGCCAAGTTAGAGCAAGGACCTTGTGGGGTGAAGAGGATTCAACATCTTTCTTCAAGTCTTCTGAAGAACTGCCTTTACATGTTCCATCATATTGGGTATCATTGACATCAAGTTTATTGGCCTTTACATTGCTCCATGAGGTTCTTGTGGATATATCAGTGTGTGCCATTATATCTAACATGCATGGAAGACAACTAGTAGTTAGATTTATGTAATGAGTGTCTGTAAGAGGCGACATAAATAGTAGGACTGGGGTTAACTAGCAGCAACAGGTCTCAAAAACTAAAGGGAGAACATAGATGAAAGCTATAGAATATGTATCGTTTGTACTCGAGATTAACTAGATGGCACACAAAAGTATTAAAGAACAACATAGGTAATACTAAAAGTGATATAATACTATAATCACCAGCCTGTGGGATAGCATTGGCTGATGGATGATAACTATGGAACAACGTTACCTAAAGAACAAGTATCTTAGCTGAACTATGGAACATCGTTAACTCCTGAACAAGACCTGTAAGAGATCAGCACGAATATAAAGTGAAATGTGATAATCTATTTTCCATGCTTAGATGAATAACAAAGCCATAAATGTTGCACACAAGTAAGATGAGGGTACAACCTATCTGGCCGCCATCCATAGGAGTGAGCATCATGTGCTGACTTGTCGATGGCCCTACAGTTGTTGTGGTTGTCCATGTCGGTCACGCGCATTCGATGCAGGGAACTGTTGAGTGGGGACTATAGCTCCTTTCTGGTGTATGCTTCCCTTGTTGGAGCAGCTGCGGTGAGTCTGAAGACGGTGTGGCTGAAGATGCAGATAACGCATAATGTTAAGAACGACACATCTCTTTGATCTGAAGAAATACACTAAGAGATCAACAGCAAGGTACGAGAGTGGTCACACGTCTGTTGACTCAAACTAAATTGGGGTCACATGATTTTATTTTATTTTGGCACTGTCTGATCTACGCCGGATGGCTTGATAGCCGTCTTGTGCCTCCCGGCTGACACGGTTAGGAATCTTCCCCAAAGAGCTAGCGACCAACGGCAGAGCAGCTTGCCTCCACCGTCCGTGGCCCCGGCCAAAACCCCGCTCCCCGCCCCACCGCACTGCCATGGTTGCGCCGCCCCCAGGCCAATCCACAAAGACTCCCCGTCATCCAGATCCGGCGGCGGCAGTACCTTGAACCCACGCAACTCTAAGATAGCCATCTAAGCACTGCTTCCGCGGCGAACTTGCGGCCCCGCACCCTTACGTTAGACACCAGCCAACCGGCAGCCTAGGAGCTCCGCTGCCTCGAGGGGTGCTGCTTCCCATTGGGAATCGATTGGCCCAGAATAAAAATTCAGACAACTGACGCCTAAATAAAGTGATTTGAGATGAGGGTGCGACCTATCTGGCGGCATGCTGAAGTAGGCAGGTCCAGCTTCCGAGTCGGTAAGGCCGGTGCGGTTGCGGTGGCCACCAGCGGCAAGGAAACAACAATGTCGCGATGGTAGACGGCTACGGGTAAGCAGCACCGGGACTCTGGACGGATCCGAAGTTGGAGACGCTCCGGCGCTGTGAACGACAGTGGGGGTGAATCGGCTCCGGTACGGTTCACGCGGCCGTCGTCGAGGCAGCTCCAGCAGCACGGAGTAAGAGGCACACCGCCCAGTGGACGACAGCAAATGGGCAGCGTCTTCGGCATTAGGGAGGAGGGCGGTTGTGAAATTGGTGTGGTGGGGGCGCCATGGAGGAGGGGCTGAGGTTTCGCGGCTCGGGAGAAGGGAGCTTCCGGGGAGAAGGTGATTTGGGGCCCACAAGGTA
>LR738716.1:146916245-146928523 GCA_902687465.1 Secale cereale
GGGGGGTGGAGTTTTTTTTTACAAATTTAATTTTGTACCAAGAAAAATTAAATGAAAAAAAATGTCTTGTTATGACTCGCACTTATTTGATAAATACAAAAACCAAAAAATGTCTTCATTATTTTTAGTGTGCTTTTTTTCCCTTTTTTGGGAGGGTGGGTGGGGAACTCCGCCTATGCCATTGTAAGGTGACACTTATAATCTCATAGCCGGTCTCAAGCCCGGAAAAAGGAGGAGAGGCCACCCATGTACTTTTAGACGAAAATATGTATGTTCTGTTGACTTAACGATCATGGTTGTAATGAAAGAATCATTTAGGAGAAATATGATTTCGTTGTTTTCAGAAGAGAGAACTACCTTCCTTTTCTTTTAGATAATGAAACAAATATTTGATGTATCAAAGGTCTGCATGTTCAAGCCAATAAATCTCTCCATTGAGGCACTCAATCAGAATGAGTACCGACACTAAATCACTCATTATATTTCTATTATTCTGGTCATATCGAAGCTATTTATTCATTTGTTGCTCACTAATACATGTATTCTTTGTTCTTCAATGTTTTCTTTTCTATGCAGCACTATTGTGGACTTTTGCCACTCATTTGTCTGAACCACTCTGCAGTACATGTCCTCTTTGAAGGAATCGTTTACTTGCTTTCCTGCCGGCTTGTGTTATACTATGTCTTATTGTTCAAGTTCTGACTTGCTTGTGTATCTACTGATAATCAGTTACAACATATATCTGGCTTCTGGTACACAAGGATTCGAAGGGTGTCGAAGACGCGAAGGATAGCGAAGATTTGAAAGATACCAAAGGATTAGGTTTTTCTTTTTTTCGATGGTAATAAATTCTAAGTTAAAAAAATGTTAATACTCCAATATAACTCAACTTTTCAAGCTCGTTTCTCTTTCTAAAACTAATGTACTGTAAAACTACAATAATTTAGTCTGTGGGTACAAAATACTGTGGTTTTGAATACCGTGGACCTTTTTTAGCAAGTTTTTATGCTCCTACGTATTTTGAAGTAGTTTTCAAATGTGCGCATTGCTATCTAGTTTCAGGCGTGCCGCATTGCTAGCTAGCCAGATGTTGCAAACTGATGAACAGACATGCACAGAACACTGGCATGCACAAGCTAGACCGGTGATATACTCTAGTTACTGCAGTACTTGGGTGTGAAGACGGAAAAAAACTGAAGGTACTGAATTTAGATGTCACGCTTCTCTATGTACTGATACCCTGCTCTTTCTACTACTCCCTCCGTCCCATAATATAAGAACGTTTTTGACACTACACTAGTATCAAAAACGTTCTTATATTATGGGACGGAGGGAGTTGTACATACACTTCTTTTGTCATTTGTCTGAAGCATGCATTCCTGTCCAGAACCCAAATGCCAGATTTGCCTTGTGCACGCATTCAACGACACCTGTCCTAACCTCCTTAACTTTCATTTGTCTGACCACTATCTTGACATCAGCAACAAACCAAGCTTACATTCTTCAGAAGGAGTGAAATGCGCCACTAGTCCACAAACTCGAACTCATTGCACACTTTAGGCCAACAACTCGAGAAGTGATCGAATTTAGTCCAGAAACTCGTTGATTTGATCAAATAAGGCCGAAACCGGCCTGGGAGTAAAAAAAAACCAGCCACGTGGATGCCATGTCATCGTTTCGTTGACCGCTCGTGATTTCACTATTTTTTATAGGGTTTATTTGTAAAATGCAAGGCTTTTTCTCAGAAACCATGCTAAGGGCGTTTGGGGTGGAATTTTTTTATTAAAAAACATGCGTCAACCAGGAATTGAACCTGGGATATTTGGAGTATGGTAAACCTGGGTGACCACTAAACTAACACCAAGCTTGCACATAAATATACAACTCAGGCTGTCTATATATATTGCTATAGAATCAGAAGAAGAAAAAAAACATGAGTTCTGTCCGACTTCAACCCAGGTCGTTGGGTTAGAAATTAGCTTCCGGACAGATACACCACTAAGGCACTAACTCATTCATGTACCAGCAGAAAAACTCATAAAAAAAATCATCATGTACCAACAGGCAGCCTACTTTATTTATCTTTGCAGAATCATTAGTTAAATACAGTATATATATCTTGGCAACAATACAAAACCTCACAATCAAGATATAACTCACACTTGAGACATTATATAGAAGATGACTTTAGTGGCAGTAGCATTCATAGTTCTTAATTTTTTCCAACGATCACGTAGTTCTGAAACCATCCAATACATAATTCTGAAACCGTTTGAAAAAACATTACAAGCATGTCGCACAAAATTGTACTTAAACCATAGTTTCTAAAGAATGATGAGAAGACGTCATCTGCGGCTAGACGGCGTCGAGACGACGACCGCCATGGTCGCCGTGACCTGCTTGTCATAGAAAACAAACGAAACCAAGGAATGCTACGATCTAGCGACAAACAAGGCAACAGTCAAGCAAAACAGAAGGAAAGAGATCGCCTGATTGGAAAATGATTTGGAGGGATCTTCTAATTTCTTTTCTCTCTCTCATGATTCTACGTGAACATATATCATGTAGGCTGCAGGTTAAATGTGCAAACCAGATGTTGGTTCCGTGGTCAGTGAGGCACTCCAAATCCGGAACAGCCTAGGTTCAAGTCTTGGGCGACACAAGTTTGTTTACTACTTTATTTTTTATGATTTGTGAGAAGAAACCGTCAAATTTATATATACACCCTTGCAAAAAATAGTGAACGCACGAGCAGTCAACGGAACGATGACATGGCATCCATGTGGCCTGTTTTTTAACTCTCGGGCCGGTTTTGGCTTGATTTGATCAAATCAGCGAGTTTGTGGACTAAATCCGATCATTTCTCGACTTGTTGGCCTAAAGTGTGCAATTAGTTTGAGTTTGTGGACTAGTGGCGCATTTCACTCCTTCAGAAGTGTCTTTGTTATTTTAAAGAGTGGCTTCTGCAAATGCCATAAGAAGCATCTATCTGCAGAACAAGTGGAACCACAATCATGCAGCAGAAGCAGATTACTCACAATATATACAGTTCTTCTTCCCAGCATATACATGTCGCAAACAGTAATGACTCATTGATGTACAGAGAGTTTTATTTTTTGAAAAGGGGAATGACCCCGGCCTCTGCATCATCATGATGTACACAGCCATTGATGTACAGAGAGGATAACTAGCTTCTGATCTGCTCAAAACTGGCTACAAAATGCAGGTTAGTCCGCGCCTCTGAAGAGAGATTGAGTGAACATTCCCTATAATCAAAAGATAAAGCAACACATCTGTAATAGATATACAGCTTAAATAAGTTCATATTCCCTTCATGAATTCCAAGAAATAGATGTCCTCGTGTACCCGACGGCGCAAACTTCATATCCCTTCATTGTAAGGTCCATGGCCTGAAGCCCAAATGTCGACTTGCCTTGCGTCCTCATCGATTTCTGAGCATTTTCGCCTATACTTAATTTACATTATCGGTCCATGTGAAGTGTACAGCTCTAGCTGGTCACAAGTATTTATCCATATATGGATGTTTTGTTTGCTAAAAGAGACTTCTGATCTGTTCATTTCTGCAGGCCATGGTGATGAGACTATTTGCAGCAGCTAGCAATGGAAATAACAGAAGTCCATCTTGTTGGTTGGCAATGCTGGCCAACTGATCTCCCAAGGCATTTCCAAAGAAGACACCTCCGTGTGCAGGTCCCTTCTGTTACTCCCTTAGTGCATTCCTTATCTGAAGCTTCCATTCATGTGCTCAATCTTTGATACACTTACCTTGCTCGCAACAAACGGCAATGCCCGGGACTCTAAATCTCTCGTTTTTCTTTCAGCGTCAGCACCAACACCTACAGGCGCTGGTGCCGGCACAGATATAGGCAGCACGACGAAGCTACTTGTTCACGCAAGCCTTGGGATGACAATGAGCAAATTTAAGACTGGGCTGTAGCATACTCTGTTTTGTGCTTGTTTATTGTAAATCTACAAGTGTGTCCGTATGATTTGAGTGTGCGTGAGTATCAAATGGACTAACAAGTCAAGTAAGTGGTGCAAATTGCTGAATTTGGTCCAGCAATATACAGTTTATTTTTGTCCAACTAGCTAAAGCTTTACGGGAAATTAAGCTACAGCACTACAGGTTGAAAAATGTGTTCATATGCAATACTTCCCTTATTGTTGAAATCGCCCAAGGAATGGATCCTCGCCTTTACCAAACCAGTCAATTGACAGGAGGGTTCGGAACACGAGCACATCGCATTACCCTGTAGCTGTAGCGGGAAGAAATCACTAGTAGATAAAGGGGGATCAGACCCGGTTTGTTTGACCTTTAGCCCCGGTTCTTGAACCGGGACAAAAGTGTCGGTACTAATGCTCTGACCCTTTAGTCCCGGTTCGATCCAGAACCGGGGCAGATGAGTGTCCACGTGGCCTGTGCGCCGAGCCCAGGCAGGAGGGGCTTTGGTCCCGGTTGGTGGCACCAACCGGGACCAAAAGGCATCCACGCGTCAGCATTTCTGTGGCTGTAGTTTTTGATTTTTTTTTTGAAAGGGGAGGGGGGGTTGGAGGTTTTGGTGGGTTAATTTAGGTGTTTCATATTGTGTTAGCTAGCTAATTAATAGAGAGAAGTGTCCTCTCTTATGTCCGTGCTTGGTCGACGCTACGTACTACACATACATATAGAGAGGACTAGACACGCTAGCTAGCTAGCTAGCTAGTAAGCAAACAAAGGAAACAAAAGATCGTATAATCAACATATATATATATATATATATATATATATATATATATATATATATATATATATATATATATATATATATATATATATATATATATATATATATATATATATGTATAATCAACATATATACAGAGAGAAGTAATATCGACCACCTCTCCTTCTACGAGAGATTGGTCGAACAACAAGTTCTCGTATATCTATCCGACACTACCGGGTACATATATACAATAATTATCTCTTACAAATATAATCTCCTATACGATGGACGCATGGTCCACATAGTATTCTCCGTCTGGCGCGATCACGTGTTCAAGGAAGAATGCCGCCAATTCCTCTTGAATTGCTCGCAGACGATCTGGTGTTAGGAGTTCATCCCGCATCTGAAACATCTAATTTGAAGTAGGGGGTCAATACATGAAATGATGCTATAAAATTGTGAATATTATTAATTGCTTACGCACTTCAAATTGTGCTTCAGAGTAGCCCCGCTCACAGGTCGTGTGGCGGATGGACTCGCAAATGTAGTATCCACAGTAATCATTCCCGGGTTCTTGCCACAACCACTTTACAAGAAATAGAGGTCAATCAAACTGATAAGCAAGAATGCCAAATGATATTGATGAAACTAGCGCTTGAATCAAGATATAGGAGATGCGCGGAACATGCTACTATATAGTACTTACTTTCGGGTGTCTAAATTCTAGCTTCTTCGGCAGTCCCGGAGCTTTTTTGGTGAATTTTCTCCAAACCCTGCCAGACAAAGAAAACAATTACTTGATATCAGAAATGAACAAAGTTGCTGATATGCATGATGGATAATATTGATCGATTTAACTTACCTGTCGAGCATTTGAGTCATGTCCGCATACTCCTCGGGATCTTTACGTTTAGAGTCCAAGACAGTTACTACTCCCTTCTCAAGCTTAATCTCTAAGAGAATATAGTGGAAGCTGCGCATGCATGCATGAACTCATCAATTACATTACTATAACCTTGACTAATATATAAGGGAAACCGAATATGCACAAGACAGTAACACTCACTTGAAGTTGTAAGGAAAGAGTATTATATCTTTGTTTTCATTTACCACCAACGATCGTAGCAAGTTGGTCTCGGTATCTGAGGGACGCCATTTAACCTCGGTTGCATCTATGAGGTATGTGTTAATGAACCCAATATCACCTACTTGTCGTTTCTTCAATTCGACGATCTTCAATCTGCATAATATAGTGAGGATAATTATAAATACATGCAATGAAAGAGATCAGCTATATATAGAGAGACTTAATGACAGAAGTAGTACTACTTAGAGACAGTAGCAGGTGACCGTTGCTTTATCGAGGGCCAATTGATTGAAAAACTGATAGAACTCCTCAAATGGAATAGGCAACAGTTCAATTCCAACGAGGTCATGCTCCGGTTTAACTCTCACATACAAGCTATCCCTCCCCCAGACTCTCTGGAGATTTTCAAGTACCAATCATGCAATCTTCGCATATTCGTTGATAGAGATCTTTCATTTTTGACGAGAGGCTTTTTGTACTCGTATCTTTGTATCTGCACGTCCAAGAAATCATATTGTACATCGTCGGACACGTAATCTCCAAGATTTCTATAACCGGGCACCATCCTCGGATCATTAGCGACCATGTCGCTAGACACCTTGAGCGGGGGGCACGACCGCTTCGCTGCTTGAAATGACTTTTGAATCATGCGGTCATAGTTGTCCTTCGGCTTACTTTTCGCTGGTTGCTTCAGGGCAGCAAGAGTGCGCTTTGCTTTCACTGAATCTATCTTCTCCTCCGGAGGTGGATGTCTCTGTGCTTTCAACCCTTCAAGCCAGTCCTTCCCTTCGCCTTGAGCGATCTTCGTGTTTTCCTCGTCGGACCTCTCGTATGGTAACTTCTCTAGAGGCGTGAGAGAAGGACCGAATCTGCATCGCCTCCCGCCTCTGGCTGTACTGCTAGACGTCGCCAGACCAGACGAAGCGGCTGTCTTCTTTCCTTGCATACGCGCCGGAGCAGGAGCAGCCGGAGCGGCGGCAGGTCTCTTCCGCCCTTGCTGACTAGGCGGAGAAGGAGGAGCAGGCTGGCTGCTCGGGCGCGCCGGCGCAGGCGGAGAAGGAGGAGGCTGGCTGTTCGGGCGCGCCGGCGCAGGCGAAGTAGGCGGAGTGCCGCCACGCGCCGGAGAAGGAGCCGGAGTGCCCTGATCGTCACTCGCCGGAGGAGGAGGCGGTGGAGGAGGCGGAGTGCCCTGACTCGCCGGAGGAGGAGGAGGAGGAGGCGGAGGCGTCCAGTTGAGAATGTTGATGAGATCCTTCCGCCATAGGCATGGAGTCTTCAGTGAAGAACCCAGCCGAGTCTCCCTTCACCGGTAGAGTGGTCAAGCTGGAGCTCCTCAAATCCCTCCGTAATTTCATCCACCATCACCCTAGCATATCCTTCTGGAATCGGCCGGCAGTGAAAAGTGTCGCCGGGTCCAGTAGGAAAAACAGAGCCAGCAGCCGCCTTGACCTTCAGATTTATCCACTGCGTCATAAGGTGGCAATTTTGTACCTCCGTGATAGCATCCACGGGATACCTGACAGTAGCCGTCAAGACAGGCTCCGGCTGAAGCAGCTCGGTGGAAGCCACACTGCTTCTCCGCTGAGATGGCGGGGTAGCTTTGGGGGAAGCTTCGGGAATTCTTTTGTCCCGATTTGCTTCCCGTTCCTCTATCGCTTGTATTCTGGCCCGCAGCGCCTGCAGTTCGGTCTGCTGCATTTTCTTCCTCCTCTCGTGGCATTTGTAGCCGCCTGCGTCCGGAAACCCAGCACTCCACGGAAGGGAGCCTGGCGTGCCTCGTGTCCGTCCAGGGTGCTCAGGATTCCCGAGGGCCATTGTCAGCTCGTCGTTCTCTCTGTCGGTCCTTCATGCGCTAATTTGATATAGTGCCGAAGCTTCCTGAGTGGTATTTCCAATTGCTTGTTCGTCCAAATGCACCTCCCTGATACAGGGTCCAAGGTTCCGCCAGCCCTGAAGAACCAAGTCCGGCAACGGTCTGGCCATTGCATTGTCTCTGGTTCGATCCCTTTCTCAAGCAGATCATTCTCAACCTTGGCCCACTTAGGCCGGGCTTTGAGGTAGCCACCTGACCCCGTGCGATGGTGATGCTTCTTCTTCGCAGCATTTATCTGGTTTGTCGCCGACATCTTCTTACTCTTTTCTGATGTCTTATAGGCCACAAATGCGGGCCAGTGATCTTTGATCTTCTCATATATGCCCACGAATTCTGGAGTCTCTTTATCGCGGACAAACTTATTCAGTTTTTTCTTCCATGCCCTGAATTGGTCTGCCATCTTCGAAAGAGCAGCAGACTTAATTAATTCATCTTTAACTGGATTCGCCGGATCATCCTCTGGCGGTAGGATGAAATTTGACTTCAGCTCAGTCCAAAGATCTTCTTTCTGCATATCAGTGACATAAGACACCTGAGCGTCTTTTGCAGCCGGCTTTAACCATTGATGGATGCTGATCGGGATCTTGTCCCTAACCAGAACCCCGCACTGATTAACAAATGCGTTCTTTGTCCGGATGGGTTCAATCGGCTCGCCGGAGCGCGAGATTTCTGAGATCTCAAACTTTTCATCCGGCCTCAACTTTTTCTTCGCGCCTCGTCTCTTTACCGAAGATTTGCTCGATCCGGAGGGCTAGAAAAAGGAACAAAGACGAGAGTTAATGAATGCATCAATTATCTAGTCAGCACATGCTTAACTAACATATATACCTCCTGGCCGGACTCGGTTCGGTCACCGGAGCCAGCATCACGGTCTCCTTCTTGCACCGGCATTGGGTCACCGGAGCCGTCCTCACGGTCAACTTTTTCCATGTGCATTGGGTCACCGGAGCCATCAATATCATAGCCTAGATCTTCCAGCTGCAGCTCTCTTTCCACCTGCTCATTGGTGTCGTTGAGAAACGACAAGATGGCATCTTGTCCGTCTGCGATTATGTCCATCAACATCGCTTCTTGTGCTAGGTCTCGGGTGTTGTCGTCCATAGTTTCTACAAATATTTACAAAATGCCAATTATTATTCAAACATGACAGATGGATATATTAATGGCAAACGTAGAACTAGCTTCGACACTCGACCCCTGGACGACCCTCGACTGCTCGGCGATCCACAACCCTAGACCCCCCTCATGTCACATTTTGTCTAGTGTCAAAGGATTCAACAAAACCAATACTTCATCATTAGGCGAAAGTAACAGTCGCATGATGGTACGAAGCTCTCCAAAGTTATTTTGGAATGGAGTCCCAGATAGGATAATTCGTAAAAAAAGACGGATTATCCTATCAGGAACTCCGTTCCAAAACAACTTTGCATAACTTCGTACCAACATGCCCCGGTTACTTCTGGCAAATGATGAAGTCATGGGTTTCTTCATTACTTTGACACTAGCTAGGCAACCTCTCTACCCCTCGACCCTCGACTGCTCGGCGATCCACAACCCTAGACCCCCTCATGTCACATTTTGGCTAGTGTCAAAGGATTCAACAAAACCAATACTTCATCATTAGGCGAAAGTAACAGTCGCATGATGGTACAAAGCTCTCCAAAGTTATTTTGGAACGGAGTCCCAGATAGGATAATTCGTAACAAAAGACGGATTATCCTATCAGGAACTCCGTTCCAAAACAACTTTTTATAACTTCATACCAACATGCCCAGGTTACTTTTGGCAAATGATGAAGTCATGGATTTCTTCAATACTTTGACACTAGCTAGGCAACCTAAAGAAAGGCCAAAGAAAAAAGAAAGCCCCCCCCCCCCCAAAAAAGGGACAATTGCTACTATCTTTTTCCACACTTGTGCTTCAAAGTAGCACCATGTTCTTCATTGTAGAGAGTCTCATGCTTAGTCACTTTCATATACTAGTGGGAATTTTTCGTTATAGAACTTGGCTTGTATATTCCAATGATGGGCTTCCTCAAATGCCCTAGGTCTTCGTGAGCAAGCAAGTTGGATGCACACCCACTAGTTTCTTTTTATTGAGCTTTCATTCATACTTAGCTCTAGTGCATCCGTTGTATGGCAATCCCAACTCACTCACATTGATATCTATTGATGGGCATCTCCATAGCCCGTTGATACGCCTAGTCGATGTGAGACTATCTCCCTCCTTTTTTGTCTTCTCCACAACCACCTCTATTCCAGCCATAGTGCTATGTCCATGGCTCACGCTCATGTATTGCGTGAAAGTTGAAAGGTTTGAAAAGGTAGAGTATGAAAACAAGTGTTTGGCTGAAATCGGGGTTGTGCATGATATGAATATTTTGTGTGATGAAGAGGGAGCATAGCCAGACTATATGATTTTGTAGGGATAACTTTCTTTAGCCATAGTATTTTGAGAAGACATGATTGCTTTGTTAGTATGCTTGAAGTATTATTATTTCTTATGTCAATATAGACTTTTATCTTGAATCTTTCAGATCTGAACATTCATGCCACAATTAAGAGAATTACATTGAAAAACTATATTGGTTAGCATTCCACATTAAAAAATTCTTTCTTTATCATTTACCTACTCGAGGACGAGCAGGAATTAAGCTTGGGATGCTTGATACGTCTCCAACGTATCTATAATTTTTTATTGTTCCATGCTATTATTTATGAAGTCTTGGATGTTTAATGGGCTTTATCATACACTTTTTCTTATCCTTTTTGGGACTAACCTACTAACCCAAAGGCCCAGTCCAGATTGCTGTTTTGTTGCCAGTTTCAGGGTTTTGCAGAAAAGGAATATCAAACGGAGTCCAAATGGAATGAAACCTTCGCGAGAGATATTTTTGGAGAAAATCACGCACAGGGGGCTTGAGAACCACGTCAGGGGAGCCTCGAGGTGTCCACGAGGGTGGGGGGCGCGCCCCCCTTCCCAGGGCGTGCCCCCTACCTCGTGGGCCCCTCGAGCACCCCCCCCGGTGTTCTCCTTCCTCCTATATAAGTCTACGTACCCCAAAACCTTCGACAACAAAGAGAAAACCCTAATTCCACCGTCGTAACCTTCTGTTCCCGTGAGATCCCATCTTGGAGCCTGTTCCGGAGCTCCACCGGAGGGGGATCCATCACGGAGTTCTTCTTCATCATCATCATCGCCCTCACCATGAGTTGTGAGTAGTTTACCACAGACCTTCGGGACCATAGCTAGTATCTAGATGGCTTCTTCTCTCTCTCTGGATCACAATACAAAGTTCTCCTCGGTCTTCGAGGAGATCTATTCGATGTAATCTCTTTTTGCGGTGTGTTTGTCGAGATCCGATTAATTGTGAGTTTATGATCAAGATTATCTATGAGAAATATTTGGTTCTTCTCTGAACTTTTTATGTGTGCTCATAATATCCTTGCAAGTCTCTTCGAATTATTGTTTGGTTTGGCCTACTAGATCTATAGTTCTTGCAATGGGAGAAGTGCTTGGCTTTGGTTTCAATCTTGCGGTGTCCTTTCGCAGTGACAGTAGGGGCAGCAAGGCACGTATTGTATTGTTGCCATCGAGGATAAAAAGATGGGGTTTATATCATATTTCTTGAGTTTATCCCTCTACATCATGTCATTTTGCTTAAGGCGTTACTCTGTTCTTATGAACTCAATACAGGCATGCTGGATAGTGGTCGATGTGTGGAGTAATAGTAGTAGATGCATAATCGTTTCGCTCTACTTGTCTCAGACGTGATGCCTATATACAATGATCATGCCTAGATAGTCTCGTAATTATTTGCTTTTCTATCAATTGCTTGACAGTAATTTGTTTACCCGCCGTAGAATATCGCTATCATGAGAGAAGCCACTAGAGAACACTATGGCCCCGGGTCTATTCTCAACATATCAATCTACATCTACTTTACTTTTACCGCTTTTATTTTCTGTTCTTATAAACAAAAATACCAAAAATATAAATTATCATCTCTATCAGATCTCACTTTCGTAAGTGACCGTAAAGGGATTGACAACCCCTTATCACGTTGGCTGCGAAGTTCTTATTTGTTTGTGCAGGTGCGAGGGACTCACGCGTGGTCTCCTACTGGATTGATACCTTGGTTCTCAAAAACTGAGGGAAAAACTTACGCTACTGTGTTGCATCTCCCTTTCCTATTCGAGGGAATACAACGCAAGCTCGAGAAGTAGCACCGGCTACCGTGGTCCGCTGCCCCTGGCCCCCCACCGCCCCGGCCACGTCGCCCCGTCGCCGCCCCCTGCTGCCCCTCTGGTGAGCTCCCCCCCTCTGCCCATCGACCCCCTCTTTTTGGTTTTTTTTGTTAAATTAGTTAGTTCGTTTATTAGGTAGAAAAAACTTAGATAGAAAAGAAGAAAAGAAAAAACTTAGAAGCAAAAGAAGAAAAGAATTAACCTAGAAGAAAAAACTTAGAAGAAAAAGAAGAAAATAAAAAACCTAGAAGAAAACACATAGAAGAAAAAGAAGAAAAGAAAAAACGTAGAAGAAAAAAAGGAAAAAGGAAAAAGGAAAAGAAGAAAAAATAAGAAGAAGAAGA
>LR738716.1:146940176-146969226 GCA_902687465.1 Secale cereale
CCCCCCCCCCCCCAAGCACTCTGCCACTAAAGAAAGTAAGCATTATTTTTACGAGTTTCTATATTTTTTTTCCTTTTTGCCACCCAGTGTAATGGTACGGGAGACACCATTTCTCTTTTTTGTTTTTCTTGGCACTGATGGCCGAATTAAACTCAACAACTGAAGAGTTACATTGCCTTCCTGGTGATGATAACAAGACTGTAGATGGCTTCAAGATCCCACCATCCTGTGACCAGAAAAATTATGAGTGGTTTTGTAATTAAATAGGCAGACCTTACATATGCATATACTGATGGAACATAGGAAGATCTATGTTTGTGGGTAGCTTACAACCACAAAGCAAGGGTACTGTGAATTGATAAAAAGAAGTGGAAATTTGAAATCACCAAAAGAAAATTGACTTGGCTACAAACATGAATAACAAATCTGAGAGTTGCTTACCAAAAATTGTAAATTTTAATTAGTTACAAGTACAACTCGAAAGAAAAATATCACTATTTTTTTTTTTGCGAAGATACCCCCAGATCTATTAAACAGCAAACAACAATACAAGGGATCCCTGGAAATAAAGATATGAGATGGGATTTTCAGCAGGGGTACTTTTTTTTAGGGAACCGTACATATGCATTGACATGTATATACTGATGGGACGTAGAATGATCAATGTTGGTGGGTACGTTTTACATCCGCAAAGCAGGGGTACTGTAAATTCATTAAAAAAAGGGAAAATTCAACATCACAAAAAGAAAATTGACTTGTCTACAAACCTGAACCACAAATTTGAGAGTTGCTTACCAAAAATTGTAAAGATTAATTGGGTAAAAATACAACTCAAAATATTCCCGCAAAAAAAAGTACAACTCAAAATAAGAAGAGTAATTAATTAAGAGGTATTCTGCTGATGCGAGTATATAGAAGATGGACATATGTGTGTCGATAAATGGAAGAAAGAATGAGAAACAGAGGTGGGGTGGTATACCTTGATATAGGGTATGCCGTAGAGAAGAGAAATAGTGCGTGTGATTCAACATTGGCTCGCCGCCCCTTCCTTATCCTGATCCGCACTGCTGGTGGGATCACCATTATCCGGCTGCAGATTGAAAATTAGCCGGCCATCAGTGATGACATGATAAATTAATTAACGATGTTCTGTATGTACGATGGAGTACTATGTACGTACCTCTTCCTTGATGGTGGTAGCTGCAGCAGCATCAGGTAACATACTCTTGAACGTGGTAACAAAGCCACGTAACTCTTGTTCAGCATACCGCCCGACCCGAGGCTCGACGCCGTCACGTAACAGAGTCTCTAGAGACGTTATCATGTCACGTAGACCTCCTTCATCTGCCGGAATGCCCTCCTCCAAACCGCTTAGGACTCCCTCGAGTTTATCAGTTAATTTACCTGCCTCCTTGTCGTAGTTTTCTTTTTCTATGTTGAGATCGAGATACTCAGCATTGGCATGGGATGTGGCAGCCTGCCTCAGCGCTTGCTTCGCTTCCTTCACTTCCCTGTAGCTGCTGTTAGTGCAGTCAAGCAAACAGGTGACTTCCTTCAGCAAAGGGCAGCTATTTCTCCTCCACGGCACCAAGCAGGCAGGGTCCTTTCTTTCAGCGCTTGCACTGTATATCAGCTCTTCAAGCATTGGCAATGCTCCTTCTCCAACAGCAATCTCTATCTTCTTCATCCACAACCATTTCAGCTTGTGAAACTCATTGCTGCCAAAAGTATATGATATGTTCCTTTCCTCCTTACTCCAGAGAACAAGGATGAGGAGCGACGGCAACCTGCCGATGGTTTCAAGATCCCGAACTTCTACCGCATCCACATGCAGCCATAGACGAGAAAGGAGTGGAGCACTTAAATGATTGATCCATGATGGCACCCTCGGTATAATTATGCAAGGCAGAAGTAACTCGTACAGCTTTGTACAGGGTGCCAAGTCTTTAAAACTAGGATTGACGACAGCCGAATACTTAGGGTCAACAACATAATTCGAGACCGTCAGACTATAGATCTTGGGCAGGTTGCACAGAGATTCCATCAGAGCCTTGACTGCAGACTCCTCTATTTCAGGGAAAAAGATCTTGAGCACCCTTAATTTTGTCAGCTTCCCCGCCTCTGTGAAGAAGTTTGGGCACTTCTCCACCGAATATAGCTGCAGTTCTTCAAGACATGTCAGTTTCCCTATCTCTCCTTTCATCACAGTACCTTTATCAGCCCACAAGCACCTCAAATTCATTAGCTCACCAACGGATGGCGGCAGCTCACTTATCAAACCTCCCCTTACATCCAGTATCTCAAGAAACTTCAGATCATGCCCTATTCCTTCCGGGATCTTGACCTCTGTCTTCACTAGCCCCAGGTACCTCAGCTGCAACAGTTTACTGAGATGCTCAAGACTACTACCTTCTGAAAAAACACAGTCCTCAATCACTAGCACACGCAGTACTTTAAAACTCAAAAGCTGAGGCATACTATTGGCGCTGCACTTGACAACATTAAATGACCTTACGTGCTCCATTGCAACGCTACAGTTGTGTTCCCCAATTTTTCCATGAACTGCTAATCTGCGAACCTTGTTGGTTAAATTTCCTCCCGTACAAGTGCCGTGATGCTCCAGATCATGTACTGTAACAAAGTTTACCTCATTTGATATGGTGCGGATGAGATCGAGCACCATGTCATGCACACGACAACCACTTCGGCCATCCAAATCATCATCACGGTCTATCAACCGGATCATGCTTCTATTTACAAGCATGCTGAAATAGCTCTCTCCTAACTGAAATGACCTATCTGGGATAAAACCATCAGAGACCCACTTCCATATGAGCGAGGTTTTTTCAATAAAGCTATCTTCAGGGAACATACATAGATACAATAAACATGTCTTCAGATGTGAAGGTAAATCATAATAACTAAAAGACAATATCTTTCTTGTGTTCTGAACAACTTCACTGTCCTCATGCCCAAAACCAATGGCATCATACACCTTAGACCAATCCTCACTCTGCTTTCCAACAAGCAAGCTGGCAATTGTAATGATAGCTAATGGCACACCGCCACATTTCTTCAAAATTTTGTTAGTCACCTCAACATGTTGGTTAGATGAAGATAGTCCTTCACCACCACATGTTCTTGTATAGAACAATATTTCTGAGTTATCATTAGAAAGTGGTTCCATGTTGTAGATACCACCAGCTTTTGTGGCAACATCAACAATACGAGTAGTTATGATTAATCTACTTTCCGGATGACTGCCCATGAAAGCACATTTAATCACTTCCCATGTTTGTATATCCCATATGTCATCCATAACAAAAATGTACCTATTTCCATGAGAGGCAAGATCTTTAATTAGAAAAAAAAAATTCTAACATACAGTAGTATACCCACTAGAACAAGCATACCAACACACCAGAAAAAAAAAAGGCATTTAACTATAGCAAATATATAATATAATATAATCCCTCTGGATGCCGTCAATAACATACAGTAGTATATTTCCATGGGAGTACATCTCAAACTTTAAAAGCATTTTTTTTGCATACTTCAGTCTTTAATTGTCATTTTTACATGGTTATATTGCAGATAATTGTATGTCCACTAATTAGCCGCAAAACCAAAGTCCATGTAATTACTCAGTTAAGTGCTTGATGGTAATAATCTCCGATTTTAGCAAAAGAATAGATGTCCCACATCTGTTCTACTGGTCTTGCTGGTATGGTTTTGGTACCCATGGTTAGCTGATTGTGTTTACTTGCATGTTGCTAATCCAATAAGACCAGCTCTACGTCAGTGTGTTCGAGTGAGTTGACGCTCATGCATGTGCTCTCTTGGCGTGTTCCTTTTAACCGTTCAGACTTTTCTTTGATGTCCTGTGCTCGTTGAATAATTTAAACGGAAAATTTCTATGGAAAAGTGAAAGAAAAACTAACAACATATGTTGTTTATACATTCCACGTATAGTTTTAAACTTTTTTTTTTTGGAAAAAGAGGTTAAACCCCAGGCTCTGCATCAATCGATGCATTTTATTCAACAAAGGTCTGACAAAAACATACATGAAGCCACATACATTTTATTCTACAGCCGTTGTAGTAAACCTAAAGTGTATACCACATGCACACGTTATAGAAGCCGCCATCATCATTGAACCGCTGACCAATCTTCAGGAAAGAGATCCGCAACATCCTTGCCAGTCCAGCGATCCATCAACGGCACCACGGCACCCAACGACACCACCTCCCTACACGCAAACTGCTGAGCACGTCGCGATCGCTGCCGGTACACCGCGGCACCATGTCGCCAAGTACCACGAGCTGACACAACTTGAAGTCTAGAAGATCTGTCGTGCGTAGCACCTGCCAAATAGGCATGACACAACGTAACACCTGTCGGCTAGGCATGACTTGACATTTCCACCGAAGGTCTGTGCAAGATGAAGCCACACTCCACCTCCTACCTATATCTTCTAGCGCTGCTCCACATACGATGCTCCCTAGAGAGAAACGACACTGCAGTGTCGCCATGATCCTTTCTGAAAGACAAGATTCTAGTGTTTCCCCCAGAGCAGCACGAGTGGGTCGACAATAGTTACACGACGATGCCTTCATCAAGGTAACAACGCAGAACGCCGCCATCACCCACGGTCGGCACGGTTTTCACCAACAACTATGTCTCCCCAACTTGTAGCCGTATATAGCAGGCACACCGATCAGCCACTTACCTAAGGCCCCACCCGCATGCAACCGGCCCTCTACGGCGCCCATCTACGCCGCCGCTACCAAGCCGGACTGGAAGACCCAGCCGCCTCCCAAGGGTGTGCACAGAGCCTGCGGCCGCCACCCTAGATCCAATCTCGGTCGGCAGCCGCATCATGTCGCGATTCGATCTTGGCTGCGCCAACACTCCCGTCGAGATCCCTCACCACCCCACATGCGAGCAGGGGCGGAGGAGCTCCGCCACCATAGTCCGCCCTGGGCTTAGCCCGGTAGCGTCCTTCGGTGGCGGCAGAGGGAAGGGAGGGAGGAGAGGAGGGCTCTGGCGGCTAGGTCGGGAGAAAAGAAAGGGACAGCCCGGTGCAAGTAGCTCCCGCTTTCACAGGGTCCGACCACTTTAATAGGATGAATCAAACGCGAAATATCATCAAGATAATGGACCATATATATACTTTTTTGCAGGCAAGAATAAACCATATACAGTATTGTATTCCTTATTTCTCTGACAAATCCTAAAGTCGCATTGCTATTAGGTTGGATGTTATACATGTTATAGTAATGCCACTGTATTGTTTTCACCCATACTAGTATTTTCACTTACATGTCAGCACAACACAAATCATGCAGGACACTAGCATAGGATAAAAATGCATACCTCTTGCGTACTAGGAACGTCTGCAGCTGGTTGATCAGCTGCCATTCCTCCATTGTTGCTGAAGCGTTGTACAGCTCCCTGTCAAGTTCAAGGAGGATATCCCTGAGAACTTTCTTTGTGTCTGGACTTTGACCCACTGGAACAAAACCCCCACAATCAAAATTCTTTTTAAGCTTGTCATACACGGCTTTAGCAAGAGTTGTCTTGCCCAATCCTCCAAATCCAACAACAGAGACAACCTTGAGCTTTTGACCGGACGGATCATCGCCCTTAGACAACCTCTCTGTTAGCTCATCCATTGACTCTTCAATGCCAACCAGGTCAGATACTTTGCTGTACATGGCCAAGAGACGTGGGTCGACTTCCGTTCTGGCATTAGTATTACCAATAACATGTTTGTATCTGTCAAACCGCTCCTTCACCTCCCTAACTTGGATCTTGACGTCTTTGATGTCGTTGGCTATTTTGCGACGAATCTTGAGCTTGGTGGCCTTCTTGCAGGTCTTCTTGATGAACCCGAAGAAGGTGTGTGGCTTGGTAGGCTCAACACTAGGGGTGGACACGGTCCGGGCCGGTCCGGTCCCTCACCGAGCCGCCGTTTGGACCGGCCGCCGGCGGTCCGGACCGGACCGGACCGAGCAGCTTGCCGGTCCTGTTATCAGGGACCGGACCGGTGGCGTCAAAGCCCGGGCCAGACCGAGGGACCGGCCATGGCGAGGTGGCAGTGACCATTGCGTCGGCAACAACGGGAAGACGCGGCTATGGGTCCTAATCAGAGGGGGAAACAAAGGGGAAAGTTGCGGTGACTCACGAAGAACTCGCTGGCGGGGTCGGGGTGGCCGGGGAAGTAACGACGGAGAGGAAATCAAAGACGAAGGACGGTGCCCGAACATGGAGTTGGAGGATGATGGCGACGGCATCGGGGCGAATCCGGTCGATTCCTTTCGCGGGGAAGGAGATCTCAAGGTTGCAGATCTCCTGGACAAGGTTGTTCGCTGCGGGGAGGCCGGTGGCCGTGTGTGCTGTCCGCCGGTGGCCATGCGTGCTCTGCTGATCACCTGTGTGCACCCAACCGAGCGTGCGCTGGTGCTCCAGCTCGAACGCAAGGCGGCATCGGGATGGGAGGGGAAAGATACAGCCGATGGCGGCGCCGGCATGGGAGGCAGAGAGGGGGAGGAGGCGGCCAGCGGCGGCGCCCCATGGGAGGAAGATGCGGCCAGGGGATTGACCAGGCAAATAAAACAGAACATACTCGTGCGTGCGTGAGGATGGGACTTTTCTCGGTCCGACCGAGCGGACCGGTCAAAGCCCGGACCGGACCGACGTTTTCTCGGGCCTAATTTGACGGCCCGGACCGGCTGATTTTTTTACCGGGCCTGGACCGTTCGGTCCGGTCCATAGCGGGCCGCGAGCCGGGCCAAAAGACCGCTCGCTACGTCCAGGCTGACTCAACACCTTCAACACGCACCATGAAGGAGTCAAGGCTGTCCTCGATGGCATAGGACAGCTCCCTGACATCGTTTGCCCAAATTTTGACCAGCGGATCAAGCTGGTCTAGTGGCACATCGGACACCTTCAGTAGCACAGCTTCTATGACCAGGAGCTCATCCTTCAGGTCCTTGATCCCCTTCTTCAAACGCTTCTGCAGGTGGTACTCCTCCTTGAGCAGCTCCCCCAGCTTGGGGAGGAGGGAGCTCATCGCCCCTGTGGCAAACTGCATGATGACTCTCTCACTTTTGCTAGCCTGCTGGCTCCTCTCCTCTCTTTTTCTCTCCCTCAGTTTCTATCTCCTTTCAGAAGCTCTTGCTTGCTGGCTGTGGCTAGGTTGCTGCCGCTTGTAAGATTGGATCTGAAGCTTTGCGACTGGAGTGATAAGGACGCGGTTCACATAATTAATTCTTGCGCGCAACTGGCGTTTGAAAAGAGGTGCTTTTCCAAGGAGGACGTGATGGCTAGCACGTGCCAAGCATCTCTAGATCTGCGCATGGTTTGTTGGTTAGTGGTTTAATTAGTGCGCAGTTTCAGACCTGGCCGGCCCTTTGTTTTTAAATGCCAACGACTCGCTCAATCTGCTGTCAGCTTTAGCTTCAAAAAAGATATACCCACCCGGTTAATCAAAACCGGGTTCGGTTTTTTTGATGGTTCAAAACTGAAGTGTATATCCATGGAGCGGCAATTTTGATTTCTTTCTATGACTGAACTAGGGACCGTGTTGTTACTCGCTACCAGGCTAGGTACACAGTTGCACAAGCCAGATTATTGGCCCTAAACTATTTTCAATTAGACAGTCTCTAGATTTGTGCAAAACCAAAATATCAAAGTTTTGTGGGTGGGGCTGTCAGAGAAGAGGTGATACCGAGGTCGTGCTCTCGACGTTAGCCAGCAGACACAAAATTTCTCTAGATCTGTGAAAATTTGTATGTTTACTACAGACCGAGCGAATCTAGTAAAAGAGACAGTGTACTTTTTAAAATAAATATATTTTTTGGTATGTCCTCCATTGGTTGAAGGAACCCAACAACGGCTACAAGTCATGATTCTCTTAAAGGTGTTGTCTTTGAGCATTGTGTTCTCTACGATTCTGTGTTCTCATGCCATCGCACCAGCGGCTATCAGACCCTCTATAGAAGGATTGTGGTAGACACTGGGAAAGAAGATTTTCACATGGGGCAATATTTGATAATGGAGAAAACCACAAAACTAGTCGGTCTAATTATTTGATGCATTTTACAAGATGTGTCTATATAGGGCATATATTAGACTCCAGTCAAGCAAAAACATAAGTAGAGGAAGGATATGTGCATAGTCATTTCTTTATGCCAAAGATTTTTCATCTCCGAAAAAAGAGTGCCCCTATATCTGTATCAGAAGATACATTTAGAATAGAGTTTCTACAGTATGTTATAAGGCATCAACAATATAAGACAGGACGACTGAATCACAGATAAAAAGGGCTTGCACAGATCGAATTAGCATTCCTGACTGACGGTTTGCAACAAAGGGAGGTCAGATAATACACTAATATTGTTACCGTCAGTCACACCTACAAGTGGAGAGGTAAAGTCTAGATTTCATTTTCCTCTGCATATATAAGTCTATTTAGATATAAGTATTGTTATAGTTTCAGTGCATTATGTTTCGAGGCTAATTAACATGGTTAGTCTGAGATAAAAAAAACTGGTAATGTAAGTGTCATGCACAATACTCTATAACGACTGCTTTGCGACCAATCTTTGAGGTTAGTCCAGACATAAATTATGAAGCGTTGGTGCCGATGACACATACAAAATCATATCATACGAAACCTTTGGGGAAAATGTATAATACATGTTCATAGCACGAGGAAGACTGTGGGTTGGTCAGGTCTGGATCCACGGTGCTATCAAAAAAAAAGGGTCTGGATCCACGGTATGCGGCATGCATTGCGCGCATGCTGTCTACAGATAAAGTCTTGGTATGTTGTGCCGACATAATAATATACTTTCTTAGAAAAAAAGACATAATATGATACTTTATCGTGTTCAGTAAACTAGCCAATATGTGCAGCTTTCCATGCCCTACAGGACGTGCAGGTTGGTATGTCGAGGATTCAAAACAAATGATGTTAAGTGCCTATGGGCATATCACAAATGGATCACACATTTAACAGCCTACCACACCTTTTCGACATATATGGTTATCGAGTATCTGGCATGCTCATTGCAGAAAGCAGCAGTGTATAGGCGGCAATCAAAACTGTATTAATTGGGGTTTGGGTCAGGATGGCAATGGGCCCTAAAACCCTCATCCCCACGGGGTTTTGCCCTATTAATGGACGTGGTTGGGCGTGTTTTTAACCCGGGGGGTTGTTGTTGGGTAAATTATAAAACCCGACTCTTTTCGCGGGTTCAAACGCCGGAAAAAATAGCTTCCCATCGCATTCCTAATAGCATACTACTCCCTCCATCCGGAAATACTAGTCATCAAAATAAATAAAAGGGGATGTATCTAGATGTATTTTAGTTCTAGATACATTCATTTTTGTCCATTTTGATGACTAGTATTTTCGGACGGAGGGAGTATTTTTCGATAAAGGGCTTTTCATTGAATTGAAATATCGAGCTGATACAGCCGCATCAAAGATAACCCGGCCTCTGCATAGCGAGATGCACACAGCCAAAGTACCACGTCCAGAAAACACAAAATAACGAAACAGAGAGGGTTTGGCGCCCGAAGTATTACACAAAGGTAAAAAGATGGCCTAAGGTGGTGCCTGGCCTAAACGAAGGTTACACCGCCATCCATGGGGGTAGAAAATATCCCTGGCCGAGCACTCCAACCGGGAAGAAGCCATCAAAAAGAAGTCTCTGTCCTCCGGCCTCTGAAGGATAGACCACATGCGGAGCCATCGCGAGCATATATGAATTACCTGCATAGGATAAGAGATAGTTTTGTGGTTAAAAACAAAGTCATTCCTGGTTTGCCATATCGCCCAGCATAAGGCGGCCGCTCCCGCAAGAATGTGCTTAGAAAATTGTTTATCTATACCCCGAAGCCAGTTTCCAAACATATTCCGGACACTGCGTGGAGGGTATAAGTTGGAAGCAACTTGGACTATTGCCCATACCGATCTTGCGAACGTACAATCAAAGAAAAGGTGTTTGATTGTTTCGTTATGATTACAGAAGACACATTTTTTGCTGCCTTGCCAGTTTCGGCGAGCTAGATTGTCCCTGGTTAAGATAACCCCTTTGTTGAGAAACCAGAGGAAAATCTTCACTCTAAGAGGGATCTTAAGCTTCCACAATTTTCTGTTATCCGATGGTACCTCGTTGTGAACCATTGCATCGTACATGGATTTAACTGAAAATCTTCCATTAAGATGCAAATTCCATTTAAAGATGTCCGAATCGGCCGACAGTTGGACCATTTCCAAGCGAGTCAGCAGATTGTTCCATGCATTCAAACGAGGACCAGAAATAGTTCTACGAAAAGAAATATCGGGATGTGCTTGCCCCAATACCTGCTTGATGGTGACAAACTTATGTCTAACTATCCGATATAAGCTTGGGTATTGCACACTTAGGGGCGTGGTGCCTAGCCAGGTGTCTTCCCAGAAACGAATCTGGGAACCGTCCCTGACTGAAAAGGTGCCAAATTGGAAGAAGAATTCCTTGGCTTTCATTACCCCACTCCAGAAATGAGAGTCACCTGGTTTCCAGTATACCTGAGATATTGCTTTGGAACCAACGTATTTATTACGAATGATCTCCTGCCAAACGCCATCCTCAGTGAGTAGTCTATATACCCATTTGCTGAGTAATGCAATGTTTTTTATCTCAAGATCCTGGATTCCCAGTCCCCCTTGACTTTTAGGTCTACAGATGATGTTCCACCTAGCCAAGCGATATTTCTTTTTTTCATTTTCACACTGCCAAAAAAACCTTGATCTAAAATAATCAAGGCGATGGAGAACACCCTTTGGCAGGTGAAAAAAAGACAGCATATGAAGAACCAAGTTGGTAAGAACCGAATTAATAAGAACTAGTCAGCCCCCATACGAGAGGAGTTTGGACTTCCAGCTCGCCAATCGTTTCTCCAACCTTTCTTCCACATGTTTCCATTCAGCGATAGTCAAACGCCGATAATGAATAGGGATACCGAGATAACGAATCGGGAATTGCCCTAGATGGCATCCAAAGATCTCCGCATAGGCATGTGAGCTTTCTGCGGCGTCACCGAAGCAGAAGAGCTCGCTCTTGTGAAAATTAATCTTCAGACCAGAGAGCTCCTCAAAGGCACATAAAATCAGTTTGAGGTTTCTGGCCTTATCAAGATCGTGATCCAGAAACAAAATAGTGTCATCCGCATACTGTAAAATTGATAGGCCACCTTTGACAAGGTGCGGGATGACCCCGGTGATTTGTCCGGCTAGTTTTGCCCTCTCAATAAGAGTAACTAGCATATCGGCCACGATATTGAAAAGGATAGGGGAAGCGGGGTCGCCTTGCCGAAGCCCCTTTCGTGTCTGGAAGTAATTGCCTACATCATCGTTGACTTTAATAGCCACACTGCCTCCAGACACAAAACTCTCCACCCAACTACACCAAGAGTCCGAAAAACCTTTCATACGAAGAGTTTGAAGTAAAAAAGGCCACTTCACCTTATCGTAAGCCTTCTCGAAGTCTATCTTAAGGATCACACCGTTCAACTTTTTACGGTGGAGCTCATGAACTGTTTCATGGAGTACGGCCACACCATCTAAGATGTTCCGTCCTTGCATGAAAGCCGTTTGAGAAGGTTTCACTACATGCTCCGCGACCCCATTGAGGCGGTTAGTCGCAACCTTGGTGAAAATCTTAAAGCTCACATTTAATAAGCAAATCGGTCTGTATTGTTGAATCCGATTTGCCTCCTTTAGCTTTGGTAGGAGGATAATTTCACCAAAGTTCAATCTGGAAATATCAAGTCTGTGAGCATGCAGGTCGTTAAACATAAGAACTAAATCAGGTTTAAGCATTTCCCAAAAAAATTGATAAAACTCTGCCGGAAAACCGTCCGGTCCCGGAGATTTATTAAGATCCATTTGGAAAACCGCGGTTCGAATTTCATCCTCAGTGAAAGCAGAGGTAAGGAATTCATTTTCCGCCGCCGAAACTTGCTGGATGTCATGACGGAGCGACTCATCCAACTCGACCGTCGAATCAGAGGGTGGACCAAACAAGTCTTTATAATATTTTGTGATAAACTCCTTAAGCGGACCGTCTCCCTCGATTCGGCCCTCATCCTGATCCAAACTGAAGATACGTTTCTTCCTATGTCTGCCATTGGCTAACATTTGGAAGTACTTCGTATTATCGTCACCTAGTACCAACGAGTCGGCCTTACACCGTTGATACCATTTGATCTCCTCTTCGCGTAAAAGACGGGCTAACTGCTCATTGAGATGACTTTTTTGTTCAATCTCATCCGCAGATAACAGCCTCACTTCCGCTGTTTTATCTAAGGAGTCAATCAGGGTTGAAAGGCGCATCTTTTCTTTCTTATAAATCCCAGCGGTATGCTTCGCCCAGCCACGAAGGAATTGACGCAGCGCCCGAATACGGTTGTTCCACCGCTGGATAGGGGTGTCACCTCGTACCGGACGAGACCAGACCTTTTTGACCAACTCCGGAAAGCCCTCTCTCGTGAGCCACCCCAGTTCAAATTTAAACTGGTGACGGTTCGACGTGGAGGCCGGCTGACCAAAATCAGCGAGCAGAGGAGCGTGGTCCGATAAGGCCTCAATTCTCTCCAGAGCTCGAGCT
Organism: Secale cereale; assembly: GCA_902687465.1. NCBI lineage: Eukaryota > Viridiplantae > Streptophyta > Magnoliopsida > Poales > Poaceae > Secale > Secale cereale. Next base: position 146,952,840 of record LR738716.1, read on the forward strand.
GATGCTAGGGGGTATTTAAACTCCTAGTCCGTAGTGACAAACACACGATCGAGTTTCTCGAAGGTCGGGTTGTCTCTATTGTTGGCCCATGTAAACTGGCGTCCAGACAGAGATAGTTCCTTCAAATCAAGACTGTCGATGACTGCATTAAAAAGAAACGGCCATCGAGAGTCAAACCTATCATTATTCTTGTCTTGCCTAAACCGCAGGATGTTGAAATCCCCCCCAAGTAACATAGGGTGGGGGTTTTCTCTGCATGTGTTGACTAGTTCTTTTAAAAAGGCCGCTTTGTTATCATCTTGAGCGGCCCCGTAAACTGCAACCAGGCTCCAGATAAAATTATCGGACCTGTTTCTCAGGTGGAATTTGATATGATATTCCCCTTTAGACACTGACAGAAGATCCAAGTAAGTGGAGTGAATTCCTAAAAGGATGCCTCCGGACCTCCCAGAGGGCGGCAAGATATGCCACTCAAAAGGTTTGCCACTAGCGAAGTGGTCCAAATCTCGCGAGGGGAAGTCTCGCTTACTACACTCAGAGATTGCCACGAAGTCGAGGTCATGATCTCTAACACAATCGGAAATATGCTTATACTTAGCCAAGTCTCCAAGACCTCTGCTATTCCAAAACATTCCTTTCATGGTGAAACTTTTTTGCGTTTGGATGCTTTGGATTTCTTCTTAGGACGGTCCTTTTTACTACCGGAGTTGGACTTGTTTTTGCGTACCGATGCAACGAGGTCATGAAGCATCGTGTCTCGCATGGTATCTTCAAAGTCTACCTCGGTAGTATCGTGAACGAGATGGGAAAGGAGTCTGCCTCCAGGGTTGGCATCGGACTCCTCATCCTCCTCATCTGACACTAAAGGATCTCTTGTAAGGAGCGTTTTAGGAGCAACCGTAAGCCGGTCGACCTCCATTTGCTTAAGTGCTTTAACCGAGAAATCAACTACCGAATCATTTTTACCCAAAGAAATGCCAAGACTAGCAATATTTGAAGATATTTTAGCTTTATCGAAGGATAAAAAAGATTGGGAAGAGGGCGTACCATCAAAGTCGAGATTCCGCGAAGCCGTCCTACGCATGGCCCTCTGCAAGGAGTCCTCGTCGGTGGCGGAGGCTCCATCAGCTCCCACTGGATGACGGCCACTACGCCTGGGCGTGGCGGAGAGCTCCGCACCAGCTCTCCTCCCAGGAGCGTGAAAAGGAGGAGTAGACTCCGTCCAGCCAGCGGACATCGGAGATCCCGGCGACCCACCTACCAGTCCAAGGTCAGGGATGACAGCCTCCTCAGTTCCCGGAGGCGAAGCAAGAGCAGTCATCTTCCGAGGCGATGCGGGAGGGGAGCGTGAAGGCTGCAGCTCAGCCGCGGGAGCCACTGTCTGGGAGATGGGCTGCTCGAGGGACGATGGCGCCGGGGCCATGGCTCGCAGCGCCGCTAGCGCGGACACATGGTCGGCGCGAACCGCAGGAGAGAAGACCACACCCCGTCGTCCAGAAGAAAGAGAGGAGGTGGGAGATGGCGCGGGGAGGGTAGCGGCAGCCGCTTGAGACTCCATCGCCAGGGCTACCGTCGTCCCCTCCTCCAGGGACCTAACAGGAGCCAGCAGAGCCTCCTCCGGCTGGAGAGTAGAAGGCGGAGCAAGGCCAGGCAGGTGAAGGGTCGAGCTTGACGTGGCGTGGTCCGCAGCAGCCGGGGGCACCTCAACCAGCCGGCGCGAGGAGAAGTTTGAAGAAGCAGGAACCGACGTGGCCGTTTGCATGGGTACCACACCTCCCGAGGATGAAGATGCCGCTGTATTGGCGTGCTCCGTCGATGCTTTCGGCCTCTTGCTCGCATCGGAGCCCCCCGGGTTGTCCTCCCGCTCCATCTCTCTATCCCCATCCATGTCATCACCATGTTCCCACACGCGAGGTACAAAGTCGGGATCAACGCGAAAGTTGTCATCCTCCAGGGTGTACCGGAACTCATAGCCCTTCTTTTGAACCACCACATCAGACGTGAGCGAGTTCACCGGACTCATTTTAAAAGCATCAAGATTCAGCACACCGACTTGAATCCTCACAACACCTCGGCGACGCAAGCATAAGAGGTCGACGTCCAACGTGGCACCAATGACAGAACCAACCGCCCAAAGGCCCAAGAAGTGTCGGAGGGCATGGGGAACTCCGTGCACATGCACCCAAACCGGTATGAGCTCAAAGCGATGCGGAATATCCTCTGAGAGACAAGCCTTAAACTCCATGGTGACATTGTGAGACTTGATGAAAACCGTAAAACCCGAAACTCTCAGGAGCACCTCGTCACTAGGGAAAGACATTATAAAGGCGTCCTGACCATGCGGTACCGCCTCCCACGTCCATGCATGTTGATACTGAGCTATCTTAGCCACCTCCGCCTCCACAATACTAGCAGTGATAGAACCACCCGAGATGGTGATGATGGCCGTTGGAGAGCGTTGTGGTGCGAGGTCAGCCCTGCAGACATTATCAGGCATCTGAAAGAAAGCCATGCTCTCAGTCCCGTAACCACAGAGCATCGCCGCCGGCTTTTGCAACTTGAGGGCTGGGCACCGTCTAGCAGTCATTGGATGGTTCGCTTTGTTGCAAATGAAGCAGAATTGTTGCGTAACACAATCAGGAGCCACGTGCCCCGCTGCCTGGCACTTAGTACACCACAACTTGTTCGGAATCGGATTCACCCCTGGGGTTGGTGCCAAGAGGGCTGCTTCGTGCTGAGGTAAAGGTGGAGCCATCGTAGGGGCAAAGTTCCCCATCACTCCAGGGACCGAAGCAACGACCCCCTGCATAACCTGAGGCGGGAGAGCAGGAGGAGCAGCGGCAACCGGAGCCCCGCCAGGCCGGTTCTTAGGTCGAAATCCTTTGCCGCCCTTGGGCTTCCTCGGCCGCACAGCGCCAGGCTGGGCCCCGGGCGGTGGGTTAGCCAAGCCGGCGTTGAAGGCCATCGGCGGTGCAGCGCTAGGACCCAGGTTAGGTTGGAGAGAAGCCCCAGCCGGGTTGTACTGATACACCGGCGCGAGCTGCTGCATATACCCAGGCGGAGCATGGTACAATGGCTGTTGATGGTATACTTGCTGGTGCATCGGGTAGACCGGCTGCAGATGATGTCCCGGCGCTGGTTGTTGGTGAGGAATCGGCGGCGCACTCGAGGATGGCAGAGGGATGGGGGAGTAGACCCCCGGCGCAAATCCGGGGGCACCGCTCGCTGATGAGGCCGCGCCCATGTTCGGCTCGGGGGCGATGGGGCGAGGCCCCCCTGGTCCCGGCAGCTGAGGAGCTTCCCGCGACATGCCCGAGCACGCGGCGGCCAGGAAGGATCGACGAAGGGTAGGGTTGGAGGATAACCGAGCCCTATCTCTGTGTCACATATGAAAGAGCCAGCGGTTCAGATTAACCATACGCAAAGGACGGGTAGGATCCAACTTACCGGAGCTGGCACTTGGGCCCAGGCCCAACAGACGCGACGGCGCACAGGTCGACCCCCCAGACAATGGCGGAGATAGCGCAGGAGACGGCGTCGGCGCCGTCGTCCGCACCGGTCCGGCCAAGGCCAGGGCGTCGCCCAGGGTACGAGCTGGGGATGCTCTGGGAGGGGGCAAGGGACCGATCCATGGGCGCACCAAGTGCCTAGAAGGAGCCAGCGCCCTCCCCGACTGACTGGCAGCCGCCGTCAACTCCCGCGGGCGAGACTCCGGCGAAGAGGAAGAAGCCTGGCCCGCATCTTCCCGACCACCGGGCGTCCGAGCAAGGCCGCGCCGCGAAGACGGACGCTCCCAGACCCTAGACGCTTGAGTTGGGAACCCAATGTCCGCCCAGAACTCCGCCGCAAGCTCGTCGTCGGACTTGCGCCTACGGGAAGCATCGCCAGTCCCAGAGTCTGCGGATCCGTCCTCGCCATCCTGGGCGCGGAGGCACGAGAAGCGGGAGCCCGAGGCCTCCACAACCGGCGCAGCCCACCCAGGCGCCAAGGTGAGGCGCCGCCGCGTGGACAACCTCATCTAGGGGAGAAGGAGAGCGTGACCCGCGCGAAGACGGTGGTCACCCGACGACGAGATCCCGACGATGAAGGCACAAACCAGAGCGCTGCGATGCTCGACAGAGACGCGAGTACCACCGGAGCGCATCCAGATCGCGAGAGATCGCGGCGACCGGGGCCAGCAGGGCGCACGGCCACCACAGGGGAAAGGCCGCACCAGAGCGCGAGGCCCTCGAGACCGGCCACCAGCCGTAGCCGGCGAGGCCGCGGACCGTCGACGCCGGGGCGCGCGCGTCACGGCGAGCGAGCGCTAGTCACGGCGAGCGCTAGTCACGGACGGAGGGAGTATATCGTATTGAGAATTGTCTCGCTAAATAAATCAGTGTACAAAGTCTCGCTCATAGCACACAATAGAACAATATTGCACACTAATACCGTATTATGAGGCCAACGCTATTTTGTTGTAGCACGCTATTTGTTTTTCCTTGGTTCAAACCCGTTCCAGCAGTACCCGAAACCCACCATACCCGTGAAACTACTGACGTATGGGCCCTTCAATTGACATGAGCTTGCTGTTATTGCTGAAATACTGTTGAAATATACTATGTTTGCTGCAGAGATGCTATTCATTGTGGCTGCCATCGATGTCATGTTTTGCTGCTGAAATGTGCTGATTTTTGCTATTGCTACTTCTGAAATATACTCCTATTTTCTTAAAACAAAATTGTTGTTTTTGCTGACCGCTCGCAGGGACGGGTTCCCTGCAGGTACAGAAAACCAGTTCCAACGCATTGGAACGGGGACGGTCTTGCGGTTTTCTAGCGGGGACGGGGATGGGCATTTAAAACCCCTTGGGTTTCGTGAACATGTGTTTCTTCGTGAGGGACACTACCTACACCAGCTTTGCTACATCTACGGATTTGTTTTACGGAATTGTTGTTACGGATTGAAATGGGAGCACTTAATTGGGGAGGAAGGGGGGCCACCCCTGAAATTCAGGAGAGGATTAGTAGGAGATTGGCTGAGGGGAGAGTCCGTAAGACTTCTTCCGTAGCTGGTCCGTAAGTGTAGAGTTTTTGCTACCTACACTATGGTACCATTACAGTTTTGTTCGTGATTGAGATATGTGTTTCCTGTGTTGAATAGTTCTGTTCTCCTTCTCTCATCTACTAGCATCATAGTTTTCTGGAGTCACGGACTGCATGATAGTTAATTACTTTTTGGCCTTAGGAGAAATATGTTCTTGGTTGCAATCCTCCTCTGCTCAACTACTATGGAGTTGCTTTAGTGAAGTGCTAGGTGGCGGGTGGTGCCACACTAACTTCCCTGAGCTCTTTGAGGAAATCCAAGCTGTTAGCTCTAATCTTGATTTAGTTTTTTGCATGTTTATTTCATTTGCATATAGCTAGTTGTGTTCCTGTAGTTCCGGCGAAGACATGGAAGGCAAGATGCTGGAGCGGCTGTGCCACGCGGTATGTCCGGTGAGATGCCGTTGGTGGTGTGACTTTGCCGAAGTGCTTGCAGGAACTTAGGATATTATCTAGTAGTTAGTTACTCCCTCCGTTCCTAAATATAAGTCTTTGTAGAGATTTCACTATGAACCACATACGGATGTATATAGATGCATTTTAGAGTGTAGATTCACTCATATTGTTCCGTATGTGGTCCATAGTAAAAATCTCTCCAAAGACTTATATTTAGAAACGGAGGGAGTAGTTAGTTAGTTGAGTGCATGCATTATTTGTTAGCTGCTTAGCCGGGCCGTGAGTTAGTGGCCGTTGTGGCGAGAGTGCATGTAGGCAGTGGGTTAGTGGGCAAGTGCGGCCTCCAGAATTTGTGTTGGTGCGTGGCACGAGGTGCCCACATCCCTTGTATAAATATTGCACGTGAGTTAACAAAGAGGTAGAGCCGAGAGGGCACAAAAACAATGTAGTCTCTCGTGTGACCAAGAAAGTGTTCTGGGCAAAGCCACTAGTCATCTTTCTTGGTTGTGTGTGTGTGTGTGCGTGTGTGTGTGTTTCTTAGGAGTTTCTTCCATGAGTGTGTGTTTGAGAGAAACCACAAGAGGAAGAGTAATTGGAGGTAGAAGAAGAGCGGCGCCGCGACGAGGCGGCCCCAACAATTGGCATCAGAGCCTTATCGATCCGAGACGACGGTGGCGGCGCGGCGGACTCCATGTGGGGAGGACGTCGGCGGCGCCATGCTGCAAGCGGTGGGTGCGTGTCTTCATCATCGTCGAGGTGCGACACGAAAGATGGAGAAAGGTGTGCTGCCCGGTAAGTTGCGGCACCGTTGCGACACGAAAGATGGCAAGGAGGTGATGGCCATGGAGTGGAGGCCGTTGCCGCGAGGAGTTCCATGTCCGAGTCGTCGACAAGGTGCGTCATCATCGACAACATGGAGGCGAGTCACCGGCGAGTTGCGGCACCGGTGGCCAACATGGAGGAGAGTCACCGGCGAGTTGCGTCACTGGTGACAAACATGAAGGCGAGTCACCGGCAAGTTGCAGCGCCGGTGGCAAACATGCGGCAGCGAGCGTGTCGCGGTGGCACGCTCATGATGAAGGTCGCCATGGAGGTGTTTGAATAAATGACAACAAGGTTAAGGGGTGATTGTTAGAATTAACCTTGTTGTTTTGTCTTTCATCATATCTATTAGTAGTCATGCACGTAGTCATGTCAAGTTGTAAGCATCATAAGGCGCCGTGCATGTGGTACTAATAATGTGTGTATGTGCCACTGCATTAGAGAGTCTACATGCATGGATGCATTAGTCACTTTGCTGCATATGCTATGGAGCCGAAGCAGCCGATCAAGTCGTGTGGCAGATCAGCGAGGAGGAAGAATCAGGAGCTATTACTTGTGGCCTGCTCCTGTACGCGTGTATCTAGAGGATCTGTGGACTTGGCTGTTACTCTAGCGTGGGTGTAGTTAGCCAGTAGAGTAAAAATAGGATCAAGTAGTTGTGGGGCTGAATATGTGTACGTGCCTCTGTGCACGATGGTTAGTGGGTCGAGTGCCTGCGTGTTGGTCGGGCAAATCTGGGTACTTAAGCCAATGTAACCGTGTTGTGTGGGCGTGACAAGAGAATAGAAAGAGAGGAGAAAAGGTTGGGCTGTGTGAGCAGGGGCGGAGCCAGAACTTTTGTGAAGCCTGGGCAAACTTATGCCTGAATGTCTAACATGCAAATAAAAAATTCCGTATCACGTAGATAATATATACTATGCATCAAACTTTCAAAGCACAAATTCAAATTAATATTGAAGTGAAAATACGAACATAACAGTCACACAAATGTAAGGGAACTAATATATAAATATTCCATTTCAGAGAGCAAATGAAGTTGTGACATGACAACAAAAGACACAGAATCAGGCGAAGCATAGAGCCAACCAGCCAAATTAGCCATCTTGCCAACAAAAGTGTAGCCGTCTAAATCACCATGACACCATCAATATATCCTAGAAGACACTACAGGATAAGAAAATGGATTTGTTATTCACAAAAAATCAGCATTGTGATTTGTTTATTTATTCAAAACAGAGAGCTTGTAACAATAGAAAAGGTCATATGGAATAGACCAGTAGTGTGCTAAAGAAAATCATGAGGCAAATGTCCTTTACGAGACTTCATTGCTGTAAATGTTCGAATAATATCCTTATCATCAACTAACTTGAATAACTCCCGCTCGGTGTAACATATCATCAAGTCGTTGAACCATTCGTCGTTGATCTTGCTACGCAATTTATTCTTCATAATCTTCATTGCTGAAAATGCTCTCTCAACAGATGCAGTTGACACCGGCAATATCAAAGCCAACTCTATTTCAGGCTGAACATCATTCATATTTTCAGTCCTTGCTCGCTTAACCAAGAACCTCCTCATCTCTGAAATTAGGTGAGCGAAAAAAAATCTGATGTTAGTTTTTACACAAGCAAATAGAAAATGGGCTACCACAAGTTCATAGTACAGTAAAGTACTGATCTACTTGCATCAGAGAGTGGACAGTGTACTGCAGATTTGCAGGAATACACTGCCCCAAACAAGAGTCTGCAATCTGCATATTTTCAGAAATATTGTTACTTAACTTATAGTTTCTATAGACTTTCTCTATCATCAATTCCTCATGATCATCCCCAATCAAAAGTTCCTAAATAAGCCACAAGTACATCAATCTCTCGCTCGGATTAGTTATTTAGTAAGTAATCTTACCGAAGGTTGAACAGTCGAAGGCTCGAAGCCTCGAAGGAAACGAGGAAAGGATCTGCCTCAGCCCGCTTGAGAGGAAGGAGCCAATGAGGGGATGTGTACTGACCCCCGCTGCCAGCTCGCCGTCGGCCAGCCCCAGATCATGCGCTCGCCGCCTCGCCTTCAAGTCCCTGCCGCCTGCGCCGCTCAATTGGAGAAAACGAAGCGACTACGCGAGAACTGTCTGGAACTCTGGAGCGATCGATGGTATTCCTTCTCGTCTCGTGGGCTGGAGCAAAGCGATCGATGTTATTCCCTCTCGTATTGTGGGCTGGAGCATTGGGTTTGTTTAATCATTATTAAATGGGCTGGGCTGTGAGGTGTGAAGGAGGCCGAATCCAATTTTGCCCGGGTAAATACACTCGTTGACGAGCTGTTTTACGCCTTGTGGTACAGCCACCGTTGCCATCCGAGTGGCAGCGAGCCCGGGCAACTGCCCAGGGTCGCTGGGCGCTCCCTCCGCCACTGTGTGTGAGGCAGCCGGCCACCAAACTTCTTGTGTTCTTCCATGTTCTTGTGAGCTGTGAGAGGCAACAAGAGGTAGAAGAGCGGTGTTGCGGGGAGGCGATGCCAACACAAGCTTCCACGATTGGGTCCCGCACATTAGGTGGTTGGCGGTCGGGGTTCTACCACAGACGTTGTGGACGATACACAACAAGCTTGAAATTGAGTACGCCTTTGCTGCGGCCTTTGATGCGATTTACAAATTGTGTGGTTTTCTACAGCAGGAGTGAGGCGCCATCGATAATATCACTGTCACCTTCAGGTCCTTGGTGCACCGTTTGACGCTGATGCTCCCGCTGCTATCACCGGACCCGGATTAGCTTCACGGAACCCGTGTGCAACTTGATCCGCTTTTATTTCCTAGGGTTTGTTGAGATGGTGCCCTCTGCAGAACCCTTTTTATCGCGCGACTCCTATTTATGTGTGTGTACTGTGTTGCTACCTTTGTTGGTCTCTGTATGGTCGTGGCGGTTGGCTTTATATATAGAGCGGGGCGAAAGCCTTTTTTGGGTAGAAACATGTTGTTCATCTTTGCAAAATTGGTACTCCCTCCGTCCCATAATATAAGAACGTTTTTTACACTAGTGTAGTGTTAAAAACGTTCTTATATTTTGGGACAGAGGGAGTATTAGTTAGCCATGTGTGGCTCTAACTAATGCAACGGCCAAAAGGAAAATAATTTGTTGAGGCAGAAATCTGTTTTTCATGTAGAACAGTCACGGTAGATAGTGTAGAATGTATACTTGTGCTGATTCTGTAAGGATTTAATATATAGCAGCTGCCCTTTTATAGGCGAACGTTGCTATACACACGACACTCAATGCACGATTTGTGCACAATGGTTCACATCCAGCCATGGAATCAAGGAACCAAGTGCATCACATCCTTCAGATGGTCAATCGTGCATGCATCGTGCATGGTGGGTCGGCTGTGAAGTAGTTTCGTTTATAGGCTCTGGTAAATCCATCAATCATACTAGGGGTAAGGGAATGAAGTTTGTTTACGAACTGAGTAGTAAATTAACTGATTAGTAGGAAAGGAAACACATACGCATCTATTACCTAGTTAGACTAGATGAGGAATTTTATATTAAGTGGACTTAGGACTTGAGTCACTGCCTTGCTTTAGAAATAGATAATGCTTGATGTTCTGTTTGCAAGGATGGAGGTTAAAAAAAATACTGTTTTAGGTTAGCATCTTAGAGACACAAATCGTTTGTTTGAGGCCACAGTCTGCATATTGTAACATAGACAGTTATGTTCTAGGTCAGAGAGGAGTTGATACCTACCTATGCCTTTGTACTCCAGTTAGGTAGTTGAGTAGCAGCTTTCTTCATCATCTTCACTGCATCAATGACTACCTTAATCATTGTGCCGCTACAAAATAATTTGCGTTGCGTTGGAAGTATTACCTCCTTAAAATAACATAGGCAGAGTTCCCAACCAGGCACAAACATATACCCTAAAAAGAGAAATAAAAACAACAATAAAAAAGAATGCCACCATCTCCACCCCGAAGCACCAAAAAAACGAGAAATGAATTAAAACTGAACACATTTATTTTTTCACTGTTTACCAAAGAATAATGAACCAAAGAATAAATAGTACACAACTTTTTTTCATTTCCCCCAACATATAGCTTTTTAAAGTTAATTTTTATGAGAAATTACTCAAGCACCGATTCAAGCAACAAGTCACTAATGTTACAAAAAATAAAATGGTAATTTTTTTGTGTTCTTCAACAAACCTTTCTACCGCTAAAATATTTTTAACCGTTACTACTTTTAGCCTTTTATTTTTCTGTCTTTGTTGGATGAATTAAGGCCAACGAATGCAGAGTTAATTGGACTTTCAATTGGAAACAAGAGTGTAGAAGGCGAAGGCTTCAAGAGTACTACCAGCCTGTAAATAGCAGGCAACAGAAACCTTAAGAGTGATTATGTAAACAGCTAGGCAAGACCTATGCATCGTTATGAACAAGGAACCTTTTAGATGGATATTTTGCAACGGATGAAAAACAAGTTTCGACTTGATGTAGTACTAATCCTTCGGAATTGTAAAATGTAACAAGGATAAATGAAGTGACATTTGTGTGTGAGGGCATGTGGATAGAGATTGAAAATAGAGATCGAGGTACATACGTAGTGAACTCAGTGGTAAGCATGATTAAAGGAAGAGGAAAAAAATTCAAGCATGAATTATACACTGTGCAGCTATGATGATTAACTACAGTAATCTTTTTATCAGCATGCATGCATTTCATCGGTCTGCATGTCATTAAAGAATTGAACATGAGTTTAACCAATAACCAATAACCAATAACCAATACCTTTTGGTTCACAAAACATGCATCATTCCTATATTCTCAAATCGTCCGTACAGCACAACCCACTACAACAAAAAGTTGGATTGCTTCCTCAATCTAAGCAGCCAGCTGCTAAATAAGTCATGGACGGTATCACCGTATCAGGTACAGTTTTCAGGTTAAAGGCACATTGCCAAATTGCCCAGAACTCTAGATCAACTTAGCACGTATTGGATAGGTTTGTTATCTCTCTGCTAAGTGCTAACCTCAGTTGATTAAATTGCCTTTGGTTATTATGTTTTTTCTTCAAAATCAGCCATTAAAAATTTCTAATTTTTTGAGTAAGCTTTACTTTCCAAAGAAATTCATGTGGGTATTTATATTGTTCAAGCCCATCCTCTTATACAGAGAGCTAACAGAAAAAATAATCATGGCAGTCAAAGATCGTATAGTTGAATCATTATCAATGGAGAGAACATCCTGACAAGTAGCTTGGATGCCGTTGCACAATTGTAAAGTAGTATCTCCCAAAAGGGTAAATTACACATATTCCCAGCAAATTGTAAGAATTTCAGCAGCAAACACACTTTCCAAAGAACTGAGGATAAGATTTAGTAAAAGGTTTATGATCAATCCACCAAACTTTCCAAAGCCTGGCTGCTTCTAATTCTAGCATTGGTAGACTCGACTAACAATACCTTTGTAAGGAGCTGGTTGTTTCAGAATTGCTTAGTTTACCAAATACCATTCTGACTCATTAGGGAGTGTCAATGTATCTAATTTCTACTCCCTCTGTCCCTAATATAAGAACGTTTTTGACACTACACTAGTGTCAAAAACATTCTTATATTATGGGACGGAGGGAGTAATATACAATGTAGAGGCTAGGCATTTCAGCAAACAGCGCAAGTACGTAGAAAACAGCGTAGCAGTGGCTGTCTCCATTTGATTGAGTCATCTCCTCCATTGTTGGAGCCAGCACCGCATCGTACAAGAGAAAGAGATGTAAATTGAGCGACAGTACCATTCAGAAAAGGTAGCTAGCATGCCGTAGTCCATTCAGAGAACATGATGAAATAGGAGTAGTTTGACAGGGAAGAGAGAGAGCAACGCACCGTCGCTGGGGGCCTGGGGCATCGGGGCCTCCCCCAGTGCGCGTGGGGTATGCCGAAGTGGCTGGGTGCTCAGAGCCGTGGCGCACCGGGGTTGTGCCGAGGCCGAAAGGTGTCGAACACACCGCCTGGATTGAGGCGGAAGGCGGCCCCTCTGGGGCTCCCTCATGGGACGGTTCAACAGCACCAGGATGTGGTAGGACGTTTTGGGCGTCAGGCAGAGCGAGGTCGACGGTCACATCGCATGGACGGCAGTGGCGGGTGGAGAACAGAGGTTAGATGAGCGTCTCTCAATTTTCCTAGCTTGTCTGCAGAACTTGTTAGGTAAGCACGACATGGTGCGTTTCCAATGTTGTGTCTGTATCCGTATAGTACTAGAGTTAATAACCGAGTAGGTTTAGCTAAGGTAGCTGGCTCTAGTAGTATATATATAGGTGTATACCCCCGGTAAACAATCAACAAGAAAAGTTCAGAGCAATAAAGAAAAGCCAGGAGCGACACGCCCCTATGGCTATCACCAAATATATTGTCCCAATCAGTTTATTCGTTTGCCAAGTTACTCAGGTTCCGTCGAGAGAAGTTGCTACTTTCCGCCAAGATCGTATCGATCCTGTACGTGGAGGTAGGGCTAGCTAGCTACAAAATCAATCAAGCTGCTAGCTTGCTTGCTAGCTTTGCACTACGTGTGCATAGTTCCTACGTGACCATGAGTTTAACCGGTAAACAATCACATGAATCAACACAAATGTATCAGAGACCTTTCTGTTCCCAAAGCATGCATCATTCTTATATCCTCTAATCGTCCATACAGCTGCCCACCCCACCGCAATAAATAAATAAAAATCTTGCTTCCTCAATCTAGGCAGCCAGAGAAAAACAAGTCATATACAGTATCAATAGGTTGAGATCAAAGACACATTGCAAAATGGTTAAGATCAACTTAGCAACCGAGCAATTCACAAATAAGTGATCAGTAGTATCATCTCTGACGGGAATTGACAGGTTTTCAATAAATTGTCTTTTGTTAAAATGCATAAAAAATCAGCAACAAAACAAAGAAATTTCTATGTGAGCAAATCATTCTCTTATACAGATGACTAACAAAAATGATGACATTGGCAGTCAAAGACCGTTTAATTGAATCTCTATCAGTGGACTGTACAAAATCCTGGATGTTGTTCCAAAGTTGGCTGGGGTAAGGCTGAGTAAAAGGTTATCTCGATAACCAAAGGAAACCTGGTTGTTGCACGCTTGATCGTTTACACTGTACTATTCTAATCTGGTAGGGTATCTAATCGAGAATGTAGAGGCTAGGCATTTCAGCAAATAGGATTTGTAGCGACTGGTTTGTTCCACTGGATTGATTCAGGCAGCTAGCATGCCGTACTCCATTCCGAGATGGAAGGGGGTGAAGTACGAATAATTCCATCAGGAAGGAAGAGAGAGGACGCACCGTCAACAGGGGCTCCGGGCCGTGCGGCGCCGGGGTGATGCTGAGGTAAGCGAGCGTCGAATGCATCCGATGAATTCCAAAAAATAAATGAGGACAAAAGCTTGCATTTTGAGCTCCACGACGTACGATTTGACACGACTAACTTGTGTCGAAGCATGGCTATATTTGGCCGGCGCGGTACCACTAGGCCCATGCTGCCCGAATGCTTCCATGCCAAGTGCTACGGCAACAAACCACAGTGAGCCATACGTGTCCCTTGTCCAAGCAATGAATTTGCTTCTGAATGATTTTCTCTAAAGTCTGGACATGCAAGTGAGCTGTTACTGAGTGGTTTTCTCTCTTTTTTTGCGGGAATAAAAATATATTACTCAATCATCAAGTTCTTACAGTCCTCTCGGACAATCATCAAAACCTCCTCCGGGCCTGAGCCGACCCAAGTCATCGTTCGGCCCTCCAATCTAGCGAAACTAGCAAGTCTATCACTAGCTTTATTTTGGCTACGATGAACAAAAGAAATACTGGAATTCCTAAGACTCAACAGGTGCTTTATCTCTCCCACCAGATGTGCATAGACTGAACGGTCCAATTCCTCACATGAAATCATAGCAACGGCATTGCTTGAGTCCATCTCCACTTCAATCGGTAAATCTGATCGCTGGATCGCAGAAGATAATCCTTCCATGCATGCACATAGCTCCGCTTCCATAGCATCTCTGCAGGAAAACAAGGATCTGCAAGATGAAAAAATGACCGCACCGGTGCTATCCCGCAATATCATCCCTGCTCCCGCTCCTCCTATCTCCGAGAAGGACCCATCTGTCTTCAGTTTAACCCAGCCTCTCTTGGGCGACTTCCATGGTGATTCTTTTTTCGACTGCTTCACCTGCTGCACCCCACTCACATATATTATACTGCCTTTTCCCTTTGCTTGATCACAATGACCATTAACCTGCACCCCAATTAATTCATCCAAGTACCTTTGGAGAAAACTCGCTGAAACAGCCATGGGAGGGGCGGGCTTAGCATGCACCACCTCATTGCGTATGAACCAGCATCTCCACAGAATTAGCAAGATCATACATCGTTGATTATCATTAAGTGAGGCGATCACATTGAGGAGCCACTCCTTGCCATAGTTTTGAAAGGAATGCAGCGCTGGAATAGGCCATATGGTGGACATGTGCTCATACAGGTCCCGTCCGCGCTGACACCTGACGAAAGGGTGATAATTGTCCTCCTCCTCCATATCACAGACCGGACATATGCTGCTGAGCTCCAAACCGATCCTATGTTTATTCTTCCAGGTAGGTAGTGAATCAACAGACAATCTCCAAGCAAAATTCCGTACTGTAGGGGGCACATTGCTCTTCCAGATAAATTTCCAGCATGACCTGTTCCCATTCGGCGACGTACTGGATGCCAGCGATGTAGCCCTGTTTGCCTCCTCAAATGCTAGAGTATACGCAGACTTTACCGTAAACACAACATGCTTTTCAGGACCCCAAGCGATAACGTCTTCCTCAAGTCTAGGGTAAGCCCTGATCTTCAAGATTTCCTGAACATCCGCTGGAATAAAAAAATCTTTGCAACATATCCAAATTCCATGATCCATTCTCATGAAGTAACCCAGCCACATACCGAATGCGACACCGCCCCTGTAGCGTCACAGGTTTGTAAGAATATGGTCTCGGAATCCAGTTGTCTCTCCACACCCTAATATTACGCCCATTCCCAACTCTCCATATCAGTCCTTTTTTAATAAGGTAAAGACCATGAGATATAGCAAGCCATGAAGAAGAGGCATTGCCAGAGAATACCGTGTCAACCAAATTGCCGTTGGGGTAATATCTCGACTTTAGAACCTGTGCGCACAAGCTATCCAGTTTCGTCAACAAACGCCACGCCTGCCGAGCTAGCAAGGCTTGATTGAATATCAGGAAGTCCCGAAATCCAACGCCCCCTTTGCACTTTGGCTGAAGCAGGTGATCCCATCCTCTCCAATGGACCTTTCTCTTACCCTTGCTAGAACCCCAATAGAAGTTCCTCACCATACGCGTCAAGTCATCGCACACAGCAAAAGGAAGTTTGAAGACCCCCATTATGTAAGTTGGCAATGCTTGGGCCACTGCTTTAATCAAAACCTCTCTGCCTGGTTGTGCCAGAAGGCCGTCTCCCCATTGGATCAGACGCTTTGTTAGACTAGTTTGAAGATTCTGAAACTTCCCTTTAGACATGCGCCCCTCAGGGGTTGGGAGGCCCAAATATTTCTATTCAAACACCGTCGAAGTGACAGCAAGCACATCTCTCACTTGCTGCTGTACTTCCGCTGGACATGCAGCCCCAAAAAATAACGAGCATTTGTTAAAATTCAAGCTTTGCCTGGTGGCTCTCTCATACATGATCAAAGCTGCATTAACATTCTCTGCTTGTTCGCTTGTGGCCTCAAAGAACAATAGAGTATCGTCAGCAAATAACAAGTGAGAGATTCCCGGGGCTCTTTGATACGTCCAAAACGTATCTATAATTTCTGCTTGCTCCATGCCTCTTTTGGGTGATATTGCTATGATATTTATACACTTCCATACACTTTTGATCATATTTGGACTAACCTATCAACTCAGTGCACCCCAGTGCCAGTTTCTGTTTTCGGCTGTTTTTGTATTTCAGGTTTTCACATTACGAGAACTGCCAGGAAAAATCCAGAAAAATTATATAAAAAATCAGCGTTCTAGAAGCTACCTTGCGCCCAAAGTACAGCCGGGGGGGGGGGG
>LR738716.1:146969236-147008078 GCA_902687465.1 Secale cereale
CTCCAAGAGGGAACGTTATGCTTGATTGTGGGTTCATGCCCCTCGATGACTAGTTTGAGTGACAGAAACATGAGTCTAGGGGATGTGCTGTTGCCACAAGGGGGAAAACAACGGTGCTTGTGCCCGCGGGTGCAAGGATTGTTTACTTTACGCAAAGTTCTTTTAATGCAGTTGTCTGTTGCTTTGAGTTTACACTATGGGTGGGGCTCGCAACTTAATACCAGCGAGATGTTCTGGATAGATATCTCAAGGTGGATGATTAGTAGTAGATATTGATGGATTTCGGTCTACTTACTTTGGCGTACCGCCCATGCTTTGAACCTCTACCTTTCTTGCAATGTAGTCAGCATTGGTTTGCGCACATGGTCCTGTCAATTGCCCAGCTGTAATTCGTTTACCTCACATAGTTGTTTTATCGTCTTTTGGGAGAGAGACATCACTAGTGAACATCATGAGACTCCGGTCCTGATTACCATCATTGATCACATCCGCTATTTACTTACTATTGCAATATCTATCACTATTATCACTTGCGTTTGATCCTTTGTAAACTACAAGGCCGGAGGGATTGACAACCTCTCTGTACTCGTTGGGAGCAAAGTTATTTGTATCTGTGTGCAGGTCCACGTTGATTGCTAATATCTGGCGCCGTTAGCAGTTGACACCTTCTTGTTGAAACTGGGAGTCTCTGGGAAATCGATCCTTGGTATTGCCAAGGGAAATCTTCTGCTACACTGCATCTCTAACCTTCCACTTGGGGTAACCAACGAGGGGCAAGAAGCCTAGCACTCTTCTGCATACCTTCAATGGTGTAATACTTCCAACTGAAACCTTACTTTTCAGAATCGCCGATAGCCCATCCGCAATGAACAGGAACAAGAAAGGAGACAAAGGGTCACCTTGCCGAAGCCCACGCGACGGTGCAAATGAATCCAAGAGGGTCCCGTTTAATTTGACACAATATCTCACCGATGTGACACAATTCATTATCCAGTCAATCCATCGCTGAGTGAAACACCGCTTTTGCATCACCTACTCCAAGAAGACCCAATCCACTCTGTCATAAGCTTTTGATAGGTCCAGCTTGTAAGCACAAAAACTTTTCGTAGGATCCTTCTCCTGCTTGATGTAATGTAAGAATTCAAAAGCCACTAGAGCGTTATCAGTGATCATCCTGCCTGGCACAAATGCACTCTGTTCTGGAGACACAAGAGTATCCAAAAGTGGCCTGAGACGGTTTACCAAGCATTTTGATATCACCTTATAAATAACATTACATAGACTGATGGGCCTATAGTCAGAAATCTTTGCAGGGTTAGAATTTTTTGGAATTAGAACAATGGATGTAGAATTTACCCCTTCCGGCATAATTCCAGTAACAAAGAAATCCTTGACCGCTGCAATCATGTCATCTCTGACAGTACTCCAGTTTCGCTGAAAAAACCTTGCGGGAAAACCATCAGGCCGAGGCGCCTTAAGTGGCCCTATTTGGAACAATGCATCCGCTATCTCCTGATCAGTAAAAGGAGCACAAAGTTTAGTGTTATCCTCCTTAGACACCATTGGCTCCAAGAGGTCCAGAACCGACCCTGCCTCCAGACTAGTATCCGCGGAAAATATCTCATGAAAGTATTTATTAGCAATCTCGCTCATCGCTGCAAATTCTGAATGTACCACACCAACACTATCAGTTAATTGTCTGATTTTGTTTTTCCTAGCCCTCCAAACCGCCTTATTCTGGAAAAACTTAGTGTTTCTATCCCCCTCTTTCAACCACGAGATCCTCGATCTTTGCAGCCAGATCATCTCCTCTTGGTAAAGTAGTCCATTCATTTTATCTGTCACCCTTCGAATATCCTGTTGGTCCGCATTCATGTTCATAAGCTCCTCAAGCTGGGATCTGGATTTTGCAAGTTCCCTTGTCACGTTGCCGAACTTCCTACCCCAAGTGCCGAGCGAGATCATAGTCTTTGTGAGGGCGTCCCTCAGCTGTGCTAAATTGTTAACGCCCCTCACCGCATCCCATGCCTCCGTAATCACATCCGGCAGTGTCTCATTACTTTCCCAAAATAATTCATACCTCCTTGGTTTTGCAGAATTTGGTCCCGGGTCAGCTGAGGCCTTGAGCAATACCATTATGTGGTCTGAACATGGTGAGGGAATATGCGAAACAGTAGAAAAAGCAAACAGGTTCCTCCACATATTGGTAGCAACCGCACGATCAAGAAGGACACATACATTATTTGCTGCAGCTCGTTTATTGTCATAGGTAAAAGGCACCCCTACGAAACCATGATCTACCAAGCCACATACTTCCAAACAGTCCCGAAAAGCAACCATTTGGGATTCGGCTCTCGGCGTTGCCAACATATGTTCAAAATCCCACATAGCCTCATTAAAATCTCCAACCACTAACCAAGGTAGATCACTCTTGGTTTTAAGGTTCTGGAGCTTTGTCCACATCAGATGTCTATTTTCAGTCCTTGGCTCCCCATATACACAAGTAATCCTCCACTTTTCGGCACTCCGATCAACTTGTACCTGAGCATCGATATAGCGATCGGTTTTTTCCAGAATCTCCACCACATAAGACTCATGCCAATACAGAGCCAAACCACCACTCATGCCTTCACTATCCACGCCACAGAATCTCTTGAGGCCAAGACGGCCACGAATCCTCTTCATCTTTTCCTCGTTTTGCCTAGGTTCACACAGGAAAACCAAAATGGGGGAATGCGACTGGCAAATCGTCGCAAGCTCTCGAACTGTCCGGGAATTCCCCCCTCCTCGGCAGTTCCAATTGAGAAGACTCATTGGGCCCGGCGGTCCTCCGACACGGAGGCCGCCTCATCAGTCATTTGTGAATCAACACCGTCGTTCTCTCCTCCCTGCTTCCTTCTTTTTACGATCGGCACCCTCCCGGGTGTAGCACTGCTTACCCCGCCACTTGCCGAGGTATCCGTTGCTGTTGCATATTCGAGTTGCAGAACTATATTTGAGACTTTACCTTTCAACCCTGGAACCTCCGGGCCTCTTACATTAACAGAACCATCCGCATTAATCAGTCTTTTCTTAATATGCTTACCATCCTCGCCCAGCACCGGATTGACATTGGGGGCCAACGTTCCTTCACTACCTTGCCCACTTCCTGATTCTCGCCCCCGGCCACCTTTGCCTCCACCTCCAGTACCATCTCCTCTCCCTCCTCTACCTTGCACCCATAGAACCCCCTCCTCTGCCAGAACCCATCCAGCTTCCTCCTTTATCACCTCCACCAGCACCAGACGGTTCATTAGACCAATGCAGCCAGTCACCCCACTCACAAGAAGAAGGTTCATGTATACCATCACCGCATTCCTCCACTACGTGCCCCATACGTCCACAGAAAAAACAGAAATCTGTTAGCTTCTCATATCTAACTGCATATTTCTTCCTCTCCTTCAAAGTAATTGGCACAAATCTCACCAATGGTTCATGCACGTTCACAAAAATTCTTACGCGAAGATTACTAGAGGGGTTTATCCTTCCTTCATTGACAACCACTGTAAAGGGTGGCTTCCCAACCTTCTTCACCACCTTCTCCGCCAACTCTTTCTTCCTTGTTAGCCCATCTGGAAGGCCTTTTATTCGTGCCCATAGCGGATACATGTCCAAAGCATACTCAGCCACATCGGTGAAACCATCATATTCAACAAGAACCACTGGATCTCTTCTAAATTGCCATGGACCACCCTCCATTACCCTCTTCCAATCTCCAAGACAATGGCATTGAACCAAGAACAAATTCGGCCCCTTAATATTGAAGGTGACCCCTTGCGCGCATGCCCATGCGTTCCTCATGCTAAACAGTCTCATCGTGTGAACCCTAAACAGGGCCAGCCATCGAACCTCCTTAATGTGCTCTTCAACTTCACCAGGCAGGTCTAGATCTTCTTCTTCCTCCCCATGCAGATTCATGCCCTCAAACGCGTCTTCCAGGGTTGTATCTGGCCTTAGATGGCCAAAATCCTCCTCCTCTTCCTCCTCAGGGACTGCATCCCCCGCCATACTCTTGCTGCCAAAACCCCCGTCGCCCGCCCCCTGGAATTGGTCCGCCATCTCTGTACTACTACCCGAGATCTCGTCCCTAGCATGGGTCACCACCACAGCCTTCTTCCCCGTCACCTCAGTCCCTTCGCCTGCCAGGTCCTCCATACCACCCCGATTGCGATCTACAGGGTAGTCGATCGCCTCGCCCGTGTGAGATAGCCCGATCGATGTCGAAAATCGTTAGACTCCGCCGTCACCGTCGGAGGACAGGTTGGACCCTAGGAAAACCCTAGCGGAATATTGGTGGTTTTCTCTCGGCTGGATGCAAGCAGCAACCAACTGTTTCTGCACAACGTGCGAGCTATTTCTACATGCTTTGCTCTACATCTGGAGTGCACAGGACTTTCCTCTAAATCCACAATCTATTCTGCTGCTTCTTATTCAGGTACTAGGATCCATTGATTAATCAAGTTCTATTCACCATTGTTCAGAATTAGTTAGTGCAATATATTTTTCTATCAACAAAGCTCCTCCATCTACATCAAAATAACAACTGGGAGACCGATGCACACAACTTATTCCTCGAAATAGGCGCCCCTTACCCCTTCCGAGCATAGTGCGACTCCGTAGACGAAAAGAAGACCCTTGTAAAAGATTTGATGCCATTTTTTACACTTTATTTCCCTGTGCTTCCCATGCCTACATGGTCGATGTTATTTTGCCTTGAAAACAAATAAGGTGAAAAATTCATGCCACCAAGTTTCTCACATAGTTTTAGCACATGATAGATGACACTGGAATACTTTAGAGAGTTTTGCCACAACTAAAGACTGGACAATAGATGAAGGTCCTTCCCTATCGATGATTAATGAGAAGTTCGAGATATATATGTGTAGCCCTCGACTTTTCTTATAAAGTGGAGGCGCTGGTAGTTCTTATAGGCAGGCTAGGTGATGGAGCTATAACTTCTTTTTTGTGGGGAGTAAAGCTATAATTTCAATGGCAGCTGCTACGGGTACCATGTCTGCACTTGATTTGCGTTGGTTGTGACATTTAGCTTTGTCCTCAAAAGATATTGTGAATAAGTTCCAAATGATAACTTCGTCAAAATAGTTGTTGTGCCTTTGATATCCACGCCACACGCCTTCCAGTTGCTTCGTGTTGTAGTGTCATCTTTGCATGATAAATTGATTATAGTTGCATCTGATTTTTTAGACGCACCTAAAACCAAAGAGCCATAAAAATGGGGAAATTGAGGATAATTAATACATGTAAAATTTCATAATACTTCAGGACAGTAAAACAGAACATAAACAGAGCCTTTTCATGCCCTTTCTATTTCTAGCCATCCAATTAGGTGATTCGAGCATTTCTAGCGGTCAGATGTGTTGTCTCTATCGACCTCTACCACCTATTTGGCGCAGTGCGCACCAGGGATTGTAAGAACGCACACCCTCCCTTCTCGTGGTGCGCCAGCATGGGCTCGCCCATTTGCGGGACTGGACGCCATTGTTTTTTCGTTATTATTCTTCCTTTTTTTTCTTGTTCTATCTTTAAATAATTCAGGATTTCAAATTTCAAAAAATTGAGAATTCTAACAAATCAAATGTCCTAGAATTATGAAATGTTCATGTATTAAAGAAAATCGTGTTCCTAAAAAAATGTTCAAAAAATTTGAAAAATGTTCACGAATTTAAAAAGTATATTCCCGAACTTAAAAAATGGTCACAATTTTAAAAAAATGTGCACGTATGAGAAAAAATATTCAGGAAGAAAAACGTTTGCCTATTCAAAAAATGTTCACAAATTTGAATAAATTATTCATGAATTAAAAACATGATAATAATTTTATAAAAATGTTTTGCAATATTTTTAGAAAATGGTAATGATTTTCAAAAAAATATTAGCCAATTAAAAAAGACATCCCTAGTTTAAAAAATGTTCACCGTTCAAAACAATTGTTTACATGTTCCAAGAATTTACACAATTTTCTTAAATATTCTTTAAACTGCAAAATTATTTTGAATTTGTTCAAATTCTTCCCGAATTTGAAAAATATTCATGATTTCAAAAAAAATGTTCATGTATTTGAAAATGTTTGTGATTTCAAAAATATTCATGATTTCAAAAGATGTTCACAAACAGAAAAGGAAAAGAAAAAGAAAACAAAGAATGAAAAATGAAAAAAAAAGAAGAAGGAAAAAATAAAAAAAATAAAGAATAAAACTGAAAGGATAAAAAAACGGTTGAAGGAAAGTTCTGGAACCGTCCCAGTGTAGATCAAATCTGCAAATTGGCCGGCCCATATGAATACTCCACGCACTAAGGGGGTACACCCGAGGTCGGTCGCGGGCGACGTTCGCACCAAATTGACTTATTTTTTTCTTTACAACCCCAATGGTAAAATGAACATTCTACATGGAAGGTCGAAGTCATTGAATGAATCATATGAAGAAAAAAAGCATCTCAAACTATGTTTAACTATATTTGCCAAATTCCCCAACAATTTTATTAACCAGGCCATTTTATTCTTTGAATAGGATTGAATGCTCCTACACCTTTGAGTTTTTTTTAAAAAATAATGGCCTAAAAAGTCAATCATATACCCACGCCACAGCACAGCAATAACAAGAAGTGTGTTGGTTGATGAACCTTTAAGGATGTAATAGAAGTAATGGAGTGCATGTTATACAAAAGAAGCCGTTGTGGAGTAGGATCGATTAATTTGGCCGACGGTCATGTGGGACCAGGCTAGATGGAGTTGTACCAAGTGCATGTGCAGAACTGACTATATATGCACACCCATGTGAAAATGCAATGTTGAAGCACTTGAACCCATTGTGTTCTCATCACCCATACCTCATATCTAGTACATTTCCCTCACACATTTCTAACCTCTGGATTTACCTAGCCTTCTTCTCCATCACCTTTTTCTTGTATCACATGATAGCTCAAGTTTAACTGAAGCACCCTCTTGACACTAACTAATCCTGCTAGATGTGAGTCCGAGTAACAAATCACATGATAGCTCAGTGCCTTACGAATGACTTCTTCCTTTTGTGAAAGGAAGTACCATTCCGAGCCATTAGGCATGGGAGGCATGGGAAATGGTAGAGTTACCTTCGCCCTACAATCTTCTACACATATCCTTACCACTTCTACAATAGCTGCTGAAATAGCTATTAATGCCTTAGGAGTCATTTGCTAACGTCTTCGACTTTGTACAACCATCCTTTTTCATCCTCATTGGGCCAATTATTCCACTTGTTTGTCCTATTGCATGCCACGGTGCCATTACTAACTTTGTGAAAGCATTGTCTGTAGTTGTCATTTTTTTACCTTTAGCTGGTTTGTTCATTTGCACTTTCTTTGTGACACTTCCAACATCACTGGCGGTATGGTGAGAAGGTGATCTAGCTCCGGTAGTAGGAAAGATACTTGTTGCCTTGTAATGCAAGTGCTAAATGTTGACTCGATCTCGATGGGGAAGGTGGGAGGAGTCGATAATATTATGGGTTCTAGTTTCTGGTGTACAACATATATCACATTGTTTAATGCTCAGATTTTCTTCCGCTTTCCATGCTAGGTTAGTGAGGCAGAGGATAGATACCTTGGAATTTTCTCTTTGCAAAGAATGATGCTTTCATAGTCAAACTTCTGATACTAGTAGGAATTTCTGATGTGTTCTTTAGACCGCAGAGAGCATGTACCCTAGACCACAGAGAGCATAAACCTGTGCAGCTTCTATAGAGCAAAGGATGTTGTTGCCCACTGCTTGTTCAATAATTTATAGTCAGTGGCCTGCACTGAAGAGAGCATGTACAAGCTAAAATCAACTTCCTATGTAATACATATAACTTGCTGCATCCAGCAGGAAAATTAGAAGAAAAACTATATATAAGTAACCCAAGGCAGGTTTGTCATCTTCGCACTTTCACTGCATTGTCAACATCTTCATCCAGCAATTTGGATTTTGAGAGCTGCGGGATATATTTGACTTTCGTTGTTCAACTAGTTCTCTTTTCAGTGATTTTGATTTCTTGATTTCTTTCCATCCCGATTATGTCTGTTTTGTCAATCTAATCTTGTCCTTGTAATAAACTAGGTAATTGGTGTAGTGCATATGTGTTGTGCTATCAGGTTGCAATTGTTACAAGCTCCTAGTCAACAGTATTTGCGTAGGCTTGGAGCTCCATGCCGTGGTCAGCTGTGGCTGACAAAGTGTGTTGTAGAGCATGTCCTGGATGGCGTAGCTCATAGTAATTGCGCTGAGAATTAACTTCTCAGTAATTGCGCTACCATGTGAGATGCAACCATCCTGTCAGAGGTCAGCGGCAATTCTCAGCGCAACCATGCTCTCGATGTTCCACTACATGCACTCATCAATTGAGCTGGTGTTATTCTAGTTCTCCAACCAAACAACGAACATAACTTAGATTGTAGAAATAGTGAAAAACCGGTCAGATAAGATTATCTTCAGAGGAAACAACACCTTATAATTTGTAAATTCTAACAACTAGGGAAATATTCATGACTAGCAAAACCATAGAGCTACTTTGAATGGGACTAGAATTTTCATGGAAAGGGGCAAATAAAACTTGTAAAATGAAATTATTTTCTCAGAAAAGTCATACACGCGTGCTTCTATAGTTGATGATGAAGTTGAGAATGGAACCAGAGACCCTGAAAGAATTAATCACAAAGTGCTGCTGAATGTTGGAATCCAAGCTATTAAACTCATCTCATAGGGAATATTATGGCTTGTGTATGAGACCTTATGATCCGAGAACCACCTCACAATGTTCATGTATTGCAGGTCGAGCCAAAAGAAACCGTTGCATGCATTGATGAGCACAATTCCGCTACTCTCGGCGAACCACACTAGGTTGAATTTGATTGGCTTCGTCGGCCGAATGCAGCACCCGTCTGCCTTGTCAAGGAACTGCAAAATTGTCTCCGTCATGTTGATCACAACATGTGGTCGTTGCTTCCACTTGGCTGTATGTTGCGATTTGCCGAAGCCGATATCTTATCGTCATGGGCGACAAGCACGAGCGCATCCCCACCCACTGACGATGTCGCCAGAAGTTTTTTGTGCTCTCCGTGGTGTGGGAACCCTTTGGGGAGCTTCGTCACCATCACCTTTGCCGCTTTGACGCGTAGCCTGAGGACGTAGCACCCGGTGTTAGTCTGGAATAGCCAATGCACAACGCCACCGGTGACCAGGGCCTTGCCGAGGCTTCGTTAAAACTTCCTTTGTAGGTTAGGAAGCTAGGTCTTTGTGTAGAGGCCCCATGCGCCATGCTCCGATGAGAAGGTCTGGAACTGCAGGTTGCCGCTGTGTTGTGACATCTCTAGATATGCCTTGACCACTTGAAAATGCCTGCCAACGGAGGTGGCCGCCTTATCGCAGTCACCAACAAGCAAAACATATTTTTTCTCAGACCAGCCACGAAACTTCGGTTTAGATGGCAGGGTTAGGCTCTTGCCGGTGGTCGGGTCGCATATACGGAGCTCTTTGGCCATGCCCACACGGGCGAGGATGAGACCATCACGCGCCGAGAGGGGAAAGCCTCCGTTGGTGGTGGCCATGCGCAGCTTGGTGGCATCCGGTGCGCTGGTGTGCAGCAGAAACAGCTTGTCCTTGGGATTGGGCTAGCCGTTGGACCCGTAGATCAGGTGGCCGCGCAGGAGGGGGTGCACGACGCGGTCTCCCTGCTGGAGGCGGAGGGGGCCGTGGAGGCTGATGTATTCCTTGACGCGGCAGCGCATGTCCAAGCAGGTGGCGGCAGAGCGCACGAAGGTGCCCGGGTCGGTGCGTGCCGCAATGTCCACCAACACGTCTAACGGCAGCGATGCTGCCTTCTGCCTCCGCCCTCTTACACATTGCGTCTGTAGAAGATTGTCGGCTATACGGTCTACCCTCTAATTCCTCTACCTTTCCCGTGGTGCCGCTCACAATGCATATTGAGGCTAGAGGGTAGGGACATATTTATAGTCTCCACTTCCAGGTGTTTTAATATTCCACCTGTTTCCGGAAAGATCCGTGTGACTCCTGAAAAATGTTACCAACCACGATAAAACATGTCAGTTTTCCGACTCTAAATATACTAGTCCCTAGCATACATGTGTGAGTCATGTGCCATGATTAAATTGTCTGTGCGAGATCAACTTCCAATCTTAATCATGTGGGTCAACAGCCTGCAGAGCTGATCCTGCAAAACAAACCCAGCTCTTCCACCCTGTGATGTCTCGGGAAAAATAGGTACGTACATATAAATTGCAGTAGAGTCGATCCTTATTAATTCCTCTATTGTATTCCATCACAGTCGTCCTTGGCACCTCAAGTTTTACTTCCTCGAGTGAAATTCCACATCAGTTCTTCCCTGTCACAAACATTAATAATATGAGTAATTCCAAGTTGATTTAAATAAATAATAGTCATGTTGAATAAATGTTGAAAGCCACATAAATATCTAACATCTCCCACTTGGCTGAAACATATTAATCAATAAATGAAGTTCCATGTGTAAACATGTTTTGAAAACAATTCCTGACTATAGTCAGTGAACCTGCACCATATTAGTATTATTATACAAATAAATGAAATATACGTACCTGAGTTGAATCATTCGACAAGTCGTGTATACAATGGTAACTTCCTCAATGTGTTTACTTTTAACCAAAAACTCAAGAATAGTTGACAGGTTGTGATGCACATTCCATGATCACATATGATGTGTGAGATTCCCTTAGCCACACACATTTCCTTACATTGCTTGAATGCACCAATAAATTCCGGTAGCTAAGGTTCATAGTACGTATAACAAACAAGTAATACAAATTCCAATACCATTTACTATCCCCTTTTTCCTCGGGAGTTCAAACATAATTCCTCACTGAGTATGATTCCCCTTATCAAGGTATTTTAACAGCTTTGCAATTTCCCATGAAAAATGTATCGCTACACTTTCTATTATTTCCACTCCCAAAAATGGAAGTGTCAAACATGCCTTTCATTTGAAAGTTACAAGATAAGCAAGCTTTCACTTCCATCAATTTAACATTATCGTCGCAAACAACAAGAACAATGTTAACATATACAATAATAATGTGAAATACTTTACACTTACATTTGTAGATGACCAATTTACTTCATTTAGAAGACCATATGACCTGCTATTCCATTGATGTGAAGCTTGTTATAAGACCACACATTAATATATTGAATTAGCAAACCATGTCTTTATTCCCTCTTCCCCTAAATTCCGGAGAAAGAACTTCCACAAAGTACATTTCCCTTTGTGTGAACAATTGAAAAATAAGAGTAACATTATAATTAATATTCCAGTGAGCCAAATTTCCTTAAAAAAATACTCACATACAATGGGCTGGCGGTTGTTTGGTAAGATAATAAGTTCCCAAACTTTATTCTTCCTCATTGAGTTTATTCATTCCCGCATTTCTTCCACCCATAGCTTGCGTTGATGGAAAAGTAAAGCTTTCTTAAGAGACTTCACTTATTCCTCTAAGAATTCAGAGTCACTTCCCCCCAAAACACACGATAATTATCCAGACATGATATTCCAAGTTATTTCCTCCCACTTATCCTAAGCATGTTAGTGTCAGGAGTTACACTTGTAGTTTCCTTCAGGGTCAAGATTATATTCTAGTTTGTTTCCCAATAATTCCACCATTATCCATACAAATATTGTGCTCCCACTTTCCACCAGTTTTACTTTTCCAGATCAAAGAAATACACTTGACCCACTAGAATAAAAATTTAACAAATTCCTAGTGTGTGCCTTGTATTAATTGGGAATTTCCAGCCAAAATAATATACTTCCTTCCAGTCTACAAACATAAGGAGTGAACGTGCATGATGATAAATTCCAAGCATGTGTTCCTATTACCGACATTCCTCTCTATGGAGTTATCTCCCCAAATAACAATTGGGTTGCTAACTTCCAATGGACCATCAAGAAAAAATATACCATTGTGTGAAGTTCGGTAATGCAGTATTTTATCATTGAGCAATATTTCCACTCTTTCTTTTCCAAATAGCATTTCATACAATGTTTTCCAATATAGAACCATAAATTAAATTACTTTACATTGAAGTTGTTTTATAGAGTGTCCTATAACAATAATACTTTTGCTCCACCAAGGAGTTTCATGGAAAAATTTCCAATTCCAACATGCATAAGAATTTAGCAGCAATATATATGGCAAAACACACAATATATATAATTTCCTATGGTACTATTAGCATGCCAATAAAATTGCTATTGTATTCCAGCAATATAATACATATAATTTTAAATCCACAATTCAACTATTTGAAAAAGTGGTGACATGTACACATTTATTGCAAATATTAACAATGTTCATACCATTAAGTGAGAACAAATTTCCACAATTTTCCAAGGAGTCGTTCCCATCTTCCTCCGCAAATAAGTGATTTTCCCAATAGACACTTTTTTGAATTCCTTCTCATGCAAGGATAGTATTATAGTGTATCCATCAATAATAATTTTCCTCCACAATAGAGTTTGAAGGCATAATTTCCAAATCTAAGTTTATTATCTTTAGCATTTCCTTGGAATTGTTTGCATGGAAGTCAAGCATTATATCATGGTAAATGATAACCGAAATGCACAACACGACTATTTTGAAAAATAGTGGTAATGAAAAAAATATCCATGCGTACAAATTATAGACATACCTTCCTCTTTGCCAATTGCATTGATAAAATATTATACCTTGTGCAACCAATAATATTTGATCATATCCTTCCCTCAAAGAGTTTCTATCTTCCTCCATAGAGCAAATAATATTCCATATTGCAAAATATCAAATGAAGTTAAATTGGAAAATCAATTATTTTGATCAATTTGGCAGAGTAAGAAATGACCAATATAAGCCAGCAATATGTATTTCCCAAGTGACATCACACCGAAAAAGGAGAGTATTCCAGGTTGCACTAATTTCCATGCAATTTGTTCACTATGCTATGAACCTGACATAAGTATGCAAGCCATTTGACACCCATAATACATTTCCTTTTCCTCAATAGCGGCTTTATGAATTTGGCCTTGTCCAGTTTGTCTCAATCAATAATGTGATGGATAATTTCCACGGAAAATATAATCATAACAATCCATCTTCCAAACAGTGATATTGAATTTATGGATTGTAAATAATTCGGCGAACTGAGGGAAAAGTGTTACCAATTGTATATTAGGCGAAGACAGATGCTGAAATTACGCCGATTAATTCCTTGTGATTTCCATCCCAGATCAGGGTGCGCACAAGTATTAAGACAATCAAGAAATACCAGCCTTTCTCGTTATAATCTGATCCTTATAGACAAATAAAGTAGACGTGGACTTCAGCTTGTAGATGTGTATGTAAGAATAAATTCCTTGCTCCTTATGCAAGATGGACCAGTAGAACAAGTAGTACTGTATAGAAACAACAGCAACAAAGCTTCCTTGATTCGCGGTGGCGAGAGATTTCCTGCACCATCTTTGGTGCTTATGCCCTTCCTAATCAATATTGACTGGCCCACCTACATCTTGTCTCACCAGCTTATTGGTTATGAACAGCAGCAGCAGGCGTGGGCAAGCCCCGCAGCTTCCCTCTTCCCCGAACAGCTAGCGAGTTCAATGAACGACGAGGTGCAGCAAGAAAAAACACCGATCCGACAAGTCGATGCCTCGACGGCGCGTCGGAGCTTAGATGGACCGATCTGTAGCGGTATCTCAAGGAAGCCCATTAACAAATCGATCTAGTTTGATTACTAACTCCTCATGCGTAACATGCAAATAGTGCAAGCAACAACAATTGAATTGATTTGCTCGGTCCGCACGTAGATTAAAGAAGCAAGAACAGCCTTGGATTTCATCACGTGAACCTGCAGTTTATCCCCTCCGCGATTGCGTGCATGGCAGGGAGTCACCGAGCCAGCGTGTACTTGTGCTAATCTTCCTCGATCTCAGCACGAAAAAACAAATTCATTGATTGATGTGCTTCGGCTTCCGGATCGAGTGAAACCTCATGAGACAACTTCCATCAGTTCACACCACGATGCAGCACACCACATGTTGATCGGACGAGTCGAGGGCGGAGCGTCGACAGAGTTTGCAGTGGAATCGGAGGCTACCAACGGCGGTACAGGCAGAGTTGGCAGCGGAACGAATCGACGATTGCGTGGATTTGGCCCGCAATTAGGGTTAGGGTGACAGCGACCGAACCTTGCTCTTGATGCTAATGTAAAAGATTGTGGGCTATACGGTCTACCCTCTAATTCCTCAGACTTTTCCGTGGTGCCGCTCACAATGCATGTTGAGGCTAGAGGGTAGGGTCCTATTTATAGACTCCACTTCCAGGTGTTTTAATATTCCACCTGTTTTCACAAAGATCCGTATGATTCCTGAGCAATGTTACCAACCACGATAAAACATGTCAGTTTTCCGAGTCCAAATATGCTAGCCCCTAGCACACATGTGTGAGTCATGTGCCATGATTAAAATGTCTGTGCGATATCAACTTCTAATCTTAATCATGTGGGTCAATAGCCTGCAGAGCAGATCCTGCAAAACAAACCCAGCTCTTCCACCCTGTGATGTCCCGAGAAAAATAGGTACGTACATATAGAGTGCATCTTAGGTCCTCGAACTACTTCGATGGTGTCGCATAGGTCCTCAAACTATGAAACATGTCATCTAGGTCCTCAAA
This sequence comes from Secale cereale, assembly GCA_902687465.1. Taxonomy (NCBI): domain Eukaryota; kingdom Viridiplantae; phylum Streptophyta; class Magnoliopsida; order Poales; family Poaceae; genus Secale; species Secale cereale. The sequence goes on from LR738716.1 coordinate 146,984,006, forward strand.
AATCCTTGAAGTGTAATAAGTGTGTATATATATATGACACCTCTGAAATAGTTCAAGGACCTACGTGAGACCTTTGAAATAGTTTGAGGACCAGGATACACACACATTGCACTTTAAGAACATGGATGACGATTTTCATAGTTCGTGGACCTACGTGACACATCTGAAATAGTTCAGGGACCTATGATGCACTTCACTCTTAATTCCTCTATTGTATTCCATCACTGTCATCCTCGGCACCTCGAGTTTTAATTCCTCGAGTGAAATTCCGCATCAGTTCTTCCCCGTCACAAACATTAATAATATGAGTAATTCCAAGTTGATTTATAAATAAATAATAGTCATGTTGAATAAATGTTGAAATCCACATAAATATCCAACAGCGTCCGCGACTTGGCGCCGCTGCCTGCCATGGTGGATGCTTCTATAGGTGGCTCTAGGAGGGAGCTGAGTATAGGGCGAGATCCGGTCGCGTACCGATCAATACAAGTATTATTAAGGGATAAGTATTTTGGTATGACTTGGGTTTCCGTAATTGTTTGGTAACTGGAGATGCGGCCGGAGGGGAAAATATCCAGTGCTACCGCCCTTTAGATGATATCGTGATACGGGCTTCTGAGCCGTCGGATTCCAAGATCGGACGGCTCCTAGCAACTCTGCAACATTTGCAGAAAAGTCTACTAGGAGTCCAAAAATTACGTATAGATCCATCAGATCCAAAAACTCCTAGATGCCGTCCGATCTGTGAATCCAACGGCCCAGGAGCCCGTATCATGGTAGCACCTAAGTTTTGGTAGCACCAGATACCGAAGACGTCCCGATCGAGTCCGTACGTAGCAATATAGATAGATCAAACACCCAGGAGCACCACGTACGTGCGAGCTTAATCGATTATTGGCTGGCTATATAGCAGTACGTGATCGATGTACTTCGGCATTTGGCGCACGTAGCGACTCATCCAACGCGCTGCCGGACTCTGAGTCGTACAGCCACCAGTCCAGTTTACAACTCTATCTACGACTCTACGTGACGTTTAGACTAGAACTATATTAATCATCACATAGATCGGCCTCCAACTGCAAGGACGCCTTCGCCTGCAGATGACCAACTACGACGGCACCATGGGCACGAAACAAGAACGGTGCTCGCCTTCGGCAGTGGACTGGTCAAACCTCCCGGCCGACCTCCTCGGCATGGTCCGTGTGAGGGTCGCCTCCCTGCTCGGCCGTGTACGCTTCACCGCCGTCTGCAGGTCGTGGCGCGCGGCCGCGTTGCAGCACCCAACTCCGCCGGCGCTCCCTCTGCTGCTCCTCTCACCTGTGGACCGGGGCACCGTCACCGAGAAGCTCCTAATGTACTGCCTCGAAGAAGGTGGGGTCCTTCAGGTTCCAATCCCAAGCAAACTGCGCAACATGCAGTTCATCGGATCATACGATGGCGGATGGATCGCCGCTATTGAAAGATCAAGATCCTACCAGGACGGAGGATGGATGGGTGCTGTAGAAGGATCGACCAAGTTCCTGATTGTGAATCTCTTCTCCGGTGTCGAGGTGCCGCTGTCCGAGAAGCAACGGAAATTTCGATTGACTGACCATAATGGACTAGACTTCATCTGGAAAATAATATTTTCCGAGGTTCCCACTTCAAGTGGTTGCATTCTTGTTGCCATGACCGCTGGGCGCAAGATCGCCCTGTGTAAGATTGGCTGTTTGGACGGCGGATGGACCATACAAGGATGTGACATGGAGCCGGTTTGGGACATTGCGTTTTACCGTGGGGAGCTTTACGGCCTGGGACATAGCAAGACATTGTACACGTTTGACATTGGCGTTAATGAAGATGGTGCTCCGATAGTTACCGCCGCCTACCCAATGGACGTCCAAAGGGGCGGTGATCCTATTTGCAACAGCTGGTTCTTGGATGAAGCCTCATACATATGCGAGATGAATGGTAAGCTCGCGGTCGCAGTTTTGAGTCGATGGTTGCGAAACTGCAAGCCTTTCTTTAAGGTGTTCCAAGTCACAAGTGTTGACGATGACGCACAGAAATACGCGTGGGAGGAGGTGGGTAGCTTGGGCGATTGCGCATTGTTCTTGGGGCAACTATGTTCCTCAAAGGTGGTGCAAATGCCGGCTGGTGGGCGGGGAGGTGTAGAAAGAAACCACATATACTACTCGAAAAATTACTGTGGAGCTAGCAAAGAGGACCAAGAGTTCGCGGAAGAATACCACACAAAATCAGAATATGGTGACCTAATGATCCATAGGAAAGACCAAAGCGTTGATGATGGTGGTGACGACGTGGATCGCATCATGTCGGTACGATACTGCATTAAGGATGGCCATCATCTTGCCATGTGGTGCATCCCTCCCGAATTCTAAGGCATGTTTGCTAAAAGAATTTTCATAGAAAAAAGGGAGGATTGAAATCCTTTGCAGTTTTCTATTATGGATTAATTGTTTGTTGTATGGTGAAGACACTTTGTTCTTCTTGAAAAATCTCTATGGAGTATTATATATAAAATTTTCCATTGACTTTATCTCTCTGAAATATTACCGCATTAAAAGTTTTACGGTGGTTAAGAAAAATATAAGATTCATCCATCCAAAAGAATCTAGCTAGTGGTAGATAATTAGGAGATACCAAAAGAAATGTATTGATAAATACTAGAAATGTGATGTCAGTAAAAAAACGTGGGATCGATACCATAATGTTTTATTCATTAAAGGAACGAGACACCGAAGGAGGGAGGGCGAAGGAGAGAACCCCATCTCAAAAGGAACGAGATCAAGCTCTCGAGTTCCCATGCTAGATCTTGTCAGGTCTAATTGTCTCAATCCTGCTTTTTGTTCTGTTTTGGTTGGAACAGTGACACCACATGAAGAGAAAGATCATGGATAGAAGAGTGAGCCGTTCAAAGTATTTATTTTCCTAGGCAAAATCGCGACTTGTGTGTAAATTCACTGAATGAAAGCTCTGTAAAATCGCACATGCAGTGCCTACACGCAGTGTGATCCTAGAGACAGTCACCACTTAGTTTCTTGCACGAAATGGCATCCCTCTGTTGGTTGATTATCCAGATCGAGATCCAGTTGGTGAAACTCGGCTTGGAAGTACTCCTCTGAGCCAAGCTTGTACCAACACCAGCTTCCATGAGTTTTATGCACACGTGTAGTACATGGTAATCCAATCCTAACAAGCGCTTAATGCAGTTCAGCGTTGATGATGGTGGCTTCTTGCAGCAGGAGGTCTCCGATAGCATATGCAGCAGGCCGGCCTTCACAGTTATGTGTGCCTGTTATGTCTCTGAAACCAACCAAATCGTCTATCATTACCTTAGCAGTAGCAGGGAATCAACCATGCCACAAATACTCCAGGAGGCAAGCACCGAATGATGCTACGTACTACAAGACATGCATCTAATTGTGGACTTACTACTGACTATAAGAATGGAAATACGCTCTGTCAATTTATTTTTCGGTAATACGCTTGAGATCGTATCTTTGCATGGATAGAGAGGAAGAAATCACAGGACCACACCATGTTCACGTACACAAGATGGGGTGTCAGTGGCGATCATACGAGCAGGAATCAAATAGGAGGCCGAGCCTCGTATACAAGTTCAGGTTACAAGGATTTATTTGGGTAGTAGTAGAAACTATCCTAGAGGGAAGAACCGTGTCCAAAACAAGACTTCGTGTGGGTTTCTTATTGGGGCGAATGAATCACAAAAGTTCGTTCCTATCTATCCTAGAGATGGTTGTTAATGTTTCTTCTTCGCTTTGAGATGTTTGTTTCGAAGCAAGATCTCTAACCGATAAATTTTCTTGGATCATGTCGCGTGGTGTTCCCGTGTTATGGTCAAAAACGTGCCTTGTTCACATTGTGACATGGTCCGAGTCGTAGGTTAGAGTTGGTCTTCATAGCGTTCATCTGTTTCGGTGCGATGCTTTGGCCATGATTACACTGTCGAAGATCCATGCTCCTTCAACTTTCAAAGCTACTAGGTTTGTGACGCAGAGTACAATATATACTGCGGAAATTTTTGTTTGGAAAGAAGAATGGTTCTGTCTGTAATACAGAACCTGTTTTCCTATTAGGCCTTTCTGGTGTGTTCTTCGCTTGCTAGCTGCCAAAGAGCGTAGTCGTGTGTGAAGAGCTGAAGAAACTGCAGCCATGGTTTTGTTTACCTGCAGGGAACAACGCCAAATAACTGGACTCGGCATAACAGCAACGGCCATTCCCCGCAAAAAAGGAAAAAAATCATCGGCCATTATCTTACTGCTAGTGTCAGCGGCTTTCTTGTTATTTTTCCTCTTTAAAAGTGCGGCTTTCTGGTGGAGTACATGAAGATCATGATGCAAGTGCTGTAATCAACAGCAAACCAGACCTAGGTTACTTTTTTTACATGCAGAGTGGCTAGTGTCAGAACTAACGCTCGAGCTCACGAGAGAGACAATGGTGTTTTGGTGCTGCGTTCAACCTCGCAGCTTTTCTGCCTTCTATTCCTTCTCTTATTCAGCGATTACAACAACTAACTGAAAAACGAGAAAGCAGGCACGTCCGGGTCGTGAGCACCGCCATCCCAGCGCTCCCCGCACGTCGCCCGCGATGCGGCCATGATCATCTACCTCATGCCATACCACGATCAGAATTCATAGGCGTGAAATTTAGTGATCCTATTCCAGCTGAAGTTTAGGTTATTTTTGTCTCTTACTCTGTAGATTTGATTGAAATCACTCCATACCAGCCACTTCTCCCCCACCGGAGGCTTGAGTGCCAAAAGCTTCGTCTAGAAGTCCTCTTTCCTATTGGACGCCGTCGGTCCATACACCGTTGTGATAAAAGAACTGCCATTGGATGCCAGGAACGTCACCCTAGGTGACAGAAAAATTTCCCTACCACCAAGATAGTGCACTATACCACGACATCATCCCATAATAAGAGGATGCCACTCCTAGTACCCGCCGCCAGTGATTGAACGAAATTTTGCAGTCGGCCGCCACCTAGGAAGGATACAGTGAACTTGTTGACGTTGGCCAGCTTAAAGCATCTCCAGCTGTTCGGCCCCCAAGGCATACGCCGGCGTTTTTTCGGCCCTTCCCCCGGTGCGAATTTGGCGCTGGGGGCATTCTCGGCCCAGCCACGCCCTCAGCCCCGGCCCCAAAGACGCCCTGTTTTTTTTTTAATCCGCAGTTCCCGCTACAAAAATACGCCATAGTTCGGTGACCACTCGCCACAGCTCTGTGATCATCTCAGTTCGGCACATAGTTCGGCGTAGCAAATAAAAACACGAGGCGAGAGTGCATCAAATGACGGCTGCGTCGATGTCCTCAGCGGTGTCGTCCTGTGTTTCTGCATCGGCGATGTCCTCGGCGTCGGCGTTGTTGTCCGTAGGTGGCGTCCGCGGGGTGTCGGGCGTCGATGTAGGCGACATGTCGTCGCTGGGGCTCGCCGGCCGGGTCGACGTGTTGGTCATGGCATTGGGCGTCTCCGTCGGCGTAGTCTGGCAGAGAGTAGTTGTACGGGGGTACTGGACGCCGGCGAACGCGGGAGACGGCGTGCGCTGCCCGTGCGAGAAGGCGGTGTTGGGGTTGAACCCACCGTGGAGGTCACCGTCGCCATAGCCAAGGGACGGCGCGCACCCCCACAGCTGGAGGGGAGGCGTAAAGCTGGCTGGCAACCGGGCGCTCGGTTGGCTCCAGGCGACCTGATGATTTCCGGGAGGAGGCATCATCCGGGCGCTAGCCGCCGCCGCCGCGGCACGCTCTTTCTGCTTCTTCGACCGGTTCCGCAGGTCGGTGGGAGCGGCCGCCCGCCGTACGATGTCCGCCTTTCACTCGGCGTTCGACATCCCAGGCGGCTTTGACGGCGGCGCCCTCGGCTTCCTCTGCTTCGGCGGCGGGGCATAAGCATCCGCGGCAACGGCGGGCCTGGTGGCGGTGTATTTCTTCGGCGGCATAGTGGCGCGCAGCGAGAGGAATGGCGGGAGAAGGGTGGGATGAAGGGAAGTGGGGGAGGAAACGGCTGGAAAAGGATGACACTCGCCGACAAGCAGGACCCACGTGCCTTTTCGCTTCGTCCGGCGTCCCCAGGCGCCCCCCGCCCCCCCAACACGCCGGGTACGCCCTGGGTCTGCCGGCGCCAGTTTCGGCCCTATCCGGCGGAAAAATGAATCCTGAGGGCGCGGCTGGGCCGATTTTTCGGCGCCGGCGTCGGAAAAGTGACCTGAGGGGGCTGTTGGGGGCACGGCTGGAGATACTCTTAGACTCGTGGAAACACGGAATATGGCATTGGGAGGCAGAGATGGTTTTGTGAAAAGTGGCCCTCCTAGATAGTTTGAGCCCGCCCATATTCCAGCAAAGCACATTGAAATCGGTGGCCGACTAATGATGTCGGTGGCCGACTCTTCGGCGAGTAGTTGCAAATGAACAAGTTGTACTCCCTCCGTTTCTTTTTAGTCTGCATATAAGATTTAGTCAAAGTCAAACTTTTTAAAGTTTGACCAACTTTATAGGAAGAAATATCAATATCTACAATACTAAAGTTGTATGTTATGAAAATTAATTTCATGATGCATCCAACACATATTGATTTCATATTGTGAATCTTGATATATTATTCTATAAACTTAGTCAAAGTTAACAAAGATTGATTTTGGCCAAATCTTATATGCAGATTAAAAAGAAACGGAGGGAGTATTTCTGTGGGTGAATGTTGCGAGAGCATGGAGGTAGCATGTAGAAGTTGTGGCAAAGTCAATCTTGGGGAATAAACAATTGGAAACCCATAACATATACCAACCGGACACAAACTTCCACGTAGGAAGTGCGTACAAACATTGATATATAGAGTAGCGGTAGCAGCGAAGTGAGGGCGTCTCCAGCCGTTCGGCCCCTCAGGACGCGCCGAAAACCGCCGGTTGGGGGTGAGCCCGTGCTAGTTTCGGTTTGGGTGCCAATTCGTTTCCAGTCGCCGGCCCCCAGGTCGGCCCCAGGCGCCGATATCGGCCCATTTTCGACGGTTTTCAGCCCATTTCCGACGCAAAACGGCCCAGGCTCTACGTTCTCGTAGATAGTTAATAGATAGTTCACATATATAGATAGATAGATATTTCATACGATAGATAGATAGTTCACATAGTCTTCTCTTACGACCTACTACTAGTCATTCTCCGACTCGGACTCTTCCTCGGTGATGTCCTCCTCCGATGTCTCAGCGTAGGCGTCAAGGAACCGCTCGTCGGTGAAGTCCCAGGAGGACGCATCTCCTTGCTCGACGTTGGACTTAGCGACCGCCCTCCGCGCTCGCTTGTCCTCTCGATAAGCCGCTCGCTCCTTCCTCCTCTTCTTCCTCTCCGCTTTCATCTCGGCCAAGAACCGGTGCTCGTCGATGAAGTCTTGCGAGAAGTTTTGGCGCCACGTCGCCATGGCTTCCTCATCCATCTCGGCCAAGTGGAGACGGTGCGCCCGCCTACGGTTCTTCCGACGATCTTCGTCGGTTCTAAGCCGCGGGGGAGGCGCCAGCTCGTGTGCCCGCTCCAGAGTCGGCACGTCCGTGAAGTTCATGTCCCAACGGGAATGCCGGAGGCGCCACGCCGCAGCGTCGTACGCGCGGGCGCCCTCCTGAGCGGTGTCGAAGATGGTTCCGAGGCGGAGGCACACGGCGCCCCACTCAATCTCGACGGAGTAGGTGCCGGACGGACGAACCCGGACACCGTGGTAGCCCGCACCTCCCCGGCGGTGAGGCGGCATGGGGGCGCAGTGCGTGTCGGCGACGAAGCAGCCAGGCCGACGGCCGGAGGGGCGCAGTGGCAGTGAGGAGAGTGCGGTGGGCGATGTGGCTGCGGTGTGGGCGTTCACCGGCGAGGTAGGATGCTTTTATAGCCGGAGCTCGCGCGGCGAGAGGCGCATGCCAGGCGACGCGTGGCGGTCGCCCGTGGTGCCGGGCGACGCGACGGGTCGCTGGGGCGGCATCAATGGCAGGCGACGGCTCGGCAGTGCGGCAGCTTTGGCATTGATTCCAGCGGGAACCGAGCCAATGAGGACGACGACGCATTACGTCGCTGACAGGGCGGGCCCATCCCGTTCGCGCCAAAAAGCAAACCTACAGCGGGAACGGTATCACGACGCATCTTGTTGGGGTTTCATATAATTTCAATGTGCACCGTTCATTACACTATTTGATATCGCTCTGTAACGGTCCCAAGGGCATACCACTAAAGCAAGTCCTCAGCGGGAACGCTAGACTTATCGACTGCAACGTCCAGCATCACAATCTGTCCTCGAAACATTCATAGCTCAGTTGACTGGGAGACTGAAGGATACTACTGAAATTTTGCAATCGTGTAATTTAGCAATCTGGCCTATGTTTTTCGATTTTCCTATTTTTTTCGTGTAATTTGTATATATGTGTCTTGTTTGATCGATGGATGTTCTGAACACTCCAAATGTCTACCCCTTGGGAAACACACATACAAGAGCTTTTATGTTGAGTATTATACAGATGGGATTTTTTTCAGGAAAACTTAGGCATTTGGCATTGAGTTATACATCCGGATCGAACATATGGCAAGTTGCAAAACATGGTGGTAGGACACTCCAGGTTCCTGCAAAGTACAAAGCACTTACACAAGGACAATACAACTCCAAATGCAAGTTCTGGCCTGTTGAGTATAATATTTATTAGGAAAAAAGAGATAGACTAGGATTTGTTCCTGCTTGTCTTGTACTCCAAGTAGATCATTGTACTCCTATATATATGCCCACGAGGTTCAAGCAATACAACAACTATTACACCAAACCCCTCTCTCCCTTCTAACATGGTATCTATCACAAATCGATCCTAAACCCTAGCCGCCACCGCTTCCGCACCCGCGCGCCGCCCCCGGGGCAGTCGGCCTCCATGACCGCCGCCGGGGGCCGCGCCGCCCGTCCCTAGGGTTCGTCCGTCGGCCGTGTTGGCCGGCTGCCCTAGAGTCTTTTTCCCGAGCCATTGCTCCGGGTTTGTTCGCTCTCTCGCCGGTCGTTTTGATCGGCGTCTTTCTTTTTGGTTTTCCGATCTAATCTTGATCGGTTTGCGTCGCCCGCCGTCACCGTCGACCCCCGTGCGCCTCTACTCCGACCCTGGCGTGACCTGCCGGTCTCTCCTCCAACCCTGCGGCCACGCACGCCGACGCGGCCCGTTTGGGCAAGCCATCGTCCACGCGTCGCTCCGCCCGTCGCCCTGCACCGGCCGTCACCGTCCTGCTCCGACAGGGACACCTGCATCACCGACCCGGCGACCTCGCGCCATGCGACGACCAATCATAGCCGTCGCTCATGCACCGGCCCGCCCATCGCGTCTGCACGGCGGCTCGGCGGTCTACCTCACCGGCCTCGTCCTCGACTCCATCAGGCTCGTCGGCTGCCTCAACTCGGGCGCCGCTGCTCCGTTGGTCGCTCGGGCCTCGTTGCCCGGGCGCCGGCGCTGCTTTGGCAGCCCGGGTGCCGGCGCTGACGTCCCACGCCGTCCGTCATCGCCGGCCTCATCCAGGACTCCGCCGCCACCACGCCTCCATCGAGCGGCGTCCCCGACCTCGCGTGCGATCGACTTGATCACCCGCTCGCCGTCGCGATCCTCCTCATCTACGCCGCGCGACCAAGCTGGCCCGTTGGTTGCGCGCGCCGCCGCAGGTCCCGTGAAGATTGTCCCGAGTTCAGCGCACCCCTCCGCCGATCGAGTATCGGGCTGCCGTTGCGTCGCCCCGTAGGGCCGCCGCCCCGTGGTTCTCCTCGCGGCTGCATCAACTTGTGCTTCGCCGCTGCGTCGCCCCTTCGGGCCGTAGTGCCGCGATACATCGTCCCCGCCGCCGCCCCGAGGCCGTCCCCATGGTTGCACCGACTCGCGAATCGCCGTTGCATCGCCCCTTCGGGCCGCAGCGTCGCGGCCCGCGGTCCCCAACGCCGCCCCGAGGTTTTCCCGTCGTCGCCCCTTCGGGCCGTAGCGTCGCGGCCCGCGGTCCACTCCGTCGTCACCGCGCGTCGACTTCACGTGGTATGCGCCGCGCCGCCTCCCTTTGCGCGGGAACGCCACTGTCCGCGCCGGTCTTCGTCAAGCTGTCAGGTTTTTCGCCTACTTCGAGCACCGCCGTCGCGCTCCTAACCCAGCCGCCGCCGCCGCCGTCAGGCCGCTGCCGCCGCACTTCTTCGGCCGCCTCCGCCGATACCCCCGTAGCCGCCGCAGCCGCCCGTCGACCCCCTTCGTCTTCGACCAGCACCAGCCCGTCGCCAGCGTCGTCGTCATCTACCCCGACCACTTCGTCTACTCCGACCACCGTTGGTGACATCGGCCCCGCGCTGATGGACGCCGCAATCATCGTCGAGTTCTCCTCTGCTGGCCCCTCTGACTTCTCCGACATGGCGTACAGCTCGTGCAGCTCCCTCGTCTACACATGCCCGGTGCTGGCAACACCGATGCGTGCCTTCATCCAGGACATGTCCCCAGGCCTGGCAAGCCTGGTCGGCGCTTCGTCAACTTCTTCTTCGTCCGTCTACGCATGCCCGTTGCTGGCAACACTGGTACGTGCCTTCGTCTACGATGTGTCCCCGGGCTTGGCAAACCCGCCGCGACGAATCGTCAACACCGTCTTCCTCCCGGCGCATCACCACTTCGACACCACTGCGCCCATACTAACTCGGCGCCTCCTTGCGCCCGTGGCACCTCGGTGACTTCCTCGACACAGGCTACCCCGATACGACATTGACCACGGCGTTCTTTGCACGACAACCTCGACAACGGCTACACCACATACGCTCTCGGCTACCTCGACAAACGGCACAAAGGGCTACCGCCTTGCTTGAGCAACCTTGTTAGCTTCCACTCCAGTCACTACTTCCGCGATGCAACGACCGTTACGACGGTGGGGGGGGGGGGTGTCCGTCGGCTTGCCTTCGGATTCTTCTTCAGTCTCACCGTCTGCGTCGCTACCATTGTGACTGCGGGGGATGTTGAGTATAATATTTATTAGGAAAGAAGAGATAGACTAGGATTTGTTCTGGCTTGTCTTGTACTCCAAGTAGATCATTGTATTCCTATATATATGCCCACGAGGCTCAAGCAATACAACAACTATTCCACCAAACCCCTCTCTCCCTTCTAATATGGTCCCTCCTTTCCTGATGCTTCCAAGGCCTAGGGGCTCACCACTAAGGCTTCCAGCTCTACTGTAAGGCTTGAAATAGTTATCCCTTGCAAAACGATGTTCACATCTGGGTGAAGCAAGTTTTTATCACGCCGGACATCATCGGAAGGGAGGTTTCCATGCTTGGTAGCTTATTCCTTACTTCGCAACTGGACTGAGCATGCGATGCATGTAATTATAGCAACGAGGTGGAGGCTAGCTGCCAACAATGTTAAACTTTTTTATGGAAGGGAGGGGGGTGGGGGGTTGGTGTTAGTTAGAGGTGACCAAGAGTGGATCAATGCTGTCAAGCATTGAAGCAATGGATTCACATGGGCAAGCATATTTCATAAGTTCTCTCGCATGTAAGTAGTTGGCTTAATCTAACCTTATTTTTTAGAAAAGGAGGAGGACCCCGGCCTCTGCATGTGGACGATGCATGCTGCCATTTTATTAATTATTCACACAAGACTATACAAAGACATACAACGGTAAGACTAAAGCCACCGTCTAGGCAACATTTGTCGCTACTCCTATCTAGTTGATGTAGGGATGCTGATAGTTTGAGCCAAATACCAAACAGACCTCGTAGCCAAACCTAACATCTAAGACCTGAGGTCCCAACCAAGACGCCTGCCGGGTATGGGGCACCCACCAGTTTAGCGCACTCCCCAACCAGGACGCCTGTCGGGTATGAGGCCACCGCAACCACCTGCCACCAATCCATCTTCAGTGTTGTACTGCTGCAACTACCTTGCCCGATCTAGCTGCCGTTGACGCCACCACGACGCCAGACAACGCCACAATCCCGCGCTCGTCCATCATCACACGCCCACCGGCAAGACCCCGCCGCTCCATGCTGCTGAGACCCATCGTTGTCGACATGCCAGATGCCACGCCGCTCCTCCGACACAAAACACCACCTGTTGCCACTGGTCCCATCCCCTCCGCCTGCAATTCCTCAAACCAAGCACCCAAACGCCCCAGGCGGCGCCTCCAAGAAGGGTATGGCACACGCAGTGCTACCGCCGCCCAATCTAGGGAGATTTAGGGTTTTTACCCGGGCATGGGGTTCGGGTGGAGGGCAGGGACCTCAACGGCGCCTGCAAGGAGGAGAACGGCGACCCTGGTCGTCGCCAGCGTCGGGATGAACGAGTCATCCAGAGTTTCCTCCGGTCCGATGTCACCTCTACCAGCCCCCGCGAACCCACCGAGGCCGACGATCGCAATCGTAAGCGACCAAGTGCGGCGGGAGAGAGTCTGCAGCGCTGAGGTGATCCACCGACGATTCACCGCCAGCGTGGTCAAGATGCCGTCCATCCAACCCCCGCGAACGTCACCAGCAGAGGGCACCGTCGCCATGCCTAACGGGGCCGCCGCCCCTGGTCTAGGTCCCTTCACGAAGGGCGGAGTGGTGAGATCCGCCACGAGCGACGAGATCCGGCACCGCGCAGCCGACGCCATCGCCCAAGCCCGCCGTCGACCGATCCCGCTGCCGCCGGGAGCCCGCACGCTGTCGGGAGTCTCTCACCCATGGATCTAGGCACCCGTGCACCACCGCGAGTCCGCCGCCTTCGGGATCCACCACACTGTCAAGAGGGTCGTACCCCGCATATTAGGACGACCACGCCGCCACCGGATCCGGGAACGGGAGGAGAGACCCTCCGCCGCCGCCGTCGCACGCACGGGCTTTGCCCGGCACCTATCATCGGCAGCGGCGGAGGGGTAGAAAGGGCGCTAGAGGGACTAGGCAGCGGCGGCTGAGCCCTCTGAAGTCGCCCGCGGGGGAGGCGACGCGAGAGGGAGTTCAACCTGATGGTAGCAAGGGTTGAAACGGAAGGCTAGTCCGGCTTTATCTAACCTGACCTGCACATGTAATTTTCGTTGAACATTTATTAACAGAACTTGCTATTTGATGCAACTACCTCTTTTTTTGCCCATTCTCTTGTGTTCAACAACACCATAACTAGCAACTACTTGCATTCATACACTAGTGATGGCCTACTAAGTAGTTTACATCATGGTTCATCAACCATCACTCTTTGTTAAAACTAGGGATACATCCTTCTCTGTCGTTTTGCTCAATATTAATTTTAGAAAAACAACGAATTTGCATTTGTACCTTATTAAGTGTAAAGAAATATGATTAGTTATACATCTAAAGTGTGGTGATTGAAAACATTAATTTAGAAACTCCAAGCTATAAGTATAGGATTCGCTGGCCATGGAATATAGAAATCATCCTACGGTGTACTTGTATGTGTCGGGAACATGCACCGTAATAACTCCCAGGACTCCATCTCACGCGTGTCTCTCCTCCTTCATATTCTCTTTCTCTGTATTCTCTCTTTCATTTCCAGCGATAAGTGCACATCCCTTCCTCATCGCATGGCAAATAGATTAATTCCTCACTTCGAGCTACCATTGCAAATCCCTTCCTTGATCACAGGGCTCATAGATTAATTCCTTCGCAGTTTCTCCGAAATAAATCCGTTCTTGGAATGTATAGGTATGCTCAACTCTCAATCCTAAATCTTTTTATTTGGTGTTTTCTTCCTAGATTTCCCATGACTCCTCTGCTTCTTAGATACCACTGTTGCTTACTACCTAGCTGCCCGACTAGAGTTTTAAGCAGACTACTAGACGGATTGCCGTTGGCCGCCGCATGATCTTCTTCCTAAATAAATCAATGTTTGTTTCACTCCCTTTTGTTTCTATGCTCTATTTCGAACGCATGATAAATTCATAGCAAACTAATCACTGGATCTAACAAATGTGTTCTTGTTAAGTTTTTAGCAAAATTATCAAATGGCATTTTGGAGAAGATTGCGTATGAGGACTAAGAGAATGCATGTTTATGCTAAATAACATACAAATTTTGAGTTTTGAGTGACGCTTTTTGGGTATAAATTATTTCCTCATTGCTAATGATTATATCAAGGGTCCAAGACATCGACACCACCTCACGCGAGACCCGTCGCACCCCAACGAAAGAGATGAGCGGAAAGGAGCCATCTTTCGCACCCCTGGGCGACCCCCAGCGTCGAGACCCAATAGGTCGACCAAAACTGGCGTCCACCGACCCGTCCTTCTACCTGAACGCGAGACGAGCTCGGTCCTGCAGCATCGAGAGGGGGACGAGGTCAGTCCTGCTGCACCATGCGCGAGACGAGCTCGGTCATACTGCATCAGGTGCGGGACGAGCTCGGTCCTGTAGCACCGGGGCCCGAGATGAGCAGTGGACCGCAACTGGGAGAGGACCAGCCCATTGATGGGAGTAACGCCCGGACGACGAGGAGATGGGGTGAAGGTCCAGATGGCCCAACCACAGACGAGCCGACGCCGCAGAAGCCGTCCGCTGCCGCGGACAGATCCGTCGAGCTACCATGGAGCCGCCACGACAACAGTAGGCCATCACCGAGACCTCCCCACGCCGCCGCCCATGGCCGGAGCAGCGGCCACGCCCGGCCGCTGCTCAACCCGCGCTGCCAGCCGGAAAACTCGCATCGGATCCGGCTGGCACGTCCCCACCTCCACCAGCTCCAGCCCACCTCCGACCCTGACCGAGAGGAGAAGGAGGCCGAGCCATAGCCCGAAGAGAAGGGGTCCACCGGAACCCGCCAGCTGCAGCCCATGGTCGGATCTGGAACACCGCTGCCACCACGGGCATTTAGCCGCCGCGCCGCCGCCGTCGCCCACAACGCCGTCGCCGGGAGCCACCGCCGCCGCACCGCCGAACCCCATGCATGGCCGCCGCCGCCGCCAGGATAGGCCGCCCCGATGACTCTTGTTTTGGTGGTACCTCTCACACTTAGTAGGTCTAGATGGTTCCCCTTTGTAGAGAAAAAAGTGTTTACTCCTAAGGCCTAATATCCCTTCATTCAAAATCTTTTTCCGGCTGCACTCTTCCAAGACTACGGGGCCATTTGGATGGCAACCAAGAACAACCTTAGCAAAATATTGGTAGCTAGTTCACTGTTTAAGCCAACTTCAGGACAAACCAACGGCGGCAGAATCCATCGCCAATTATTTGGCACACCCTCCTTTGGCGTGGCTAGCCTGGTCGCCGTCAAAACGGCCCCTAGGTCCCCATCTTGGGGAGGAGGGTGCCGAACGCCTAGTGGCCAACTCCACAATGATGTCATTGTGACCAGACATATTGCAGAATGTTGATAGAGATAGATAGATAGAGAGAGAGAGAAAGAGAGAGAATTTGTACAGGTAGCATTCCATATCGACTTTATTCTCAAGATTAGTCTCTTGTCAATATTCGAACGCCACAATTAATGTCGACCACTAACACTATAAAAACCAACGGAGAAAATAGCACGCTACAAAATATAGCGAGCCCCTTCTCAAAATGCTACACAAGTTATAGCGTGCTAATAGCGTGCTATATTTCAAAATAGCGTTTGCAAAAAATGCCAAATATATCCACAAATAAAGTATTTCAGTACCTTAAGACACCATCGTAGAGACACAATCTAACCAGATAGGAAGCAGAAATTTTAAACTGAATGTCAAACTATAGTCAATCTGTTTAACATATAGTAACTATGAAAAATTAGCACCTAGCCTACATCTACCGTGCAATAACCACAAAATAAACATGTGCTTCCCTATTTTTCAATTTTTTTTCATCATTTGAATGCTATAACACTACACGCTACAACATTATAACGCCCTGTAGCGTGCTAATTACGTGAATAGCGCCATAGCGGCTGAATTTGCTAAAATATAGCGTTTCACTCTGAATACGCTATAACGGCGCTATAGCGTCGTTATAGCGCGCTATTTGTTTCGTTGATAAAAACAAGCGGTGGTAGGTGTTATGTCGTTGTTTCTCAAGGTTAGTGTCTTTGTTTGATTAATGTTGGTTCAGGATGACTGGTACTACTGATTAATGATGATCTGTACCCTGTTTATATGTGAGAACTAAGCATATATATGCATGCTGGTGTGCGTTTGATTCCAACTCCACCTCCTTCCCAGTAGTTTCCCCTTGCAGCTACATGACCTCTCCATTACAGCCAACTTTCTTCTTCCTCCTTGCATCGCATGATAGCTCCAGTTGAAATTATGCATGTGCATAACTCCATGTGATCCTGCTAGTCTTGCGGCAATGCTCCTTTTTGTAGTTGATCAAGGAATGGGAGACATGGGGAAAGGAATCGTCAGCTACGTGGCTTAAGCTCGTACAAATGGCTTCAACATACTTAGACATTTCCTTACAAATGTTTTTAGGACAACACAGCATAGAGCCACCTTAGGTTTGTCTGGTTGCCCCAATGACATCTCTAGCTACGTGGATAGGTGAAGGCGAGAAAAATGTGGCAGCTTGTTTGCTTCCCACAGCCCTGCTAGCTACTACACTCATTGACTGCTGAGCTGACCAGCTACTTCTGACATCCGAAATACTCCTATATTTAAGCAAACAGATATTAAATTCACACACGTACTGTCCGGTCACTGAGAGGGCGCGGAAGAAACAAGCTTCGAGAATTAAAAATCTGAAGGAGGGCAATGCAAACACGAGATTCCTTCACATCAAGGTGAATGGTAGGAGGAGAAAGAACTTCACTCATAGGTTGCGGACTGCGGCGGGCTGGGCAAACATACATGAGGATAAGGAGAAGGTGGCCCAGGAGCACTTCTCTACCATGCTGAGCAAGAAGGCACGGCCAAGGAAAGACTTGAAATGGGACAACATCACTTTCAACCAGTGCGACCTATCTAGCCTGGCTGACCTGTTTTCTGAGAGAGATATTCTTGACGCTATAGGGGACATGCCAAAGGACAAGGCGCCGAGGCCCGATGGATTCACAGGGGCATTCATTCACGCTTGTTGGAAGGTCATAAAAGGAGACGCCATGGCTGTCATCAATAATTTCACTGACTTGCGCACCGAACACTTTCAGTGGGTCAACACGGCCAATATTGTGCTCGTTCCGAAGAAGGACGGCGCGGAGAGCATCGCGGACATCCGGCTGATCAGTCTCATCCATGCGGTGGCCAAGATTGTGGCAAAAATTGTGGCATCCCGTCTTACTGCTTTCATGAACACTCCGGTATCCCGCTCGCAGAGTGCCTTCATTAGGTCTAGAACTATACATGACAATTCCATGTACGTGTGAAATCTTGCTAGAAGGATGCATCGGTTGAAGAAGCCTACCTTGCTTTTCAAGCTCGACATAAGAAAGACATTTGACTCGGTTAGATGGGACTACATGTTGAACCTTCTTCGTCGTCGTGGGTTCCCGGTCCGGTTCAGAGACATGGTTGCCGCTCTACTTCGATCTTCATCCTCGAGAGTCCTGTTGAATGGGGTGCTCGGCGAGCCCATCTTGCATGGTGGCGGACTTCAGCAGGGCGATCCTATATCTCCTCTGCTTTTTGTCCTCGCCATTGATCCCATCCAGAGCATCCTTGACACCGCCACTAGGCAGGGTAAGCTGAAGCGGATCGGCGGCAGGACTGCCCACATGCGCACCTCTTTGTATGCTGACGATGCGGCAATCTTCGTGGCGCCCGTTAAGGAGGAATGTCGGTGTCAAAACTGTCGGATCTCGGGTAGGGGGCCCCGAACTATGCGTCTGATGATTGATGGTAATAGGAGGCTGGGGACATGATGTTTACCCAGGTTCAGGCCCTCTCGATCGAGGTAATACCATACTTCCTGCTATATTAATATGGATAAATATGATTACAAGAGTTGATCTACCTCGAGATCGTATTGGCTAAACCCTAAAGTCTAGGCTATGAGGATTGATGATTTTCTATTAGCCCCTATGGACTAAACCGTCCAGTTTATATATGCGCCGGAGGGGTCTAGGGCTTGTACATAACCATCTTGCAGAGGAAGGAAAGATTACACCCGAACCTAAAACCTGCCATTACACGAATACAGGAGTCCTATCCGGATACGAGAGGTGATCTTCAGCAATGATCTTCATGGCCCACCAGTCTGGCTCACCACGAGTTATCCGGTCACATGAAGACCCTCAATCCAGGACTCCCTCAGTAGCCCCTGAACCTGTCTTCGATGACGATGAGTTCGGCTTCCGTATTGTCTTCGGCATTGCAAGGCGGATTCCTTCTTCCGAATATATCTGCTGCAAAAATGTGTATTGTGTTCGGCACTGCGTGGTTAGTACAACCCTTAGCCTCGAAGGCAAGGCTCTCAAATGAATAATGTGTCTATACTGACAACTTTTTGGTGAAGCGTCGCGTCCATCCCACTAACATATCGAAATGTTCTATTTGGTCCTAGTTTCGCGTTTCAAGGTATATCCTCATTGACACGTCTTATCAGAATAGAGATCGTGCCCGCTTATTGTGGGATCCTTATCAATGTGCGAGCATCCACACCGCGCATTACGCACGACCGCTTTGGGAACTGGCGAGGTTTATGGTTGAAGTGGGGGGGGGGGGACGTTCTGTATTGACAATGTTATAAAAGGATACCAATCCCTTTCATCAGCCCCACATTTTCCTCAAGCTCGAGCTCTCCAATCTCCCTAACCCCAGCATCCTCATCTCCTGCGCCCACCGCTCTTCGATCCTCAACCACTACTAGCCTCCCCAGCAATGAGTGGATCCGGTGCCATGGGAAAGTGGGAGGCCTCCACGGTCACTGAGAAAACCGTGGAGGATCTCGCTGCCGACATTGCGCACCGTGGAGGATCTCGCTGCCGACTGAGCGCGGGCTATCTCGCTGCCGACATTGCGCACCAGGTCCCTGATACGTCCAAAACGTATCTATAATTTCTTCTTGCTCCATGCTTCTTTTGTGTGATATTGCTATGATATTTATGCACTTCTATACACTTTTGATCATATTTGGACTAACCTATTAACTCAGTGCACCCCAGTGCCAGTTTCTGTTTTCTGCTGTTTTTGTATTTCAGGTTTTCCCATTACTTAAATTGCCAGAAAAATTCCGGGAAAAATATATAAAAAATCAGCGCTCCAGAAGCTTCCACGCGCCAGAAGTGGGGCCAGAGGGGAGCCAGGGGCAGCCCGGGCGGCCTGCCCACGCGGCCCCCCTCCTGACCGCGCCGGGGGGGCGCCTGGGCCCCCCTCTCCGCCTCTGGTGACCCCCTTTGGCATATATTTAGCAAGCGTCCCGAAACCCTCGAGGACGGAACCCTTTTTCGCGATCTCATCTCTGTTCCGCCGCCGCCCCGCTTCCAAGATCGGGCGCACCAGGAGAACTCTTCCCGGCACCCTGCCGGAGGGGAGGATCACCACCGGGAGCTTCTCCACCACCATGGACGCTTCCCGGATGAGTTGTGAGTAGTCCCCCTTGGACCATGGGTCCATGACCAGTAGCTATGTTATGTTCTCCTCCCCTCTTTGTTCTTCATCGATTAGACCTCGTGAGTTGCCCTACATGATCGAGGCACATATGTAATCTTTATGCTGTTGCTATACTGAGTTTGCTGGGATCCGATGGATTATGAGATTATGTTCAGATTGTGTGTGAGTAATATATTTGATTCACCTCTTTTATATTTATGTTCTTGAGTAATTCTTGCATGTTCTCCGTTGCTGTTTATTGCTTTGGCCAAGTAGTAGGTAGTAACTCCAAGAGGGAACGTTAAGCTTGATTGTGGGTTCATGCCCCTCGATGACTAGCTTGAGTGACAGAAACATGAGTCTAGGGGATGTGCTGTTGCCACAAGTTCGTTTAATGCAGTTGTCTGTTGCTTTGAGTTTACACTTTGGGTGGGACTCGCAACTTAATACCAGCGAGATGTTCTGGATAGATATCTCAAGGTGGATGATTAGTAGTAGATGGAGATGGATTTCGGTCTACTTGCCTTGGCGTACCGCCCATGCTTTTGAGCCTCTACCTTTCTGTACAACATACTTAGCATTGGTTTGCGCACATAATCCTGTCAATTGTCCAGCTGTAATTTGTTTACCTCGCTTAGCTGTTTTATCGTCTTTTGGGAGAGAGACATCACTATTGAACATCATGGGACCCCGGTCCATATTACCATAACTGATCACATCCGTTATTCACTTTCTTGTTCTTATTTCCTAGTTGCAGTCATATCTATCACTATTATCTCTTGCGTTTGATCCTTTGTAAACGACAAGGCCGGAGGGATTGACAACCTCTCTGTACTCGTTGGGAGCAAAGTTATTTGTATCTGTGTGCAGGTCCTGTCAAGCGAAAGTTTCTGGCGCTATTGACACCTTCTTGTCGACCCTCGGAGTCTCACGGGATTCGATCCTTGGTATCTTTGCCAAGGGAAATTTGCCGCTACGCTACATCTCAAACCTTCCACTTGGGGTAACCAACGAGGGGCGAGAAGCCATCAAGCAAGTTTCTGGCGCCGTTGCCGGGGACTCCACTTTTCAAGATAGATGAGTTGCACGCTATCTTTTATCTTTGCTTTTTAGTCTTGATAGTTTACCTTTCAGTTTTGGCTTTAGTGTCCCTTACCAAAAATCACAAAAATAGTTATCTTGCTTGCTTGCTGCTATGGGTTCCACCAAAAACTCTAAGTGGGAGGAGTACACCCCTTCTTCCATCATGCCAATCACCACTGTCGGGATCTACAAAAGTAATAAACCTTGTGATTATGTTAGTCTTAATGGGGAGTTATGCCCATGGCATGGTCTTCCGGGAAAAAGGTATGAGCCTCTGTTTAAAGTTTCTCCCGCACTTCCCCAAACTTGGGAAGACGTCCAAACTCTTATAATAGAGAGCAATTCAAACAAAGAAGATGACACTACAATTCTGCTCAATAATGACAAAATTTATTTTGATAATTGCACCCTTTCTGAAGTTATTAGTTTCCTTCACAAGATGTCTAGAGATCCCCGCACTAGCACGCTTAATCTTGCCTTCACGGAGCATATCACTAATGCTCTTATCAAAGCTAGGGAGGAGAAGCTTAGGGTAGAAGCCTCCATACCTAGAAAGCTAGAAGATGGTTGGGATCCTATGATTAAAATTAAGTTGAATAACTTCTCTTGCTATGCTTTATGTGATGTTGGAGCTAGTACCTCCGTTATGCCCAAAAGAATATATGATATGCTTAAATTGAAACCTTTTGATTCTTGTTCTTTTGGTGTTCGTCTTGTTGATTCTTCCATAAAGAAACCTTTGGGGAGGATCGACGATGTTCTTATCATTGTCAATGACAATTATGTCCCCGTTGATTTTACTATTATGGATATTGAATGTGAACCTTCTTGTCCAATTATTTTGGGACGTCCTTTTCTTCGCACCGTTGGTGCTATCATTGACATGAAAGAGGGGAATATAAAATTCCAGTTTCCTCTCAAGAAAGGGATGGAACACTTCCCTAGAAAGAAGATTAAGTTACCTTTTGAGTCCGTCATACGGGCTAGCTATTCTTTTACTCTTCATGTTTGTTGTTTCTTCATGTTTGTTACTACAGTAGCATCATCATTGTATCTTTACCTTTCAGCTTTGTGCCAAGTTTAGCCTCTGATTGCATGAAAGTTCAAAAGTTGTGACGTGCTGTCCAGGAAACAGATTCTGTCCTTGGACAGAAAAATTCGTATAAAATCACCAGATCATCTTTTTGGTCTGAATGTTTTCGATACCGTGCTCTATACAATTGGCTTTCGGGCGTCTGTTCTGAGTTTTTTGATTTGAGTTGCAGAAGTGCCCCGAAAAAATTATTTACTACCTGCTGGTCTGTTTTTCACAGATTCTGTCATGTTTTGCCTTTTCTTCGTTTTGCAAACCATGAGCTTGCTTTTTCTTTGCAAAAACCTTTTGGAAATCTTGAGAAACAGTAGATCTTCAAGATTATCTTTATCTCCAGCAAGGAAAAATTATTTTATTATGGGTACTAACCTCGCTAATCAGATTATGATGAGTTATGTATGAAGGGAGTTTTCAAGTGTGCGAGGAAAGATGATAAAAAGATTTAGGAGGGTCAAACGCTCAAGCTTGGGGATGCCCCCGTGCACCCCCAAGAAATATTCAAGAAGACTCAAGCGTCTAAGCTTGGGGATGCCCCCGTGCATCCCCTTCTCCATCAATAATTATCAGTTCGTCTTTCGTTCCACTATATTTTAATCACTTCATGCGTTATGTGCTATGCTTGGAGCGTCTTGCTTTTAGTTTTCTTTAGCTTTGCTTGCTGTTCATAACGAGTTAGAACCCAGCTTTCTTTGTGTGGGAGAGAAACACGCTCCACTACAACCTAGAACACAACATAGGATTTTCATGCTTATCTTTGCTGTGTATATTCTTTGTCTTTCAATAGCTACTGTCATGTTTAGCTCTTAGTTTTCATGCTTTTCTTTTTAAAGAGCTTTTGTTTAGTTGGTTGCTGAACTCTCTTGAGTTTTCATGATTATCTTGTTAAGAGAGTTTGTCTGTTGCACTGAGTTGTGTGTCTTAACTTAAATTAGGTAATTGAGGTTGCTATTTAATTTTAGTAGTAACTTGCAATAGTTTTGAGGTATTGCCATGAGTAATGTTTGAACTTTTGGTGACAAGAGCTTTAGCCTATTAGTGATAGATGTCGTATTTTGGGCAATCCGTGTTTATTTTCGAAACCTACAAAATAGTTGAGAACTTTAGCTACTAAATGGATCACTAATCATTGGAGGGATCGAATATTAGAGTACACTCACGTACCATGGGTCGAGGATGCTCAAGGGTAACCAAACCCCCATACACACCTCCTCGGGGTACTTGTCTCTTTGAGAACCTCCTAATTAGATTGAGAGTTACTGATAATAAGTGCATGAGTTCTTCGGACTAATGTGAGTATTCGAAGGTTGACACTTCCACCTATCCATATTTTTCTAGCCACGTCGGTACCGTGCATTGCCCTTTCTCACCTCGAGAGTTGGTGCATACTTCGCCCACTACTAGGAAAAGGGCTACTAATGGCGCACCGGTTTTGCCCATTAATGGCGCACTACCGGTGCGCCATTAGTAGCACGCCATTAGTATTATTTACTAATGGCGCACCTCCGGTGCGCCATTAGTATCTGGCATACTAATGGCGCACCACTGGTGCGCCATTAGTATGCCTCGCAGGGGGGCATCTATACCCAGGTGCTTTGGCATACTAATGGCGCACTACATAGAAGTGCGCCATTAGTATTTTTTTTCAATTTTTTTTTTCAATTTTTTTTTCATTATTTTTTTTATTTTTTTCTTAATCTCAGATCATTATGGCTTAATCTGGGGTCAATTTGCTTAATCTCAAGTCAAATTGCACTCTGTGGTCAAACTTCCCATAAGGTCACCCATCCTCACACTACTCCAGCCCGAGCACGCTTAACTTCGTAGTTCTATCCAACCCTAGCACCAGCTCACTTCACACGCACTTGTTGATATATCTATCATATCAATCATATTAACCCTTCTTGATGTCTAGGAGTTTGTTAATGTTCATGAGTATGATGAAATTTTGAAAATATATTTCAAACTTCCCGGTCATATTACGTATCATATTTTTGAAAAAAATATATATAATATTTTTTTCGATTTTTTTTTCTGTTACTAGTGGCGCACCTAGCAAACGGTGCGCCACTAGTAAGTTTGAAATTTTTTGAATTTTTTTGCCTGTAGATCTTAAAAGCCCCGTAACTTTTTTTCTGTTAGGTTTTGGGGATTTAGAAAATGTTTAACGGGGTTCCCCCAGTTAAATTCGGATGTAACTTTTCGAGTAGATGATTTTTCATATAAAAAACTTTTTAATCCGAGTTCGTATGCAAAAGTTATACCCGTTTTACTAAATTCCAGAGATATTTTGCAAATAAAATCAAAATTCATATTTGTAAATTTTCTCAACAAGTAGACCACATATCACATGGGAAACTTATTTTCTTTTATTTTTTTGACATTTACATCATTTTCTTTTATTTTTTTTTTGAACTGGAAAAGGCGGTCCACCGGGGGGG